>OW240915.1:33491867-33650971 GCA_933207985.1 Pelobates cultripes
GATCAGTTTAAAGCAGAATTTGGGGGTTTCGATGCTGTGGGTCCGATGGAGGAGGGCCAGACAAAGGTGAGTTCTGAACCTGTCCCTCACGGGTGCCCGTTTGTTCTTTTGTTGGGTCCACTGAAGCACCAGGAGCTGACGTCAGGGCCAGCCTTAGGGGTGTGCAAACTGTGCAGCCGCACAGGGCGCCATGGACCAGGGGGCGCCTTGTGGCCGACACAGCTCACACATGGAAAGTGTCAGGGGAGCTAAAACAGGTACCCAGGTGGAGGATTTCATTATTCTCCACCCAGGTCTATTAAATTTTTTTTTTTAAATTAAGGCGGTGGGGGCGGGCTTAATAGGCGTCCGAGGCAGGGCTTAACAAGTGACAGGGCGGGGCTTTTTGCAGAGACGTGGCAAATACCTACCTGAAGTCCCTGCACAGGAAGAAGTTAAATGCCCCTGCTTCCCCAACAACCAACTGCATCCACTCCCCCTTCTAGCCATAATGGAAAGAGGTAAGTATGTGTGTGTGTGTGACTGCCTGCCTGTGTGTCTGCATGCCTGTGTGTGTGTGTGTGACTGCCTGCCTCTGTGTGTGACTGTCTGTCTGTGTGACTGCCTGCCTGTGTGTCGGTGTGTGTGTTTGTGTGTGTGTGTTACTGTCTGTCTGACTGACTGCCTGCCTGTGTGTGTGACTGTCTGCCTGCCTATTTGTTTTGACTGCCTGTGTGTGTGTGTGTGTGACTGCCTGTGTGTGTGTGTGACTGCCTGCCTGTGTGTGTGTGTGTGTGTGTGTGACTGTCTGTCTGTGTGTGTGACTGCCTGCCTGCCTGTGTGTGACTGCCTGCCTGCCTCGTGTGTGTGTGACTGTCTGCCTGCCTGTTTGTTTTGACTGCCTGTGTGTGTGTGTGTGTGTGTGACTGCCTGCCTCTGTGTGTGTGTGTGTGTGTGTGTGTGTCTGCCTGCCTGTGTGTATGTGTGACTGTATGTCTGTGTGTGTGTGTGACTGCCTGCCTGCCTGTGTGTGTGTGTGTGTGACTGTCTAACTTCCTGTGTGTGACTGTTTGCCTGTGTGTGTGTGTGTGTGTGTGTGTGTGTGTATGACTGTCTGCCTGTGACTGTGTGTGTGACTGTCTGCCTGTAACTGTGTGTGTGACTGTGTGCCTGTAACTGTTCGTGATTGCATGCCTGTAACTGTGTGTTTAGCTCTGTGACTGTCTGCCTGTAACTGAGCGTGTGTGACTGTCTGCTTGTAACTGTTTGTGTGATTGTATACAGGCAACTTGGTGGGGGGGGGCGCGGTGAAGACTTTTCGCACAGGGCGCCTAATAACCTAAGGCCGGCCCTGGCTGATGTCACTGCAGTACTATACAGCATTGAGATCTATGGAGGATCCCCTAAGACCGTATAATCCTCCAAAAATAAAGTCAATTCACTGAAGCCATCACTGGTGACAGATGGAGGGATTAACCGTTCTAGACAGCTGTAGCTCCACCCAGTGTCTAGACATGTCAGGCGTAAGAGAAAAACTGAGACAAAGTAGTCCCTAGTTTGTCTCAGTATATCTCTTGACTGGGTTGGAATTTCAGTGAAATCGCATCAGAGGCAATGTGAGTATTTTAGAAAGATTCTATCTTTATAAAATACTCATTTTCCAGGGGGTTAACAGTGCTGCTTTAAACATATAATCAAACATTTTTTGGAGAATTAATTTGCATATTTTTTCCAAAATAAAAATTAACGAGTAAATATTATCTAACCATTATTTCCTAAACGTGATACAGAATTTGGATAAAAACACTGCGTATACCCTTCCTAAATGTTTCACCCAAATATGTTTTG
The DNA here is from genome assembly GCA_933207985.1 of Pelobates cultripes. NCBI lineage: Eukaryota > Metazoa > Chordata > Amphibia > Anura > Pelobatidae > Pelobates > Pelobates cultripes. The sequence goes on from OW240915.1 coordinate 33,493,695, forward strand.
ACCACAATGACACTGTCTTAGAGGGACACAAGGACCCGTGTTCAAAGCTTTCTTGACCCTGTAACATTGAGAAGGCTCCGATGGAAATCAAATTATCCATGACCAAGTGGTTTACTACCTCTTTTATCATGTGTGTTATAACGCAATGTGCTTAGGATTATAAGTATTATCCATGAATTCAAGTGATTCTGAACCTCAGGCTCTGGTATTCAACACACACCTGTACTATGGTCTTCATCAGTGCAAGGAAGATGGACAATGCACCAATTTCTATACAGAAACCTACATCTCCAGTTCCTATATCAACAGTGGTTTTGTACAAATTGAACTTACACTTTTATCAGCACTCTTAACCCTGAGCATGTAATTATTGCAGTTTTTATAAACTGCAATAATTACCTGCTAGGGTTAACTCCTCCTTGTTTATTTGTCCCGTGATAGTGAGTTTGACATGCATGATCTAGAGTATCCTAGAGAAATCTGAACCATATTCTGCACTCCTTTCTATAGCTCGCCTGGATAAACGCCACACTCTACCACAATATACCTCCCATACCTTAATTGGAGCAACACTACAGATAGGGCACACTGTATGGGTCTGCAGCTGTCTCTAATCTGTTCCCAACCCTTGACCCATATTTTGAATAACCTGAATTTCCCAGCTGAAGACCATGCAGCAGGCTTCGATTTTTTGGGAATCACCAGACCTATCTATCTCCACCATCTACATTCTTAGGGTAGACTGAGTTTGTTAGACGTTTTGACACACGGCTGGCCTTTAGGATTTCTTGAGCACTTTTGCTATACCTAATTTTCACACTTTTTGCATTCTGCTCATTTCCCAAACCTTATGGCACCTTATGGTAAGGGATGTGATTACAGAACCATTGCATCAATTATTATTATTATTATTTTATTATTTATATAGCGCCAACAAATTCCGTAGCGCTGTACAATGGGTGGACTAACAGACACATAATTGAGATCAGACCACTGACGTACAGGAACAGAGGGGGTTGAGGGCCCTGCTCGATGAGCTTACATGCTAGAGGGAGTGGGGTATAGTGACACAAAGGGTTAAAGTAGGGGAATTAAATAGTTTGTTACAGAAGGGTTTATTGAGTGCTTGGTAGGTCATTTTTGACAGGTGAAGGAACGGAGTCATGGGGTGGGGGATGAGAAACCTGCTGACAGTTTAATTGATACGCTTTAATAAAGAAGTGAGTTTTCAAAGATTTTTTTGAAGGAATGGAGGCTGGGTGAAAGTCTGATTGAGGAGGGAAGGGAGTTCCACAGAATAGGTGCAGCCCTGGAGAAGTCTTGAAGGCGAGCATCAGAGGTGGGGATCCGGGCAGAGGATAGGAGTAGGTCTTGGGCTGAGCGCAGAGGTCTCGTCGGTACATACTTGTGTATGAGGGAAGATAGGTATGTTGGAGCAGCATTATGTAGGGATTTGTAAGCAAGCGCCAGAATTTTGAATTGGGCCCTATATCTAACTGGAAGCCAATGCAGGGACTGACAGAGCGTGGAGGCGTGGGAGGTGCGACCGGACAGGAAAATAAGCCTCGCAGCCGTATTCATTATAGATTGCAGCGGTGCAAGCTGGGAACATGTAAGACCGGTGAGAAGGGGATTGCAATAGTCAAGGCGAGAGAGAACAACATCAATGACACACTCCACTTCCCCCCCTCTACCCCTATTTTGTGGAATCATCTAGCATTTTGTAACAGGAATTTATGAACATTTTACTCAAGTTTTCTTTATTATGAATACGTTGAAGAATTTCTTCATTTAGTCTCCAGTGATTTAGAAAACTCAATTAGCTTATTGCAGCATTAAATTGATTGCCGTTCAATGTAGCCAAGACTAATACCCATCTCATTTTCCAGAGTGACAGCTTTTTCAGTTTAGATTTTATTAAAGATTACAGATTTGATCATATTACAAAATTATGTATTTTTGTCAAGCAAACAAAATAAATAACGAAGGCTAAGTGCAATTACAAAAATATATATCAGTAATAATAAATAATAACCAGATGTATTTATTATTTATAAAATATTTTACCAGGATGGATACATTGAGATTTCTCTCGTTTTCAAGTATGTCCTGGGTCTTTGTCCACAAAACATTGCACTGTTACAATAGGATACAATATTCCAAAAATACAATATACAAACAATATATATATATATATATATACACACACACACATATATAAATTTAATACATAACAGGTAATAAATATATTCACCCATGACTGGTGCATTCTGTGCTGAGTTATATTGCCATAGATCTCTTAAAAGATTTTAGATTGAATGAGGATTTGACTGTGTCCCTGAGGTTATTCTATAATTGCGGTGCTCTGTAGGAAAAGGAGGATCAATTTGTAATAAGTACAAATAGAAGGTATTTATATGTATTTAGTGTATCATAGAACCGGTGTGACATCTTTAACCATCATCATACGTACGCAAACCCCCAAAAGCTAAAAACATGTTTCTTGGGAAAAATATATGTTGTGTTGTCTCTGGATAACTCCAAATACCTGCATCATTTTAGAATATCTTTTTTTGTATGTGACCTTTCACTCCTTATGGAACATATGCTGAAATTTTTTTTCTCAAAATGCTTATCATTTAAGTAATTAACATACCCAGAGATCAGATTTTACGATGCCTCTGCTGTTATATAAATTAGCCGTTCTGGGAAATGCAAAGACTTTATTCTGGGTGAGTTAATGACTTAGAGAGCCATTAATTCGCCATACGGTTAGAATGATTCTGTCTTATTTAACTTGTTTTCTATAATTAAGTTCATAAAGCCAAGATGCAAGAATGAGTGTCTTGATACCTGTAAGAGCTATTCAGACTAGTTTCATAATCTAAAAAGTCAATTTGGTAATCAGATGCTTACCTTCAAAACAAAAATTCTAAACATAATAGGCCCAATCCCACTAGATCCAAAGGCTGGGGGTTACAATTAATAATATTAATAATAATAAATAAAATCTAATAAATCAGAAGTGGGAAAGAAAATGTTTCCTATAAAGATCAGCATTTGTGATTGGTGGATACAGGACTAAAGGCAATCTGTCAATAACAACATCACAGAATATTCATTTTAATCATCAAATACACTAACGTATGGCTGGTGCTAACCTCATGACTCACTCAGCATTTGGCATTTTTATATATTTATTTATTTATACATTTTTTTTTAATATAAAATATTTAACCAGGAAGGATACATTGAGATTTCTCTCATTTCCAAGTATGTCCTGGGCCTGCAAGCCCTGCATTGCTACAATAGGGTACAATATTCCAAAAAATAAAATTAAAAAATAATACAATTTACTATATATATATACACATACACACATATATCAATTTAACATATAATAGGTAATACATATAGTCAACCATTGAAGGTGCATTCTGTATGGAGGTTTATCGCCATTTATATTTTAAAAGATTTTAGATTGAATGAAGATTGTGTGTCTACCTATCTACCATAACTTTCTTGATTTTTGCTTGGCAAGTAACGCCAAGCCCCAATAGCAAGCCAGTAACAAACCAGATGCTGAGGGGTTGCATTACCAATGAAATAGCTGAGTAGTTCACTGGCTTTGCATCTCTTCCTGAGTTGTGTTTCAAAGCTGTTGTATACAGCAAACACAAACTCCAAGGAATCCATGTTTAAAATGGAATAATGAGGCAAAAATTTGATTCTTTGTTGAACTCATTTGCATTTGCCTACCCAGAATCCTTTGAGATTTCTGTAGGAAAAGCAAGTTTTACGGCCTGACTTGTGTGCAGATCTGTGTTTAACATTGTATTGGCTTTCTATAGATAGACAGATAGACAGACAGACAGACACATTTTATATATTTATGTAAATTTAGAGAGAGAGAATGAGTTTAGTTCTGTTACTTTTTATATGACTTCCTGGACCAGGATATGTTAGCCTCAGTAACCATTATTTATTGTTTTGTTTTTGTTAGTTTTTTTGATACATCTAGTCACACTTCCTACATACTCCTTTATCAGTGAATAAATTAAGACTTGATAAGTAACCCTTGTAAGTACTCTTGAAGTTCTCTTGAATCTGGGCAGAGATCCAATGTAATTTCCCCTCTTAATATTTGATGGTTTTCTGAACATGACCTGACCTGTAATTTCGAAAAGAAACCTGAATACTTGATTTAACCATGGCAAAGACATTGTGTCTCCAAATAATTCACACTCACTGACATTTTCAAGGATCATTAGGTTTTACTTTGATTTGGCTAAGGGGGGGAAAGTGGAACATGTGATGAATAAAATGAATCTAAAATCACATGAACTGCGCAGATTAAAAAAAAAAAAAGTGTCCACTTGCTCACGGTTAAAGCAAGGCAAATATTAAAATAGCCTAGTAGCTCTTTATATAGTCTGATGATTTAACTATGTATCATTTTAGCCAAATTACTGGAAAATTGTAACATTATGATTTTAGAATATATTTAGTATAGTTTAAATGTAATAAAGTATAGCAGGTGCATCAGATTCATGTCTTTGTGAATTCGCACAGTAAGAGGTTTGTATAACAGAGTGCTTAGCACTAGGCATTGAGGATACCACGCCAACCACTATGGGAGTGTGTGGACGCGTATGCAGCTAACAAATTGCTGAATCTAAATTAAATGCAGTTACATTGAATCCATACATTTGCCAATCGTTGTGTTGGAATAGTGTATATATATATAAATATATATATATATATAACATTTGAAGCAAAGGCCACTGTTTTCGTGTCAAGTACTATGCTGCAAATAGAGGTCAAAACTTAAAATTGACGTGGTATTCAGCAGATAATCAAGTTATTGAATTGCCAGCTCACTAATTAAAACCTAGTTCTATTCTTTCCAGGAATGTCCTCTAATGAATGGTGACAATTCAGGGGTCCATATCTCAGGCAGAACTCGGTATGCCTGAGATTTTTAGGAGTACAGTATGGTTGGTACTGCTGAATTAGCTATTTGAGTCTATAAATTCAATATTTCATCTAAAGTCAGAATAGTAAAGTGAAACGGCTTACTTTTATTGAAAATTTTTTAATTCATATAATTTACCCTTGAATTACAGTAAACCTGACCTATGATCATACCTTATATTTTGTTTGGCTATGCCTACAAGTCCACTTCATATTACAGAGACATGGGATAGTGGATAAGGGGTAAGTAAATTCATCACAGCTTGTAAAGCAAACAAACATAGCATTAAAGAAACACTATATGTACCCAGACCACTTCATCTCAATCGCAATGGTCTGGGTGCACACGTAATGTGGAAAGTATTTTGCTTCTTTAAAGTGTCCTTGATTCGGACAGTACACCATACGATATTAAACTAAAAAAGAAGTCCCCAATAGTGTGGTATGTTTTAACACCAATGATAAGACTTGAAAGAGAGAGAAGTGCCACTCACATTTAAAGGAGCTTATTATAAGCTCGGATGACAGCAGCTACAATACCCGTTTATAGATCTATAACCAGCAAATGTCTTCAGTGTACTCCAGTGAATTTTGAAAAAGAGCAGCATAAAACCAGATAATCCGATAGTCTGTTATCTTAAAGCAGATTGGTGTCTAAAAAAATGTCCACTCACAAACATGCAGCTCTTTGCTAGCTCAAATGTCTCAGCACACAGCGGTATAATCCTCACTTAAAGGATACCGGTATATATAGTTCTGACTCTTCCAAATCAGCATGAACTTTAAGACACATAGAAAAGTGCTCTCTATATCAATTACAGTTTACATAAATAAGAATACTACAACCAACAGTGCCTTTATCTAATCATCTTAGTTAGTATAATCCCACCAAGAATAGGTGAACAAGGAATCCAGAGTGAAGGATAACCTGTTGGTAGTCAGGCAGTATATGGGTGTATAGGTAGATACATACAAAACTGGGATACAGCTAGGTTCTAAAATACGAGAAATAAACAGTACATAGTGATGTACCGTTATAAATGTGAAATACGGCAGTTATTGGGTACACTCAAAAGATGGAAGTTCAAGAGGTTACTTAAAGCCCAAAAAAGGGCTGCGGAGATCCACTCTCCACCTTGGACCGAAATAGATGTTCAGCAAGCACAGGAACTTCAGAGGCCGGAGTTAGGAATCAGATTAAAATTATATATTTTATTAGGCACAAAAAACCTGATATATAAAAGTAATAAAAACAATATCCAAATGACAAAAGTTAAATTTTGATGTTACACTAATATTTGTGTTCAGTGAAGTCTCCCGAGTATAACAGTACCCCTCATGTACAGGTTTTATGGTGTTTTCAAAAGTTACAGAGTCAAATATAAGTCTTGTGTTTCTGTTTTTTCACATTGAAATTTGCCAGATTGGTTATGTTGCCTTTGAGACCGTACAGTAGCCCAGGAATGAAAATTACCCCCATGATGGCATACCAATTGCAATAGCAGACAACCCAAGGTATTGCAAATGGGGTATGTCAGTCTTTTGTAGTAGCCACTTAGTCACAAACACTGGCCAAAATTGGCATTCAAATTAGTTTTTTGCATTTTTCACACACAAATATTAACACTAACTTTGGCCAGTGTTTGTGACTAAGTGGCTACTAAAAAACACTGGACATATCCCATTTGCAATACATTGGGTTGTCTACTTTTGCAAATGTTATGCCATCATCGGGGTAATTTTTATTCCTGGGCTGCCATACGACCTCAAAGGCAACGTAACCAATCTGGCAAATTTCAATGTGAAAAAAATGAAAAATGTAACATGCTATATTTGACCCTTTAACTTCCCAAAACACCATAACACCTGTACATAGGGGGTACTGCTTTACACATGAAACATCGCTGAATACAAATATGTGTATTTTATTGCAGTAAAAGCAAACAGAATTATGCCACTCACAGTTAAAATGTCATGTAGAACTAAAACTAACTTTTATTTTTTTCCCATTTTTTTATATTTTATTCATAGTAAATTATGTTTCATACCTAAATATTTGATTTTAAATGAAAGCCCTGTTTCCTCTGAATAAAATAATATATAATAAGTGTGGGTGCACATGATATGAAAGAGGCAAATTACCCTTGAATAGACATAAAGCGCAAATTCAAGTTTTTGTTTACGTTTTGTTTTGATCACGTGTACATTTGGCTCAGTCCTTAACCCGTTCAGGACGGGTGACGGACGAGGTCCGTCACAGAGGGGAGACCCCTAACGACGGGTGACGGACCTCACCCGTCACGCGGTAAAATTAACCCCGGATCGCCGCTATCGCGGCGATCGCGGGGTTAATGGTGCTCCCGGTATGCCTCTGCATTAGAGGCATACCGGGAGCACCCGGTCAGGCTGCCCAGCACATGTGCTCGCTCTGACCGCAAGTCTGAGCGAGCACATGTGCTCTGTATACTCACCTACCGGCTCCCTGCACTTCCGGGTTCTGTGTGAAGTGCAGGGAGCCGGATCAGTGCTGATCCTGTCCCCTGCTGTTTAAAAAAATAAAGTTTATTTAAAGTTCCCCCCCTCCCTTACCCATTTTAATAAAAAATTAACCCCTTCCCAATTGATCACAACAGTGATCAATTGGCAGGGATTACATTTTACTATGATCTGATTATTTTTTTTAACCCCTGAGGGTTAATTCTTTTTTTTTTTTTACCCTCAGGGGTTAAATTAATTAAATTAATTAATTAAATTATTTTTTAATTATATATTTAGCTAGCTGGGGTAGGTGGAAGTTAGTGGGGAATTGGGGGATTTGGCGTTAGGCTAACTAGGGGTTAACGTTAAAAAAAAGTTTTAAAAGAAACTTTAAAAAGTTAAAAATTAAGCTTAAAAAATGTTTTAATAACATTTAAGTAAAAAAAACAAAAAAAACACACTTTACCTAGTCCAAATAAAAATTAACCCCTTCCCTGCCAGTCGATCACTGCCTACAGCGATCAAATAGAGATCACAGTATTATACTGTGATCTAATTTTTTTTAACCCCTGAGGATTAACTTTTATTTATTTTTTTAACCCTCAGGGGTTCAATTTATTTAATTAATTAATTTAAATATTTTATAACTATATATTTTGCTAGCTGGGGTGGGTGGGAGTTATGGGAAAATGGGGAATTTACTGTTAGTGCTGCGTACTGCTAGTTAGGGGTTAACGGTAAAAAAAAAGCTTAGAAAAATGTTAAATCTGTAAAAAAGTTTTAAGAAAGTTTAGGAAAGTTTAAAAAAAATTTATAAGCAAAACAAAAGTTTAAAAACTAGTTTTTAAAAGTAAAAAAGTTATAAAAAGTAAAAAAATACATTTTAAAAACGCTCATTACCACTACACCTGGAACAAACTAGAGAAAAAATTATCCCACGCCAAGGTTCAAAATATGCCTTTTGAATTACCCCAGGGTGTATTCTTTAATAAATAGTATGTGTTTGTGGGGAAGTTTCAATAACCAACCGTCTAAACTACTCCAAATTGGAACATGGACACAGCGTAAAACTTCAAAGTTAGAAAAAAACTGAATGGCTGCGTCTCAAATGCGCCCCTTCAACATCCACATATACCTGGCAAAGGTACATACGGGGGTATTGCTGTACTCAGCCGACATAGCTGAGCAACATATGAAGTATTATACAGTCATAGCACACATAAGGTTTGCAAAATATGCTGCGCAAACTCACTTTGTATGTCAAAAAGGCAGAAAAAATGCTTATTACCACTACACTTGGTACAAGCTAGCGGAAAAATGATCCCACGCTAAGGTTCAAAATATGCCTTTTGAAATACCCTGGGATGTCTTCTTTAAGAAATGGTATGGCTTTATGGGGAATTTGGATTATATAGCCTGGTAAAATACTCTAAAATGGGACATAGGCACAGCATAAAAATTCAAAGTTTGAAAAAAACTGGAATGGCTGTGTCCCAAATGTGCCCCTCCGATGTCCACACATACCTGGCAAAGGTACATACGGGGGTATTGCTGTACTCAGCCGACATAGCTGAGCAACATATGAAGTATTATACAGTCGTAGCACACATAAGGTTTGCAAAATATACTGTGCAAACTCACTTTGTATGTCAAAAAGGCAGAAAAAACGCTTATTACCACTACATCTGGTACAAGCTAGCGGAAAAATGATCCCACGCTAAGGTTCAAACTATACCTTTTGAAACACCCTGGGGTGTCTACTTTAAGAAATGGTAGGCCTTTGTGGGGTAGTTTGAATTTAAAACCTGCGAAGATGCTTGGAAATTGCACATAGGCCCAGCGTCAAAATTCAAAGTTTGGTAAAAACGGATATGGCTTGGTCTCCTATATGGCACTGTAGCTTCACAAAATAGTGCCAAAGACATTCATTGGGGGTGTATTTTTACTCAAAAGACTTAGCTGAGCATAATTTGGGAGGTTTGAACTTAGTGGCACATATGAAATATACAAAACGCCCAGCAAAAATGCAATCCGTATGTAAAAAATGCACAAAATAATTTTTTTACCACATACTTTGGCATATATTGGTGAAAAAATGGGGGTATGTTAAGGCACAATATGCACCTTATGAGATACCCTGGAGTGTCTACTTTTACAAATGGTAGGCCTTTGTGGGGGTTTTTTGAACAGTCAAACTGTTATAATACCCCAAATGGAAGCTAAGGCTCATTAAATCCATCTCTCAAAATTCTACTGTGAATACTGTAAAGGACAGGTCTCCTATATGGCACTGTAGCTTCACGAAATAGTGCCAAAGACATTCATATGGGGTGTCATTTTACTCAGAAGACTTAGCTGAGCATAATTTGGGGGGTTTGAACTTAGTGGCACATATGAAATATACAAAACGCCCAGCAAAAATGCAATCCGTATGTAAAAAATGCACAAAATTATTTTTTACCACATACTTTGGCATATATTGGTGAAAAAATGGGGGCATGCTAAGGCACAATATGCACCTTATAAGATACCCTGGAGTGTCTACTTTTACAAATGGTAGGCCTTTGTGGGTGTTTTTTGAACAGTGAAACTGTTATAATACCCCAAATGGAAGCTAAGGCTCATTAAATCCATCTCTCAAAATTCTACTGTGAATACTGAAAAGGACAGGTATCCTGTATGGCACTGTAACTTCACGAAATAGTGCAAAAGACATACAATGGGGGTGTCATTTTACTCAGCAGATGTAACTGAACACAAAATAAAACTTTGTACAGGAATAGCACACACCAACTTTACAAAATATACACGAGAATTTCTCTGTTATAAGTTTGTGTGCCAAAAACCAAAAAGAACACAATTTTACTCCAATATTTAGCAGAGGTTGGCGGTGAAATGGCTACGTAGAAAGTGTCAAAACAACCTTAGGTAAATAGCCCGTGATGTCTACTTTATATAAATATATACTTTTGTGTGGCAATTTTGTTTTCTTTTATGGCTATTAAGCTTACAAGACAAACATACCAAATTCTAAAATCGCTCCACATTAAAAGTTTATTTTACTCCTTGTGCTTTGTGACCTGTAACTACCAAAAAAAACTTAAAATCCCAGACACATTATATATTCTGTAAATCAGAACAAATAAATACATTTATTTTTAATTACTTTCCTTAACCTGCACTAATTATGCACACATTATTATTGCAAAAACTGTAAAAAAAAACCCAATATTTTTCATTTTTTTTGCATTTTTCTGTATTTTTTTTATAATAAGTAAGCATTTATATATATATATGTTATATCAAATTAAAGCCCTTTCTGTCCTTTAAAAAACAGTATATAATATGTGTCGGTGCAATAAATGAGAGAGATGCAAATTGCAGTTGAACGCAAACAGCAAGAAAATGCAAAAATTGCTTGTGTCATTAAGCGTAAGTCAAGCTTCTGAAGCTGTGTCCTTAAGGGGTTAAGGGGTTAAGTACTACTTGGTTGTAGGGTAGAGCCCCTTTTGCACGATATAGTATATAATCCAAAAGGATTTGCTAAAAAATTATAAATACAAAATTGCAACATCAAGCCAAACTGTGACAGAAGCTCCCATGCCATGTCCTTTTGGAGAGGCTTGAAGGCCAGCCTCTTGCTCACAGACTATGGACCTGGTCCAAAGAGCTTGTGATGGTAGCAAATGAAAAACAAACTTGATATAGACTTGACTTCATTGTTACTTGATAACTCTGCAGTGCCCTCTGCTGACTAAATGGAAGTACATTTGCGCAATGCTGGTATGCAAATGAGGGCAACCAAATAACTAGGTAAATGTATATATTACTACTTTTTAATGTGTTTAAAAATGTTACTTGTATTATATAGTTCATGTAATAATTATTATTGCTCGTTCTCCAGTTTTCTATATATTTGTATTTTAAATGTTTGTCACCACAAGGCTAGTCCTTGTCCAAAATAAAGAATGTTATGTTGGTTCCTTTTGGAAGTGTGTGTCGTGTGTGTGTCGTGTGTGTGTCGTGTGTGTGTCGTGTGTGTGTCGTGTGTGTGTCGTGTGTGTGTCGTGTGTGTGTCGTGTGTGTGTGTCGTGTGTGTGTCGTGTGTGTGTGTCGTGTGTGTTCAGGGATCCCAATAACAGAGACTTTGGACCTGTTGACTGATAGCATGGGTACCTGCCTGGAAGGAGAGCTGCAGATGAATAGTCAGAGGGCACTGTACCAGCCTGGAAAAAGAGAACTGCAGCCTGTTCGGGTGGGAGAGCTCATGCTTCGGCGACTGGAGCTGAAGTGTTCCAGGGTCCCTGGAAGTGACTAGGAGGCAAACTTGGTGGAGCTACTCGGTCGGAGTACGGGAGCTCCATCACACAAACATCTTAGGTGGGTCCTAACAATTCATCTAGCTGCTTTCAGCTAAAAAGGCAAAATTCCTTTAGTAGCCCTGCTTTCTATGGCTTATCTCTTAAAACACAAAGAGTTAAATATATACAAATACATTGGCAGTAATTCCTCATACTGAACATCGGTTTAACAATTTAAAGGACAAAACATGCACAATTATTGCTCCACAACTGCATTATTCTCCAGTTCCCAAAGAATCAACAGCTCTGTACTGAATAAACACTACCTGCCTCCTATTTTGTATTCTTCCAAATTACTTTAAGACTCAACTAACCAGTGAATTAAAAACAGAAATTACTACAGGGTCTGCGTGTCCACTCTCCTTGAGGAACATGTCATCCCAATCTTCAGTACCCAGACATTTTGTAATACATGTGCTGTTACAGAATTTGTTTTTGATTAGCTGTTTTTATGGTTCCATAGCTCTCAGGCAGACTTCATTTTCTCCCGTCTGATTTCAGAAATTCATGTGTTGACTACTAGTAGGACGTGACTTGGAGATTAATTTTCTGCTTTCCATTCTTTTTGGAAAACATTAACATTACAAATTAAAGGACCTCTTTATTCTCTAAAAACAAACATACAAAGAAAAATGTTTTTTTTTTTTTTTAAAAAATAAACTAACAAAAAGATACATTGTATACATTATTTAGAATCCGCTGTCTCTTCAAATATATTCCCCCCTCCCAAAAAAAATTAAAAAGTGTTTAAAATCACACTTAAATATGCCTGTAAATCAGCCACAAGACAACCTCCTCTTCTACATCTGATATGCTTTGGCTAATGATTGTCCAACCATAGAAAGGCATTTGGGACATATTAAAAATGTGTGGCTATTGAGGTGATGCATCAATCCAATGCTTCTCCATTAGAATCACATGATGCACACGCAATGCACTGTAACAGCATACTATGAATGCTGACACATGGCATAGAAACAGATTTAATTATTGAATATATTTCTGACAGAAGTCTGTAGTGTGGCTGTGTGAGAGTTATTAGAGGCACTAGAGTTTGAAAAAGAAAACAAGAGTAATTTCTGAGAAAGAGCACTGTTTTTAACCACAAGAAAGAATGGGAGGGTAGGATCTACATCACTTCAAGATGATAGGAATTAATGTCCCTTATACTGCCCCTTTGATATATTTCCTGGTAAATCAATGCTGATGTAGTGGCGATGCAGGTTTTTCCATTACTGTATTTAGGCTACCTTGTGTTCCTGTGAATATGAAGTTATTTCGAGATATCCTAGCTTTTATTGAAATTAATTAATTTTTCACAAGAAACAAACCATTAATGGATGTGAACAAACATAATTCTATTAAATGTGATGATGTAGAATTCTAGACAGTGGATAATAGCAGACTAGCTCCTCAGCGATGACAATCACTCACTACAGGGAGTGCAGAATTATTAGGCAAGTTGTATTTTTGAGGATTAATTTTATTATTGAACAACAACCATGTTCTCAATGAACCCAAAAAACTCATTAATATCAAAGCTGAATATTTTTGGAAGTAGTTTTTAGTTTGTTTTTAGTTTTAGCTATGTTAGGGGGATATCTGTGTGTGCAGGTGACTATTACTGTGCATAATTATTAGACAACTTAACAAAAAACAAATATATACCCATTTCAATTATTTATTATTACCAGTGAAACCAATATAACATCTCAACATTCACAAATATACATTTCTGACATTCAAAAACAAAACAAAAACAAATCAGTGACCAATATAGCCACCTTTCTTTGCAAGGACACTCAAAAGCCTGCCATCCATGGATTCTGTCAGTGTTTTGATCTGTTCACCATCAACATTGCGTGCAGCAGCAACCACAGCCTCCCAGACACTGTTCAGAGAGGTGTACTGTTTTCCCTCCTTGTAAATCTCACATTTGATGATGGACCACAGGTTCTCAATGGGGTTCAGATCAGGTGAACAAGGAGGCCATGTCATTAGATTTTCTTCTTTTATACCCTTTCTTGCCAGCCACGCTGTGGAGTACTTGGACGCGTGTGATGGAGCATTGTCCTGCATGAAAATCATGTTTTTCTTGAAGGATGCAGACTTCTTCCTGTACCACTGCTTGAAGAAGGTGTCTTCCAGGAACTGGCAGTAGGACTGGGAGTTGAGCTTGACTCCATCCTCAACCCGAAAAGGCCCACAAGCTCATCTTTGATGATACCAGCCCAAACCAGTACTCCACCTCCACCTTGCTGGCGTCTGAGTCGGACTGGAGCTCTCTGCCCTTTACCAATCCAGCCACGGGCCCATCCATCTGGCCCATCAAGACTCACTCTCATTTCATCAGTCCATAAAACCTTAGAAAAATCAGTCTTGAGATATTTCTTGGCCCAGTCTTGACGTTTCAGCTTGTGTGTCTTGTTCAGTGGTGGTCGTCTTTCAGCCTTTCTTACCTTGGCCATGTCTCTGAGTATTGCACACCTTGTGCTTTTGGGCACTCCAGTGATGTTGCAGCTCTGAAATATGGCCAAACTGGTGGCAAGTGGCATCGTGGCAGCTGCACGCTTGACTTTTCTCAGCTCATGGGCAGTTATTTTGCGCCTTGGTTTTTCCACACGCTTCTTGCGACCCTGTTGACTATTTTGAATGAAACGCTTGATTGTTCGATGATCACTCTTCAGAAGCTTTGCAATTTTAAGAGTGCTGCATCCCTCTGCAAGATATCTCACTATTTTTGACTTTTCTGAGCCTGTCAAGTCCTTCTTTTGACCCATTTTGCCAAAGGAAAGGAAGTTGCCTAATAATTATGCACACCTGATATAGGGTGTTGATGTCATTAGACCACACCCCTTCTCATTACAGAGATGCACATCACCTAATATGCTTAATTGGTAGTAGGCTTTCGAGCCTATACAGCTTGGAGTAAGACAACATGCATAAAGAGGATGATGTGGTCAAAATACTCATTTGCCTAATAATTCTGCACTCCCTGTATATTTGTTAGAAACATCAAAGCTCTTCCATAAACATGGCTTTTTAATTTGTCCTACCTACACGGGCAACCTCGATTCAAAATATCAGGCTCACCTCCTTGTTGCGATGGATAGAGCAATCCTAGACACCTATTTTAACCTCTCAGTAAATTTTCAGTAAGCTAGCTTGATACCCACACTCAACTATAGGCACACTCAACAAGTGGTCCATATCTCTTACAGTTAGTTTTTGACCAATGAGAAATACATCCTGGTGTCCAGAAGTCTGAAAAGGCTAACATGGGTGTAGAGCCTTTTTTGAAGTGACACTCTAGGCCCCATAACCAGTTAATCTAATTGATACTGTCAATGTGTCTGGAGACACTGGCGCTGTCCCATGAATGAGGTTCCCCGACTGCTTGGGGTAACGTTGTTACCATAAGCTTAGATATAGAGGTTTTGTCCAGCATGTATCTTTTTGAATATTCTTAAGGGTATAAGGAAATTAAAGGGACACTATAGGCACCCAGACCACTTAATCTCATTGAGTGTCCCCTGTCCCCTTAACCCTGAAGCTGAAAACACTGGCTACCAAAAAACCACTAGAGGCGCTCCTGTTGTTTCATAGAGCTCAACTGAGGTCAGAGGAGGCAGGTATGGAGCCAGTGCTGAAATACCTCAGTGCTGGAATAAGGTAAGTGGAAGAAGGTTTTCTTTAACCCTTTCATTGGAGTGCCAGGGAAGAGCAGGGGCAGAAGGCCGCTATAGTGCTTTGCAATCCTAACACTATAGAGTTCTTTTAAAGGTGCTATGTCTTCTTGCTCAAAGTGACTGGAGTGATTTCATCCCTAACATCTGAAAATCCAAGACATACTCGTTTATTATAACTTACTATGCTCACAGCCCAGCAGACTGCACCTGTAATAAAATATGACATGAACAGCTAAAGGTTGGCATTTATTTTTTAAACCTGAACAACACATTTTAGTACCTGACATTCTTTATTTAAAAATAAAATAAAATACACTGCAGTTTATGATATAGTCCATTGGTATGAATTCTTATTATAAGTAATGGACATTTATAACAAAAGACAATGCTGATAAATATCAAGACAATCGGGCATCCTTTAAATGGCACCAACTATAATGCTATTAATGAACGGGGCTCCGGTCTGTATTTCTTTATCATATTTTGCAAGCCTTTCATCTCTCTCGTTACCATCATGATACAGTGACACAAAGAACAGTGAAGGCTATAGTAATCATGCAAACTGTTTAATCAGGTCATTTTTAATTTCACGGCTCTTAAAGTTGGTTTCATCCGATCAAGAGCAAAAATAATTAAATATGCTTACGATTATGCTCTCTTGTCAAGCTGCAATGCTTACATCCATTAAAGGCATTAAAGGTGACATGCAGATAATCTGGTACAGTCATAGCATGTAATTGGATAGAACATATTTTGTAAGATGTGATCATGACTCCCAACAGCACCTAAACATGTACAGTCCATATTTAGGACCTGTGTCCTGCTGTCCCAAGTGTTTTCTCCAGTGCCCAGAAAGTCAACAGAAAGTGATTGTTTCATTTTTGGACAATGACTGAGCAAGATCACAGCTGGGCATTTCTTAAATTCTTAAATCACTACTCCAGTGGTCTTCATAGGTACGGTTAATGCTCAGCACACACATTATGGGATGTCTATCTGTTTGGCCGTGTTACCTGTTGAATTTCAGCAGTGCTATAGAGTTTTGTAGATTGCTTTGATTATGCCCCCATACCATTCAAACCTTCCAGGACTGAGAGTTTTCCATAGGTATGGTAGGAGACCAGTTTTCATAAATGTAAACATACTGAGTTACTACTTTCTAGCATAGATTCATTTTGGAGTCTCATCACTAAACAGTTGTGATAACTTCGGGTGAATTAAGACATTTTTTGAGATTCCAATTTTGGGCAAGTTCACAGCCACCATATCTGTGAGATCTATGTATAATAATTATATATTATTATATATTACATGATCTGTCCATTATGTTAGAATCCTATACTGCAAAGATTGTGATGTTATCCATGCCAATATTTCCCCTAATGAACGGATAATAAGGCACAGATCACCACCGTGAAGTCTGTGGGACCAAATCTCGGTCAAATACTGGTACATATATATCCTTGTTTTCCCAACATTAATAGAAATCACACTCCCAAGTGGCACTGACCTCCACTTTGAACTACAATCAGGGCTGGACTGGGGTTATAAAGCAGCACTGGAAAAAAAATCTATGCCAGCCCCATAACTCATTGTGCCATGTATTGTCACATGTAATATGTAAGGCTATGTCATGTCAGATGATTGAGTAATATAAATTACTATTAATAATATATCATATTAAAAAATATATAAACACATAATAAATAAATATATATATATATATATATATATATATATATATATATATATATATATATATATATATATATATATATTTGTGGTCAAGGCATAAAGCCGTAGAGTTAGTAACATAAAACAAACAGGGCATGGAAAAGTCAGTTGTGGTGTGCCGGAACTGACGATGCAGTAGGCCTGAAATAAAAGAGGGCCTACTTTAAGAAATGATTATAAAAGGAGGAGTGGTGGGTGGGACAAATCTCTAGACCTGAGATGGTAGTGAGTGCAGGGCTGGTGCTCCTTAAGAGGGGGAACCAAGCCCCTATCACAACTTCAGGCCCTGCTTTCCATTTGTGGTCAAGGCATAAAGCCGTAGAGTTTGTAAAATAAAACAAACAGGGGATGGGAAAAGTCAGTATACCAGAATATTAACAAGAAGATAGAAAGATGGGTGAGTGAGCAATAAAAACTAAATAAAAACCAAGTGCAGGCCAGCCTCTGTAAATTGGACACTCCAAATTCAATAATAGACAAAAAGGTATATACAAACTAACAGGGCGCCCTGTTAGTTTGTATATACCTTTTTACCGGAATATTAGTCCCAACCTTACTAACAGCGTTCTTACATAGAGCATGAACTTACTGATAGTGAGGGTATTACCGTATAATGCTAGCAGTGGTTGATGTGGTGCTATTGAAAAGGAAGAAAGGTAATGGTCCTAGATTTTCACGGGGCATCATTTATTACCAGTAGGGTAATAGGTAATAGTGACCATCTGTCCCTTCACACTGTTTTTTGTATGATGTATGGACAGTAAATAGTGATCGTGTGTTTTTACCAGGTTGGATCTTGTGAGGAAGTTGGGGGTGTTGTAATTAGTGGTGGTAAACTCTCTGGGCCGAATGAACCCATAAAACGCCAAATAGATGGCCGTTTTCATGACCTGGTTTGTGTGAGTTTCAAATGGTGAAGTATCTAAAAGGTTTGACAGTGACTGGAATAGGAGATCGTGTATAGGTAATCTGGATGGCGTGGGTGCAGGGGTGGAATCCTTGATACCTTTCAGTATGGCCTTTACTTGATAAGAGGGCAGGAAACGTTGTTTATTAGGCCAAGTGATGAGGATATGATGTTGAATACCAGTGATATATAATTTAATGGTGTTGAAGGTTAGTTTTAACTAATATTATTAGTTAATATAAAGGATCTTGAAAAAGACTCGTCAGGGTCGAAACATCGATTTTTTTTGCTGGATGTAATTATATTACATTAAATCAAAAAATTTTCACTTGAAGACCTGTGAGTACATGCTTGAATAATATTTGGTTTATATATATATATATGTATATATATATATATATTATTTTCTAATATAAAATATTGGTCCTTTCAGAGTAAAACATTGAATTATACAGTAATACCCACATGCTGACACAGACAATCTCACTGACACACACAAGCTAATTGATTCACAACCTCATAGACAATGTTACTGATATACATAAGCTCATTGACATAGAAACACAAGCTCATGGGTGCACACAAACAGGTTCACTGACAGATAATCTTACTGACACACACAGACAAGCTTATTGGTATACACACACAAACGTAGTACAGACAATCTCTGACACACACAAGCTTACTACAGGCAAGCTCACTGTCACACACACACGCTCACTGACACACACATGCTTACTACAGACAAGCTCACACACACTTGCTTCCTACAGAAAAGCTCACTGACACACAAACTCAATACAGACAGCTCACTGTGACACACACACATACATGCTCACTACAGACAAGCTCACTGACACACACAAACTCACTAAAGAAAAGCTCACTGTCACACACATGCTCCCTACAGAAAAGCTCACTGATGCACACATGCTCAATACAGACAAGCTCACTGACACACGATCACTACAGACAAGCTCACTGATGCACACGCGCTTACTATAGACAAGCTCACTGATGCACACACGCTCACTACAGACAAGCCCACTGAAACACACATGCTCACTACACACAAGCACACTGACATACACATGCTCACTACACACAAGCACACTGATACACACATGTTCACTACAGACAATCTCACTAACACACACATGCTCCCTACAGACAAGCTCACTGTCACACACATGCACACCACAGACAAGCTCACTGACTCACACATGCTCACCACAAACAAGCTCACTGACACACACATGCTCACCACAGGCAAGCTCACTGACACACACATGCTTCCAACAAACAAGCTCACTGACACACACACATGCTCACTACAGACAAGCTCACTGACACACAAATGCTCACTACAGGCAAGCTCCCTGACACACACATGCAAGCTCACTCACTAGCAGCCACACACACACGCTCACTCACTAGCAGGCAGACACACACAAGCTCACTCACTATCAGACACACACACACACACACACAAGCTCACTCACTAGCAGGCACAAACACACACACAAGCTCACTCACTAGCAGGCACACACACAATCACTGATACATTGTCCTTACTACACTTGTTAAAAGTGAAGCTGTATAAATTTTGTATATGAATGCTTATGTACATTGTATTACATGGCGCAAGAATGCATTCCCCCCACCCCTCCCAAAACCCTTATTTTCTTTCTGTAACCTTTTTCCCACGACTCAACAAAATAAAAAAATTATCAATTGCAAAATATATATATAATGTGAAAAAAAATAAAACTGAATGAAAGCTACGTTTGAATCACAACTAATGAGTTGACAAGTCAGCATACAATGATTTACAAATAGTCCAAATATTATGTTTGCTCTCATTGGGACACAACGTCTTCGGTCCAGGGAAGCCAGGCAGCTAACTATCCATCTCTATTAGAAATACAAAAAATCAAAAACATTTGAGCTGGAGAGCTTCATGTCTACTTCTGGACCTCATTAAGTTCCATTCTGATACCCTCATCCTGTATATTATTTGACCAATCTAATACTTTTAGTGAATTGCTCTCAGGACAGGAGAATCATGATAAACTTAAAATTAATTTTGCAAACTTCGAACAGTACAGCAATCTGCATGAATATTCCCTTAGTTTCCATGGCGATTGCTCCACATATAGAATCTTCTTCCTTCATTATTCTTTATACAGATACGTGATGTGTCACACCCTGGAGCTGAAGCCATATATATCCCATTATCAATTAATTAGGACTGTTCTACTATTTGTTTTAAAACCTGGTTCAGCAGCTTCCAGATTAATTGAATTAAAGCAATTAAAGCCTGGAAACTTTAAAAGCAACTTGTGCTTAATTTGTATTTACAATGATGTACGTACTCTGAGAACAAAAAAGAAAAAAAGTTTTTTTTTCTTTTCAAAAAGCAATGGACAGCATCAATCTCGACTTGACAAGGTACATCCCTTAAAGGTGACCTCGCGAGTCTCATACACACAGCTGACTCAGTCACATCTTATCTGTCATTTCAAGGTGTCAGCATTTTAAGTTGCCCATACACATTGATTTTGTGCTGGGCAGTCTCAGCTTTTTCTGTAAGTTAGTTGTCGCATGTAATTAGATAAATACAGATCCGACAGTGACTTATGATTTATCTAACAGAACAATCTTGAGCGCTTACCTAGACCCCACTTAACTTGTTCCTGTTTGTTGCAAGACACATAGTTTCAAAAAATTAAGTGAAGTGATCTCACATTACATATAACTGAGCTTGCAATCTGTTATCATTATTATTGGCATTTATATAACACCAGCTTATTCTGTAGGGCATGTCAATTATAAAGGGGGAAATTTAACAATAAATGAGACAATTACAAATTGTTACAGGAACAATAGGTTGATGAGGAAACTGCTCAAACAAGCTTACAGTCTAGAGGTGGTTGAGTATAAAAGCACAATAGGAAGGCCAATCTAGGGGATATTTTCATATATAAGTAAATGTCAGTTAAAATGTACTTATAGCAATAAGGACAGCACACTGGTATTGTGTTTAAAGTTTCAGAAATTAACAAGGGAGTTGCATATCAGTGACAGCACCTTATGTCATGAGAAAATGAAAAAGTGGAAAATTATAGTATTTTGTAATAAGGACTGTAACGGAGCTCCTTGTACTCCGACTGAGTACCCTCCGTTGATGGATGCTCCTAGCGCTTCCTGAGGACTCCAAGCGCTGTAGCAGACACCACAACCACCGCAGACTCCGCAACCGCCGTATCTTGACTGGAGTCTCGTCGTCTTCCTTCCACCCTGGATCAGCTTCCAGCATCCAGGACTGTGTGGTGAAGACCCCTCCTCCAAGGAGAGCGTGTCAGGAACAAGCTCTTAAAAGAGCTAAGTGACTCAAGCTCAGGGGAGCATGCAGAGCATAGCAATCCCCAGTGTGATTATAACAGCTCCCTCCAATAACGAGACAAGGCTACGTTTAGAGGGATCCAGAAGAACTGTCAAAACCTTTATTCCCTTGGGACCAGCCAATAGGGTCACCACAATAACATTGTTGTGAAAACTTCAATAAAATCACAAACAGTCAAACCATATCAAGAAACACACAGTGACTTATCACAACACAATGGCACATTTTAAAGGGGTGGGGGGAGACAATATTTAACAGTAAATATCTCACCTGCCTGCAGAATTAGCAATATGCAAATCTACCCGAATATGCAAATGAACCAGTCTTGCAATTCAGGTAGTGCATATTGCTGTTGCTACCAACAGAGGGCACTAGACCAGCTCCATAGCCAAACCCACTTAGTTGGTAGCAAACCTCAGCAGTACAGGAGAGAAGGCAATACATTTCACAGTACACACACACTATAAACAATTACATTACACACACCCTGCACCTATAATGGGTACAGGGTGACTAAAACATAAGATAAATAAAGCAGCCAGTCATAGTCACAGGGGAGGAGGCTGGCAAGCAGGCCTCTCCAGTACCAAGTGGCGAAGGGCACTTCGTCACATATCTCCCCTTCGGGGGGAAGACTAACCAGGCACCTGACTTTCTGTCGGTCAGTGCCTAAGTTAGTCGATTCACCCACCGACCATACACATGTGCCAGAGTAGCCCACCCACAACAAACAGTTATTAGAGCAGCCCACCCACAGCAAACAGTGACTGCACCTGGGTATTCCTCTGGGGTGATGGGGCAACACGCTGTGGGGACTTGAGGGGCAGAGGCCAGCGGCGCTCTGCCCTGATGCCAGCGCTTCTGCTGGGAGGAGGGGGGTGCAGGCCAGTCCTGTGACGAGGGGATCGGTAGGGCAGAGGCCAGGGGCGGTCTGCCCTGATGCCAGCTCTTCTGCTGGTATAGCCTGCAGGACATCAGGCTCTGGACAAGGGACAAAGGGAGGGCAGAGGCCAACTGCACTCTGCCCAGCTGCCAGCTCTTCCGCTGGGGGGCTTGGGACATAGTCCGGCTCAGTAGCCAGGGGAACGTGGGGGTCAGTGGGGGTTAACATCTCCCCTGTTAACCCTGAGGCCAAGTTAGGAGTTAGCTGGGGAGGGAAATTCGTACTTACCCCCTCCTCCTGTTGTCCCTGTGAGGGTAGTTGGGGATCTGGACAGGCTGTCCAGCATCCCTGTAGGTCGGACACAGAGACCACGGTCCCCTCTGCGCCATCTGGGAGAATGGTGTCTCCCCTTGGTAGGGTAAGCTGCCGCTGGGGAGATAGGGTGCTGTGCTCCTCTCCCTGAAACACAGGCTGCCGCTGGAGAGGGAGACCGCCTGTCTCCACTCCCATAACGTTGTCCTGCTGCTGGAGAGAGAGACCAACTGTCTCTGCTCCCTGTAGGACACACTGCTGCTGGGGGGGAAGGACGACACCTTCGGCCCCCTGGAATTCGCACTGCCGCTGGGGAGGAAGGACGACACCTTCGGCTCCCTGTAACTTGAACTGCCGCTGGGGAGGAAGGACGACACCTTCGGCTCCCTGTAACTTGCACTGCCGCTGGAGACTAGGTGTCCATATCCTCAGCCTCCACAGTTGTCGCTCAAAGGCCATTGCCACACTGTTCTCAGCACTCAACTGGCGCATTACTTGTTGGACCACCTCGTTCGAAAGGTCTGGGCCATAGCAGACCAACCGCCTCTTTACCTCCTCAATGTAAGCGTCGTCCTCGTAGCGACGTATCCTGTTGAGGTGCTCTTCGCAGGGCTCTATCCATCCCTGCTCCATGCTGCTGTAGTTAGGGACGCTGCACAGTGGCTAGCGTTGCCCTCAATAACCTCTCATACGATACCAGTGTCTCCGAGCTGCTTCTCCTCGCACTAGGACGCCATCCCATCGCTGCCACCAATGTAACGGAGCTCCTTGTACTCCAACTGAGTACCCTCCGTTGTCTTATGTTTCCTGAGGACTCCAAGCGCTGCAGCAGACACCACAACCACCGCAGACTCTGCAACCGCCGTATCTTGACTGGACCCTGGATCAGCTTCTGTCCTCCAGGACTGTGTGGGAAAGAACTCTTCCTTCCACCCTGTACAAACCTCCAGCATCCAGGACTGTGTGGTGAAGACCCCTCCTCCAAGGAGAGCATGTCACGAACAAGCTCTTAAAAGAGCTAAGTGATTCAAGCTCAGGCGAGCATGCAGAGCATAGCAATCCTCAGTGTGATTATAACAGCTCCCTCCAATAACGAGACAAGGCTACGTTTAGAGGAATCAAGAAGAACTGTCAAAACCTTTATTTCCCTTGGGACCAGCCAATAGGGTCACCACAATAACATTGTTGTGAAACCTCAATAAAATCACAAACAGTCAAATCATATCAAGAAACACACAGTGACTTATCACAACACAATGGCACATTTTTAAAGGGGTGGGGGAGACAATATTTAACAGTAAATATCTCACCTGCCTGCAGAATTAGCAATATGCAAATCTACCCGAATATACAAATGAACCAGTCTTGCAATTCAGGTAGTGCATATTGCTGTTGCTACCAACAGAGGGCACTAGACCAGCTCCATAGCCAAACCCACATAGTTGGTAGCAAACCTCAGCAGTACAGGAGAGAAGGCAATACATTTCACAGTACACACACACACTATAAACAATTACATTACACACACCCTGCACCTATAATGGGTACAGGGTGACTAAAACATAAGATAAATAAAGCAGCCAGTCATAGTCACAGGGGAGGAGGCTGGCAAGCAGGCCTCTCCAGTACCAAGTGGCGAAGGGCACTTCGTCACAAGGACTGAGTATATGAGGACCGGTGGTGGAACAACAGGGGTCGCTGAGGGCACGCATGTGACTGGTCCCTCTATGTTCCGCCTGTCAGGGGAGCCCAAGAGCAGACCGGCCGCCAACCTAAGGGCCCCCCAGGAAGTGGCTGGCTGTGCATTAGGGCAGTGTAGACCCCTGCTTACACAGACTGTAATATTGATTTCCTGCAAGATGGCAACGTTTCAGCTGCAGGGTTAAAAGGAGATCGGGTGTAAATGGCCTCCATACCACTTTATTGAGATGAAGTTGTCTGGGTGCCTATAGAGTTCCCTTAAGCTGTCCTGAAACACAATAAGTAAAATAAGTTTGAGGTTTCATAACGAGTAGATTATGTGGTCCAAATGGCTCCCTTTCACTGTTACATACTATGTGGTAGGAAAATCAAAAGATAAACCATTAAAGTAACACTCTAAGCACCATAACAAATTCATCCTAATAAAGTTGTTATGGTGTGATGAGGTCACAGGGGCCCGTCTCACCTCAAAGGGTTAATGCATCCGCTAACATTCTTTAAGAGTTGATGCTCTCAGCCAATCAGAGGCGCCTCTGTCCGAGGCTTCTTGCTTGAAGTGTTAGAGTCAATCAGAAGTTAAAGACTTTGGGGTTAACTGCTTGAGTTAAATCTGGCGCCCTGGAACTACTTGCACCATAACAACTTCATTATGGTGATGTTTTTATGGTTCCCAGAATGTTCCTTTAAACCAAAGCGAAATAAAAATAACGAAAATGGAACTGTGCTCTGTAGTAAAACTGCAACACTATCATATCATCTTTCAGTAAACAGTTTAATGCTGTTTGCCACTTGGAATAAAATGCCAGACTCAGACACCTTGCCTGCTTAGTACAAAATGTTAAATGAATAGATATTTCAGGCAATTTTACTTTTTCATTGAGCCGAGCTTCTGAACAGTGCTTACCTTTTTTAAAGGTTCTTTTTATCTGATGACATTTCTTGTATCTGAATCATCATATTATATTTTGTATTATAATTCAATGCTTGGAAAGGATAAAATCATAATAACTACGTTTTCATTCAATGTGTTAGAAGAGTCGTTTTGTTATGCAATGAGCTGACTTATTTTGTGCCCTTTTTCCATAACAGAATGCATAATTCAGTTCTGAGAGCTCTACACTGGCACAAAAAGAAGCGTTATAATTTTACTTTAGTGTTAAAATGAACAGCGCTCAAACTGCTGTTTTGGTAGGAAATATATATATGTATATATATTTACATATATATATTATTATTATTATTATTTTCTCTTTAAAGTGAATGCAAAAAAAAAAAAAAGGTTCCCCATGATGAAAATTTTAAAGTGATAAAACCTAAGAGTGTGGGTAATTTCTACAGCTCCCTCTTAGCGCCTTAATTTAACATTTGGTCAGTGTTTGATCTTTCACTGCTGAATAATACAGGTCTCAGTTAATGTCAGAGCATCTAGCTAGATGTTTCATATAGTTTAATAAATATGCAAAAGACAAAGCACTGGGATCATCAGGCTACAGGTGATCAGTAGAACTCTAACCAACTGAGGTCTGCTGAATCCAGCAATAGCCAGGGCTGATCAGCCATGTGGCCTTGTTTGAGTTGATAAATCAGTGTCCACCAAAAGGTTAAAAAAAAGTTTTCGCCTCATTTGTCTTTTCCCTGTCGTGGTTTCCGTTTGGTTCTTTAAATAGTAAGGCATATCATTCCATGATTGTTTGGTTCTTCGATTTTGGCTTGTGATACTGACTCTTCTGACCTTTGTAATCCTGACTTGGCTAGTTATATTGTATGTCTGTATTTGTGGTATTACGTTAAAACTGGCCATTCTAAGGTTCATCCTTTCTGCCTACTTTTGATAATGGTAAAGAAAAAAGTAAAATTGGAAACATTCTCATACTCAATTATTCCAGCATATTTATTGTGGGTAATATTGCATGTCCTTTTTTCGATTGGGTTATATTGTTGCCATGTTGTTAATGCTACTGTTGGAGGTGCAGAAAAAAAGTAAGCAAAACATGAAGCCTTCTGTTAAGTGATAACATTTTACATTTCACCCTCAATTCATCACAATAGCCCTGGTGATGTATCCCCACAGAGATTTATGTTCTGTGCAGTTAGTCAAATGGATTGCAGACTTGGAGAATCAGTATTGGAAGAGTAGTGATTTGACAAAATTTTGGCCAGTCAGCGATTCTGATAAAAAAAACAAAAACAAAGTGGAGACATGAAGCAATCCGGAATCAACAGAAAAGCCCAATGGCTCGTTGCTTTGGGCTTAGGGTTTTACTATTCTGCAAGTGCTGCCAGCAGGCAAATAGTAAAAAATTGCCTGTGGGGTCACTATCAGCGGTGTATTTACCGTGAGGCTGGCAAGGCATTTGCCTTGGGTGGCACTTTCAGCCACCCCCCAATCGCCCTGGCAAATGCTTTGTCAGTCTCTTGCCCTGGGGGACCAGAGAGCTGAACGGATGGCCACCTCAGGGTCCCCCAAAGCTGGCATGTACTCATGTAGTGGGCGGGCGGCGAGGGAGCGCTCTCTCCTGAGCTCTTCCTGCTCAGCTCCCTCGCGCACACCGCAGTGATGCCGAAGCCGGAATATGGTGTCACTCCGACTCCGGCATCCCTCGCTGCCCACCTGAACTGCTCACTGCATACATGTAAGTGGAGATGGGTAAGATGGGTTGAATAGAATTGAATAGATGGAGAGAAGTTAGAGCTTTTATTTGATTTTTTCTAGAGGTTATAGATTTGCCTCCTCCTAGTCACTAAACACATTACAGAAAATATAGAGAATTATGACCACAAGTGTGAGGCATCATCCTTGAAACTTTGAAATGTAGTTTTGGAGAGGTTTTATAAATGCTGAATCGAGCTTACCCTGCGGAAATCACTCTGGTGGGGAGGAATTATTCCTTTCCTAGATTATTATATCAAGGGGCTGTGTGTTCTCTCATTATTAACTTCAAGAAGGCCCAGAGGATATAGGAAAACACGAGGGAAAGCACTGTTAGATGTGTGTGTGCCCATTAGAGTGTGTGCATGTCTGTCTGTCAAAGAGTGTGTGTGTGTGTGTGTGTGTGTGTGTCACTGAGAGTGTATATGTGTTTGTCAGTGAGTGTGTATGTTTGTTTGTCATTGAGAGTATATATGTGTTTGTCAGTGAGTGTCTATGTATATGTGTCTGTCAGTGTGTGTATGCATATCTGTCAGTGAGTGTGTATGTGTGTTTGTCAGTGTGTATCTTTCAGTGAGTATATGTATGTGCCAGTGTGTGTGTTACACTGAGTGGGGGTGCGTCTCTCAGTAAATATGCATGTATGCGTATCTTGTCAGTGAGTGTGTATGTGTCTGTCAGTTAGTGTATATGTGTGTCTGTCGGTGAATTGTGAGTGTGTGTAACTGTGAATGTGTATGTTTCAGTGAAAGTGTGTGTTGGTTAAACAGTGTGTATGACAATACTGTGTATCTGTAAGTGAGTGTATGTCAGTACATGCAACAGTGAGGGCGTGTGTCTGTCAGGAAGAGAAATTTAGAAGAGGGGGGGTCTGAGTTTTGTCATGCCTACGGCAGCACAAAACCAGAATACACCACTGGTCATTATGACCTCCACATTATTACAAGGGAGATTACATACCTCCAGCATGCCCCCACCTCAACTGTTAAGGTGTCTGGTTCTGCCAAAAAAAAAAATTCTAATATTGGCCAAACTGATCCAATACCTCACTGAACATCAGAGTTACCGAACAGAATTCCTCATTCAGAAAATGTTGTTTAGAATTATTTTTTTTGCCATGCCCAAGTCGTATCATCAACGAAAGCTGACTGTGTTTTTATTCCTATGTTTATTGTTTTACTTTTGTGAGTTATTGGGTATAAGTAAATTAGACTACTTCGAGAATGCGACTTTTGCAAAAGTTTACCTATGGATGCAGTAATATCGCAGGGAAAGAAATGTATGAGGGAATATTTAGAATAGAGTTCCTAAACGATGATTTACAGTCTTCTTTCAGGCAAATATGAATGTGGAAAATACATAATCATTCACCCAGTGAAATAATCATTCACTTTTAAATAAATTATATATATATACATAAATTACAAAAATAGGTGAACGGATAGACACAGACAGAAAGACTGATGGACAGACAGACAGATGGACAAATAGATATGCAAAAAAAATAAATGGGTTCACCACTTTCTTCCATTCTAAATA
Source organism: Pelobates cultripes (assembly GCA_933207985.1). Taxonomy (NCBI): domain Eukaryota; kingdom Metazoa; phylum Chordata; class Amphibia; order Anura; family Pelobatidae; genus Pelobates; species Pelobates cultripes. Next base: position 33,522,329 of record OW240915.1, read on the forward strand.
GATTTAACAACATTTTTCCCTTCAATACACATGAAGAATAGTATTAATATCAACTGCCTTGGAGATATTGTAAGACAAATGGATTTGCTGCCTCGCTGTTCACACTGCACACTGCGGATGAATAAGCACATGCATTGTTTAACCTGGGGTATTCAGAGGAAAGAAACCCATGGAACTGAATACTATTTAGACAGAATACTTGTAATAGGTGTGTTTTTAAAGAAGTAAATCACATTACAAACCTGGCAGACACAGAAGAATAGAAGCCATGTATTAAATTTCCAGATAATACAATAAAACAGAATACAATGTAACAGTGAATAGAAAAAACTTCAAGTGAAACTTTTTTATAAATCTGATGAAGAGTTTTTTGGGTCTCTCTTACCCATACTAAGGGACTCTCAAGGCACATGAAAAAATAATATTAATGTATATTAAAGCTGGTGGTAAAATTACAAAGTTGAATTGCTCTTTTGAATTTTTTTAACTCCTTAAGGACACATGACATGTGTGACATGTCATGATTCCCTTTTATTCCAGAAGTTTGGTCCTTAAGGGGTTAATTCGTGCAGGAAAAAAATGAATTCTTTCAATGTGAAATACAATACCTTAACAAGATAACTGGTTGGCGGGCCCTAACCCATAAACCTTTTATTTCAATCTCTCGTAAAGATCACTGCATCGCCACTCCCACAAAGCACAGACACACTACATCTCATTGGTTGAAATAAATTAGTAGAAAAGTACGTGTGGACATTTAACATTATTTATTCTATTGTAGACAGGGAAAATATTGGCTGAGAGACTTGCACTGCCAGTTCCTGGATTGGGTGTGAGGCGAGGTGGATTATATTCCTGGCTATTTGAATGCATTTTTTGATCAATATTAAATGTTAAATAGATAGTACCCCTTTTGGCATTTCAGATCTGTATTGACCTCGTGAGAGGATCAGTCTGATATGTAAATGGTGTAGTAATCTCTGTAATAGTACATGTGAGCTAAAACTAGCTAGAGACCTGAGTATAAACCCATCAATAGGCTTCACACTATTGGAGTTGTTGAAGTTGTCGGGACGTGATGGGAATTGGGGTAAACTGAAGTGATTGTCAAGTTCATGAAATTGTTTAAAATTCTGTGTGTTTCCTGTAAAGTATCCACTTGATGTTCAATGATTGTACAGTGCACATAAATGGATAAACATGGTTTTCTGAATTAATACTTTTTGAAGATTCCACTTTCCAAGCCTCTCATCTCCTATTTATAGCTTTCTGGATCTGCATTGCAAAAGATTGTAAATGTCTGTTAACTCAGTAGCTTTTCTACATATTGACAAGCTTATTGAGAGGCTCCATGACACTTTTTTTCTAGATAAAAAACATCAACCTCCCTATGAATAATTATGACCTTCCCTTATATGAATACAGCATTTTTTGCCTTAAAGAGACACTATAGGCACCCAGACCACTTCAGCTCAATGAAGTGCTCGGGGTCCCAGGCCCCTCAGGTTTTAACCCTTCAGATGTAAACATAGTAATTTCAGAGAAACTGCTATGTTTACATAGCAGGGTTAATGACAGCCGCTAGAGGCGCTTCTGCGATGCTGGATGTGAAATGCTTTCCTATGGACTGTTTGAATGCGCGCATGGCTCTTGCCGTGCATGCGCATTCCGCTCCACTCGGGGGCTGACGTCGGCGGGGGGGAGAGGTCACCAGCGCCTAGGGACTCCGGCGCTGGATTAAGGTAAGTAACTGAAAGGATTCTAACCCCTTCAGTGCCAAGGGAGGGGGGCCCTGAGGGTGAGGGGGACCTAAGGGTTATAAAGTGTCAGGAAAACTACTTTGTTTTCCTGACAGTATAGTGATCCTTTAACACATGGGTTTAAGTTACATGTATTGATTGCTGTCACTGACATTTTGAGTTCTAATTTTGTGGACTTCTGAGACCTCCTGCGGTTCGTTCTGCTATCCACGCATCGCAACAACAGCGCATCGCATGTGCAGTGGTTGTTATGGTAGCTCCGAGCTTGGCAATGAAGTGCGTCAGGGTCACAAATGAGGTTTGCCCTTCATGGGAAAGTTACCCCAAGCAGGGCAAATCAAACAAGAGACTATGATGTGTACATACAGCGAATGGTGTATTAATTATAAACAAATAACTCAAACACAAGATATCTATTAAATACCGTAAGGCCGTGCTGATTTTATTAAGGCGTAACATTAGGCAAAACATACCATTAAAGTCTATTCTTTTTTAAAAGAAAAAAATCTTAGTACACCACAAAATTGATATAGTACAAATATAAATTACATAATGAGATAAGTAATTAAATAATGAATTATAAATATATAATTACACAGATATAAAATTAGCCTCTGGAAGAAAGGTGGGAGTAGTGATTATGCTGTGAATGCTGGCTCGGCTTCACATTCCAATCGGCACAGGCAGGTAACAAAGCAGAGATACCCTATATATACTGCACTTTTAGCATCTCGCACTGCGCTCTACTAATCAGCATTAGTACCTTGAACATTCTATAAAACAAGCACTTTTTTCCCTTTTTCTCTTTTAAACTGCTCTAACAAAGAACTGGTAACCAAGAACTGGTAAAAAAAAAAAAATAGTATTGCATTTATGGTCACATAGCCCATTGCACTACAGGAGAGTGACACCCACAAAGCTGACAAAATGGCAGTGCAAGATCCACGACCAGATTCAGAGCCCATTGGACCTGATGCTGACAGTTATGTTGGGCCTACTGACAGAATCTTATCAGCCGAAATCAATAAAAACACTTAGCAAATGCGTACTCCCCAGCATCAGTGCCCTGTGAAGTAGGACGTTGATGGGCAGTGTAAAAGGACGATTCATGTCACAGACACTGCCCAAAGTAGCAGGGCAGGTCTGCCCTAAGAATTGGAAGGTCAGTATGCCGTGAATGGATGTTGAGCTGCCTGCCAATCATTCAGGCTGGCAAACTAAAGGCAGACTAGACAGACATAGGAAAGCAAAGGGAGGCTATGGTGCATGCACGGCAGAATGCAGCGCTGCTCCAATCAGCAGCTCCTCATAGAGATGCATTGAATCAATGCTTCTCTATGAGGAACTTTCAGCGCCTCCATGTAGTACGTGGGGATGCTCCACGTCAGTTTTGCACATTGTATAGCACCAGGGGCAGGCTGGGCCGGGGGGCAGGGAGGCAATTGCCCCCCAGACTGCCCCAAATCATTTTAAAACCGGCCGCTGCAGGGCCGGTCCTAATGCTGCAGCCGCCTGAGCGCTCTGTTAAGAGCCTCTGGCGGCTGCAGCACAGCTTCTCCCCTTCCCTTCCCTGTAGCATGGCCGAGCTCCTCTCCGGTCCGCGGTGCCCGGCCACGCTACAGGGAAGGGGAGGGGAGATTAAGAAGAACGGGGGTGGGCGGATTAAGAAGAACAGGGGGGATTAAGAAGAACAGGGTGGATTAAGAAGAACGGGGGGTGGAGGGATTAAGAAGAACGGGGAATTAAGAAGAAGAACAGGGGGGGAGGTTGGAGGATTAAGAAAACAGGAGGGTAATTAAGAAGAACAGGGGGTGGGATTTAGGAAGAACTGGGAGAGTGGGAGATTAAGAAGTGAACAGGGGGGTGGGGTATTAAGAGAATGTGGGAGGGATTAAGTGGAAGAACAGGGGTGACCAAGAAGAACGGGTGGGGATTAAGAAGAACAGGAGGAGGGGTGGGGGATTAAGAAGAACAGGGGATTGAAGAACACCAGGTGGGGGATTAAGAAGAACGGTGGGGGATTAAGAAGAACAGAGGGGTGGGGAATTGGAGAAAGAACAGGGGGTTGGGGATCATGGATGAACGGGGAGGCAATTAAGAAGAACGGGGAGGATGGGGATTACAAAGAACGGGGTGGGGAATTAAGAAGAACGGGGTGGGGGATTAAGAAGAACAGGGGGAGGGTGGGGGGTAATTAAGAAGAACAGGGGTAGGGGGGATTAAGAAGAACAGATGGGTGGGGGATTAAGAGAAGTGGGGATTAAGAAGAGGGGGGAGGGTGGGGGGATTAAGAAGAACAGGGGTTGGGGAATAAGAAGAATGGGGGAGGGGATTAAGGAGAATTTGGGAGAATTAGAAGAACAGGAGGGTGAGAAGGACGAGGGGAATTAAGAAGAACAGAGGGATTAAGAAGAATAGTGGAGAAGAAGAACGGGGAGTTAGAAGAACGGGGTAAGTGGAAGAACATGGGGGTAAGGCAGAACACAGGGGGGGGGAGTGAGAAGAACACAGGGGGAGAGTAAGAAGAACACAGGGAGGAGGGGGGGAGAAGGGGAGATGAGGAGAACACAGGGAGTGGGAAGGTGAGAAGAACACAGGTGGGGGGAGTGAGAAGAACACAGGTAGGGGTGTGAGAAGAACACAGGGAGGGTGGGGGAGTGAGAAGAACACAGGGAGGGTGGGGGTGTGAGGAGAACACGGGGGGAGTTGGGAGAACACATGCCCTACACACTCCACTCCCTGTGAGCGAACTCATGGGTGGAACATGTAGGTGGACTTATAGGTGGGCCTTATGGGCATACTCATCATCAGGCCCTGGGGCCCAGACCTTGAACTGTGTAAGGGGCCCCAAAAATATGGAGCTGCTTCCCATTCTACTAGAACTTTGAATTTTGTGACAACAGTTACAAACAGCCTCCAGAGATCCTGTTCTACACCAGACCAGTGAAGCCAAACTGCAGCCCATCATCGTCCTCATCTGGTTGTAAGTAGGCAATCTAGTATATTATTAGTGACACTAATCTATAATTTACCTCACATTAAAGGGACACTGTAGTCCCCAGAACCACTTCAGCTTAATGAAGTGGTTCTGGTGTCTATAGCCGGTCCCTGCAGGCCTTTTAATGTAAACACACACTGTGTGCAGCACTGGCATTAGTTCATATGGCAGATCATATAGGTGAGGCATTGTGATGTCACATGGGGGGGCGGCAAATTTTTATTTTGCCTAGGGCGGCAAAAATCCTTGCACCGGCTCTGATCCTGGGCAGGTGCACCAGTCTATTGGTGACCCACAGGAGGGGAATGAACTGATTGCACAGCACTCACCTCCTGCCCAGATCTGTCTTTACCGCAGTGCAAGTGCCCTCTGCCCCTAATTTACAGTGGCTCACACTCACAGCAAGCAGTGCCTGGAGCCCTTTGCAGAGAGGGGAACAAAGAGGTTCTGCGGCAGCTGGCCGTCCTGCAAGCATTACATTAACCAGCTGTTCCCCATGCAGCCACAGGTGCCGCTGTGCTGGGAGATTGTGATTACTCTTCACTTCCTCCCAGCCTACAGAGCAGCACATGGGAGAGAGAGAGGAGGAGGCATGATTTAATCTTACAACAAATCCAGTAAGCAAATCTTTATAAATTTGGGGGATCAGCTCTGTTTTCACAGTTTATTTGTGTTTACTCTGATGACTGTATTAATATTGAGGGATGTCTAAGTAGTAATGTCACTGTGTGTCAGCAGGGCCAGCCGTTGGGGTGTGCACCCTGTGCGGTCACGCAGGGTGCCATGACAACAGAGGCGCCCGTCGGCCAACACAGCTCACAAGTTCGGGACACCAGCATATTCAATTCAAACGATTCGCTAGTGGTCCACTGGTGCGCACCAGCAGTTGGTGCAGTCAGATTATATCCTCTCCCTCGTGGTTCTGGTGCTCAGTTAGTGAGTCAGAGCACAGGCTCTGAAAGTCAGAGCCGTGAAGGAGCGGGTATGGCAAAGAGCTACTGATTAGCATAACATCAATATCCGTTCTAAAACCAGGAAGAGGTGGGCATGGATGGTGAACTGATTTGGTGGTGCAATGGGCCACTTGACTGGTTTTGCCCCCCAGGCCTAAGGCTGCCAGCCGTCCCCTGTATAGCACTGACCCAGGAAGCACCTCTAGTGGCCAACTGTAAACTCTACATTTTCTGCTAAATGTGTTTATTGCCTGCACTTGTAGGCTTTTTAATGTAGACACCAGATCAACTACCATAAACTGTAGTTGTTCTGGTGACTATAGTGTCCCTTTAACGAATTTAATTATCAGAAAGTCCACACAGGCTTTGCTCCATTAGATCCATCCTAAGCTCCCATACTTTGCGCTGGCAACTTACACTATGTAACAGGCCTGGAGTTTCAGGTCCATTATCCCCTATGTTAATCCGGCCCTGGCTACATCAGAAGTGAGTATATCTCAAAATTTTACATTGATACATCATCTCTCTCTGTGATATACAATGTATTCAATGCATTTGGGAACAATTAAGGATAAAGTAAACCTGCGATGACAGTTACACTTTAGCTCTATCAACTATTCTTATTTATGTAATGCCCCTATGCAATAAATCAAATAAATTATATATGATTATATGCAAAATTCCACGATAAATATATGCATGGCTCATAATTATGCAAATTGAATCTTAATTACGATGGTATTTATGGAAAGAAAAATAAAATCACCTTTAAATGCTCCAGCACAGCCTGACAGCACAATAGCTTGGGAATACTTATTTTTGAAAATACAGTTTATCCTAAAATAACTTCGTAGCAATCAGACTATCGTAATCAGTGTGCTGATGCAGTGTCACTAAGAAAGTTATATGACTTTATTTCATTTAACTAACTTACTGACGAGGGCTTTTTAAAAATCTGTGGAATCTTTGGCAATTTTACCATGATTGATTATTCGCTAAACTGGTAATTATGATAAAATGACAAGGGAATATATATTTTAGCCCAAAATATTTATGCTGGAATTGTTTTTTTAGCAAAGTTTTTATTTTAAGTTTTAGCAACAATACAACTTTAATCCATTTGATAGGCCTCATTAATAGGCTATATTTTGACATGCTTAAAGGGACACTCCAGACCTCTAAAGCACTTTGGCCTGCTAAAAAGTTTTATGTGTAAAGAGTGTATCCTCTTTTTTCATTTGGTAAAAATTGCAGATTTCAATAGAAATTGACACTTTTATAATTTAACCTTGTTACATCCACTTGGCTTTCAAGCAGACAACAGGTCCTGTTACTTCCTGGTTTCTTTAGCTCAGTGGATCTAAATACAAGAGGCAGCAATTGCCCAGAGCACCTGCCTTGCAAACACTTCTCATTGAGCTGCATTGAGAAGCCTGTGATTGGGCAACCAGAGAAGGTCTGAGCGAGGTTCGAAGGGGAGGGCTTTGAAATGCTTCAGACAAGAGAACCGCAGATTCTGCTAGCTGTTTCTAGATATACTACCTATGAAAAAATGCATAATTAACTATATGAACGTTTTCATATAAAAAAGTGATTTTTATTTATTTTGTATTTGGGCAGAGGAGTGTCCTTTTAAATCGATTAACTTTTGCACAAAATACAAGTGAAGAAAAAGTGAAGTGTGGTGAGCTGAAAATTTGCAAAATTTAGTCCAAGATTATTGCAATGGAAAAGTTCTCAATTCACCTGTTTTTACACTTCTAGATTTTTGCGCCCTAAATACTGCAATTCAGTTTACAAATCACCACAATTCAATTTTTACTAAATATAAATACATGGCAGGTATATTCTCCAGTGTTAATAAAACACCCTGTGTAATTTAAGTGCTGGTATTTTAAAATCCTCAGGGAGAATAGTGTAAGCGGCAGACAATATTGCTTTCATTCATTCTTGCTGGTGTTAAAGATTATTTCAAAGCTAAGGTAATACCGCAAATTGTGTTTATAAAGGAGCTCTTGAGATAACTAAAACAGAAATTGAAAACTGGGTTTGCAAACAGCATCCTCTGACATTATTTCCTTTAGTAAACAACATTGAGCCTAGCGACCTTTTCTAGTCTTGCTAAAGATTTATATTTTTCCAGTATTCACTATAGTAAAGATTTAAAAGCTATCATAGCAATCCTCATTAGTGTGTCTGTTACCCAATACATTGATCAACCAAGAGAACATTAGTAGCTGCTTCAACACTAATTTCTGCTATAGCACCTGTTATACCTGATGCCTGATACACCTACTACACCTGATACCTGTAGCTCAAATTGCACCTGATTTCTAAAGCATCTCCTATACATGATCCCTATAACACCTTTTACACCTGAGACATATATTACCTTTTACACATCATCCCTATAAAATCTCTGTTATACCTGAGACATTTATAACCTATTGCACCTGATACCTATAGCTCATATTACAGCTGATACATATATCACCTATTTACATGATCTCTATAGCACATATTACACTTGATCTCTGATTTTTTTTGATGAATTGGTAAGTTTATTGAACCATAAAACAAAACTGACACTATTGAAAAGATATAAATGATCTCTGACCGATTGCCTTCAAACAGGCAATTTATTTTGTTTTCAACAGTGTACATGGGATGTTGACCATCCGCAGGCAATATCAAATGTGTATAAATTAACTAGAAATGTTCAACTTAAAGCCAGTGAAGTACAATAACAAGACTACAGGCTATTTAAAAAAAATAAGTCCAATATAAAAAATTTTCTTGGCAAAATATACACTGAATAGGTGCATAAAAGGAACAAAAATAACTTACTCATATTCCATAATTTCACCGTACCCTACCTAAGGACACTATGTAATATTACTGAGACCTAAATATCTCCAGTAACACCTGAGATTAATAACTAATGTCTTATTCTGGTCTGTAAGGCCTGTTTGTCACATATTCATCCGCTTATAAAAATGTGGTTAATGACATTTACTGTCCACACAGGAAAAGTTGTGCCGAGCAGCAACCAAATCCACAGAAGGGTTAATGCTGAGCAGCAATTATGCAAATAGGAACCTATTATTACCTATCAGGTCTAGAGGAGGAGTATTTAGGCTCAGTTCTCATCCTGCTCAGTGCCCCGTCATGGTTTCCCTTGTGGTTGTCCGAGAGCGCGTTAGTGATTCTGGTAATTCTGGTTATTTGACTTTGGCATTGTTTTTGACTTCCCTGTTTTCTGGCATCCCTGACTCCCAGCTTTTCCTTATCGTTGTGTCTCTGTTTCCCTTGACCTCGGCTATTCCTGACTATTCTTTGGTACGTTAGTCCGGCCATTCTAAGGTCCGGTATACGTTACCTATCAGTCCTCAGTGTTACACAATTCTACATGCTGGATCATTTTGTAATCCTGACACTGTTCTTATACCATAAATTCCTATTCAACATGGCTATTTGGAATACGTATCTTCAATATCTCCCAATTACACAGTACAGCATTAAATAATAAAAATCAATATAGTCTTGTACACAATAATATTTAAAAGGCAAAATCTGCTTTATTGTGTGTCCGTCAGCACAGACAAATTTAATTTTGTAATACTTGTTCTGAACTTTTCCAATAAAAATAAAATTATATTGTTAGTTTTGTAAAATAATTCCTTGAAAATGCTCTGCAAGATATAATACTTACATGCACTCTCCTCTCTACATCTATCTGTACCGGTAATGTTCCAGATAGGTTGTCAGCAGGGCCAGATTAAGAGCCCAGTGGGCCTGGTGCTGACAATTATGATGGGGCCTAATTACAGAATCTTATCGACCAAAAACACTAAAACAATCATACCTCTCAAGCGTAATCTATCTGATGGAGATGGTGTTGGAGGGAAACTCAAAGGATGCAGCTATAAGAAAATCCATATTCTATGCTAATCTCCCTCTAATTTATGCTTTCATCTTTCAAGTAAATCCATACCCCGTAACTAGCAGTGTCTAGTGAAGCAGGAAGTCAATGAGCGGGGTAAAAGGGTGGCCACTGACCTAAATCACATGACCATGCCAAAAGGGGCAACATGCCCAAAAAGGGGGCTTGTCTGTCCAAATAATTGGAAGGCAAGCATGGTATCAGTGTCCCTATATATCACAGTGTCAGTGTCCCCATGTCTCCCAGTGTCCCTAGTGAGACACTAGGGACACTGGTTGAGAGACATAGGGACACTAGGAGACATGGGGACACAGACACTGGCTGGGAGACATGTGGACTCTGGGAGACATGGGAATACAGACATGTGGGGACACGCTGAGACATGGGGACACTTAGAGACTAGGGGACACTGGGAGACATGGGGACACAGACACTAGGGACTGGCTGGGAGGCATGGGGACACAGACACGTGGGTACACTGGGAGACATGGGAGCACTTGTGGACATAGACATGGGGACACTGGGAGACATGGGGACACTGAGAGACATGGGGACACTGAGAGACATGGGGACACAGACACTGGGAGACTAGGGGACACTGGGAGCCATAGGGACACTGGCTGGGAGACATGGGGACACTGTGTCCCTAGTGTTTCTGTTTCCCAATGTGTCTCCCTATGTCTCACAGCATCCACTATGTCTCACAGCATGTGTCTCAGTGTCCCCATATGTCCCCTAGTGTCTCAGTGTCCCCAGGTCTCCCTGCTGCCTTCCCCCCATCCCTCACTTCCCTGAGCTGTAGTCTGTCTCTGCAGGCTGGGAGCTGCTATCTGGACTCTCTGTGCTGTGTAGATGATCCCCCGCGGATCAGTGAGTAGAGAGAGGCAGGTAGATACTGTAACTTCCTATCCCTGCATCTCTCCATACACAGTGACCCCTACTGGCCAGTGCTGGTATTGCAGAGTAATCTCGGTTTATACTGCGAAAAATATCTGCATTTGTATTGGCGGTATTACTGCAATACCGTCACAGCCAGGCAGCCTCAAATACTGGCTGTGCCTTAAGATACCAGTCAGGTGGCAAACCTAAGAGTAGTGTGTTAAAAAAAAAAAAAAAAAGAAAAAGGTAATTTTTTTTTTTAAATGGGCCTATTCCATGGGCCTGGGCCTGGGCCTGGAGCTACAGCTCCATCAGCCCTTATGTTAATCCGGCCCTGGTTGTCAGGACAGGACCATGAAAAAGTTCAATGTGCTCCGACTAGCAGGTACAGTAGGCTATTAGCAGACTAGAAAAATCTCTGTTTTGGCTGTTATTGACATTTAAGGTAGCTATTTTATTAAACTGGTACACACTGTACTGAATCTTTTTGGGTCATGTCTACAATGGTAGAGTATATATCGGACAAGTAACTGAATGTAAGATCCAAACTTAAGCTGAAAGTAAACTTGACAGGAGATATTTAGAAATATGTTTTGCTTACACCATTAAAGAGGCAACATTATTCATGGGAAATGGTCTTTAAGTTTGTAGACATCGACTCTGCAATCTGGACCCTCACTTTTCTACTCCTGCTTCTGCGGATCTCTGCCCTGTGGGGTATGAAGGGATGTAATGTTTAGCTTGTATATACACTGGAATGTAAATATATAGAACATATGTTGATGCTATCGATATGGGTACCTCCATGGGGGTCGATCAGAATGGGATATATGCCTAGCACATGTGAGGGACTTGATTATTATCCTTGTGGTGACCTCTTTCTATCATGTTTCATCATGTTATTTTGGTATATTTCATTTAAGAGCTCTGCAAGCTATTGATGTCATATCACTTTAACCCCTTAAGGACACATGACATGTGTGACATTTCATGATTCCCTTTTATTCCAGAAGTTTGGTCCTTAAGGGGTTAAGGGAGACACTGATGGACGTAGTGTGAGACTATTTAGACACACGCCTTCATTATCTCCATGCACTGTTAATGTGTCTAAATTCTTATCAGAGTGTGACAAATCCGATGATTTCCCTTGCCCCAGTTATTTTTGCTGCATTAGGTAGCTTGATCTACCGAACACCGACCACTCCCCTGGCTCATTAAACTTCAAAGTAACCACAAAATGAAGTGCTCTCTTGTCTCCCGAAAGCAGGCAGCGGTACTTGGTCATCGAGTGTCTGGAACTCTAAGTCGGACACTCGACCCCGCGAACACCGGTAACTTTGTACAAACACCTGCTTCTATTCCTGAAAAGTCAAGAGAGCGCTATTCGGTGAAAAAGTATGCATGAAATAGAGGAACAATCGCTTCCAGGGCCAGAGGAACCGATCTGTATTTTTCTTTGTTTTTGGACTGCTGAAAGTGACCAACCGCTACCACTTTTCTCATGGAAATATGGAAACTTTACCCCAGTGGTGATTCGGCTGTATTCGTGGAATCTGAGCACTATTTGGACAACTTAGGCGCTCAGATCCAGGCTATCTGGAGATATAGGACTTGTCCCTTGTAATATTAAATATGCTGTGGAGTGTTTTATATTTTATACTTTGTACCTCTAGTGTCTGGTAGATAATTAGTTTAAGCAAAGTACACTCAATTATCTCCCAGACGCAAAGACACTTGGGCATGTTATACCTATATTTTTGCTGGAGACCCCCTGCTGGGGTCTGTGTATAAAAGTGGGCCATCTGGCCATAATAAAACATTCCAGTTGTACCCTTCATCTAGTCTCGACTGATGTTTGGGTTTGCGAATGATATATCGCTTGATTTTTCCCACAAGCTGCTTGGATTTCGGGAGAGTACGAATTAGCTTACTATGTGAACGGGTTATAATCATTTAACCCTCTAAGAGTTCAGGAGAGTTTAAACGAATGTACTATACGAAGTACAAAGGGGTTTATAACAGAGAGCATATGCATAGCTGTTGTTTCCAGGTTCCTTCACTAAGAGCCCCATTTCTACTCCACAACTTCCATCTGGATCCTCACATAATCTCTCCTAAATCCCTGATTGACTACTGGCTCTGGACCTCTGCTTGGATACTGGACTTTGATTATTTGTATCTCTTAGGACTGAATTTAACTACCTCTGACCCGGCTCCTGATTAACGGCTTTCTCTCTGGTTACTCCCATTATTGGACTGATTTTTAGCAAAGAGCCCTGGCGTGATTTTTTTTTACCTTTTTCAAGTGATATTCTTGGACTGATTCACGGTAACAAACTCTTGCTTGCTTAATGGTTTCTCTAAAGTGTTATACTTGGACTGATTTTTGGTAACAACCTCTGGCTTATATTTTGGTTTATTCTCAAACAATTATGAATGGAATGTATTCATAATAATTACCTTTTGCTTTCCACTTAACTAATATAACATTATATTTCTTTCATTGACCTAAAGATTTCTGGCAAAAAAATTTTTTTCTCTGGATCAATTTATGGCTTTTACTGCTGGATTATCAAAATACTTCTATAAGAATAACATTTTACTTGAGAAGTCTACTCATAGTAAGTTACTTTATTTTTTATTTTATATAATTTGATTGCAATATCCTTTTTGCATAAGAAAACATACCACTTTCTCTCTATCTACTTTTTTCTTCTCCTGTTTTTCCTATCTTTTTTTTTTTTTTCTTCACATTTACTCTGTACAGGAAGCCATACACATATGTCCATCACACACCAGAAACGTGATAGTTTGTGGCTCTTCCCAAGGGCAGTTTAAATAAATGGGGTGTGGGATGATGTATAACTATACTGTTATAATACAATGTTATAACTGTTTCACATTGTTTTGTGTATTAGCTACTTGAAGGTCTCATATTCACACTTCTCGCCTCTGCCTAATCCAAGATTTGTAGATAGGGCAGTATTTTTAGTTCAGGGCTAAACACACGTCTAGTGGATATCTTCCTGACTAGAGGGTACTACCACTTCTACGACTGCATCAGACTCGGTTTTGTGCCATGCGACGTCCTCATGCATTACACGAGAATGTTTAATGCACTCTAACAATTACCATTGTTTTAGTTTAATGTTATGAGAAGCATTTGTCATGGATGTATTTCTTGCCCTTCTCTGTGAGAAGCATTAGATTGAATGAGAAGATGAAAAGGAGACAGCCAACAGGAAGATGCCACATGAGGAGGAACAGGTTACTGCATTGAGTGAGTCTCAATGCGGGAAAAAAGGTAAGCAAAATACTTTGTTTGAATAAATATAGTGGGGGAGTAGAACACTATAGCATTGGGAATACATGTTTGCATCCCTAACGCTATAGTGTTCCTTCGATAAGGGGGTGAAGAATTTTGGAAAGCTGTCTCAGAGACCTCTTGATCCATCTCTATCATATAGAGGATGGAGTGGGAGCATTGAGTGGATCATGATTCCTATTAACTGGACAAACAGAGGATTAGGGAAGAAGAATCATTGGATCTACTAAAGGTTCTCTGGATCCCCACATTCATTTTCTCTACCCATTCCACTCAAACAATTGTGGTAAGCAAACAACAAACCCAAGCCCCCTCTAGTAATATATGATTACTTTATTTATTATACATGATTACTCTTTGATTGCAGGGATATACATTGTAGTTAGGTAGAGATTTAACACGCTCTGTGTTTTATGTACAATTTTAGCCTTTTTTTTACCATCTAGAAAGTATCAACCCTTTTTAAATAACATAACATGCAGGTAATGTGATAATAAATGAAGAATAAAATATATGAAAATGTAAAACTAAAAAACACCACAAGTATTTGCTGTGTGTTCCCATGCTTTGCAGCTTCTGCAGTGAGCTTCTGGTGCTGCCCTAACTTCCTATGGTTGTACTCAGTTTAACACAATAACACCTCAACAGTAGAGCTTTAATCTGAAATCCCTCCTGTAAAGATCTTTAAGACAAGACGGATCGTTTTTTGCATAATTCAGCAGTATATGTGTTAAAATTTGGTTTGTGATACTTTTGGTATCAAATTTTATGCTGGTGAATTGCAAACAACTTGGTCTCACGAGCAATGACTCGTCAATAGCCTGTACTAGGGTCACAAGTGCTCAGTGTTCAAACTGAGTAAAAAGTGACAGAATGAGAAAGATTTCAATTTGTTACATTAAATGAGGTTCGGAGGAAGACAGGCAGGCAAAAAAAGCCAAAAGAAGACTGAAAGAGGATGAAACAGAATTATCAGAACATGTCTTTAGTTAAACACAAAAATGCACACTGTTCTTTTGAAAGACAGCTATTTAGGCTGCGTAAAGCACATTTACCATTTAAATGTAGCCGAACACTGCTCTGTCTGTGACTTTATCTCAACAAGAAGGAAAGCATTTGTGGGTAGCCTGAGGCTGAGAATGTTTCTTAATGCAATAGGAAATGCTGGCTTACTATAAATCCTCCTAAGAAAATCCAGCATTCTAAAAACCCTTCAGCTCTCCAGAGACCAGGTGAACTTGCTGAGGTTATGTGGGATGGACTGAAGAAGTAGACTAAACCAGCTCAGCAGAAGCAGTGACAGAATGAGGAACATTACAGTCTGATTCTTAATATCCAAGAGACAGACATCAACCTTAGCCCCATGTTTACAAAGAACATAACAGTGATAGTTACCCGTGGCTATGTCTCCAGCAAGTGTTTTATCCACACAAAATATGGAATCCTTTATAGGGAAACTATCGCTTAATTTCCATCTATAGTTTTTATTTAATTTTAATATAATAAGAGAAAGTAAAGCAAAGCATGAATTAAATTATCCATAAAATACTCAAAAAATATGAAGGCATAAGACAGACAGAGAGACAGACAGATGGACAGACGGACATACATACATACATATAGATAGATAGAGAAGGTAATAAGCATCTTAAATAAAGCCAGATGGGTTATTATCTTCCTTCTATCCCAACCAAGAACTGAGCATTCTCATGTTGTACAGCTCAAACTGACTCTTCTCATTTCCATATGGGCTCCCTGTGTACTGAAATAATTAGAATATCTATTCACTAAACAGTGAACTGACAACAATCTGGCAAAATTACACATGAAGAAGATGAGTTTCAAAAAAATCTCAAACTCTGTTATATTTGAGATCTTTCCATTTCAACTAATTTAAACTTCATATTACAAGTCAGTTGTCGGCATGCAGTTTAGTAAACAGACACCCCATTACTCTCAGGAATAGCTGAAATGGAGTATGCAAGGTACACATTGTACACATTGGCTGCAGAGGCGTAAGCAACAGCGGTCATTTTTTTTTTCTAGAACAGTTAAGAGAGAGTGAGGGAGAGAGAGAGAGAGAAAGAGAGTGTGTATGTATAAAATAATATATGTCTGGTAGGCAATAATTTGCATAAATAACTTAGACCCCACAATAAACACAGACACAGTTAATTTTATTTCAATGAGCTTGGCCGTGGTGTTTATTAAAGCTTGAAAATGGGGCATACCACCATAACTTGATAACGGTAACATATTCAGGTAAACTTTTCACTTAACTTCAAAACTTTTCACTTAACTTCAGCTTTTACTTTCACCATCACTTGGTGCCAGTCAGTCATAGCTAACCTGACCGCCTTATAAATACAACCATTTAAAACATATCCTTCCTCAGAACTTGAACCTGAGGATGACTTTTGCCCCACCGCCTCAGCTGGGGTAGAACTATCCCAGCTGAGGCCCCCCACAGCCAAGGCCCTTTTTCAATCATGTTTTTTTTTTTGATCCAGATTAAAATATCCGGACCGATATAGAACAAATGAACCTGGCCTTCATTAAAAAGGCCCTGTTCATTCTGATCTCATTTGCAATGTCTGTGTGAAAAACCCTCCCAATTGTGGCAAATCTTGACCTTGCCAAATTCAACTTACCACTCACTCTTCTCAGTGCTTTTAACTCTTGGTTCACTTAACCATCACCAACGCTGGACCACCTCCAACCAAACTAGTATGGTTTAAGGAAATTATTTTTTAAATACCAACATTTTTTCTTTACCTTACGTGATAACTGCACGGGTTTAACCACACCTATATATGAATTATTAAAACAGATGGAGCAGGCCAAGACCAACACTTTAATATGAGTTCCATTAACTGGTGAAATTGTAGATCACCTACACCTTTCCCATATATTGTGACATCATCTCGATTGAAGTCCAAATGCGGTCCATAAATTCCTGCTCCTGCCCTTACATGGCCTGCTTTACGAAGGAATGACCCATAACCCAAACATTTGTTACGGTACCTGATGAAATAATAACAACAGAGTGAAAGGATGAAAACTTTCTTCGCTTCTTGTCAGAATGTCTTCAGCCTGGCCCTCAACTCTACCCTGGCCCACCATAGGCACTGGGGAGGAAGGCAAGCGTCTTTTAAACCTTTTCTTCTTCCAGGAGCTGCTTCTTTTACTTCTGGAGCCAATTTCTTAACCTGCATGCATTCTCCTTTTCTGTCAGCAGGCGGCGCTCTTCCCAGGCTGTGCTGCGCATAAGTACGCCTCATTCTGGCTGTGTACGACGTGCCTCTGGTCGGAACCTCAACCAGACGTTGGGAGCAGCTTGCTCAGTAGGATGCTGCTAACGGAGGCTCTCTATCAGCGCTGTAATCCCGGCGCCGAGATTAGGCAGTCCCTTAACCAGGATTCCCTCCAGGCGAACGCAGGATCTCTTCTAGCCGGGACATCAGCTCGTCTGCAAACATGCTGCTGCTGGAGCAGGTGAGGTGCTGGGGGTCCGTCGGTGCTTCTCCCATCCTGTAGAAAAGACAGCAGGCAGGGATTGCCTTGCACTGTCACCTTTTATGCTTACCTGGTTTCCCGCTCTTTTCTGGCTCACTGACGGCAACCAATCATCAGCCAGCTCTTGTCCCCAGCAACAGCGGTGTCACCTAATCTGCCCAGCTACTTGTCCCACTCTGCCCAACAAGATGATCAGGGGTCATGAACTTACACTGACCTATTAACCCTCTATTGCCACCATACATATATTCCACAGTGCTTGGTGCCTGTGGCCTCTTGATTTCAGAGAATACAGTTTCCTTATTCCTTTAACCCCTTAAGGACACATGACGTGTGACATGTCATGATTCCCTTTTATTCCAGAAGCTTGGTCCTTAAGGGGTTAAAGGCAAGCTACCTCCCATTACAGTGGTTGTGGTACTATGAGTGACCCTCATTTTTTTGGTATCTTCCAGAATCTGTATTTTTAATAAAGTTACTCTCCAGCAACATATTTTCCTTGCACAGGTTATGGTGCAATGATTGCCAAATACATTTCTGTACCTGGTGCCATAATGACATAGGGTACAGCTGTGTATCCTGTAAGTTTGATTTTGAGGTTTTGAGGTAGTTCTCTTTAGGGCTACTTAAGGCAGAATAAGACTTAGGGATTTTATGGTTTTATGTGGGATTTGGGTTCTTAAAGAAACACACTAGGTACTATAACCACTTAATCGCATGGAAGTGGTTAAGTGCCTGGTGTCCTCTGGTACCATGCCACAAACCAGTGTTAAACTCATTTTAAACAGTTCAACAGTAAATCTAAGTCTCCTGCAGCCCAGCCAATCTGTGCTAATGCATCTGCTTTAGGCTGAGCAGCAGTAGGTGCTAATGATTGGCTGAGAGTGTCATCTGACTACTCTTAGCCAATCACTGCTGGCCATTGCTGTTATAAACTGGAATGGCTAAGGCTGCGAGCTGCTGGAAATATTTCTTAAACTACGCAAAAATACTTTTAACACTGAATGGGGAGTACTATAACCACATCAGGCAAGTAAGGGCTGATTACATGTGGCCTGGAGAGGAGGGGGGAGGGGAGGTGGGCGGCAACTACAAACAAATTGCCAAATATGAAGCCAAAGCAGCACATCACACTTTACAACCTTTCTAAAGTTTATATTAAATGTTTTATACTAATACCATAATAACTGTAGCACAATAATAATAAAAGAATATAGTTACATTCAGGGCCGGACTGGGGATACGAAGCAGCCCTGGAAAAAATCTATGCCAGCCCCATAAGTCATTGTGCTATGTAGGGTGTGTGTGTGTGTGTGTGTGTGTGTGTATATATATATATATATATATATATATATATATATATATATATATATAGGCAACTGAAATAGTTGGCTCCACTCTCGGATTTCCTTAAAACTTAACTTTTATTGAAATATTTAAGAGAAGGTCAACGTTTCAGTCCCTCTTGTGGACTTTCATCAGGATCATGACGAAAGTCCACAAGAGGGACTGAAACATTGATCTTCTCTTAAATATTTCAATAAAAGTTATGTTTTAAGGAAAACTGAGAGTGCAGCCAACTATTTCAATTGCCTGGATACTGGAGCCCTGGTGATGCACCCGGTCACACAACTTTGAAGCCTGAGTGCAAGGTACAACAGCTTATATATATATATATATATATATATATATTATTGATACATTTCTTCTTTCAGGGTAATTAAATTATACAGTAAAGCATACTCACACACAGACACAGACAATCTTACTGATGCACACAAATAGGCTCATTGACAATCACAATGACACACACAGACAAGGTTACTGGCACACACACAAATTTAGTACAGACAAAATCTGATACACACACAAGCTTACTACAGACAATCTCACTGTCACACATACACGCTCACTACAGACAAGCTCACTGATGCGCACACACTCTCCCTACAGACAAGCCCATTGACACATACATGCTCACTAACACACATGCTCACTACAGACAAGCTCACTGACACACACATGCTCACTACAGACAAGCTCACTGACACACATATGGTCACTACAGACAAGCTCATGATCACACTCATGCTTACTACAGACAAGCTCACTGTACACACATGCTCACCACAGACAGGCTCCGACACACCCATGCTCCTTACAGACAAGCTCACTAACATGCACACACATATGATCCCTAAAGACAAGCTCACTGATACACATACAAGCTCACTCACTAGCAGGCACACACACACACACAAACTCACTAGCAGGTGCACACACACAGAGGCTCCCTCACTAGCAGATGCGCGCGTGCGCACACACACACACACACACACACAGAAGCTCGCTCACTCACTAGCAGATGCACACACAAAGACATCCACACACACAGAGGCAGACAGTCACTGACACCGAGGCAAACATCCACACATACAGAGACAGGCTGACAGCCACACACATACACAGGCACACACAGGCAGACAGTCACACACACAGGCAGTCACACACACACACAGGCAGACAATCACACACACACACAGTCACACACAGGCAGACAGTCACACACACAGGCAGTCACACACACACAGAGGCAGACAATCACACACACACACACAGTCAAACACACAGGCAGACAGTCACACACACACACACACACACACACACCAACAGTCACACACACGGGCAGACAGTCACACACACACACACACACACACACACACAGACAGTCACACACACAGTCACACACACAGTCACACACACAGATAGTCACACACACACACACAGACAGTCACACACACACAGACAGTGTCTCACACACACACAAACACACACACAGGCAGACACACAGGCAATCACACACAGACACACTGTCCTGCTTCTTACCTCCACATCCCTTGGAACTCCTGGAGGTTGGTTGTTGGGGAAGCAGGGACTCCTTCCTGCTTCCCATGCTGCAGTTACCAGGGTCTCCGCCGCACGCTAGCTCCGCCCCCGCCGCAATATTTTTTATTTTATTTTTTAATAATCCCGGCCGGCCATATATGAGCTGTGCCGGCCGCCTGGCTCCCCCTGCTCCCATGGGGTCCTGTGCGGCCGCACAGCTCACATATGGACGGCCGGGATTACAGGAGCCTGAGCAATGATAAGGGCTGTCAGCCCAGCCTCAGGTGCCGTGGTCCACCAGGAAATTTCCCGGTGGGCCAGTCCGGCCCTGGTTACATAATATATTTAGTATTGAGCTGGGAGGCAGCAGCCCACAACCCTTTCTCAAATGCATTGCCTTCCACCTTGCTGGCCCCAGTGTGCTTCTGGAACCATAACAACTATAACATGCTGTAGTAGTTATGGTAAATGTAACTGCAACCAAGTGTTGAAATACCCAGCACATCCCACAGAAAATAATGGAATGGCTAGCAATGACAGATAGGTGTAAGCTACCTCCTGGTCTGAGCACAGTTCACTGCAGGAACCTGAAAAACCACTTGGAATGTATTTTGCTTTTAGATTTTTATTTTTTGCATTTTTAAAAAATTATCTATATAATGCATTTCAAGTTAGCATGGCATTTTCCTTCCAGCTTGACTGTTAGTGAAGGTTTTAGCCTAAATTTAGAACACTTTTTTTTCTCATTTACATTTTTATATGACAAGCTGAGCTTTTCACTGTTGCTAACATGCTTTTTGACAAAACAAGATGTCAGAAATTACAAAAATCAATATTTTTTTTTTATAATTCTGCAAATGTTATCACGTCAAAACAGTAACTTATTAAATAAAAAACAGCTTTGCTCATTATAATGATATCAGATATTTCTAGAATTCTATATTTTTTGTGTGTCATCCCCCACGTACATCTTTTATGATTTTACATTCACAAGCCGAAACAAAGATAAGCGTCACAAACTTAGAACAAGTTTTCAGAATGTATACCCAGAGGCTAAAATGCACTTATATCAAACATTACAAAGAGCTGCCACTACTATTAAGGGCTAATAATAAAAAATAAAAAAACATCCTAACACAAAAAATATGCAAACAATATTTCCTAAAAAATGAATCTATATTACTGTAACACCCTTCTCGTACAAGCAACTTCAATTTTCAGGCACAATCTCTAATATACATATAAAAAGATATACATATATAGCACTTGTCACGAACGCACCCTACTTCAAGAATGTGCGTGACGTAGTTGTGGTGGTGAAAAGGTTAAAGTTCACTATTTGTCTGCACTAGACCGGAAAGAATGATAAAATCCCCCTTAACACCACCCACACTTAACCATAACAATAATAATATTACTATTTTAATGCTGCCACCACCAAGGCAATTTATAAATGGGGTGCCTTGGTCCCCCAGGTAAATCAATAATAAAAACCCACCAGATACAACTTAGCACAATATTTAAGGAATTGCAAAAATACTAATTAGTCTCTTCAGGTAACGTGATTATTTACCAGACAAAGGCAGAACTTAATAAAGGAATATTTATTATGAGCAAAAAATAGTCACAGTGCATACAAAATATAGATGATAATCAAATTAGTTACAGCAACAACATATAAAAACTAAAGGGATAAAATAACAGAAGTCCGAATCACTTACTCAGGTTTATAAAGTAAAACTTCTGCCCAGCGGGTCTCTGGTAAGAAAGGTGGTGACTCACTTAGAATTAGATTCTGGCCAAAAGCAAGTACAATCCACACTTCAGTATCATTAGATATATACCCTGTGGATTACCAAGCCTCGCCCAGAGGTGGAGATAAAGCATACCTATAGTAACTATAAGTGACCACCCACTTGTGTCACCAACATCAATCCAAATGGAAACGTTTGGTTTTATCTCCTCGCATGTACTTGCCAGAGAAATATTAATTGCATCTATGAATTTGTTACCATTTTTCCAATCCATAGATATGGCACACTCCTTACTTGTGACCCAATTTAGTGGACATTACAATACCTTCCCCTATGGTTAAGTTACGCAAATCATGTTTGAGCTTAATTAGAAGACGTGCCCGACCCATTCTAAATATAATAAAGATGAGGCTCAATTATTAATCTGTGGGTAAATATTAATATTTATTTTGGATATGATACTGGAACACAAGGATAATAACTATTAACATATTGAAAAAAAAACCCTATCTAAGAGGGTATCTAGACATATGGCAAATTAGAGAGTTAGTTTATATGTAAACCAGACTTCCAGGCCATGTATGTGTGACTTCTCACAAATTGCAGAGCCTTTGATTAATCAAAGGATCAATCCTTATGGTAAACCATCTGACTCTTTTCACATTCGTATGCAACTTACATTACCCCTTCTGTCATCTGATCTCTACCAAGTGGTCAATTCATATATGCACTACACAAATCACATTAAATGGCAATATTCTATTGTGCAACAATTAATTATGCACCCTTGGAGTGACAGTACTAATCGTGCACATCAATATGTACAGGTTTAAACACGCTAGAATGAATTAATCCCCCCTGCAGGAATTACACTTACAGTTAAGTGCTGTTCACTAGTTTCAGTAATTGGGGTGATAAAACGCTCAAGTACGTTGGATCAACAAATTGTTGCCGACCACATTTCCCACATAAATCACTCTTTACGTGCAATCACATCATGCACAGAAGTAGAGTTCAATAATAGAATTAGAGTTCAATAGTAATTACAAAAGTTGAGAATTGGCATGAATTCAAAATTATTTTTTTAAAATTCTTTATTTTTGAGTGCAGAGTAAGATACATGCATATGCAGTTATTTGTTGAGTTCTATACATCACATTAAACAGATTGCATAGGTAATCGAGAGATGTTGCACTTTTTTTTTGTTTTTATAACACGAGAGGAACATGAGTGAGTCAAGATATGCTATAAACAGTGGTAAACAAGGTTTAAGACAGTCGAGTATTTTAGGGTGATGTGTCTAAGTTGTTTGCATTTTTACTGGCATGGTTCAGGAGGCTGTATGCTTACAGCTTGCTTGGGTAGAGGAACTTTCTCTTGTGTAAACTTTGAAATAGCTAGTAACATGCTTTTAACAGTGCATGAGAGGTTAAGTAGATAGGTGGTACACAAGCTTAAACAAATCGGTGCTATCACAAATATGGCACACTAGCTTAGTTAAAGATGTCGGAATCTGGGGTGCCAGGTTACTATATTGCAGGCTATGATAATATGCTAGCAAAATTATTATGAAATGCAAGTTGTAAATACCCCTGTGAGGCAAGTTCTGTGGCAAAGATAACCAAGGCACCCCTACGGAAACATAACAGCTTAAAACACATTAAAATGATGTGGCTTAATAGGAGCCTAGTGGGTGCTTCCTAACCGGGCTTGGTTAATCTGAGGACCTCTGGCTTTGAACTGGCTTTGAGAGAGAGACAGTCCAGGCGAGCAGGGTGACTGCTGCGTGGGGCTAAGATGTGTTATGATAACCTGTAAGATCTTGCTGAGTCCGTGTGTATGATGATCTATGCTTATCCATAGTCCACAGTCCTTGGTGAAGTGGCCACTGAGACTGATTTCAACATTTAATCATGCAGTATTCTTGTCCCAGAAGCAGAACACTTCTCCGTAGTCTAGCTGTTGGTTTGTGCAGCACTATGCCACGTTGCTTGCTTGGTGAAACGATTAATACAAAAAGTGAAAATTAAGCAGGCCAATCTTGCGTGTGTCTAGTGCGGGGCACGGTAATACAATAAAGTCCCCTGGGGTCCCCCAGGAATGAGTCCCTCTTTGTCCGGGTCGGCTTTAGTAAGATCGTTTCCCTCAGTGCAGCACCATGTGACCTATTCGGTCTCCCGGTCCCGGAACTCGGTTTGCAGTGCTTCCTAGTTGATTCACCCGATGCCTTGTTGGGGCAGAGTCATTCCCTGCTGTGGATGCCCGTGGATCTCCCCTTGGGTGCGGTAAGTGATCGGGAGTGGGTGGGGGCGGTTGGTACCTTGGTGCCCTCGTGGGGTCGTCCCTGTGGCTTGATTTCCACGGTGTCCTTCGTCCATTTTTTTGTTGTTGTGTGTTTCGCCGGCACAGCTCCACGCCGTTGAGGATCCGGGGGTGACTGTCGAGGTGGATTGTTTGAGCTGGGTGGACGAGTGTTGTTTAGTTGCAGTACTTGTTCGAGTTTCAGCCAGAAGTCCATGAAGATGCTGTCCAGGTTGGACCCAGAGACGAGCCTGGTCTCCTGATTGCCTGGAAAACTCGTGGTCTCCGCCATTGTGGGTGGGCCTTTCAATGTCGGGGGGGACACCCTGGTCCAAGGGGGGGGTTGCGGGGTGCCCGTTCGTAGCTTTTAGTCTCCGGATGGCTCCAGGTTGGGAGGTCGGCCGTCTCTCCCGCCCGGCACATACCAGGCCGCATGCCCTCGCGAGTATATTCTGCTGGCCATCGTCCGCTCACGGACCACTTTACTGGTTAACCGTGGGGACTTGGAGGTGGTAAGTTGCTTGGGGTCTCGTGTGGTGAGTTAAAGAGTGCCTTTTTAGCCTTTTTTCCGATTTTCATTGGGAGCTCTAGTGAGGCACATCTTCCCTCCATGGCAGTCAGGCCCCGCCCCCAATTCAAAATGAATTTTAAAATTGAAAGGGATACTCTTGACACCAGAACTAATACAGCTTAATGTAGTGTTTTTCTTAGAAAATGCAGTGTTTACATTGCTGCCTAATGTCACCTCTAGTGGCTGTCAATGGGGCATCCAGGATGCGAATATTACTTACAATGGCTGAACACTCCCCATAGAAATTCATTGACTCAATGCATCACTACGAAAAGATGCTGATTGGAGCAGTGTGGCATATGTGAAGGCATTGGATTGGCTGAGATCACTAATATTGAGGATCTCAGCCAGACGGGGCTCGGCTGGTCGGCGTCCCTGGCGTAGTGCTCTAATGGCGGTTTGGTCTGTTTCCTGTTTGTTGTGATCATCGTACATGGAAGACATAACTGTCACAAACAGGTCCCAGGACTGGATACAAGGATCATTGGCAAGAAGGAGAGTACGAGCCAATTCTTGTGGTGATCCAGAAAGGAGGGATATGACAGAGCATACCTTTACTGCTGCAGAGTGGTATGTACGAGGTTTCAAATCAAACATCAGTTCACAAGACATGATGACGGAACGATATTTGGATCTGTCTCCCGTAAACCGTTCCGGTAGCGGTAGTTGGGGCTCAGGGGTCAGGGAATGATCCTCAGGTAAAGGCACCAGGTGTGCTGATACAGGTGGTTGTGGTATACTTGAAGCGGGAGCGGCAGCTTGTGATTGTAATTCTTGGACAGTTTGTGTCAGACCGGACACCTGTCTGGTCAAGGTGTTCAGCATCTCAGCAACTAATGCAAGCTTTATATATGCCGCTCAGATATTCTGTAAGGGTTTAGCGGAGGGAGCCCTAAATGCAGCAAGAGCTGTAGACATGTTTAAATATTTTGCAGTACAGACAAGGATTGGGCAGGAATGTTGTCAGACAAGGCAGAGGGTCAGTTTAGGCAGCATAGGTTAAAAGTCAGTAAATCATGCAAAGTCAATATCAGTAACGCAGGTATCAGGATAGTAGGTAATAGTACTGTGAGCACAGTATATCTGAGCACTGAGGAGGGCTGCCAGGTGTTCTTTAATAGGGAGACGAGAGGCACCTCCCTCCTCAGTGTTTTCAGGTGTGGTGTGGCTCTTTAATTGAAATAAGGCTCCTTCTCCTTTAATAAACGCCTTACAGTATCCATTACGCCTAAGGTGTGCGCCTAAGTAACCTTCAGCGTGTGAGCGGCGTCTTTGAAGAGGAGTCCTGGCCTCGTGGTATGTTGCGGCGTGCTGCATAACGGGCTTGTGAGTGCCCAGGGAGTCTTGCTGGAAGTCTCGCATGCCATCCTTAATGCAGGGAGGCGTGCGGTATGGAGGAGCCGACCGCATGGAGACGCGGCGAGGGAGAACCAGGTAAGTGCACAGGGGGGACCTGACAATGTCTGAGGTTAAGATGGAAATGACTTTAATCTGATAGACATCATTAACCCAATGATCATCTGACTAGGATGGACAGAAGTGGTTATTTAGGAGTGTGTACAAAGGTAAAAGTCATATGTTAGATACAACATATGTGAGTGACTGATAAGATATATGTGAATGTTATAAAGAGTGTGGTTAATAAGGTGTGTCTGTTAGAATATAACACACATTTACTTTGCATGTATATAAGGGAGGAATGTATTGACAAAGTAGTGGGGAGTACATAGACTCAAATAAGTCCAGGGCAGCCATAAACCTACATACATCACTAGTTACTCAATAAAATAGTACGTCAGAAACTATAATATATAATATATAAGAAAACAACAAATAAAAAAAACCACAACCACGAACAGAATATAAGATTAGAATAGAAACTAATGGCAGGGCAGAAAAATGGTTTATGTAGACTACTGCTTATCAAAAGTGTTTTACAAGATAAAAACATCATTTAATGTTTGCCGTTAATATTGTAGTCGAAGGATTGGTTTGCCAATTATGCCAATTTATCTTGACAACCTCTAGGGGCATAAAACATTTGATTACAAAGAAGAAAATTATTATTCATCGTTAAACAAATGTCATGATGTGGGTAAGACAGGATAGTGCAGTAATTTTCTTTGTGGATATTAAGAGAAGGAATGATATTAAAATAAATGCATAAAAAATACATATTGTTGACAAGAATCAAGACCAATCATATGGGGTGTAAATAGCTTAAACATACAGAACTATCTTTATATGGATTACTATACTTTTTAACAGAACTTAAACAGTAAACTTTAAGCTTGCTGGATGTTACAATGCAAACTTGGTAATTCTGTGCCATTTAGATATGAAGATGTCTTAAATCTGATGATGATTTCACTTTAATCTGATGATCGTTCCACCTGCACTGACCTATGATAGTTATGGTGGGAGTAATGCTATTGTCTAGCTCAGTGGTTCCCAAACTTTTTAGGTTCAAGGCGCCCTTAATATTTTAATATTTTTCCAAGGCACCCCAAGTCGAAATTTCTAGGTTGTATATCTGTACAGCGCTGCGGCATTTACTATCATGTAATGTACACTGCTGGTGTTTGAAGGGGTGCTTCTATATAGTTTTAATGGCACTCCCAGACACACACACACATGCACACCCTGACACACACACACACACACACACACAGCTGCACACCTTGACACACAGATGCACGTCCTGACACACACACACAGATGCATGCCCTGACACACACACACAGATGCACACCCTGACACACACACACAAATGCACACCCTGACACACACACTCATACACACACCCTGACACACACACACACACACACATACACACACAACCTCATACATACATACATACACACACACACTCATACACACACACACACACACTCATACATACACACACACTCATACATACACACACACACCCATTATATTTTTAATATCGCCAGCCACCCTCCTGTTAGCTTACCTTGTGTATCCAGGAGGGTAGTTCGGAGTCCAGCTGCTTGTGGGAGTGAGGGGTCCGGAGCTCTTTGTGCTCCTCTCCCCCAATGCTGCAGATGCCTCCTCTCCCTCCCGCGCTGTCTCTATGCATGACGCTGGGAGGAAGTGACAGGCTGTCTCTTCCTCTCAGCCGACCTACATTACAGGTCCCCGGTCACGGTCTTAAAGGACCATGGCACCCGATCAGGCCCCTGTTAAGCAGTATTGTTTCTCTAGTGCTATAATCATAGCAATGGAGAAACATTCCGCAGCACACCTATGTAACTGTTGCTGCCCCACGGCACACAGTTTCGGAACCGCTGATCTAGCCTCAATAAATACTGTATTTTTCCGTGTATAAGACGCCCCCCATGTATAAGACGACCCATATTTTTTTATTTTTTTTATTGAGCCCAAAATTTAAAAATACATATTCTAAACATCTATAGCACTGAAGTTCCCAGTGGTCCCTGACCCCTCACACTCCGGTAGGCAGCTCCCCGAGGTCCAGCCATGTCCAGACACTGGCTCCTCCGACCGTCGTTCTGCTTTTGACAGCAACAATGCCATCATTCTGCGATACACTTTGGGGGAAGTCTGGGCAAGGCCTCTACCTGCGGCGTCTATCTGTAGCCCGGAGCTGTGAGGTCATGGCAGGTCCAGAGTGATGCGAGATAGCGAACCCAACAGTCAGCTGAGTATTCTGTCAGTGAGTAGCCAGGTTTTGTGCCCAAATTGTAAGTACCGTAAGTATTTGACTTAATAATTAGATTTTTGAAGGAGCTCCAGCCACATGTGACTAGCTTGGTTGGCTGTCAAGCCCTGCGCACAAGTTTTGTTGTTTTTAAAACCCCTGCAGTGACATTAGACGACCCCCAATGTTAGGTAGGGATGCACCGAAATTCTGGCAGCCAAAATTTTCGGCCGAAAATGGGCCTATCTCATTTCATTTGAAAATGGATACAATGTGCTGAAAATTACATGTCATGCTCCCGGGGTGGGTGATCAGGAGCACGTGGTGTGTTGGTGATCAGGAGCGTGCACTGGGCGGACCATTGCCGCGAGCTGGCTAATAACAGCGGGTGGTACGGAGCATGCTGGGGCAGTGAGTGATCAGAGCAGGACATACGGTGCGGGTAGTGAGCACACTGAGCAGAGCCTTGCAGAGAGACAAGCACACCGGCCACCATGTCATTCTGCCACCCACTGTTATCGCGATATCAGAGCTGCTCTACGGCAACCAGGTAACGGGAGCACGCATCAGGATCTGCTCTACTGGGACATGGGGGTCAGTGTGCATAGGTGCCAACACTTCTGTATTTACAAGGACAGTCACGTACTTTGGGGTACTGTTGTGTTCAATAAAGTCAGTTCTACTTCGCCCTTCACTAAGTCTCGGCTAGTGTGTGGGTGAGATTGCTATGCATCTATTCACATGGGAGCAATTATCAATGTATTCTGATCCGGGAGGTAAAAGCTCTGGATAGACCCCATTCAAGCAGCGGTGACTACGGCTAAAGCGCTCCAGGTTTTCCCCTGGGGCTGCTAGGAAGCAAGCTTGGTGGAGGTACCCAGCCAGGGGTGTGATGGTTGTCACCGTCACTGAGAATGGAACACTATGTGTGGGTCCCCAGATTCCTTTTGTGTTTTGGTCACCTGTGCCCATTATTGGTGCAGGGTATGTTGAATTTATTGCTTGTCTGTGCCTCTCCCCCTTTTCCTGTCCCATTGTTTCCGCAGCAGGGCGTTGTCCCAGGGACATTGTCCGACCAGTTTAACCCCTTAAGGACACATGACATGTGTGACATGTCATGATTCCCTTTTATTCCAGAAGTTTGGTCCTTAAGGGGTTAAAACTAGCTGCCCTGTCCCTCCTCAATCTCCCATCAGTACTTGCTATTGTCTGACCCCCACCTTTCCTTATACTATAGTACTCTATGCACCATTGTATGTAAATGAGGCTGTTGGGGGCTTAAAATATGTGTGATATGTGTGTGCTACGCTTTATTTAAAGATCCCCTTTTGAATGGGGGACAAGACAGAAGGAAAAAGAATCCAAAAAGTAAAAAAAAAAAGTATGGACAAAAGCTTACTACCTTACTCAGTCGGTAGCTCCTCCGTTATCTCAAGCTATTAAAGAAGGAACCTATACTATTAACATAACAAAGTGATCCCACCATCTCTTATAACTATACTTCAAACTACAGGATATTTATTATAAACTGAATATTAAATTATTATTTTGCCTTAGCTGGATCCATTGATGATTACATTAGATTCTCCTGTGATGCTTTGATTATGATATGATACCTGTATGTGTTCTACACAGAAAATGTAAATGCTTATACTTTAAAGAAAGATACAGCTATAACTAAATGCTTTATGCAAATATTTTTTTTTTGTATGTCCGTATTAACCAGCTTTAAATCCCAGATTGTCTGCAATATACTGCTTGAAGAATTGAGTATTCGTACAGTAAAATAGTCCAGTGTACATGTTTTGCCATTTGCCTCAAAAAACAAGTGGAGCATACAGTAACAGGAGGTGTATTAAGGCGCATTTAAGTATCTTTAAAGTCTTGAGATGTTGTTTTAACAACAACTCACATTATCTGGCGGCCTGGGGTCATAGTAGGTGTAGTTCAACAATTAGAAAAGAAAAAAGTGTGCTGTGCCTTTAAGTGATTTGTGCATACATTGATGTGCATATACTCCTACAAAAGCGTTTTGCAAGTGTAAAAACTTTATACACTATATAGTGTGTTAAGTGACCAAGTGATACAATAAAGTGCAAAAAATACAAAGCACTTACATAGACAACTTTAAAAAAAGGTGACATATATCTTCCCAGATGTTGTATGACTCAGGAGATAAAACAGGGGAGATAAAAAGAAAGAAAAAAATACATAGTGTAAAACTGACAAAAAAGCGAAGAAATGGTATAAACATAAACCAATCAACTCACAAAAGTGGAGCAGTAGAAGTCTGCTCTCATTGTAATAGCCCAGAAAATATCAGAATGCAGGACCACGATAGTATAGGCAGGACAGCAGCTGGATAATTTAAAACCTTTATTAGCAGCATACAATAAAAATCACGTTGGTTCCGTCCTTGTATGGCCAGTCCTCAGACCCTTGTTGAACTTCTGCAGTATGTTCGGGCACTGGAACACGGCACAAAGCTTCCAAAGGATACAGGCTCACTCGGTGCGTCCTGACGTTGTGCGTCTGACAGCGTGATGACGCGTTTTGCCTGGATGGCTTCTTCGGATCACGTTTCTGGGTCTAGTCTCTATGTGAATTTATATCCATTCCATTGATTTGTAATTAGCAGCATTTGTGATGATTGGTTTTGATTCAGAAAGTCCTTAATGAGTCTTATTATAAAAACTTTGAAGGACATATCGCCTAAACGCCTTTTTTGGATATGTATCAAATATTTCCACACACATTCCTACATAATCCAGCATAATTCAAGATTAAGCCAAAATTAAAATAACAATATTAAAAATAGCACGGCATAATTCTTATAGTGAACAAAGAAAGAACATATTTTTTCAAAACCTTCAGAGGTATATAATGGGTCTATAAATTAGGGTTTGGAAAGGCATATTGCCTAAATATCTCATTCTTGGATGTAAACAAAAAGGTACATAGTTAAAATACAATTCAAATTTAGACACCAAAATATATTCCAGAGCTTATAATATTAGAAGAGTATCTCATATTGTCAAAAACCAATTGGCCAGGAGCAATAATTAAAATACATTAAACACTTATATAAATATATAAATAGATTAAAAGCTTGTTCTGAAAATACAATAAAGAAAGCTGAAAGTACAGTGTTCTAACAAACTACTAATAGAAAATGAAAACCAAGTACATATATAAAACTTTATATAAAATACATAATAATAACATATTGGTACAGTGTATCCTCTCCAGCTCTACGGAGTAGGCATTGTGCTTCTTCCACCAGATGATTCTCTTTTGGGCAATGGATAGACAGTGTCCTGCTTACATTGAATATTCGCCTAACAATCTCTTCTGTTATAGCTTTACAGTGAGCTTGGATTGATATTAGTAGGAAACAGAAATATGGTTCCTGGCGCAGGCACGCCTGGGGAACTTTGTGGCTGCGGGTATTTCTGATTTAGCAATCAATACAAGTGTAGATGACATCAACAGAGTTTCTTACTAAAGTTAGAATTTAAAGTGAAAGTAAAAATAAACAAACTGGAAACATTATCTAAGTCAACTATGCTAACTATTTGGTTACTTAAATTTGAAATTTACTCTGAATGCACTTTGAGTTTTTACTTTAGTGAAATAATCCTTTAACATTCTACAACCACCAGCCTAGGCTATGTTATACTGAAAGCAGTGCTCGAAGAACGGGTGCTATTTGTATTCAATCTTCAATGGTTATTCCAAGGAATTTTAAAAAACAATTAAATTAAAAATGTAAATTTCCATCCTGGTCGTGCGGTACAAGGCAGAAACATCAAGGATTAAGCACAGAAATGCAATGAAAGAAACTGCAACATCACCATGCGGATATTCTGTGACATTTCGTCATTACAGCTGGGACAGGTGATTTTGAACATTATGGTTAAATCACAGATTAATCCTTGTGATGGTGAAATAAAAAAAGTCAGAGAGCGTATCTAGAATAATAATGTACAGTTTCTTTAATTGTTTTTTGGTGGATTTTGTTTCCATTACCCTGTATCCACAACACCCACTGGGTGTAAAACCCATTCCACCTGCGGCTATAGCCTCCTAAATTAGTTCAACGAAGTATGATTAAATCCGCACACTTCAAAAAGCAGAAACAAACTACCACCCATTGGAAATTCCAATCCACAATCCCAACGGTTTGCGCAAAAGTGGTGTTTCTTAGGAACTGACCCCCTAAACCAGTATCACTGCATTTTATCCTTTGTTTCTTACTAGCACTGATGTTGTTCTCTTCTGCCTTCTTAAATCAGACAGAATTACTAACATGATATAGACTCTAAGCTTGTTTGAGCAGGGCCCTCTACAACCTATTGTTCATGTAAGTTTTTGTAATTGTCTCACTTATTGTTAAATCTCTCCGTCTCATAATATTGTAAAGTGCTACAGAATTTGTTGGCACTATATAAATGCCAATAATAATAATATTAATAATATACTGATAGGAATTATTTACTAACCCTTTACTGACCTGGATACCTTTAGTCCATTTTGAATGACCAAAAATAACTTCTGTCTCTCCTGGAGTCAAATTTGTTGAATGATGATTGGAAATCTCTGTGTAACGAGAATATACCCCTACACGCAGGATCCAGCTAAACAGAGGCAAATACAGAGGAGAGATACGTCTACCGGACCTTAGAATGGCCGGACTTGACGTATATGAGAGAAGACAGAGCCAGAAACAAACCGAGGTCAAGGGCACAGAGAGACAGCGTAAACTTAGGACAAGCCGGGGTCTGGTACACGGAAAACGGCAAGCCGGCAAACAGTACAGATAAGGATAAAGCGAAAACGAAGTCAGAATACGAAGCCAAAGTCAAAACGAGAAAACACAACTGAACACCACAAGCGCTAAAGGGAACTGAGACAGAAACCACGATAGGGCAAGGAACAAAGGGAAGAAGGTGAGTATAAATACCTAAACATCTAATTTGATTGGTCCCTGTCATATCCACGCCCCCAAAAGGTAAGTGTATGGGGAGTGTGGCATGACAGGGACCAATGGGATGCCCTTTCCAATTTAGGCACCCACTGTCCCTTTAAGAGCGCGCCCGAGACTCGCGGCGCGCTCTTAGTTTCAGGCGGGACACGTGACCGCCTCACGCGGTCACTGCCCGCCCTCCATCCGAAGTAGTTGGATGAGCCGCAGGACCGCGCGCGGCTTGAAGAGAGGACCGCGACCGGCCTCCGGTTAAGGTAAGTAACGCTACAGTACCCCCCCCTGAGGACACGCCCCCCGGGCGGGTAGGACCAGGCCTGGCAGGAAAACGTGAATGGAAAGAGCGCACAAGACAGGGAGCATGGACAGCATCGGCCGAAATCCAACTGTGCTCCTCAGGCCCATAACCCTTCCAATGTACCAAGTATTGAAGTCGACCCCTAAGGAAACGAGAGTCAAGAACAGCAGACACTTCAAACTCCTCATGACCCCCTACCGAGGGGGAGGAGGAGTATGCCGGGTATAGCGGTTGCGTACGATAGGTTTCAACAATGAGGTGTGAAAAACATTAGGAATACGTAGATTCTTAGGCAGGCCTAAGGCATAAGAAACAGGATTAACCTTATGTATAATACGATAAGGTCCAATGAAGCGGAGAGCCAATTTCATAGAAGGCACCCGGAGACGAATATTCCGCGTGGAAAGCAAAACCCTGTCCCCCACAACATAGGACGGAGCTGCTCTGCGATGCTTGTCAGCCTGAGCCTTCTGGCGAGTAGCAGAGTCCACCAAAGAGCGCTGAACCTGCTCCCAAGTATTACGCAAACCAGCCAAATGCTCATCCAGAACTGGCATGCCCTGTGAGGAGAATGCAGCCGGAAGAACAACGGGATGCTGGCCATAGACAACGTAAAAAGGGCTCTTGCGGGAAGAATCATGAGTGGCGTTATTCCGAGCAAATTCAGCCCAAGGAAGCAGGTCAGACCAATTGTCCTGATGGTGAGACACAAAACAACGGAGGTATTGCTCCAGAGACTGGTTGGCACGTTCAGCAGCCCCATTAGACTAGGGATGATAAGCGGAAGAAAATGAGAGAGAAATACCCATTTCTGAACAAAAGGCCCTCCAGAACCTGGAAATAAATTGGCTACCCCTATCGGATACAATAGATATGGGAATCCCATGTAATCGAAATACTTCTCTAGCGAAGATATGAGCCAGTTCCTTAGATGTGGGCAACTTGCGAAGAGACACGAAGTGAGCCATTTTGGAGAACCGATCCACTATCATCAGGATTACTGTGTTACCATTTGAAGGGGGTAATTCAACAATAAAATCCATGGACAGGTTAGACCAAGGTCTCTCGGGAACGGGTAACGGATGCAACAGCCCACAAGGAACTCTACGGGAGGATTTCATACAGGCACAAGTAGTACAAACACTTATATAGTCAGTGACATCCTTTCGTAAGGAATCCCACCAAAAATACCGAGAAACAGCTGACACCGTTTTGGAAATACCAGGATGTCCAGCGGTCTTAGTATCATGATATAATGACATAATATCTTGTCTCTCAGGAACATCAACGAACAGTTTATCATTAGGCCTCTCGCTAGGTGCCATGCTTTGTTTCGCTTGTATGGCCTGCAAGAGGGACGAGGAAATAGACAAAATAGTAGTAGCTATTATCCTGTCTGGGGGAATGACAGGGGTAACATCAATCTCCTGTTTGTCAGTAGTTTCGAACTGTCTGGACAGAGCGTCTGCTTTAGTGTTGCGATCACCTGGCCTATAGGTGATAATAAAATTGAAACGAGACAAAAATAGTGACCACCTAGCCTGCCTGGAAGACAATCTTTTGGCTTCGCTAAGATAGGATAGGTTCTTGTGATCCGTAAAAATGAGGATAGGATCCGTAGTTCCCTCTAACAAATGTCTCCACTCTTTAAGTGCTAAAATAATAGCAAGGAGTTCACGATTACCCACATCATAATTTTTCTCTGCTTTGGACATTTGTTTAGAAAAGAAGCCGCATGGATGCAATGGCTTCTCAGGCGACTCTCTTTGGGACAAGACAGCACCTACCCCAATATCCGAAGCATCAACTTCAAGAATATAGGGCAGTGAGGGGACAGGATGCTGTAAAATAGGTGCAGAGGCGAACGTAGTTTTAAGAAATTCAAAAGCCTGAAGTGCCTCGGTAGACCAAACACGAGTATTGCCATCCTTTTTTGTCATACGGGTAATAGGTGCTACAATGGACGAGAAACCTTTGATAAAACGTCTATAATAATTGGAGAACCCAAGAAAACGCTGAATAGCTTTCAGACCTTGCGGTAGAGGCCATTCTATTACAGCAGCTAGCTTCTGGGGATCCATACGAAAACCTTTAGCGGAAATCAAATACCCCAAGAATTGGACTTCGGTTTGGTCAAACAGACATTTTTCTAGCTTGCAATAAAGACCATTAGCAAGAAGGGTCTTCAAAACTGTCGTAACATGTCTGTGATGAGTGTCTATATCTGCAGAATATATTAAAATGTCGTCCAAGTATACGATAACAAATGTGTGAATAAAATCTCTCAATACATCATTAATAAATTCTTGGAATACTGCTGGGGCATTGCAAAGCCCAAATGGCATAACAGTATATTCGTAATGACCGGATCTAGTGTTGAATGCAGTCTTCCATTCGTGATTTTCCTTTATACGTATCAAATTGTATGCACTCCTAAGGTCTAATTTAGTGAACACAGTGGCATGTTTCAGCCTGTCAAATAATTCTGTAATCAAAGGTATAGGGTATGCATTTTTGATAGTGATTTTGTTTAGACCTCTATAATCTATACACGGTCTTAAATCACCTTCTTTCTTTGATACAAAGAAGAACCCTGCTCCAGCTGGAGAAGAGGATCTCCTAATAAACCCTTTTTCTAATGATTCCTTGATGTACTCCTCCATGACACGGTTTTCTTGAACCGATAAGGGGTACACC
The DNA here is from genome assembly GCA_933207985.1 of Pelobates cultripes. Taxonomy (NCBI): domain Eukaryota; kingdom Metazoa; phylum Chordata; class Amphibia; order Anura; family Pelobatidae; genus Pelobates; species Pelobates cultripes. Next base: position 33,558,876 of record OW240915.1, read on the forward strand.
CTGCCCTTTGGAGGTATAGTGCCAGGCAACAAGTCAATAGCGCAATCATAGGGTCTGTGAGGCGGTAATTTCTCAGCCTCCCTTTTATCGAAAACAGTCTTTAGAGATAAATACTGAGGGGGTATAACCGTAGACAAAGGAGGACTGGTAGGTACCTCAATAGAATTCAAAGGTGTGACTTCCAACGTACAAGACTCGTGGCAGGCCTTACTCCATGATTTTATTTGCCCTGTCTCCCAGTCAAAAATGGGATTGTGAGCACGTAACCATGGATACCCTAATACTAACTGTGAAGAGGGAGAGGTGATGACCTGGAATCGAATGGTTTCGTAGTGTAAAACCCCTGTGTACATGTGTAATGGTACAGTCTCATGAGTAACAACTGGAGAACTTAATGGTCTACCATCTATGGCCTCAGCGGCCAAGGGTATCTCCTTCTCTCTGATGGGAATGTTGTTTCTCTTTATAAAGCCAGAGTCTATAAAATTTTCAGCTGCCCCAGAGTCAACCAGAGCATATATGTTGTCAACTATACAAATCTCTCCCATATATAAAGAAACCGGGAGAAGCAAGCGGTTAGGAGGCAATTTAGGAGACTTAGATATCACACCCAAGGCCAGTCCCCTATAAGGTCTTAGGTGCGAGAGTTTTCCGGGAGTAAAGGACATTCCTTTACCATATGGTCTCTCCTACCACAGTATAGGCAGAGTCCCTCCCTTCTCCTATGTAATTTCTCAGTATCAGAGAGTTTGGCAACCCCTAATTGCATAGGTTCCTCCTCAGACACTTTAACACTCTCTGGTATATTAACTCTGGGGTTAATGGGTGTAACAAAACGTCTATTCCTGTTCTTGGTATAGAGCCTGTCACGAATTCTATTATCAATATCAATGAGGTAATCGATAAGGTCCTCTAAGGCAATAGGAAGCTCCTTAGCTGCTACCTCATCCAATATCGTATCTGACAAACCTTCCATAAAGGCAGTAGTTAACCCATTGTTGGTCCAATCTACCTGCGAAGCAAGAGTGCGAAACTGAATAGCATAATCAGCTACAGACCTAGAACCCTGTTTAATTCTCATTAATGCTCTTGCGGCATTCTTTGACCTTTTCATTGTGTCAAAAGTTCTACGAAAAGCCGTAAGAAAACTGTTGAAATCATGTACCATAGGCCCATTAGCTTCCCAAATAGGATTTGCCCACTCAAGTGCCTTATCGGTAAGTTGGTGCATAAAGAACCCAACCTTAGACCTCTCTGTGGGAAATGAACGTGGATACATTTCAAAGTGAAATTCAATCTGATTAATAAACCCTCTGCAAGTCTTAGAGTCCCCTCCATACCTAGGAGGAGGTGTTAAATGGGCCGAAGTATTAGGCAAAGTAGATACTTCAGGGAGAAGGGGCGTAGGAGGGTTAGGTGTAGTTGCGGGAACGGTTCTAGCTAGGAGCGTCTGGAGAGCCTGAGCTATTTGATCCATACGGTGATCCTGCTCTACAAATCTTGCCTCATGGGACGCCATCTGTTGAGCTAAATCTGCGGGGTCCATGGCCCTATCGTAATGTAACGAGAATATACCCCTACACGCAGGATCCAGCTAAACAGAGGCAAATACAGAGGAGAGATACGTCTACCGGACCTTAGAATGGCCGGACTTGACGTATATGAGAGAAGACAGAGCCAGAAACAAACCGAGGTCAAGGGCACAGAGAGACAGCGTAAACTTAGGACAAGCCGGGGTCTGGTACACGGAAAACAGCAAGCCGGCAAACAGTACAGATAAGGATAAAGCGAAAACGAAGTCAGAATACGAAGCCAAAGTCAATACGAGAAAACACAACTGAACACCACAAGCGCTAAAGGGAACTGAAACAGAAACCACGATAGGGCAAGGAACAAAGGGAAGAAGGTGAGTATAAATACCTAAACATCTAATTTGATTGGTCCCTGTCATATCCACGCCCCCAAAAGGTAAGTGTATGGGGAGTGTGGCATGACAGGGACCAATGGGATGCCTTTTCCAATTTAGGCACCCACTGTCCCTTTAAGAGCGCGCCCGAGACTCGCGGCGCGCTCTTAGATTCAGGCGGGACACGTGACCGCCTCACGCGGTCACTGCCCGCCGTCCATCCGAGGTAGCTGGATGAGCCGCGCGCGGCTCGTGCAGCCGCAGGACCGCGCGCGGCTTGAAGAGAGGACCGCGACCGGCCCCCGGTTAAGGTAAGTAACGCTACACTCTGCTACTCAAACTGCTAACATTAACCCTTATCTTCTACTGAATAATTAACCTCTAGGTTGATAAACTGAATAATTTCTCTTTTTTTGTATTGCTAAAATCCACCTCTCCTTCTCCTAGGGCTACAAGTTTTAAAGCCAAAGATACTGTCAATAGATTAGCCAATTCCTTTTCCAAAGCAGTCTTGTGAAAGTACTCGTGACTGTGGCTAACCACTCTTAAAACGTTCTAATTTCATTATTTACTCTAATATTTTGGAAAAGACATGTTTCTTTAGAATTATAAAGACAAATTGAGTTGTCTGTGGTTTAGTTCCAAGAATACTGAAATCAGAAAAAACAATGGAAGAAGTTCCTATAGTCTACTTTCTAAATTTCTGATCACTTGAGTAAACACGGATTAGCCTTGTTCATAATGGTCTTTGTAAAAGGTTAGTTCCTCAAAGAACAATATAGTGTTTCATCATTTAATATCTACAATAACTTTTGCGAGATTTAGACTGGTAGTGGATGAAGTCATACTCATCTTCCTGCTCTGGATGTTATCATTTTGTCATGATAGAGTAACCCTTGTGTGCTAATTAAGGATCCAGAAGTTTCTATTCAAAGTCTTATGACTGGTAAACACCTGTCTCTGTCTTCATTAAATAAATTAGCTAATTCAGTAGTATCGATTTATATATTAGTATAAGATTGCTAATGAGAACCATCAGGAAAACCCTTGGCTCGTATAATAATAATAACAAAGTATTTAACCAGGAAAGGTACATTCAAAATACTCTGGTTTTCAAGTATGTCCTGGGGATGTTACCTTAGCCCAACATCCAGGGATGAAGGGCTGAGTCAACCCTGCTGGGACTTAACATATTCTACTGATGATGCATTAGCCCACTGAGCTATCTCACCATCATAATGTTGATAAGCTAGGTCAGTGGATTCTGGTCCACTGTGATATCAGTATTTAATTAACTTATCTGGATCACTGAGTCTTGGCTCAACATTTAGTAAACACATGCATTAGTATGTATCTAATTAATTGACTCTGCAAGACCTGCTTCCAAAGGAGAAGGGAACATTTGCCCCCACATCTCCTTGGAACGTTACCCAAACAATTATATGAACTCATTTGATGTTTGGCAATTTAAATTCTTCTTTAATTTGTTGCTGTTGGCGAGAATATTTAATTGCTAGCATTAAATCACATTTTAGAGATATTTATTTAATTTAACAAAAAGGAACACAATATAATCTGATGAAATGCCTAGCTCTGGAAATGTAAAGCAGATAAAACATCCTCAGAAACAAACAATATCTAAGAATGTTTCATTGGCCAAGTAAGTTATTACTAAGAGGTCAGTAGTGTTTTAAACCTTTCTAATTATTTAAACTAGTAAATATAGCTATATAAGTGTCTTCCCCATGAGAAATATCAGGTTATTGATTGCAGCAACATTATCGTGTTCTTGATCAGAAGGTCACATTTAATCTTTTTTCAATTGAACAAGAAATTAATTTAATATTTCATTTTTGCTTGAGGGACACTAAAGTCACCAGAACAACTACAGCTTAATGTAGTTGCTCTGGTTAGTATAGTTAGTCCCTGCAGGCTTTTTGCAGTAAACACTGTTTTTTCAGAGAAAGGCAGTGTTTACATTACAACCCAGGGACACCTCCGGTGGCCACTCCTCAGATGACTACTAGAGGTGCTTCAGTGGTCTGTGCTGCACATTGTGCAGCACTAACGTTCAGTGTCTCCACACTCTGCATGGAGCCGCTATACTTTCTCCATAGAGATGCATTGAGTCAGTGCATCTCTATGAGGAGATGCTGATTGGACATGGCAGCGTTTTGCTCTAAATATAGCTGTATTTCCATGATTATTCCAGGGAATTTTAAAAACCAATTAAATTAAAAAATTTAATTTCCATGATACAAAGTACAATGGTAATTAATTTATTTATTGCTAGTGAAGCACACACACGTAAGGAGTGTGTAACTCGCAATGTGCTGCTACATAAAATGTTCTGGATTGTGATGGGTTGTGATCTGGCTGAAGATTAGGTGCTGTTCTGGATCTCACTCTTCAGCAGAAGAATTAATTCTATTTGTAATCAATTTACTGTGCTTAGCCATTGAATCTTTCAGAAGCTTGATTACCAATTTCCTTTTTTTTTTATCTCAACCATTTTGGTACCATTTTAAAAAATTCTGATTTTTAACTTATTTTTAACGTAAAATGTTTACATGAGATATTTTAGAATGTGAAAGAAAAAAGAAAAGATTATTTTAATTGTGCCTTTTCTAATGTTTGCTATGCAAAAGACTAGACATTTTCACTGCCCACAATCAAAAAACAGCTGACATAGTAAAAAACAGCTTGTAGCTTATGAAATCCAGCCAACCGATACATTTTCTAAGCAAAGTACACTGAAAAATAGAACACATTCCAAGTTCCAAGCAGAACACCAAACCAGAAAATAAGGTTTATTAATAAATGTGGACAGTTGACATAAAAGGGAAATACAACACACGCCTAACAAGCTTCAAACTACTTAAGTTCTTACTTAAGTCATTTTTTTAGATTTTCATTTTTCCCTTTTATTATGTAACGATTTTTTTTCTTTATATATTTCTTGAAAATGGTAACAAAGTTTTAAGGTCAAAATCTTTTTTTTATTTTTCCAAATTATAATTAAATTAAAAAAATACAAGTAAAATAAAAACAGATTTATGTATCCAAAATGACCTGGTGCCAAAGTAGTCATGAAAACATGCCTTACATGCTACAATTTACTGTGCCTTTATGTCATCGGCTGCAGAATGATGTTATCTGGACAGGATTATAAAAACATCATATGGAAATGGAGTTTAACTCTGAAGTTACTAAAGCAGTTGAAAAAATGTATCATATTATAGATGTGCATAGGAGAAAATTTGTTTTAATTTCATTACATCCAATATTCAGAAAATATTGGTTTGGACAAAACATTTGTCTGATAAATTTTGCTTATTTTTTAAATTCAGATGCCCATGATTCCCTTAGTTATCTCATAACTGCCGAAGGATCAAAATTAAGAAAAGAGTTTTCCCTAATTGTGTTATTTCAGTTGTTTTTAGACAACTCCCTAATTCTCTATCCCTATCAAAACAAATGGATCCAAAATAATCTATTAAATTTGTTATTGTTCCATCTGTTTTTGCGATGCGCAGATTAGTGAATTCAAAATGCAGAATCGGATGAACTTCGATTTATCCAAAAATGTATTGCACAAGCCTGACTGTCAGCATTATAATTAGCTTTAAAAAAGCATATGACACTAAATGAATATGTGGAGACAGAAAATATAGCAAGATATAGTGTAGTATAGTGACAATTAAAAATAAGAAAAAAAGGATTTGCACTCAGAGTTTGTAGAGCTAGGATAGCTCTATCTGGTTGCGTCATGGCTGTATATTCCTAACCTAAGGATTTGTGGTGTCTTCTTATCTTTAAGTGCCATAGTGCAAAAATATTCAGTTGGATACAGAAGGTCAGGATGATATCAGCCCTGTCCTTGTGGGCTCACTGGAAGTATGGAGCAAATTACACAGCACTCAGGTGGTATTTTCCCCACCAAAGGACTATGTGATCCCAGGCGCCACAAACAATCAGGGTGAAGTCCAATAAAGTTTAAAATGTTAAGTACTTTATTACATTTACTAGTTTATAAAACAATATAAAATAGCAAGATACACTGACTTAACACATTTCACTTATCCAACGGCTTTTTAAAAAAAAAGATTTATATTTAAAAAAAAATTAGAGCTGTGGAATAAGTTGGAGAATTTGATAAAAAATTGTTGTGGGCGGAAAAGAGAGGCACAAGTCCTGGGCAGAACAAAGTGGCTGGCTGGAGTTGAATTTAGAGAAAACAACAGAGATATAAGGGTTACAGTGTTAGTTAAAGCTCAGTAAACATGGGTCAGGAGTTAACAGGAAAGGAATGGATAGATTGGCAAATTGCAGAAGCAGATGATGAATGGCAAGTGAGAAAAATGAGATATTAAAAGCCCATCAAATGAGCCAGACATTTTTCCTCCTCAGCTAAATTTTGCAAGTCAGTTGCAATATGCTTAACTAAGTTAATGTACCTGCTCTGGAGAGCTGTGTGTAATTGGAAAGTCACAGGTTCAAATCATGACAGATCCGCTCATCCCTCTGACATTGATCAAATGACTATGCAAGGAAAGAATACATATAGCAATCGTAAATTCAACAGAGTATGAATCACGCTGGTTAACATTATGTGACTTTTTAGAAAGTGCTATCCTTTCTCTACCTTTGTTGATCTTTATTTTTATCTAATCTAAGTTTTTTACTAAATTTATTTTTTTAAATTCCTGTTAACTACGGACACTTTTGCCCTGAGCATTAAAACAAACAGTACTAAAAACCTTCCTGCACATAGGAAAATTGGGAGCAATTCTGCAAATCGGACACTCTGATTGGCTCATTGATTTTTTTTTTTTAGCAATAACCATCATTTCGTTTTTGAAATTTGTGATGCAATTCAAAAATGTCTGCCACCACACAGAAACACTGGCCGATCATTGTCTTCTTTTCAAATTATTTTTATTAAACATTTTTAAAACAAGAGTGCGTGTGTTACTATAAGGGCAGGGCCAGCACGTCCATAAGGCGGCACAGGCAGCCGCCTTAGGGCACAAGAGCAGGTGGGTGCAAAAATCTGAATCCCATGACTGTGGCTAGTGGAGTCGGTCAGCCTCTCCTGATGATGTCTGGAGGAGGGGGCGTGACTTTCACTGCTCTTCTAACAGGACCGCAGTGGAAGTCATGCTCCCTCCTCCTGACATCATCAGAAGAGGCTGGCTGACTTCCCAGGCTGCTGTCTGCTGCCTCCAGCTCCTGTTCCACTCCTTCCTGGCCCAAGGCAAGGAATACACTTTGTTTTTTTTAATCCATTTTTTTAAGCAGCCCCTGTCTCCCTACTCTGCCCTCCTATATCACCTGTGCACTCTTCACAGCCCCTGCCCCTCTCAACAGCTCATGTCTCAGCCCTTATGCCCCCTCTCTCAGCCCCTGTGCCCCATCACAGCTTCTCTGCCCACACCAATGCCTATGTGCCCCCTCTCTCAGCCCGTGTCCCCACACCAAAGCCCCTGTGCCCCCACCACAGTTCCTGTCTCCCCCACCAATGCTACAGTTCCCCCTCTCTCATCCCCTGTGCCCCCTCTCTTAGCCCTTGCCCCCCACCACAGCCCCTGTCCCCTCTCTCAGACCCTGTGCCACCATCACAGTTCCTTCCTCCCCCTCAGCCCCTGTTCCCCCTCACTCAGGCCCTGTGTCCCCACCACAGCCCCTGCCCCCTCTCAGCCCCTGTGCCCCCACCACAGTTTCTGCCTCAGCCCCTGTGTCTTCTACCACAGCCCCTGTTCTCTCTCTCAACCCCTGTGCCCCCCGCCACAGCTCCTGTGCCGTCTCTCAACTCCCGTCCCCCACACCACAGACCACAGCCCCTGTCCCTACACCACAGCTATTGTGCCCCCCACCACAGCCCCTGTGCCCCCAACCATAGCCCTAACTCCTCTACTACACATACCTCCAACTACAGCCTTTATCCCCCCACATCCAGCCCTAACACCACTTTTACACCCCATACCTCCACTACAGCCCCTATTCCCTTACTACAGTCCTTACCTCCCACTACAATCCTTACCTCCCACTACAGTCCCATTTCATCCCCACTACAGCCACTCTCCCCCAATTGCAGCCATCAACCTACTTCAGCCCCTATCCCCCACTACATTTCCTAACCCCCCAATTACAGCCCATACCCTCCACTACAACCCCTGTCACCCCACTACAACCCCTACTACACCCCTAACTAACTACAGGCACTACAAGCCACTACCTTCCCGAGATTAGGTTCTGGATCTGCCCATGTTCTATATGTCTGTATCTGTATGACTATATGACTGGATATGTATGTCTTTGTATGTCTGTGTCTGTATGTGTATGTGACAGTATGTAATGTGTAGTGTGTGAATGTCTCTGTATGACAGTGTCTGAATGTCTCTGTGTGTGTCTCTATGTCTTTGTTTGTATGACATTGTACCTGTATGTGTAAACTGGCACACAAGGGGGCTGGGGGAAAGCAAGAGACACACATAGGGGCTCAGGAAAGTAAGAGATACACAAGGGGGGGTTGTGAGAGACACGTTGGTGAAGACACATTGAAGACATAATAAAAGTGGGATAAAATACGCTAAAGAGGGTAAGAAATTCAAAAGGGGGTGCTACGAGACACACAAGTGAAGACGCTTTTTTTTAGGGGAAGGGGGTGCAACAAAATGCATCTTCGCCTGTGCAGCCAAAAATCCTTGCACCAGCCCTGTATAAGGGATACCCTTAAACTGCTTCTAGTCTCTCCTTTTTTGTTTTTTGTTTGATAGTGTTTGATAGTGTTTTAGGGTTATTTTGAGCAGGGTGTTTAAATAAGATTAAAAAAACAAGTCCTGCTCTCACTCCCATCACTCCTGGGTGGCAGCAAAGACCACAGTACACATCAGCCCCAATACATACAGTAAAAACAAACAAAAACAAGGTAACATTTTCTTTGGTTTTTACTGTTTGACTAAGATGCCAACAATGTCATAATCTAATTCTGCTAGAGGTTCTCCTTGCTTCCAGGAGGTCTCTTATTCTTATGCCTGCTCCCCCGTCTACATGAAGGTGTCCCAAAACCACCACCCTCAATGCAAGTGGAAGAGACAGTTGTAGTTCTTCCTCAGGGACTACTGGATCTAGTGTTGGACTGAATCTAGTAGTGAAACACAAAGCGGTAATTACTCCTGTCCACCCTTCAGAAACCGGTCCAGCTTCTACTTAATCTTTTTCTACTCCCACATAAGGAGTTCTTATTTCAATTCCTCAAGGTCTTGAGCAAGTTCCTGGTAGTTCCCTCCTCTAGGGTGGAAACTTGGAGCTTGGTCATTCAGTCTCTGCAGGAAGATTAATTCATAACCACTGTGGATTTAAAGGATGCTAGCCTCAACATCCTTTCCATCCTGATCACTGCTGGTTCCTCTGCTTGCCTCCTGGATCAGCATTACCAGTTTTTTAATGCCCTTTGGCTCATGCCCTCAGTGTCTTGTTTTGCCCACATTTGTTTCAAATCCCTTTCCAAGTAGACTCTTATGAGCAAGATGTCCTTCATATAGACTTACTCATTTCTGTTTCTAGGAGACCATGGCTGGTGCATCAACCTACCAAAAGGTTGTGGAACCCAAAACCAGGATCTCAGGTAGTGAAATTGGCTCTCTCGAAGAGAATTATCCCAGATCCTTTGAAGAGATTCACTGTCTGCAGGTGGAGTTCTACCCCTTTCTGACACAGAGTTTCTCATATCACATGCCCACCTCATCTGTGTTGATGACAGATAAAGGCACCTTTGGGTGGAATGCAGTATGAGGGTCACTGAAAGTGTTAGGGAATTGGTTTCCTATGAAGACAAGGCTACAATCCAATGTCCTCATGCTATGGGCAATCATTTATACTTTCATGTCACAGTATGCCCTGCAGAAGGTCAATCATGTCCATCTCCAGTCCAGCCATGGTTTATGTCAATCAATAGGGTGGTCAAGGAGTCCAACCACCATGACAGAGAACTCCAGCATTCTTCTTCATATACAGGGAGTGCAGAATTATTAGGCAAGTTGTATTTTTGAGGATTAATTTTATTATTGAACAACAACCATGTTCTCAATGAACCCAAAAACTCATTAATATCAAAGCTGAATATTTTTGGAAGTAGTTTTTAGTTTGTTTTTAGTTTTAGCTATGTTAGGGGGATATCTGTGTGTGCAGGTGACTATTACTGTGCATAATTATTAGGCAACTTAACAAAAAACAAATATATACCCATTTCAATTATTTATTATTACCAGTGAAACCAATATAACATCTCAACATTCACAAATATACATTTCTGACATTCAAAAACAAAACAAAAACAAATCAGTGACCAATATAGCCACCTTTCTTTGCAAGGACACTCAAAAGCCTGCCATCCATGGATTCTGTCAGTGTTTTGATCTGTTCACCATCAACATTGCGTGCAGCAGCAACCACAGCCTCCCAGACACTGTACAGAGAGGTGTACTGTTTTCCCTCCTTGTAAATCTCACATTTGATGATGGACCACAGGTTCTCAATGGGGTTCAGATCAGGTGAACAAGGAGGCCATGTCATTAGATTTTATACCCTTTCTTGCCAGCCACGCTGTGGAGTACTTGGACGCGTGTGATGGAGCATTGTCCTGCATGAAAATCATGTTTTTCTTGAAGGATGCAGACTTCTTCCTGTACCACTGTTTGAAGAAGGTGTCTTCCAGGAACTGGCAGTAGGACTGGGAGTTGAGCTTGACTCCATCCTCAACCCGAAAAGGCCCCACAAGCTCATCTTTGATGATACCAGCCCAAACCAGTACTCCACTTCCACCTTGCTGGCGTCTGAGTCGGACTGGAGCTCTCTGCCCTTTACCAATCCAGCCACGGGCCCATCCATCTGGCCCATCAAGACTCACTTTCATTTCATCAGTCCATAAAACCTTAGAAAAATCAGTCTTCAGATATTTCTTGGCCCAGTCTTGACGTTTCAGCTTGTGTGTCTTGTTCAGTGGTGGTCGTCTTTCAGCCTTTCTTACCTTGGCTATGTCTCTGAGTATTGCACACCTTGTGCTTTTGGGCACTCCAGTGATGTTGCAGCTCTGAAATATGGCCAAACTGGTGGCAAGTGGCATCGTGGCAGCTGCACGCTTGACTTTTCTCAGTTCATGGGCAGTTATTTTGCGCCTTGGTTTTTCCACACGCTTCTTGCGACCCTGTTGACTATTTTGAATGAAACGCTTGATTGTTCGATGATCACGCTTCAGAAGCTTTGCAATTTTAAGAGTGCTGCATCCCTCTGCAAGATATCTCACTATTTTTGACTTTTCTGAGCCTGTCAAGTCCTTCTTTGACCCATTTTGCCAAAGGAAAGGAAGTTGCCTAATAATTATGCACACCTGATATAGGGTGTTGATGTCATTAGACCACACCCCTTCTCATTACAGAGATGCACATCACCTAATATGCTTAATTGGTAGTAGGCTTTCGAGCCTATACAGCTTGGAGTAAGATTACATGCATAAAGAGGATGATGTGGTCAAAATACTCATTTGCCTAATAATTCTGCACTCCCTGTAGATTACAACCAGGTGCCTCTCGCTGTAACTCATATTCTGGACGTGGAAAACCGAGAGGCCACTTTTTCTAAGCCTCCAGATGTTTCACCAGAGGGAATGGGACTTCCATCCAGAAGCCTAAAGGAGATTGATATGATGGATTCCCAATAGAAAGCAAAACTTATTTGGTACTATATCTGGTCTTGGAACTTGGATGCGGCTTAGGTAATGCACTGACAATTACAAACTGATCTACCTTTATCCCCCATACTCAATGCTCCCAAGGATTGTGACCAGAACATATCAGCAGTATGCATATAAGTAATACTCATAGCCCATGTGACCTTACAGTACTTGGAAAAGTTTAGAGTTCCACGGATTATGATGGATACACAATGCAATGTAAAGCTTCTAAGGTATTTCATCCAGTTTTGGAACCTAAAGGCTGCCTAGGTAAATACAGTATACTTGCAGTCCCATTTGATCACAATCTGATCTATCTGTTTTTCCTATTCACGATGTTCCAAAGAACTGTCACCAGTGTATGCCAGGAAATCTGCACCAGTGATACTCATAGCCCCTGTGGCCTTGCAGAACCTGGTAAGCAGTTCTCATGAAGATATCCAGTTTTGAACCTTGGATTTTCCCTCTTAAAGTCAAAGCTTCTGGTTCAGAGGTCATTCAGACATCCGAACAAGAGGTTCTTGTCTTTGGCACATGAAAATGAGGTTCCTAGATGGAATAGTTTCACTAAAAAGATCTTTTTTTGCTCACATCTAACATACAATTTCATCAGTGTGTTTGATTTGGTGTTCTTCTGACAGCTGTAAGTGAGAATCCTTCTGGTATCCAAAGTTATGGAATTTTTCCAAGTCTGCCTGAATAATTGCATGTCTGCCAGAAACCTAAAATGTCAGATTTCTGTCATTTCAGTTCTCTTTCATAAGTGCCTGGCCCATGTACCTGATTTCCAAATAGGAGTCTCTCTATACCCTAGCCCTTAAATTTTATGTATAGGCTACTATGTCCTCCAGGAAGTGCAATTAACAGGAACTTCCAGCTCTCCTGGCTGCTAGGAGGAGGTGGGTATTAGTGTCCAGTGAATCCAAGGTAAGAAATAAAACCGTTCTAAAATCGTTTCACTACTTACAATGGGGGATAACAGGGCAATTCTGGCATCAAAACCACTTTGGTGCACTTTAGTGGTTATGGTGCTTGTTTAAGGAATTCCCATAAGAGAAGCAGAAACCATGACAAAATACCATCACTGGTCCAGTCTCGGCTGTTTACAAGACAGAACTAGAAACTTATTATCTAATTTGAAAATTGAAATGTGATTTGTAATATTATGAGACAAAAATAGCCAATGTGACTAAAACAAAGTAGGAAAATGTTTTCTAAATCAGTTGTATTTTCCTAGATTTGGTGATTCATTATGATAGAGCGTTTAGTGAACACTCCCCCTCCTCCCCCAAGTGTTTAGTGTTACTTATTAGTATGAACCTCAGTGATGATCATCAACACATTTTCAAAATAGTTTATTTTATAATAAATCATACAGCATGCAATCAACAAGGAATTATTAGAAGATGCCTCGTGGGTAGCACTGTAAAGGTATCTGCAGTTTCATTTTCCGATATTATGCTGTGTATCTTCTCTCAGTATCTATAATGAATAGAAACGGGGTTAACCATTCTAGCTGGGACACAGTGTTACATATTGAGCGATGGCAGTCTTCTGCTTTCTTCAAGCCTACAAAATTACAAGCAGACAGAAGCTGTCAAGTAGAACTCTCTCCAGTGCTTCCCACTAGAGGCCTCATTCAATGATTTGACGGCACTTGGTTGATACTAAACTAGTGAGTAATTGATGGCCATCAAGCTCATGTAATATAGATTTTGGAAGAGGAAGGACAATTACAGAATTCTCCAGACCTGTTAGCTGTATGTTGTTCTTTTTTTATTTTATTTTTATTTGTTTATCTGTTTTTTTGTATTTTTGCAGATATGGAATAAAATATGGTATCAATTCCAGCCTCAAAACTGGCAAAAGCATTATAGGAGTTGAAGATTTACAATACCTGGGGGTATAGCTTCAACCACACCAGATATATACCATATGTGCTTCTATACCTTGATTAAAGGGACACTAAAATCACCATGACTTCTTTATCTCAATGAAGTGGTCTGGGTGCAGTGGCCTTGTACTTTTAACTTCACAATGTAAAACACTACAGTCTTTTTCTGAAATTCCAAAGTTTACATTGTGGGGTTAAGTCCACCATCGTGACAGCTGACAGCCACTAGAGGTGATTCTCCTACATTGACCGAGTAAAACCCGGTCACGTGATGTGGAAGCTCATAGGAAAGCCTTAAATACAATGTTTTCCTATGAGAAAGCTTGCATGAACATCAGATTCCCAATTCGACTTGATGCTAGAGAAAGGTCAGCAAAACTTTTTTTTTATTAATTATTATAACACACAGGGGTATGTGTATAGGGGGGCAGTAAGGCATTAGAAATACAAGCTTGTATACCTAACACTCTAGTGTTCCTCTAATGTCAAACATAGGGATGAAAAGAGATTGTTTTCCCCAATAAAGAATTTGCTAGTGTTAAGTCATTTACTTATATTATGACAATATCTGTTTAAATAAATACACACACTTGACATTTGATATTTATTGTTAAAATTATAATATACGGTTGTAACGATTTAGATTATTTTATAGATATTTATTGGAAACGTATTTAGAATTCTATCCATATCCACAAATGGAAACATAATAATAAATATAGTATGGGCATGCTACACACAGTCCATTATCTGGTGTTGTAGAAATCAGATATATTAACCAATTCAGTGCTCCCCTTGTGTTACTTTTTCCTCTGGTATTTAGAGAATCAATGTCCTTTGATAATAACCATTTTTGCTCATACCAGCTTACTGACACTGAGGTTTTAAGATTAAGCATTATGATTAACTCAAGTCATTCTGCAGCCAGGCGACTGTCAGAACATTTCCAAATTTGACCTCTACAGCTGATCAACTGATAAAGTTTTCTTGTCCCAATCTCCACACAGTCACACAGCCTGGAAAAAGACATGAGGAGAACTCAAGATTACAATTGAAGATAATCACTACACTCCAGCCACCATTTGGAAAAAAAGAACAGCTAGCAGATTTAACAGACGGTCTAATCTCCAAGGAGCACATACACTTTTTAATTGAAGAATCAAAGGTCACAGAGTTTGGACAAATGTACCTTTTCAAACCAAGCTGTTAGAAAGATGAAAGAAACTGACCTGTTATTAAGGCTGTTATTCCTCTAAAATCGATTTACCTCTTCATAAAATCTGTCTACTCAGAAAAAGGTGATAAAGAGAGTGGGAGAGCACAGGTGCACATGAACTTAAGTACAATGAACACTATTTCGGTTATCAGAAAGTTATCAAGGTCAGATGTTTATGACGTCATCTTATATATAAAAAAAAAAGTTTTGTTTTTTTAATTTAAGTCAACAACTCACTTACTGGCCAGTTTGAGACTCCCTCTTCTTTGGACCTCAGGAGACACTTTGAAGAATTGGACCTTGTGTGAAGCCATTTCAAGGTTTATCAGTCCTTCTGTAAAGTGGGCCGTCCTGTGTTGAGGGGAGGGGGGTCTCTGTTCTTGTGTCCCTTGCAGTAAGATACCTGAGGGCTCAGCTCAGTGCCAGGAGCTCAGTGCCAGGACTGGGTGCTCCCCTGTCTCTCTCCTCCCAGCAGGGCACACGCCTTGGTTTCCCTGCCAGGGTTGCAATGTAGGAGCCTCATCTGCGTCTTCTGCTCTGCGGGCTCTTTCTGTTGGAGTTGCAATATTCTGTGCATGACAAAGCTGCAGCGGCCAGAACTGCTCTCCCTCCTCGCTCCCTGGATGGCAACGACTTTTAGTTCACATGGCTGAAGGGGAAGCTGGAGAAGCCAGTCCTGCCCACAGTGTGGGCTTTATGAGAGGGTCATGGCAGGTGGGGTGCTCTGCATGTGCCTGTAACAGGAATGGAGAATGATTAGAGAGTGACGATGCTCCATTCTCACCCCCTCCTAGGAGGATACGTTTTACCCTCTTCTCCCAAGGACTGCAGTCATGACGTCATCCTTTTGCCCAGTGTGGTTGCATAAGGTGGCACAGTTTAGAATGTTAGAACCGTGAACGTTCCAACTTCGAACAGAGAATGTTACAGCACGAAGTGTAAGGACAGTGAGGTGGTAATAAATAATTCAATGATACAGTTACCCGGGGAAAGTCTCTGTAAACCTCAGCTATGTTGCTGATGACTTTCTCTTAAATTTTTAAATGAAGTGTTTGATTATTTCAGGTAGGATGGCATCTCACCTGACGTTCAGAAATGGCACGAGGTATATGCTGGCACCCACACAGCTGGGTAAATGACTAATACACTAGATAGAATATTTTACTGGTAATGTAGGCTTTAGCTGCTGCAGAACCTCTTTGGAGACTTGCATGTCATCATTTGCTTATTTCACATAATTCCTCGATAGTTAGCTAAGAATACTCAACTAAACAAGCTGGGAAATCATGTTTGCCCCACACACCTATCTGAGGTAATTAGGGTGGAAGAAGCTTTTATACTCCAATAGGTGAATAAACTCAGATAAATAAATATTAAACCTAATACTGAGATGAATTGGGCATATTTGTGTGTATATGTAATATAGTCTTTAGCAGATATGTCCACTGATCAGCATTGGAGCAGAACTCTTTTATTTGTAAACAATTGAAAGGTGATATTTTGTATGGTAATTCATTTGAACAATTCCTGTGCTAATGTGAAATAAACTGGTAATTGCAAATCTTGCCATGAATAAAAATTGGGCGAATTTTCAATCTCTTGTAACTTGAATTCAATTTCCTTTTTCTCAGGGGGTTAACAGACGAAATATAATTTCAGTTTCATGTAAACTCTCAATGCAACAATTTTACTATATATATATATTAAATATTCAATAAAACTCAGTAGATCTTTAATTAGTTAAACTGTCCCATTTAGTTAGTGAGAGGGAGAGAGAGAGAGAGAGAGAGAGAGAGAGAGAGAGAGAGAGAGAGAGAGAGAGAGAGAGAGAGAGAGAGAGAGAGTGTGTATGTGTGTTTGTTTTTTGGTATACCATGCCATTCTTCTGACTCTCATCTAAAAATGTGTCTGTGGGAATGTGCAATTCTGCCAAAAAACACATTTGTGAGAAGTGTTATGTGGATTCTGGTAGTTTGCGTTCCGGTAGGTTGTGTCTCCATGGGGGTAAGAGGGCAAATTTTTATTAAAAATCATTATTTCAATATCCCCCCTCCCAGCTTACCTTTGCCAAGAGGGGGGACAGTACTAAACCCTGGCAGTCTTAGTGGTGAGAATGAACTCTAGCAGCTCAGGCTAGAGTTCACCCTCGCGAAATTCAGAGCGTTGCCATGGTAAATATGTCTATCATCTATCTGTCTATCTATCAACCCATCTGTCTATCTTTCTGTCTGTCTGATGATTGGCCTGTCTGTGTGTCAGTTAGATATATCAATTTTCCCATCTTAAATTTTTCTATTCACTTACCCATTAATCAATCTACCCATCTGTCTACCGGTTTTCTTTATCTATCCATTCATCCACCCATCTGTCTGCCTATCTTTCTAATCTACCTAGATATATCTATATATGATAATAAAAAAAATTCTATAATATTTGTGTATTGTGTTTTTACTTATGTATGTCTTTTCACTTTGATATAAAAAAAAGAAACAAACATTTTTTGTAACATGAGTAATTTCATAAAATATTGATCCTCAATCTGTAATATTCTGTAGACATACAATCACAGTCAGCCTTATCAACACATACACAGTTTTATTGATTACCTATTCGCTGGACTATTGGAATTAGGCCATCTTGAATTTAGTTTAGAGTCATGAACATCAGCAATGTGGTAATAACATTTTTTTTTAACCACCTTCCAGAGATAAATATTATATTTGTCCAAGGAAACTGACATTATATCAACATGATTTAGTAATTCATTCTGTCTAGCTGTCCTCAAGGGTGCAATCTAAACAGCAGTTAATTTTGTTCATTTGCTTGTTAGGGGCTTGCGTGAGTGTGTTGCTAGATGTTCTAATATGGATTCAGTTATAAAATATATTGGACACTGTGGGATTTCAACTGAAACAACTCGACTAGGTACGTCCACTTGAGAGGGGAGAGTGATGAATACATTTCGCAGCTCCAATATAATTCCGTGTTCTTTCTGTAAAACAAAGCATATTTCAACTGGAAACTGAGATCACAACATATATTTGTATGTGGTTAATCAAATAGTAAACATATTGGGCATTCAACAGTATTGAGTATTCCTGTTCTAGAGTCAAAACTGATGGTAAGGGACAGACTCACAAACTTTATTCCCGTACAACAGTGATTCTCAACCCCCGGGGTAGTGATACAAATAGAAACATAGAAACATAGAATGTGACGGCAGATAAGAACCATTCGGCCCATCTAGTCTGCCCAATTTTCTAAATACTTTCATTAGTCCCTAGCCTTATCTTATAGTTAGGATAGCCTTATGCCTATCCCACGCATGCTTAAACTCCTTTACTGTGTTAACCTCTACCACTTCAGCTGGAAGGCTATTCCATGCATCCACTACCCTCTCAGTAAAGTAATACTTCCTGATATCATTTTTAAACCTTTCTCCCTCTAATTTAAGACTTTAAATATAGTCTCCTCCTTTACTGTGTTGATTCCCTTTATATATTTAAATGTTTCTATCATATCCCCCCTGTCTCGTCTTTCCTCCAAGCTATACATGTTAAGATCCTTTAACCTTTCCTGGTAAGTTTTATCCCGCAATCCATGAACCAGTTTAGTAGCCCTTCTCTGAACCC
Source organism: Pelobates cultripes (assembly GCA_933207985.1). Lineage (NCBI taxonomy): Eukaryota > Metazoa > Chordata > Amphibia > Anura > Pelobatidae > Pelobates > Pelobates cultripes. The sequence continues at coordinate 33,577,257 of OW240915.1, forward strand.
TCTCTAAGGTATCAATATCCTTCTGAAGATACGGTCTCCAGTACTGTGTACAATACTCCAAGTGAGGTCTCACCAGTGTTCTGTACAATGGCATGAGCACTTCCTCTTTCTACTGCTAATACCTCTCCCTATACAACCAAGCATTCTGCTAGCATTTCCTGCTGCTCTATTACATTGTCTGCCTACCTTTAAGTCATCAGAAATAATCACCCCTAAATCCCTTTCCTCATATGTTGAGGTTAGAACTCTATCAAATGAGGGTCCCCGTTGGCTGAAAGACACACATCTTATTCTGCTCTGCCACAAGAAAAGGCAATAATTGTTTAATGTAGTGGCATTGCCATCCCAGTTCCACAGAGACCCTTTTTACATTAAGAAACCACCTTAAAAAGAAAAATCCCATACAGTGTGTTTAATTAATTAATTAAAGCAGTACTGTCAATGGAACAGAGTAATAAGAGGAACTCAGAATGTTTCACAGTTATTGATGATTTTTCAGAAATGTACACCATTTGCAATGTATACTGTAGGTTGTGCGCACGACGAGACAATCACACATAAATAAAGTATTTTAACATTTAAAAAAATCAGCACTGTCACCACCCCCACAACCCCCTTCAAAATTAGTTTTTAGAAAGATAATACCTCTTATGAAATGCCCACAAAGACTGTGTTTAAATTTCATTAAAATTCCAAGCTGGTCAAAATAATCAGAGACAAAGTAGGGACTTTTTATGTACAGTATATACATATGTTCAATCAATGCTTTCCTACAGGATCATGTTTTAATCAGTTAGTGCTGTAGGAGCATTTTCTTGCGGCTATGACAGCCACTAGAAGTGGACTAAAACTCTGTGATATAAACATCGCTGTTTTTAAAGGACCACTGCACCCAGACTACGCCATTGAGATAATGGGGCCTGGGTTAGTGGTCCTGTAATTCAAAAAGACTTGGGTTTTTTGTTAAGCTGTGGATTTTGTCTATATACCTCTGCTTCCATCGTTTCTCCTTGACGTTTTGTCGTTGTTCTCTTTTTTTGTCCCTCTTTTGTTTGAATTGTCCTTTTCTTTTCATTGCGTTCCCTTTCTCATACCACGTAATCAAACAATATATGACATTAGGACAATGTTTTGTGTCATTGACCTCTCAATAAATACTTTTTTAAAAAGTGTCAAATCGTGACTATTTACTGCATAATCTTCAGATTCATCCAAAAGTAAATTGTAGACTAAAATCAGACCATAAAGAATGTTCATGTTCTATAGCTTTTTATCTTCAAAGCATAAGGCATGCAAATAAAGCAACAGTTTTGTTACAGTCTTCATTTCAGCTAAGTAGATGTATGTATTTTATTGCTTTTTAAAAGTACGAAAAGTGCAAATCTGCATTTAATTTTATTTTTAATATGTTTCTTTTGCTAATAATCTTTTGTTGCCACCTTGTGACCATATCTGATATAGAAATGGTTATTTTTGTTCTAGTATTATACATCCCTGGTCTCTAAAATGATCTGTGATAGATTGATCCTGTCTTAAACATCAACTTCTCACTAGAGGTTAAAGGTTAGTAGACATAAAATTATAGCTAGGGTTGTAGAAAAATACCTAATGGCATGGAATTCAGCAGTGACACTACAACAGCATCTATACACCAAATGACTTAATTAAGCCAAAGTCATTTTGGTGCTTAGGCTAACTTTTTAACCACTTTACTTTCAGAATCAAGTATAAACATTTTTACGTTCATGTACTTTGCAAAATGAAATGGAGTCCATAAATCGTCACCCTCATTTGTACTCAGGAATGATTACCAGCCTGTAGAGGAGTTAATTTTTTTGCCACAAGCCACTGGTGCCTGATTTAATGACTGCAATTTTGCTGAAATGTCAGCTGACCCCTGCTTTCAATCAGTGAAGTAAGTTTCAATGGGTCATATTATTCCTCCAGTCAAAGGGGGGGGAAGGGTGAATGAACTCATACCATTTCACTGTTAGCAATACATTAACAGTCCAGAGAGCGATAAAGATGGCTATAGTAGTTTGAAAGACCTTACATTTTTATAAATAAAAATGACCTAATAGTAAGGTAATTTATACCAAATAGTAAGGTATTTCACAAATAGTATTTATCTATTTATGTCTCAACTTCTGCCAAATTGTATTTTCTGCTTTTATAACAACATTTCACACCGTTTGAGAAAAATAAACCAAAATAAAGGACGTTATACACTGTCTAAAACTTTTAATTTCCCAAATATTTTTTTAAAAGACTGAACAAATAATTGAAAAATAAAAATTCTCTAAGTTTGAAAATGAATCTGCTGTTTTATTAAAATTTTATATGCTACCCATGCATCAACGCTATAAGCAATGCTTCAAATAAATATTATTCTAATGTTTTTTCAATCAAAAAGTGTTTGGAAGTGAAGGGGTTAATAGTCATATCACAATATGCTTTTTTTTTTTTAAATTTGGCAATAACAGTAAATTTTTCTCCCATGAGATAATGCAAGAATAGGAAAAAAAATATTCTCCTATGAAAAACAAGTTTTCAGAACAATGTTTCAGACTTTGCATGTAGAGCTCGTTTCTATAACGAATTAACAGATTCTCAGGCAGCAGTTAAAGTTTATATGATGGTGCATCATGCATGCACATGTTGCCATGGAAATATGAACTACTACAAATCAACACTTTATTAATTTTAATTGGCTGAAAAGTGAATGAGATCATTTTGGAAACAAACATACCACTTTGTCATTCTGACAAATTACTTTCTAAATGTGTGGAATAGACTATCTGGATGTAAATGATTTGCAGTTTAGATTATAGACACAAGTACACAGCCATGTACAGATCAAAAGAAGATTTGCATGTTCGTCAAATGAAGAGATCACCAGATTGCAGCTGATTGGCTAGAGCGGTCATCTGACTCTCTAAACCAATCAGTAGCTTCCCATTCATAAAAAGAGGTATCGTTCTATGAATCGGGATCTACCGATTGGCTTACAGCATCAGCTGACTGCTCTAGCCAATCAACGGCACTCCTGAAACTCAATTGACGAAGCCGGATGCTGCAGGGGAAAGGGAGATCTGGTGCTGGAGAGCAACCTTTTGGGTTAAATCATTCGAGAACAGTTTAACCCCTTCAGGTAAGGAAGCGCCTCTGGCCCAATCACAAATTAATTTTGGTGAACATCTTATGGTACCCATACAGTTCCTTTAATGAAGCAGTCTAATTGTATAAATCATGCCCCTGCAGTGTTTTTGCTCAACTCTTGGCCAGGAGTTTAAACTTTTATTTCTGTTTATGCAACTCTAGCCACACCTATCCTGGCTGTGACTCATACTGCCTGCGTGAAAAAAAAAATGCTTTATTTTCAATTAGTTGAGACAGCACAGTAGTTTATTTTAGAAGTTTGTATCTCCTGCTCCACTAACTGAACTTTAATCACACGGCATGCAGGCTATATCAGGCTATTAAAGGGATAGTGGTTCTGGTAACTATTGTGTCTATTTAACACTTAAATAGCAAATAATTGAGCAGTTAGGCTGCAGGAACATGCTATATACACCAAAACTGCTTCATTAAGCTAAAGTTATTTTGGTGCTTATAGTGTCCCTTTAACCCCTTAAGGACACATGACATGTGTGACATGTCATGATTCCCTTTTATTCCAGAAGTTTGGTCCTTAAGGGGTTAAAATAAAATGTGTTTGCTCCTTGGACTGATTTAAATATCAAGAATTTTTTAGGTACCTATGAACAGTAATCTATACATGGAATGCGCAAAGCCTCATTTCTTTCAGTAGGAAAGATTGAACATCTTTTATTGTTATTCATTAAGTTTGTGATTGTGGATATCTGATCACCTAGGAATAGCAAATTCTAGGCCATATAAGATAACTGCAATCTACCTTTCTCTACTGACACAATTCTCTCACAACACCTTTCATCCTTGATCTCGGAATATTAGATGTTGGAGTATAAGTCCAAACTTACTGACGCAGCTCTGAGCCTGATACCTGCATTCTGGAGAAAGAGTTCATTTACCAGAGTTAATGACTGGAGTGCACATTTAGAGGAAACACGCTTGCCGAATAACTCATATTGTCTCCTCCAGCTTTGCAGAGACAAGGTGTTTTTTGTGTTGCTGTGATTCATTCACTCAAATGTTACTTACTGTGTTACATTTTATTTGTCTGCTATACAGTTGTCATTTTTCCTGTTCTTCAATAAACATTGAATAATAAAAAATACAACTAAATATATAGATTTTGCAGTCTAGTTATGAAAGGGACAAGGCAGGCAGTAGGATCAAGGTGAGTAATAGATCAGAATTAAGCAAATAGCGTGTTTCAATTTGCTGCAGTTTGTGGGTTAAGCTTCCATGTGTGATTCTCCTCTGATGACACCGATGATAAATATAAAAAGTTTAAGCGATCATGCCCATGGGGAATATAGTCTAGTTGAACTTCCCAAGATAATTTATCAAGCGTAGACGATTACTTTGTTGTCGCATAGTGGAATCATGGTAGATATGAACTCAGGTGGATCTAGATCCTATAGGGACTAACCTGAATATTTTTTGTTTTTCTATATAATTCAGGGACATAATGCTAATTTGTAGATTAGTGTGAAAATACAAATTATTTTAGAGAGAGAATGATACAAAGGGGGTCTATAGCATTGAAGTGTGCATTACAGGATAATAATGATGTCTGTTGTTTTGCAGAACTCATCAACCACAAAACCAATGGTCAAAGGGCATTTTTAATTGACATTGTGTGCCTGGGTGTCCAGGCATAGACATAGCACATCATGAGAATTAATGTATCCCTTATGGTGGCATATGTGGGGTGCACAGGTACATATGGCGCTATGAGTGCAAATGGCATCCTGAAGAGTTAGCTTAATAATGCTCAGGTTAAATGAAATATGTAATATGTGCTTAAAGGGACAGTGCAGACCCCTAAAGTACTTTATGTGTGAAGAGTGTGTCTTTTTTCATTTTACAAAAAGTGCAGATGTCAATAGAAATTGATACTTGTAGTAATTAACCTTGTTACGCCCTCCTTGGCTGTCAATCAGACAACAGGTTCTGTTACTTTCTGGTTGTTTAATTCAGTGGAGCTAAACTTAAGAGGCAGCAATTGCTCAGAGCACCTGCCTGCGGAAGATTTCTCATTGAGCTGCTTTGTGAATTATGTGATTGGACAGCCATAGAAAGTCTAAGGGGGGGGGTTAGAAGGGGAGGGCTTTGAAAGGCTGCAGATGAGATATGCAGCTATTGCAAGATGGTTTTATATATACTTCCAATGAAAAAATGCATACTTAAAGACCTGCATGTTTCATTGGGGTATAACTACTAAAGAGTGATTTTGTTTATTTGATTTTTTTCCGTATTTGGCGCAGTGGCTTGTCCTTTAATATTAGATTTAAAGTTTATTCACTAAACTGAGAATTCTACCAGATTGAAATACAAATGACAAAATCCTGGGCAAAATACCTGATTTGAAGTTCACAGCTTGGCAGAATTTTGACTACATTTTACCATTTGTATATATTTGCTAATATTCCTAGTTCATAGTATAATCCATCCCTAGTGATTAACAGTATTAGTAGTATTCACATTAATTGCATTCTGTGGCTTAAAGGAACACTCCAAGCACCATAACTACAACAGCTCACTGTAGTGGTTGTTGTGCCAGAAGTGCCCTAGTGCTCACCCCCGCTCTTTACACACACAGCATAAGCAGTCAATTCATTCTTGAATTGTTTGATTTCTTACCTGAAGTCCACTGTGCGTAACACCCCTTAAGGACCAAACTTCTGGAATAAAAGGGAATCATGACATGTCACACATGTCATGTGTCCTTAAGGGGTTAAACATGGAGTGTCAGTAGTTCCTAAGCATGAGCTTCCATTATATCTCCTGATCTAAGTCCAGTGGGGCAGGACTTTGCTCATTGGCTGAGAACAACCTACTTAGAAGCTCCCAGCTCTATTGCAATTGTAGTAGAGTGAGGGAGTGGCACCCAGAGGACCCCAAGTTAGAAGTCAAACCAGTCAAAAATGATTTGACCCCTTACAAAGTGGGGGTGCCAGGGCTCTTTCGGCACCATAACCACTACACTGTGCTGTGGTGGTTATGGTGCTTAGAGTGTTCCTTTAATGCAGCCATCTTCAGCAGTTATTGTACGAAAATGAGTTTTAGTAGATGGACACAGAGTTTGTTTGTACTCAGCAGTCTTCCTTTGACAATTAAGTGGACTTGGTGGGCTCCTATTAGTGTCAAGGTAAGCCCCCAATGGTTCACTCAGGTTTATTATAACGAATGCCAAAGTATAGTCACTGACATTAATCATCATGTTGTGTCATAATTGTAAGGCTTAGGGACCTGGCATACTTGTGTCTAAAAGCAGTTGAAAGATTCTTATGACCTATTAAAATAGAATCTGTGGTGAACTGATACAGGGATTCCACATTGACCTGGATAATGTTTCTAATCTGACTTTCCCAATTCCTAGTTTAGTGAATGATTCCCACAGTAACTGATGGAGTTTGCATTTCTCTGCTGTTACAGCTTTTCTAATGAGTTGATTAATCAGTGTAAAATAAATTCTGTGGGGATGTTTTGATTTTCCATAGCATGATAATTGACAATTTTACATCGTGTTTCATGGAAATGTCATCTTTTTCTACGTGAAACCATAACTGAAACAAATTTACTGAAAAAAAATCAGTTGCTTGACAGTTTTCATTTTACTTTTAATTTCTTTTTTGCTCGCTAAACTGTTTAATTTTTTTTGTACCTGACAATGAACCTAGTTTGCAAAATTGTCAACAAAACATAAAGATTGATGAAGTTAGATATTAAAAGTACTAAACAACACAACAGTTTTATTAGACATTGTAAGCCATGCTAGTATTTTAAAGGCACACTATAGTCAACAAAATAACTTTCGCTTAATGAAGTAGTTTTGTTGAATAGATCATGTCTCTGAAGTTTCACTGCTCACTTCTCAACAATTTAAGAATTGTTTTATTTGCATTAGATGTTAACTTGCTTTAGAAGTTTTGATCTCCTACTCTGTAAATTGAACCTTAATCACACACAAGGGGCTATTAACTGAACATGAGATAAGAAGTTCTAAATTAAACACAATGTGCAGTAGAGGAAGAGTAAACATCAGATATCACTTTACAGGAAGTGTTTAGGAAGGCGGTTTGTAGGTTGTAATCCTAATTCTCAGCAAGAGAAATGATTAGCTGAACATGATGGGAACGCAGTCTTCAACGGCAAAGTGTGATCGTTTAGCTATTGCTTTGGGATAGTAAAACTGCCACCATTTTTTTTATTAATAAAAATAAACAATAACATGCGAGACAGCTGTGTTGTGCATTGTATACATGATATATAGTATATATTTCCTTTCAATGCATTTACCGGTATATCCTTTGTCTATGGGGGCTGCCATCTTTGACCAAAATCACTGCTTAACCAACCGGGAAATGAAGTGTTAATGTAATTCAGAATCCCGACGTCATATGCCAGTGCCAGACATTTCAAGAATGCACTCACAGATGCATAGTCTTAGGAGTAGTGATGTCCCGAACGGTTTGCCGAACGGTTCTCCACGGATGGCGAACATATGCGCTGTTCGGTCCGCCCCCTATTCGTCATCATTGAGTAAACTTTGACCCTGTACCTCACAGTCAGCAGACACATTCCAGCCAATCAGCAGCAGACCCTCCCTCCCAGACCCTCCCACCTCCTGGACAGCTCACTAAGAATGCAGTTTCACAGTGAATGTAAAATGGATGCTGTCCAGGAGGTGGGAGGGTCTGCTGCTGATTGGCTGGAATGTGTCTGCTGACTGTGAGGTACAGGGTCAATGTTTACTCAATGATGACATAGGGGGCGGACCGAACAGCGCATATGTTTGCCATCCGTGGCGAACCGTTCGGAACATCACTACTTAGGAGATAACTGGTGCTTCTGACCAATTAATGCTAAAAATGTCCAGTCCCATGGACCAAAGGAAAGCAAGGAGTGTCACTTATAATTTTTAACTAATATATAGAGATTAAAAAACATACACAAAAAAGAATATGATACATGCAATCTTTAATTTAAGTAACACATTTTGCCCAGTTGCTTTCCAATTTTTAGTAATCTGTGTGGCATGAAGAATGAATTCTCAGTATTGGAATGTTCCATTATTTTAATTCCAAACCCTCATATCTCCACTTGTTAAAGTGATACAACACCCTTGTTCCTTCAACAGCCTGGTAAGACTTGCTGTACATCTTATTCTGTAGTAAGCAAGCCATACGTTTTCAGTTCTTCCAGTGAGGTCTTGAGCATCAATATGTTCAAAGCAATGAAATGTATACCCCTTGGCTGTGGGTAAGTGACTAAGCTTAATTACATACAAAATGAGGAAAATTATTTCTGAATTTCACTGTTAACACCCAGTAAACTCTAGAACAGTGGCTCCAAACCAGTTCTCATGGACTCCTGGACTGTGGACTCATAGAAACATAGAATGTGATGGCAGATATGAACGGCCCATCTAGTCTGCCCAGTTTTCTAAATACCGGTACTTCCATGAGTCCTTGACCTTATCTTATAGTTAGGATAGCCTTATGCCTATCCCACGCATACTTAAACTCACTCACTGTGTTAACCTCTACCAATTCAGCTGGAAGGCTATTCCATGCATCCACTATCCTCTCAGTAAAGTAATACTTCCTGACATTATTTTTCAACCCTTGCCCCTCTAATTTAAGACTATGTCCTCTTGTTGTAGTAGTTTTACTTCTTTTAAATATAGTTTCCTCCTTTACTGTGTTGATTCCCTTTATGTATTTAAATGTTTCTATCATATCTCCCTGTCTCATCTTTCTTCCAAGCTATACATGTTAAGATCCTTTAACCCCTTAAGGACCAAACTTCTGGAATAAAAGGGAATCTTGACATGTCACACATGTCATGTGTCCTTAAGGGGTTAACCTTTCCTTGTACCTTTTATCCTGCAATCCATGAACCAGTTTAGTAGCCCTTCTCTGAACTCTTTCTAAAGTATTGATATACTTCTGGAGATAGGGTCTCCAGTACTGCGTACAATACTCCAAGTGAGGTCTCACCAGTGTTCTGTACAATGGCATGAGCACTTCCCTCTTTCTACTGCTAATACCTCTCCCTATACAACCAAGAATTCTGCAAGCATTTCCAGCTGCTCCATTACATTGACGCCTACCTTTAAGTCATCTGAAATAATTACCCCTGAATCGATTTCCTCAGATGTTGAGGTTAGGACTCTATCAAATATTCTGTACTCTGCCCTTGGGTTTTTACGTCCAAGATGCATTATCTTGTAGACATGTGCAATTCATTTTGGTCCGAATATGAATTCGGACGTATTTCGGGCAATTCGGACATTCCGGTACTTCCAAATGTCCAAATTTCCGAAGTGCTGAAATTCCGAAGTGCCGAAGTGCTGAAGTGCTGAAGTTCTGAAGTATCAAAGTTCCGAAGCACAGTATTGCCTAAGTACTAATATAGAAGAAGAATGTTACATTGTATACAATTTTAAATAAAAAGTATACAAGGATACATAGGATTCAGCTGTAAGCATTTGCAACACTTACAACAATCAAGTAACATACATTCATATAAAATGTAAGTTACTTAGCCTGTCAATGTAATGACAGGAATGAATAAGTAGATAACTCCCTAATTCCCACGGTATTAGGGAGCTATCTACTAAAAGGCTAAAAGACCTAAATTGGTCTTTCAGCCAAATTTACTAATACTAAGTAAAGATTACTTAGTATTAGTAAATTATGCCCCTACTCGCTATACCGTGAGTAGGGGCATGTCTATTAAACAGTGAGCAACCTGTGGCCCCCACCCCTGAGCGGCAGGTGGGGGCCCTAAATCAGAATAAGGGGGGGGACCTAATGTCCTCCCCCCTGGCCCCCACTCCTGAGCTGTGGGTGGGGCCCTAAATTATAATATGGGGGGGCCTAATGTCATCCCCCCTGGCCCCCACCCACCGCTCAGGATAGGGCCCTAAATACTAATAAGGGGGGGTGACCTAATGTCCACCCCTCTGGCCCCCACCCCTGAGCAGTGGGTGGGGGCCCTACAGTAAAATAAGGGGGGGGGACCTAGTGTCCTCCCCCCTGGCCCCCACCCCTGAGTGGTGGGTGGGGGCCCTAAATACTAATAAGGAGGGGGACCTAATGTCCTCCCCCCTGGCCCCCACCCGCCGCCCTAAATACTAATAAGGGGGGGACCTAATGTCCTCCCTAAATACTAATAAGGGGGGGGACCTAAAGTCCTCCCCCTTGCCCCCACCCTTGAGCGGTGGGTGGGGGCCCTAAATTATATTAAGGGGGGGACCTAATGTCCTCCCCCTTGGCGCCCACCCATGAGCGGCGGGTGGGGGCCCTAAATACTAATAAGGGGGGACCTAATGTCCTCCCCCCTGGCCCTCACCCCTGAGCGGCGGGTGGGGGCCCTAAAAAAATCTTTACCCCCCCTCCCAGGTGACTAGGGGTTTGGGGACCTCTAGTCACCCCCTCCTCCCCCCAAAAAATTAACCCCCTACCTACCCCCCTCACCCTAAAAATAATGAGGGGGGACCTTTATCTAAGTACCTGTAAAAAAAAATAAAACTTACCATTCAATGTTTTCTTTCTTCTAAAATCTTCTTTTTTCAGCCCCAAAAAAGGGCAAATAAAAAACCATAATAACTGACGCACTTAATAAAAGAACTAATAAAAAAAACGAGCGAAAAAAAAAATCCATTTTCACCCGGCGAGGGCTCCGTGCAGACTGAGCTCTGCAGGGCTGGGGATGGCTTATAAAGCCTTGCCCCGCCCTGCAGTTAGGTTCAGAGCACTCTGATTGGTGGGTTTAAGCCATCCAATCAGAGTGCTCTGACAGGTAAGTCTCTACATTTACCTGTCACAGCACTCTGATTGGTTGGTTTGAAATCCACCAATCAGAGTGCTCTGTGTCATTTTACACAGCGTGGGAAAGTTCTTTTCTCACGCTGTGTAATTTGACTCATAACTTTCTGATTGGTGGATTAAGTAACCAATCAGAGAGTTATGAGTCAAATTACACAGCGTGGGAAAATTCCAAATAACTTTTTTTTTTTTTTTTAAACTGTGAGCAGCCACAGGCTTAATAGACATGCCCCTACTCGCGGTACAGCAAGTAGGGGCAAAATTTACTAATACTAAGTAATTTATACTTAGTATTAGTAAATTTGGCTGAAAGACCAATATAGGTCTTTCAGCCTTTTGGTAGATAACTCTCTAATACCGTGGGAATTAGGGAGTTATCTACTAAGTGGCTGTAATAGAAGTCCCGAAGTCCCGAAATTCCAAAATGCCGAAGTTCAGAAATTCCGAAGTCCTGAAGTGTCGAAGTTGCCGAATTTCCGAAGTGTCGAAGTTCCGAAGTGTTGAAGTGCCGAATTGCCGAAGTCCCGAATTGCGAAAATCACGAATTTCGGAATGCCGAACCGAACCGAAAATATTCCCCATGCACATGCCTATTATCTTGCATTTATCCCCATTAAATATCAGCTGCCACAACTCTGACTATTTTTCTAGTTTACCTAAATAATTTGCCATTTGGCTTATTCCTCTTGGAATATCAACCCTTTTGCAAGTCTTTGTATCATCAGCAAAAAGACATACCATACCATTGAGTTCTTCTGCAATATAAAAATATTAAAGGACCACTCTAGGCACCCAACCCACTTCAGCTTAATGAAGTGGTCTGGGTGCCAGGTCCCTCTAGGATTTACCCTTTTTTTAATAAACATAGCAGTTTTGGGTTAATAGGGTTAATCCAGCCTCTAAAGCCTCTAGTGGCTGTCTCATTGACAGCCGCTAGAGGCGTTTGCGTGCTTCTCACTGTGAAAAATCACAGTGAGAAGACACCAGCGTCCATAGGAAAGCATTATGAATGCTTTCCTATGAGACTGGCTGAATGCGCGCGCAGCTCCTGCCGCGCATGCGCATTCAGCCGAAGAGGAGGATCGGAGGCGGAGAGGAGGAGGAGAGCTCCCCGCCCGGCGCTGGAATAAAGGTAAGTTTAACCCCTTTCCTCGCCATCCAGCCCGGCAGGAGGGGGACCCTGAGGGTGGGGGCACCCTCAGGGCACTATAGTGCCAGGAAAACGAGTATGTTTTCCTGGCACTATAGTGGTCCTTTAAAGAGAATGGGTCCAAGTACAGATCCAAGAGGTACCCCACTGGTAACTAGATTTTGCTTCGAATATACTCCATTGACTACAATCCACTGTTGCCTGTCATTCAGCCACTGCCTTACCCATTCAACAGTCTTGGAATCCAAACCTAACTCCTGGACTGTTGCTGGGCCATGATGATTGGTTTGAGAACCACTGCTCTAGACCAATGTTTAGTCCTTTTTGGGTTCATCTTGGGTACAGCTATGCAATTTGCAGATACTTCCTTCTGACATCAGATGTTTGGGCTATAATGGTTTCATCATCATGTGGCAGAGTCCAGCTCTCAATGTATCTTATCAATCATAGCTAGGAGCAAGTTATATCCTTTCTAATATGAGAGTAAAGATCCAGATGCATTACAGTCAACTATGTCTTAATTTTACAGAGTCTTAGAAATAAATATTTGCCACAGTAACTCTACTGAGTAACATATTTTATTTGGCATGATTTATACTTAATTCATATTCGATGTCTACCAGGCTAGATTGTAGAGTTGCCAAGTCTGTCTACAGATCTAATTGGTAAGGACCATTTACTCTTCAGTAAATAATTTTTGTTCCTAATAAATCTGATACTCAGCAAAAATGTTAAATGTCTAGAGAATTAAAGTGTGTACCTCGATGAAATTTATAATCTGCATGTATTGTAATTTATTGTAACAGACTAAGCAACGTTGTCTTAGATATTTAACTGGAGTTAAATGTGAACATTAACAAGAAACAGTTACAGGAACATGATTTTACAATGACCCACATAATCATTAAGACTTGCTTGTTCACAGTCTTGAAGACAATTGAAACATAATTGGTAACAAACATTAACAGAAGATGTACCCACGTTAATGAGTGATAAGTCCTTAGCATACACTGCAACGCCACAGGTATAGTCGTTTATGTATATTGTGGTGTATTGAAAATGACGTTTCTAGACTAATATTTGGCATGTTTGCAATAGTCCTTAGCACATGTTGGCTACTATATTGATGCAAAGGGCATTATACAAATATTTATTGTGCACACATGAAATCTCATATATTTACGTAAAGTTATCTTATCATCCATAAACTCAGTGAATGACAGGTTCACATGAAGATAGGTATACATGTAATCTATTGAATGAGTTAGCAGAAGTCACCATCAGATGTATAAATAAAAAATAAATAAAAAATAAAAATATATATATACCCTATACATATATACCCTGTCCCTAATGACACTCAAGGACAGGGGTAGGCAACCTTCTGCACTCCATATGTTGTGGACTACATCTCCCAAAATGCCATAATGCTGACTAAGGGAGTGTAGTCCACAACATATGTAATTCAAAAGGTTGCTTACCCCTGCTCTATTTGCTGAGGGATGTGTTTTTTTTAAGGATGGGTGACTGCCTGCAGCATATTTAGAAGAAAGTCTTTAATACATTAATGGCATCCCGACAGTAGGAAAATCACTTCCTAATCAACTATGTCATATAAAACATCTGGTGAATTAATCACACCAAAAACCCATGTTGTGTTCGGCCCACAACTACATCAAATTGCACAATACTGGTGGATCCTCACCTTTTCAAACCTCACAAACACATATTTGTCAAGGAACACTCATAGCGCCATAACCACTACAGTTTATAATGGTTTTAATGCCAGGAGTGGCAAGCACCCTACCCGCCTTATTGCAAGAATTACTATCTTTAAATGGTTACATTTTTATGTGAGATTCGCAGGGCACCCTACCTCTGCTACGATCACCTGAAAGCCGAAGTAGGAACTTCTGTTTGCTCATTGGCTGAGAGCATCAACTGATCAGTGAGGAGGGGCACAGCGCATGCAGGACATACACCAGGTTAAAAAATCAAACAATTCAAACATGGTTTGACTCCTTACAATGAGGGGGTGTCATCACTTCTCTGTAGTGGTTATGGTGCTTGGCGTGTTTCTTTAAATATAGGGTGAAAATAAGCATAATATCTAAAATCTTGTTATGTAGTGATGGTTGCCTTTTTGTCAATTTCCTGTCCACGAACACATTTTAAGGAAACAAAACTCTGTATATAATCTCTAATATATGAATAAACAAAAGTTTTAAAGTCTTGTTTGTTTCTCTTTTAGATCTTATGTTTCCTAATTTGTTAATAAAATATGACCTTTAAAATCTGCTTACCCATAATGTCCAGTTTTATAACTTTTCCACTCTCTCTAAATTATACCTAGAATCAGCTTGTTAAACTATCAAAAACCCATTAATAATTATTATATCTTCTTTTTTTTCTAACATTTTATTGCAGAGACTTGAAGACAGCTACATAGATTACAAGAAAATACTTAATAAATTAGACTATTAAGGTGACTTTTATTTTAGGTCTTATCAACAACATCATTAAATGGATGTTCTGCAAATATATGATGCTTAACTTCAGACTTCGTTCTACAGCAGATAGTAAATTCAGTCGGTAATAAAAGATGCCATTTTTATTGAGCACATATTTTTGTGGCAACTCAACACTCAGTGAACATGGCCTAAGAACTTGATAAATGTATCCTGTAAGAATGTAATACTACGTATATATAACCCCTTGGGAAGTACCCTAAATCCTGTGCTACTACAAGACTGACCCTATTTGTGGTGGTATTTATTGAAATGTTCTAACTGTTCACTAGAACCACGATTAGGGTATCTAATTAAATAACTTGAATAAGAATGTAGAATAATGTTATATCGTTTGTTACAGTTACGTTCAGTATTCCTTATCTTTGCATTTTGAAATATGGCAAGTAGGAGAGCCGGCTACAGGATCTTGGAAGCCTCGATATTGTCTAGCTTTGCAATGCCAGATTGATGTCCCTTAAGGATCAGGAAGCAACATTCTTCTCTCTAATTTTTATGTTCTACCCTACCTTTCTTACACAAATATCATCGATCATACAAACAAGCACTAATCTACATTCCCAACATTTGTGGAAGTCCTTCACTGAAGAAAGCAGGACTACAAGTAATCTAGCTGCAGAATACGGTATCATAATGACTAAAAACTACATTTGAAGTGAAACTTAGAGTTTATTGGACCATTCAGATGAGGGTAGTCATTGTAAGATGTGTTACACAACTTGAAAAAAATCTAAGACACATATTGGAAAAGATCGGGGGCCTCTGTGATGGCAATGTCCTTATAAAGTGTATAAAGTGTGCAGTTATGGTTGCAACAGTAGAAAAGCAGATAAAAAGAAAAGTCAAGGAACTTATTTTCACAGCAGATATTGTTTCTACAATATGTCCATCAATATTGGAGGACACAGGCTCATCTTAGTAATTAGTAAAGTGTTGTGAACCCACGACTGACCAAATGTTACCAATCCTCCACTGGTTAATGAGAGAGGTATCACAGACATCCAGAATTAGTCTTATTTTTTTATTTTTTTTTATTAAACATATTTATTTTACTCTTCACAAGGGTTTTTGTTGGTTTCATTACTTTTTAATGTTTTTCATTTCTGAGAGAATATTTTTCACGTTTCCATTTTTAGTAAACTACAAATCTAATTATGCTAAGCTAACAGATGGGTCAGAACAGGTTTGAGGTCTACAAAATTTCGAGTGCGTGGGGCCAGAAATTGCTGACTGTCATCTGGTACCCGTAACCTCCTCTACAGTGTTCTTCTTGTACAGAATATCTGTAGGAATTAACTGCACATTGATAACACAGCATGTAACCATTATTATGGGATATCTGATCTGAAAGTTTGTGCATGAAGTGATTGTAAAGGAAATCGGTCACCGGGGAGATGGATGTATCATTGATTAATCACCTGGATGGAGATACTTATTCAGAAGAATCAAAAGGAGGTTCTGTGAATCTTCTCAACAACGAGAAGTGTCTGTGAAATAAGTAACTCATCACCCAATGAGCAGGAATGACAATGAGTCTAGGATGAAACTCTAGCTAACAAAGGCACGAGGAATGAAATTTCAATTCCTTCCAGCTTTATACAATAATCATCCTACCAGGCATCCAACGGCATTTATCTTGTGCTGATGGCAACTCTGAAATATATGTTACATCTCTTCTTATCACTAATTATTTTTTCCCCCAGTCAGAAATAGAAAACAGAATTGAGGCAAGATATGTGTATCCTGTGAACAAGGTGTTTTTAAATTTATGTTCATGCTCATCTGCAAGTGTTTGTTTATTGTTTTACACCTAAAACTGGAACCATCCACATGAACATTTCTTTCCAGACAGAATGTCTTAGAGACATGTACATGTGATTCTGACTTCACTCTCCCACCAAGGGCCATACCAGTTGTAGGGGTAGTTTAGAAGTTAATTACTTTATAGTGTGACATTAAAAGTTGTTTTTGGGCTGTTAACAATGTTGAAGCAATTAAAATCCATCTGATCTGATATTGTTTGACAACACTTCACAACACTTGACAACAAAATGTCAGCTTTCTGAAATATGGCCTTAAGTTCTCCCATCTACCGCCTCCCAAACACCCCTCCCAGCCCATAAGGTTCATACAGATCATTTGATTACCTCACTTTCCTTTTTGCATTTGTCCCTCATTCCTTCAAAATGTAAGTTCATTTTTGGCAGTACCCTCTTCACCTACTATTCCTATATGTCAAATGTATCTTGTTAGAATTAAATGTCTGTCTTCTTTGTACAGCCCTGCAGAATTTATTGGCACTATATAAATAATTGTTATTGTCATTGTAGTTATGGGCTGGCTAATATTAATTCTGTGCAAAATGGGTGTCTGACGCCAGCACGCACTGTATGTTTGTGCCAGAAACCCAATCATGGGTGCTGCCCATTTTTAAAGTGATTAGTCTTCATGAGGTCTTGACATTCCCTTAATAAAGGTAGTTGATAATTAGATTAATTTTAATTTTTCTAATGTACTTTTTGGACTCTACATGGGTCTTCGTGAGGGTACATTTTACAAAATCTGTTGTATGGCATCTTAAAATGTATCCAGGTTTTTTCAGCTGAGACTTTTGCTAAAATTATTCTATAATCTATTCTACAGTATCACTTTCTCTTTAATCATTTCTACATCTTAATTTATTCACATGGAAAATAGAAAGACAGCTTTTACACAGCAGATGGTTGGAGATTATTATGGTGTACGGACATCATTCTTGTGTGAGATCTTCTGAAAACAGTAAAGTTCTAGAACTGTGCAAAGAATGACACATAACTATGTGAAAACACACAGAGATTCTCAAAGAGCCAGGAGTTCTGCAGGAGAGGCAGATAGGAATTACTTTAAAATGCTAATCGCACCTGTGATGCTAATTAGGCTATCCTGACTACCTATTAGCAATAATTCCTACGTGTATCTGGCCTTGGATTCATAAAAAAAAAAAACCAATGTAATCTACATCTCTAATGATTTTACAGAATACTAGTATCTAATGATTTTACAGAATAGTAGCTTTTTTTTGCAAAATGCTGAAATAAAGAAACATCTTTTTAGAACTCCAGTCTGATTAAAGGGATGCTTCAAGCACGTAAACACCTTTGAATGTTGGATGGGTTTCAAAACAAGTTTAACCAGACAGGTGCTGGAGCTAAACTAGTGATATTATAACAGGAATCTGAATTACAATTCCAATGTACCTTTCTTTCGTAAATTATGGTGCCCTGTAGATTATTTGCTGCCCTGTAGTATATATAATGTATATGCTTCACGATACCTGAGTGAGTTATCACCTGATTTATTATCAGACACATTTGTCCAGGATTTTCAGATAAAGACTTTCCATATGTTGACCATCAGTTTGAAAAGAGATATGTGTTCTGGAAAACAGATATGGTATGAATATCTCGTATTCTGCCAGTATGTCCATGATTACACTGAGCAAAAGAGATACAAATACGTGGACTTCCTTGCATATTCTATAAAAGGAGGGTATTTTGTATTTGTGGTTGGAGTGTCCCTTTAAATGGTTTTTGAGATTTTTATTACTGGTGAAATGGCACTGGCTTAGCTCCAACGATCTTATGGCTTAACATGTTTTGAAACACTGATAGTCAACAATATACACACATAGATATGTTTTGTGTAACTGTAAATATCAACAGGTTAGAGAAGCACTCAATTAAGTGGTTATGGTGATTGGAGTCCCGTGGCTCTGTCTTACCTTCTAGTGTTAAACTGGTTTTAAACAGCTTAAAACACTTTTACACTAGAATGTAGGATGACGCCAGAGGATCCCAGGCACTATAACCACTTCAATGAGATGAAATATTAGTGCCAAAAGTGTATGTAGCGTGTTCCTTTAATATCATCAGATGACCTTTTTATTGCCTACCACCCCTCGTCTTAAACAAAACGCCTTTTCTATATTTGTGTTCTTGTGCAGGTTTTAGGGTGTTTTGACAAACACTGTCCAGCATTAAGTTATTCAGTATCCTGGGTTTGTGAATGACATCACTCCTGGTGATATGGATGGACAAACCGTAGTCGAACCCACATTCATTTCTTATTTTAAATGTGTATTAGCTTAGTTATCATAGAGTTGGTGCACAGTACTCAAAGCCATTTAGCGTCTGAAAATCAAGCATTTTTATATTTGGAATAAAACTTTCATTTGCAATAGGCCTGTTTTGAATAAAACATGAAATTGTTATTTTCCTTACTGCAGGCAGTAAGCACCAATGCTCTGTGAAAATGAACCTTCTCTGTAGTTTTGATAAGTGTGTCTGGTGCAGTATCTAATACAAGTAGAATCTACTGCTGTCCTATGGGCATGTAAATTGTTCTTTTATAACTTAAATCTATGCAATGAATATTGTATTTGTTAAATTATTATTATTTTTATAAAGCCATTTACCACAGCAGCAAAATACTGCATCTAACTTTATTTTACAGTAAATATACAAGCTATAAACTTTATGAGTTATATACAGTAAAATGAATGCTAGTATTGTTATGGGAGATTACTGTAAATGAAGGTGTTCACATACCATTTAAGGATTATCTTGGAGCATGATTAACTTTTTAAAGACCAATTAGGAGTTAGATATGCCTTAATGTAAAGGGATATACCTAGGCTTTATCCATTAAAGCAGTGTTTCCCAACCCAGTCCTCAAGGCACACCTACCAGTCCAGGATTTAGGGATTACCCAGTTGTGTCTAAGGTGTTTTTACAAAGAAGAAAAAAAACACCTTAGACACAACTGGGTAATCCCTAAATCCTGGACTGGTAGGTGTGCCTTGAGGACTGGGTTGGGAAACACTGCATTAAAGTGACACTACACTGACCAAATGAAAATAATAATAATAATAATAATAATAATCGATATTTGATAGAAAATATGAAAAGATGCATTTATTATTTTTTTTTCATTTTGTGTATATCTAAAAACAGTTTGGAAAAACTGCAGATGTCTTGTCTGAAGCCTTTGCAAGCCCTCCTCTTCTAACCCCGCTCAGACTTTCTGTGGCTGTCCAATCACAGACTTCCCAATGCAGCTCAATGAGAAGTCTTTGCAAGGAGGGTGCTCTGAGCAATTGCTGCCTTTTAAGTTTAAGTTCACTGAGCTAAACAACCAGGATGTAACAGGACTGGTCTGACAGCCAGGGGGATGTAACCAGGTTAATTTATGTAGTTGCCAATTTCTATTTGTAAAATGTGTGAATTCACATATAAGGCACTTATTTAGATTCGGGTACCTTTAGAGACTCATCGATAAACAGATGCCCCTAGGCTGTTACTATCAGGGTTATTAAGTAAAGTGAGAATTGACAGTGAATTTCAAATTAAAGGTCAAAATAGCCAAACTAGAATCAAATCAGTCACGAATGAAAGCTATATTTCCAGTTCGTCTATTCTAGCCTTAAATTTGAAATTCACTTTAAATTCACTTCAGTGAATAACCTCGTTAGACCATATAATGCATATCTTTTATTTTACATTTAAATTATTACAGTTTTCCTTTAATACCCAGTATACTTTATGTTATTAGACGTATTATTCTAAATTTGTTGCTAATCGTGCAAGTAATCAAGAGGCCTCAAGATGTCATTTATGAAAGTCAGTGAAAAGCAATTTTATGGTGGGCACTCAATGAACCATGTGAACAGGTTTACAGAAGTCGAGACATTGCTCCTCTGATAGCTATATAACATTACCCAGCACCATTCATCTACCAAAGCGTTCGTTTAGTGACCAAACATTGATATAAGTGTCACGAACGCACCCTATTCCAAGCATTCACGACTTGGCAGTGTAAGGGTTAAACTTCAATATTTGTTTGCACTAGAGTGAGAATAGTGAATAAAATACCCTCAACACCACCCACGCTGAATTATAATAATATAAATAATATCATAACGCTGCCACTACCAAGGCAAGTTATAAATTTGCGGTTTAGCCTAAAAACTCACAAAATATGATTTAGCACAATATCTATGTGATTTCAAACTGCTAGTTTGGTGGTCTATTCAGGTAATGTGAGTATTTTTATTATGAGCAAAACAAAAAATAGTCACAGTGCAGACAAAGACAGATGACACACAAATTATTTACACCGATCAAAAGTTAAAAAAATAAAAAGTAGAAATTAACAGAAAACCTAATCACCTAATGGAAATGTAACAGTATTTTCTGTCCAGTGAGGTTCAGGCAAGGAAATATGGCGACTTCTTCAAAATTAGATCTTAGCCCCTAGTAGGCACACAGGGCATCTTCTCATCATTAGATTTATATTTCTTGTATTCATCTCAAGTGTCCAAGCCAGCCTAGAGGTGGTATAGGTGTGGGGAAGGCGTACCTATCTAGACCAATAATAATCCAGACAGAAGCATTTGATTTGATTTTCCCTTTTATGCTTGTCAGTAGAAATTATTGCATCTATGAATTTGTTGCAATTTTTCAATATCATACACGTCACACTTCCTTCTATTGATCTAATACAGAGGACTTCCCAATTCCTTCCAAATGGCTTAAGTTAACCTAGTTATGTTTATACTCTTTTTGTATGGTTTGCTTTCCCCGTTCTGAATATATACAGAAGGAGGCATTATTATTAATCTGTGGGTTATTAATAATGTTTCTTTTGGATATGAGGCTGGAAGACAATGGTCTCCTGACTGCTAATGGTAACTTAGCATATCAAAATAATCCACAATCTGTGAGGGGTACAGTAACATGGTAGACTAGCCTGTTAGATTACATTGAAGCTGGGCTTAGAGGTAACTCGTGTGTAATCGTTTACACCTGGCAGAGTAGCTCTGGATGGAGTCACAGCTTCAAAAAAGAAATTCATGTTATAAACCCTCTGACATCAATCACATTCCTATACAATCAAATGAACCCATCTCAATTCTAAAATTGGTCATACCACCTCTACCAGGTAGACAATTCATGTATGCACTATACAAATCACATTAAATAGTGCTATTCTATTAAATATACACCTTTGGCATGACAGATGGACTTGGCAACATTCCATCATATACCATTGATCATCTTTGTCCAGCCAGTTCCACCTTTGCATGCATAAGAAACACATTTTTTTTGAGAAATGTAATCAAGTATTATTATATTACTATTTATGAAAGTTGGATATATGATCCAGATAAAAACATTAAATGCCACATTAAATTAGGAAATAGAGTAATTGAGATCCGTATCTAGTCATGATGATTGGGTGGAGGGTCCATAAGGTAACATATAATGTTAGCTGATAGAACTATCCCATAAAGGGGTGTTGGCAGAAGTTAATTTCTGCATATTCCTGATTATACTACGCAGTGTATCGAAACACTCAGCACTGAATGACTTTCACGGCAAGATGTACTTAAACGAATAGGCTGCTTGCATACTAATTAGCTTTATGTAAATCACAAGTTATATTTAATTTTATGTAAATTATCTGATGTTCCATCTTAATATATTCATTTAGTCTGATTCTTCATCAAATCTGGTAAAATTGTAAGTGTATATCATCATTAATATTATCAAGGTACGTAATAAGTAGCATGTTCCAATATTTTATATTTTACGTACTCTTTGATTATTGTATATTGTTTTATTTATTCCTTGATGACTATGTAATCAGTTTAATCTTCCATAATTATTATTATTACTAATCTTGTGTTTGATTATAAGAAATAACCTGTGTATACAGGAACTTGCTGGGATTAAATATATCTGTCTCTATATATGCTACAACATGCTACTTATTGTCCTCGTAGATCTCAATTAATTTGAAAAAGAAAATCATTGTGAAGCTTATTCTCGCAATATAGTTTATACTGATATTCTATCAGCCTTACTCTCTGCTTCGTGCATTTACCTATTAGCACAAATGTGTTTTTTTCACACAGAACATATGTAAATTATCAAGCGCTTGCTAATAATTTGAGGTCATACAAATTTGTATAATTTTATACATTCCCTGTGACTCTTGGTCATTATGTTTTTTTCCTAGATGATACTTCACTTATATACACAGATACACCGTACCCCACAATACGAAATTGGTTTCAATTCCATTGGTACAATTGCGTTTTAATCTAGTTTTTTTTTTGCTTTGGTAGAAATACAGCCTTATCAAACACTTGTCTGTTAACCATATAATTAATATTAAATAAAATGTTACTATTTATAATCAAATTAGATTGAATGTATCATATTAACAATATGCTGTAATAAGGCAATATTTAAAGGGGCTCTTGAAGCATAATAAAAACTATGGGGCACTATGGATGGTGGCACGAGTTCCCTGGCAGGTTGGCACTGGTGCCTTTCCTGAATTGTTTGACCTAGGATCCCTGGGCACCTAGAGTCATACTAGTCTTGCTGATATAACTAAAGTGGCAGTCATCTGGTGCCCTTAGTCAGTGAATGCTCTAAAAAGATGCTCAAAGAAGATTGTAAGAGCTGTGGGCACCAGAGGCATCCAGGTATGTGTCAGATTGTTTAAAAACAGTTTGACTTTTTACTGTGGGGCAGAGTCAGTGGATTACTGTGTACCTCCCTAGTATCCGTATTTAGAAGGAACAGTCACTATTCTAATGTCTCACATTTCTAAGAGGTCCATATTGTTGGGTGTCTGAGTGTCTAACAGAGCTTCAGAGCAATAATACTCCCAGTAAGTGTATTTAAACTACAAAATGTGTTTAGTAATCAGTCTGTGTAAATATGATACATTGTTTTTCTTCTAATCATTTTTATAAAAAATATTATTATTAAGTCTCCTAAAATATCTCAGAACAGCCCGCCCCTGGCCAAACTCCCACTCACACCCCTAAAATTAAAGTGTCGATTTTTGTCCATTTGGAATGTTGGGATGTATGCTTCTAGTATAGAGAGCACCAACACTCCAATATAAAAAGAGACACTCCTTTATTGGAAAAAAAATTAAAAGAATTTACATGGAATTTACTTAAGGAATAATTAAGATGTGAATGACTTACTAAAACATATCTACTCATTAAAGAAATGCAAAGGTTTTGCACAAAATCTGGTAGTTGTATGCTGCAGATCTACAAGTAGTATTGACGTACTTCTCATACTATCCAAGATTTGCTTGGCTTCAGATTATGGGATTTGTAGAAGCTAAACAGTTTTTGAAGTTTTCCACAACCTAATCAACAACAGAAACACTAAACAAGACCACATGACTTACTTGGGAAGCTTGACTTTGAAAACTAAATCTCAAGAGAATTTAACCTTAGCACATCTGTAGGCCACCTGAAGGGTTCCGTTCAGAAGGCGTTCCCACCAATCTCCCTATATAAGAATAAAAGTTTCCTTGAATCTGCGTTGCAGAACTGATTAGGCTAATCTTACTGTTTTAGAGTATTTCAATCAAATAATTTGAACATCAGGTGGTATAAGCTTCCCAAGCACTTCTTCCTGTATTTAACACTTCCAATTAACCATCCTTTATATTTTGTTCATCATCACCAGGCTCTAGTGAATAGACTGAATTGAGAGATTATGACTAATTGTTTGCGCATTTATTATATAGCCTGTGAAATTGACAATCTTCTACTGACAAGTTCCACTCAAGCATTTCTTATATTTCCCTTTTTTCTTGTTGTTTTGATGATAAATGGCATTTGTGATTGATATAAATTAATGTTTTTACATTTGTACAGAGCGTATACCACTGTCTGTCACCAGCCATAATCAGTGGTGGATTTAAGATCACTGAGGGCCTAAAGAGAGTCCATTTCATAGGAATCCCCAATTCATTTTCCTTTCCAGTATTTTAATCATAAAATTATTCACTACTACTGGTACTTTAAATAGTAGTGCAGATTCTTTAAACCAATGTATATCTCTGACCTACGCAGTATCATACCAAGATTCAGGATCACATGGCGCATACACACACCAAAGTCATTAAGTCATGATGTGCCAAACCATGAAGGTTCTGTTGAAATGTGACTAGGAGTTGGAGATCCAAAGGTGGGTAATCAAGGAGAATTCTCATACAACCCAGAATTCTCTTCACATTAGAAATCTTGTTTGGCTTGGATCATCATCCAAGGCTGAACTTAAATACCAGGCAGTAAGGGTAAATGTATCTGGCTTTTTATCTTCCCTTTAAAATCCAATAATGCTTGCAAGTATACGAGAACACATCAAAAAAGGACAAACAATACATATTTTTACTCATGGTATGGATTCATTGTAGAGGGTTGCCGGTATTTTAGGCTTGATGTCGAGCATGTTAATCTTCGTCAGGAATGCCATAATGAATATTAAAGAGATTACTTTTAGAGTAACTGAAGAGAACGGGCAAGGGAATTTTAGACCAAAGTATCCAAATTGAGTAATTGTCTCATTTTGAGAATTGCAAATTTTAGGTGAAATTATTGTGCTTTGTTTTCTTCTGACCTGTTTTAGCCTAAATATCCCAATTCACCAGTCAGCACTTCCCAGCCAAAGCAAAACATCACATTATTTCAAATGATATTAATTGCACTGTGGTTTCATCTCGAACAGATCACCGTGTTCCGAGATATGCTAAACTCACTTTTACTAACTCGATAAGATCAAATGAGCAGAATGTTCTTTTATATAGGCCAAAAGCATTACACGGTGCAGCTGTATGTTCTGCAATTGCTGTTTATTATTTTAACAGTTCTTGCACGGATGACTGCTTACCTTTCCAACGTTTCCCTTTATGGCATTTTCCACCTTGATATTATATTATGAGCGCATTTTTCGTTTTCTCATATTTTGTTTCCTAGCAAAAGTTAACTTTGCTATATAACAGGTGACAGGTACAATAAACACAAAATCAAATTGGTCTCGGAGTCAAATAATGAAATAATATTCTAGGAAAGTACCTTGAAGTCCACTCTATTATACCCTGTCTGTGGTTAGTGCATATTTAACAGGATTACATCAGGAAACAGATTGCAAATGTTGTTTATCTTTCAAAGGAGTAGTTTTAGCTATGTTTTATTACTTTTTGTCTTTGTAGTTATCAGCCAAGAATGTAATTGTATCTCAAAGGTTGAGTAACCAAACGAGATCATTTTCTAAGTCATGAATTGTGAAGAATTTACTAAGGGAGCTGCAAATTGTAGACCACAAGAGCCAAAGTGGAACATTCTTTTATCGGATCACCAGTTTTTTTGGCCTAAAAGTCTCAGTCCTCGGAGTTGACACAATTTGAGCTGCTTTGCACACACAGAACACATATACTAAAAGGTATTTTCAGTAAGGTACTATTTATGCCATGCCCCTTTGTGCAGGAGGGGAAATTGCTCCTAAGTACCCCTCACATTAGAAGGAAGAGGTGTGAATGTCCTTACCTGAAAAACAATGGGAGAAAATCTATACACTTGCTCCCCAGGGCTCGATCTCATCGAAATACCAAGGACAAAATGATCACATACTGGTTCAGGACCCTAGCGATAATGCATCAGATTTTTGAGGGTGTCATAGATGTGTGTTGGAGATGGGGGGGGGGAGTTGAAACCAGCCTCATTATCTGGTGGTCATGCCCGACAATCGCATCTTACTTTAGGGAGATCCACACGGCAATAACAAGGATTGTGAATACATCCCTTCCTTTTCAGCCTCTTCTTATAATGTTACACTACAATGTACTTATGGCTTTATAGAAAATCTCTTACAAAGAATTTGTAAACAGCAGATACATCCCTTATTCCCACTATGTGGAAGAGGTAGTCTGCGCCCCATCTCCAGCAGTGAATGGTTTGAGTAGAAGAACTCTACCTGATGGAGTCAACAACAGCGCAGTTGAAGGGCACAACAGATCGATGGATAGAGGCATGGACACCATGGGTGGATTTTATCACACGTAGGCAGTCTTAGATTATTAAGACCACGTAGCCCTCTCCTTGCTCATCCAGTAGTGAAGAAAACTCCCACTTTTTTGTCAATCCCTGATGTATTCTCTGAATGAGCTTTGGACTTTTGCACAAACTAGTAAAATAGTTTTTCTTGTTAAATTGAAAATTCAGTTTTGCTCTTGGTGTCTGGTTTTTCTGTGATACATGCTGTCTTTTTCTATTTGCACCTACATTGTGCTTGACTGATTAAAGATTGCCAAATTAAAAATAATCATCTTGCCCATTCGTCTCTATGCTAATTAATTTTCTATAGGTCAAATATATTGGTTCAAGGTTAACCATTTCATGGTGTATGAGACAAACTACAGGGTTATTTACTAAAGTGAGAATTCAAGGTGAATTTCAAATTTATGGTAAATTCTCTAAGTCAGCTATGGTTTCCATTCAGCTATGTTGACCTTAAATTTGAAATTCTATTTGAGTTCTCACTTTACTGAATAAACCTGCTAGTTTATTTCCTCAAAGGATAACTCCGAGCATCAAGAAAGCTACAGCCCACTGTATTTGTTATGGTGTCCGGAGTGCCTTGTCATTCTTCCAGAGTTAGTTTTAGAACAATTTGACAACTTACCTGGGTTGCCTGAGCACTGATGCTACATCCAGACTTTAAGCTAAGCTGGTCCAATACAGGATTGTGCTCATTGACGTAGAGAGCCCAGTTTACACTCGCAGCCATTGAGCGCAGTCCTGTATGGACCAACTTGGATCAGAGATACTTCCCTGATTCTCCTGTAAGGCACATCCTGATTCAGGGCTGCGGCTGTGGGCACCTGGCGGAAACCGATAAGTTCTATAACTGTTTGACAAATTACTCCGGGAGGATACTAGGTCCCTCCTTGCATCATAATCACTATAGACAGCTGCCTGGTTGTATGCGCGGAGTGTTCTTTTAATGCAACAGTTTAAATTCTACAGAAAATATTTTCTAAACACTGAACTGTGATAGCCTGATTTTGGAGACTACATTGAGCATGTTCACATATAAAATAAATAAGATAGTTCTCATATTAATTCACTCTTTCCTCTTTCTTGTAGAGATTGTTTAGTTGCTGAAACTCACAAGTCTAGTAAATTTTGGATGTAACCTTGTCTTTCTATCGAAAGCCCTGGAGCACTGAAATCCAATAAACAGGAGAACAGTGAGGAGCTTGGGGATTTATAAATCAAATCACCAGGCAACTCACAAAACAACGGTTTTATTGAACAGTTATTCTGTTAGATCAGTAGTTCTGAAAGGTGGTCTGCGGTGAGTAGGTGGCAGTCTCCTGGTTGATGTACCAGAGGGTTTACAGTTATTGACAATGCAAGGCAAGGAGATAGAGAGAGAAGGAAGTACAACAAGGACACTGAGACTCAGAATAAGGGTGAAAGAGAGAGAGAAAGAGAGAGAGAGAGGATAGAAGGAAAAGGAAAGGTGGTAGAAACATAATAAAATGTAAACACCCTTAACTGTCTATTCAGCTGGACCCTTGCAGGAATTGCAGTGTCCACTCCCCTTGAAGGAGTATGAGTATGGAGTAAGGAGTATGAGTCAAGACCTCTGTCTAAATTCCAAACTTTCCTCATAATTGTTGTAGTTGTAAGCCAGGAGAGGTTGTTTTAGAGGCCATGAGTGCACCGGTCATTACATACTAAGATCGATACATGAGAAGACCATCCCGCAGGTTGGTGATGCAGGGATTCTCTTTCTCAATGGGATTTGTTTGATCCGTTTTCTTTCCCAGTGCATTGTATTTGTTACACTAGTGCTTTCTTTATTTATTACCTTGCAGTGCAATCCAAGGGAGGAGATGAACAGGTCAGCAGGACAGAGTCCTCAAGTTCTCTCAGCGGCACAAGAAAAGCAATAAAAAGATGAATGCAGATTTACAGGAGGATTGACCTCACCTGTGCATGAGTTGCACTTAGCTCCCCATTCTTTACTCACAACTAATGACAGAATAGCTCCTATGGATAGGCACTTTATAAAAAGGACAATACAATCTTAAAGGGGTATGCTCATAAAGCATGCTATCTCGCAGAATTACTTTAGGGGTTAACTGGATGTCCTTGACAGCTTTTTTTTTTTATAAGTTCTGTAGATATTGGCACTTTTATAAATTCCCTTAGTAACACCTCTCAGATGTCTCACCTGAAATCTACTGGAGCCACTATCCCAATTTGGGTACAGCCCAGAGTGCACCTATCATCACTGGGACTACTACTGCTTTCACTTTCCACATTCTATCTAGTTGATCTTTAAATGTTTGGCCCACCTTCTCATGTTCCTTCTTCTAGATGCTATGGTCATTGGGTATTGCCACATCCACCACCGCTGCATTTTATCATTCCTTGTCTGCCACCACAAATTTTGGTTGGGTGGACACTACTTTTTTGCCTGTATGGATCCGTAAATCCCACAGAATCTTAGCCCTGTAATTTTCGACTAACTTTTGTAGTGCCTCCCATCTGGGCTTAGGCAGATCCAGCCCATATTCCGTGCAGATGTTTCAATATGCAATCCCAGCAACTTGGTTCTGCCTCTCAATGAATGCTGTTCAGTTAACATCTTGCACCCGATTCAGGTGGAATTAAGCAAGATCCCTATTCTTTTTAAAGCTCTCATTCACAAAACTGAGTGAAGGGGTATGGAGCGTTGAGCAGGCATCGTTGGTCTACATGACCACTGAAGTAATTATTTGTTATTTTACCCACATTCCATAAGAGGGATACATGTGCAGGTGAGCTGTAAATATTAACCCCATCCATACATGAGTGAGGGAGTAGAAGGAACCCTTGTGCACAAGGTGACCAGATCCACCAGGTTTTCAGGGACACTTAGAATTTTGTCATATTTTATTAAAAGAGTTGCCCTGCAGTATGTATAATGCATATTCGGCAGGATTCCTCATTGCCTAATTAATACAGCTTCTTCTACATACTACATGGATACCCTTTTCATGTGCTGCCCATCAATGTGCATATGTGAAATGTGTCCACAACATGGTGTATCTAGTCACCCTGGTTGTGTAGGGCCCCTAAGTACAAGGGGTCAATGCTCTGATTATTAACCCTCACATTGTCACACTTTGTGTGGGGAAATACAAGCTGTCATATTGTGTGGTTGCTAGGTTTTTGAAAATATTAATATTAATAGTTGTTATTTAGAAAATATTGATTTTTAAGTGGGATGGATTTTTTATTTTTGAATAGTTCAGGAAATATTGGTAAATACATTCCTGAGCTAGTCTAGGCTTGTGTTTTGTTAATAATACCATGGCCGAAGTGGGAAATGTGGGGTTTGGACCCAAGGGACAGATAATGTGTGTTATTAAATATTTTATAAACCACTGGAAATGTTGCAAAAATTTTAATAGAATACAATCAGTTTCTGTCTTGTCAAATAATGTAATTGTATTTTATGTGTTAAGATCTCTGTAGCCTTATTTTTATTCTGTGCATGGGGCCCTTGCACTGTTTATGCCTAGTAGCTAATGAGGTATAAATTTGCCCCGGGAGCATTTTCTCATTATTTCCTTAGACTATGGCTTATACAGAAGCTAAGGCTCCACAACAGGAATATCCTATTATTGTGACATAAAATAACACCAGCAATGAAATCGACAATAACAATTCACTGGAGCACTTGGGAGAATAGAAGAACATGAAATACACGTAAAGGTTATAAAACCTAACAAGAATCTGGGGAATTACAGTCAACATAAGTAGCTGCACTAAATTACTGGCTAATAAATACCTACGGAAAAAAATCTCATGTGTCCCTATAGTATTTTTTTTTTTATTAACCTTTGACAGAGCGTGGAATTCTCAGGGAGCAAAGTATATAGAGTATACAAAGTAAACAACAGGTGATAGATTACGTAATTGCTTAAGCATAGAAAGATTAAAAACATACAGCATACCTCCCAAATGTCCCTATTTAGGAGGGAAAGTCCCTACTTTGAACCCAATTCCCTCTGTTCCTCTTTTCTATCTTTATGTCCGTCTTTTAGGAGTCCAAGATTCTTTGTGAGTTAAAAATGATACCAGAGTTCCACAGTAGTAATACTCACAGTAGTGTGTTTTTAAATTACAATAAATGTGTTTAGAAATCTGGTTAAATAAAATACATAGCACAAACTGTTATTAGTAAGTCACCTAGAATTTTTCAGAACAACCCCACCCCTTCCTATGCCCCATCTCATACTCCATACAACCCCAACCCCACCCCTTCTCATACTCCATACATTAAAGTGTCCCTCTTTGTCTATTTGAAATTTTGGGAGGTAGGCTACAATAATGTTTTCAACTGTAAACATGATCAGATCTATCTTTTTTTATATCAAGGTGTCTTCTTAGTCCCCCACCCCCCTTTTCTCTCTTTTGGTCACTGCTCCTCGGAGGCTGTGCCAACTGAGCTATGGGCAGATAATTCAATTTCTGGACACCGACGGATTTTTAATAATGCCGTCTCCTAGACTGAAGACCCAGTGGGATTGGCACTCGGTACAAACACTTATTATCAGTCTGAAAATGGTTGGGGGAAGTAAGGATCAATGATGCATGGATCCTGCAGCTTTCAGACGATGGATTTATGTGGCAACAGATTACCTTGAAGGAGTTTGTTCAGTGAATCATTCTTTTAACTTAAGTGATGTTTCACAACCTGCCTAAGACAATGTAAATAACATTGACAGCTGTTCCAGGTCTTCTGATACGGAAGTTGATGTATGTAGGTTAATGTGTTACTGTGTCTTTAAAATTGCTGGTGAACTTTAGAATGTTTGCAATGCACAATATTAAACAGAGAGGCAGAAAGGTTGGCCTTAAAGCAAATGTTTGCTATCAATTTCAGCATTTCAAATTCCACTCATTGTTCAACACTCTTTAACCTCTTCAATGGAATCAACCTATGCCAGTGTGATATGAATGACACATTAAAAAGCTATGTACTACATGTCATGCCAGCACTTGAAGGGTTATAGCCATAAACTTGATACAATTGACTACATTTATGTTTCCATGGTAACTATCTTTTCCTTTAGCTACCCTGTGTGCGCATTATTGAACTAAAGATCCCGGCTGCTGCTCTGGAACACAGCAATAGTTGAACCTTCAGGTCCAGCACCTTATGTCACAAACAGTTTATAGCAAAATGAAATATGAAAAACAAGTTCAAGGAAGAAATATCGTAAAGAAACGGGTGTTATTTTATTCTGTGGCTTTTCCATAAATGTTTTCATTACAGGACCGTGTACACACAAGTGGTTGTCAAACGTTTATCATGCCAGATTCTAAAAAATGATAATGATGTATCAACGCAAGATAAATTTGATTAATAAGTATGTGTGTATATATGTAAATATGTCTACGTAAGTAATTAAAGAGCTCAGACACAAGTACCATAAACACTGTGAACTGTATTACAATAAAACAAAAATGAATAACGTGTCTGGACTTTCAGCTAGTATCATGTAATGCAAGTATGTCAAACTCAAAGTGTGGCACAGGCCACATAAACAAGGTTTAAGTTTATGTGGGCCGCTCACACACACACATACTCTCTGACAAACACACACACACTCACACTGACAGACACACTAACAGACACACACACACACACTGACATACACACACACACTAACAGACACATACTCACAGACAGACACATACAGACACACTGACAGACACACACAGACACATACTCACTGACAGACACACACACAGACACACACAGATAGACAGACACACACTCACTGACAGACAGATACACACACAGACACACTGACAGACACACACACTCAATGACAGACACACACACAGACACACACACACATAATCCCTGACAGACACACACATACTTGCTGACAGACACACACATACACATACTCACTGACAGACAGACACACACTGACAGACACACAAATACTTGCTGACAGACACACACACATACTCACTGACAGACACACACACACACATACTCACTGACAGACACACACTGACACAGACACACACATACTCACCGACAGACACACACACATACTCACTGACAGACACACACACATACTCACTGACAGACAGACACACACACACTGACACAGCCCCTTACACACTCACTGACACAGACACACACACTTGCTGACAGACACACACACAGACACATTCACTGACAGACACACACATACTTGCTGACAGACACACACACACACATACACTGACACAGACAAACTCACACATTCTTGCACACACATACTTTTCATTATTGCTCCTTACCTTATGGAGCCAATGGGGGGCATCTCCCAGGGGTCCTTCCTGCTCCTTACTGCTCCCACGCGCGGTTTAGTAATGCCGTAATAGCCCGGCTTCACTATAGATCGCGCGCGCAAGGCAGCAGTGAGGAGCTGAGAACACTGAGCTCCCTCGCGGCCCTCCTCCCCTGCAGAGTAGGCACCTGCAATATGGGGAAAGCAGGTGCTTACTCTGCTATAACACTGAGCACGCACTCGCGGCTCTCCGGGCCGCAAAGATGGTCCTTGTGCACCGCGAGTTTGACATGCTTGATGTAATGGTTACCAAAGCAATTACAATCCACATTTCATAAAATCAGAAATCATTATTGCCTTAAAGCAGGGATTCCCAGCCTAGTCCCCAAGTACCCCCTACGAGTCCAGGATTTAGGGATTACCCTGTTGTGCCTAAAGTGTTTTTTTTTTCTTTTCTAAAAACACCTTAGACACAACTGGGTAATCCCTAAATCTGGGACTGTTAGGGGTACATGAGGACTGGGTTGGGAACTTAGGAAGGGGCACCGCCAGGAGCGCCAGCCCCCCTCATGCTGCAGCTGCCTGAGCGCTCTATAGAGAGCCTCAGGCGGCCGCAGCACTACCAGGGCTGGCGCGTCTATGAGGGCACACCTGCCCGGCGGTGCAAGATATGAGGGATCAGCAGGAGGGACGTGCACAGCGCTCCCTCCTGCCAGTCCCTCAGTGTAGCATGGCCGAGCTCCGGCGATTCTCTGGCTATCTATGTAATTCAAAGAATCATGAGAGTTTTAGTTCAGCAACATCTGGGGGGTCGGGGTTTGAGGACCCCTGCTCTACACTAACACGTAACACATCCCCTAGACGATCCACCCCCTATGAGCGAACTCATGGGTGGAACATGAAGATGGACTTATGGGAGGGACTTATGGGCATACTCACCGTCAGGCCGTGGGGCCCAGAGCTTGAGCTGTCTCTAATTTACCTCACATTAAAGGGACACTATAGTCCCCAGAACCACTGCAGCTTAATGTAGTGGTTCTGATATCTTTAGCCTGTCCCTGCAGACTTTTTAATGTAAACACACACTGTGTGCAGCACTGGCGTTAGTTCATATGACAGATCATATGGGTGGGCATTGTGATGTCACATGGGGAGGGGAGGGTGACAGGGAAACTTTTCTTTTGCCTAGGGCGGCAAAAATTCTTGCACCAGCCCTGTTGGGAACCACTGCCTTAAAGCCATGTTTCGATTCCATTGTTACATGTCGAGCTGGATTAGCAAGTAATGCAAGGCTAACAATAGAAGGAATGGCTAGGATTGTGCACGGTGGATAAAATCTGCCTGATTCTGCAAAACAAAAAATAATTTTGGTAAATGCAGGATTGGTCCATGGGGCGTTTTGGTTTGCATGGATTTTGTTGATGCAAACAATTCAGCAAAAGGAGTCAGACAAACCAACAAAGCATGAAAATGTTGCCAATATATTCTAACCATCAGTCATCGGAACTCTGGATAACAAGACGAAAGAAATAGCTTGTTTATTCCTGGTTTAATTTGTCTCAAGGTTCAGTCATATGACAATTTGGAGTTACCAAATATGGACGACGCGACTATCGCCTATAATTCAGAAGAATCGCAATTTGTTTGCAAGAGTGCACAAACCTAGCAACAGCGCTTTTGTCAGGGGTTTTATTACATAACAGGTTGAATGTGCCATGTGCATTTAACAATAGACTTTTGAAAACATCATTCCACAGCCTTAGATGCCTTTAACAAAACATGACCTCAAACAAGTCTGAGAAATTTGCACATATAAATCTATATTTTTTTTACAAATGGGATTTAAAAAAAAGACAAAGTCAAGGTAGGTGTTTGTAGTGTTTGATCTGCTCATGTGCCAACACTTTGAATTCTTTGAGTTATTGATCGTTTGTTAGAAAAGTATTTTCATGTCCTTTTCAAGTCGTTTCAACTGTTGAATGTTTTCAATATTGGACTAACACGTTGATAACTCATCCTCGGCAGGATTACATATAAACATAGTAATCTAGGTTTAAAAACAGGCTCATGTCCATCGACACAGCATTTTATGCTGTTAACCCAAAAGAAGACAAAAAAAAAAGAAAACTATTTAAAGTTATGCCCTATTATGCCACAAAAGGGGGGGGGGAGGGGGAATCCTTTTTGACTCCATAACGGCAATCAGATTTCATCCTGGATCAATCAGTTCACATGAAAATTATTTATGTCTTTGAATATTCTATTTTTTTAAAAATAGATTATTATCACCGTACCCTGAATATTAAATGTAAGGTGTAGACAGGGCCGCCATCAGAAATTGGGGCCCCTAACACAGCTCAAGGTCTGGGCCCCCAGGTGCCCGTCTCCAAGCCCTGCCTCCAAATCCCACCCACAGGAACACACACACACAAAAGGACACAGACACACACACACAGAAAGATACACACAAATACTGAAACAGACATATACACATATAGACACATAAACAGATACAGATACACACACACATACTGACATACAGACACACACACTGACGTACATACATACACATACTGACACACACTTACATACAGACATACATACAAACTGACAAACAGACATACATACGTACACATAAATACATACTGCCATACATACATACATACATACATAATGGCATACATACACATACATACTGATATACATACATACAAACATACACACACACACAGATAGATATATACATACACAGATACATACAGACATACTAACATACACACACACAGACATACATGCATACTGACATACATACTGATATATACATACATACATACTGACATACACACACACACACACACAGACATACATACAGACATATATACATACTGACATACAGATACACACAGCATACTGACATACACACACAGACATACATGCATACTGACATACATACATACACACATACATACTGACACATACACAGACATATATACATACTGACATACACACACACATACAGATAGACACATACACACAGACATACATGCATACTGACATACACAGACATACATACTTGCAGATACACACACAGACATACATACTGACAAACAGACCTACATACAGACATATATACATACTGACATACACACACACATACAGATAGACACATACATACATACATACATACATACTGACACACACACACCTCATTTATCAGCCACCCTCCTCTTACCTTTAAGTTGCAGGAGGGTGGCTGGGGATGATGGGAGCGGATGCCTCTGGTGTCCTCTCCTGTCCTCCGCTCTCCCGCTGCTCTCCCCCCGCGTGGGCCTGTGACAACCGTTATGGTTGTCACCCCCTGATGGCGGCCGTGGGTGTAGAGCTCATTTTACTTAACCCAATACTGGTAAAATTGTTGTTGTAAAGTATCTAAATGGTGGGTTTTTGTTAATCATCTGCAGCCATTAACATGTCAATACATTTTGCATATTTAATTGTAATTTCTCTAAATATTTGATGAATTTAATCATTGGAGGTTTTAATTATTCAGACATTTAATGATATAGTGGGACATGTTGGTCAGCCAGGGGAAACAGGTTTTTGAACCTGTTAAATATTACTTTATTATCTCAGTTGAATAGATGCTTACCTGCAATTTGTAATAACTATGATTAACTGTACTGGTTTTAAAAAGGACATTAGTCTAGACTGTAAGCTCATTTGAACAAGCCCTCATTAACATATTGTGCCTGCTAACGTGCTTTCACAGGTTTGGGGTGAATGGGCTCGTTATGCAGAGATTTTATACGGACACAGTCACTTAATTAAAAGGTTTTATTTTGAAAGCAAATATGATGAAAAAGTCCCAAAGAAGTATAAAGGCTTTACCAGAGTTCCAGCACTTGGCAAAAGAAGGAGAAGACTTGATTATAGCTGTAGTTGAATTGCCAGAGATAAATCAAAGCTGGGACAGTGTTGCAGGGGTTAACCAAGGTTAAATCAGCATTGCAGGGGTTAACCAAGGTTGAATCAGCGTTGCAGGGATTAATCAAGACTCAAGGCAGAATTCAGACAGACGAGTTGATTCAGGGAATCCACAGATGAGGGTAATCATCTCACTTCAGTCAGGAGCTGGCTCTGTACTCCAGGGGGAACAACAAAACAACCGAGTACATAGGGTGGTCTGTGCATAAATAGGCAAAAGGGAATGGGAGCCCTCCCATGAGGATGGGTCCAAGGGCCTATATAAGTGGAAGGCACCTCTGGATAACAGGGTGTCCACACCTCCCTATGTGGGCGGCACGCTATGTTAGTTTGTGCATTTAACTTGCAAACCTCCATGCTGCTTCCATGCTTGCTGAGCTGGATTCCCCATGGCTTTGTCACCCTGAGGGGATCCTAGAGCAGCATGGGGAACACGCAATACATTACCCAACATTCACACAGAAGGAGAAGTAGGGGTAAGATTCCTCGCCCTTAATCCACCCAGCTATCCTTGTCAGGGAACCTCTTTACTTGTCGGAATAAATTATATCACCAATTTCAAAAGTTATTTGTCCTTTCTAAAAAAGTAGCATATAAATCCAATGTTCTCAACTTAGGAAATAAATACATAGAGTATACACCCTTTTCCCTCTCTAATTGATATATCACTTGATTCTTAAGCTGAGTCTTGGTAGGAGGTAGGAACCTCAATGCTTCGCCAATGTCTCGCTATTAGAGTCTTAGCTGCCATTAAACAGTGAATAAGGGCCATATCAGATTTTTGATTCATATCTGGTCCCATTATATGTAATAAAGCCAGTTCTGCCTTTTGTTCAAATCGTTTATCCCCTAATAGATGGATGAGACTGAAGGACAAATTCCATAGGGATTTAATTCTGGGGCAAGACCACCAGATGTGTAGCATTG
The DNA here is from genome assembly GCA_933207985.1 of Pelobates cultripes. Taxonomy (NCBI): domain Eukaryota; kingdom Metazoa; phylum Chordata; class Amphibia; order Anura; family Pelobatidae; genus Pelobates; species Pelobates cultripes. The sequence continues at coordinate 33,615,041 of OW240915.1, forward strand.
ATCCATCGAGATGGAAGCAACGCCAACAATTAGGCTGATTGGTCTGTGAAATTTTTACCAGACACAATGGGACCATATACCATCTGTATGCCACTTTAATGAAGGTTTCTAAAATATTGAGACAGTGAATATATATTTTTTTGTCTTCTGAAAGGACCTGCACCAAATATCTAGTGGAATATTAACCTCTAAATCCAATTCCCATTTTATTAATGGTTTAGGCATTGCCTGAGATCCCGGTGTACTTAAAGGACCACTATAGTGCCAGGAAAACATACTCGTTTTCTTGGCACCATAGTGCCCTGAGGGTGCCCCCACCCTCAGGGACCCCCTCCTGCCCGGCTCTGGAAAGGGGTTAAAACTTACCTTTTTCCAGCGCTGGGCGGGGAGCTCTCCTCCTCCGATCCTCCTCTTCTCCTCCCCGTCGGCTGAATGCGCACGCGCGGCAAGAGCTGCGCGCGCATTCAGCCGGTCACATAGGAAAGCATTCATAATGCTTTCTTATGGACGCTGGCGTGCTCTCACTGTGAAATAGGAGAAGGCTTAACCCATTCATAAACATAGCAGTTTCTCTGAAACTGCTATGTTTATGAAAAAATGGGTTAACCCAAGCTGGACCTGGCACCCAGACCACCTCATTAAGCTGAAGTGGTCTGGGTGCCTAGAGCGGTCCTTTAATTATTCTGCAGCAATCAATATCACATTTTTAACTTCACACCCTGTGAAGATTTTAGTGATCAGACTCCCTACTCTACCATCAAGAAATAACAAGTCTTTAAGAAAACTCTTGATGCGAAGGAAGTTAAAGACTTCTCTAGGTGATAAATCAAATGTTGTTTTTAATACTTCAAAACTTATCATTTGTTGACTATTATACATATCCGATATTAAATAAGGGAAATCTCTATACCAATTTTTTAAATTAATGTCCGGCAGGATTTGTTCTAAAGCTGCAATATGAGTTTTCCCTAGAATTTTATTATTAAAATTTAGTTTTTTCTTACTAATTTTCCAAAGGGACACTATAGTCACCTGAATAACTTTAGCCTAATGAAGCAGTTTTGGTGTATTGAATATGCCCCTGCAGCCTCGCTGCTCAATCCTCTGCCATTTACATAGAAACATAGAAACATAGAATGTGACGCCAGATAAGAACCATTCGGCCCATCTAGTCTGCCCAATTTTCTAAATACTTTCATTAGTCCCTGGCCTTATCTTATAGCTAGGATAGCCTTATGCCTATCTCACGCATGCTTAAACTCCTTTACTGTGTTAACCTCTACCACTTCAGCTGGAAGGCTATTCCATGCATCCACTACCCTCTCAGTAAAGTAATACTTCCTGATATTATTTTTAAACCTTTGTCCCTCTAATTTAAGACTATGTCCTCTTGTTGTGGTAGTTTTTCTTCTTTAAATATAGTCTCCTCCTTTACTGTGTTGATTCCCTTTATATATTTAAATGTTTCTATCATATGCCCCCTGTCTCGTCTTTCCTCCAAGCTATACATGTTAAGATCCTTTAACCTTTCCTGGTAAGTTTTATCCCGCAATCCATGAACCAGTTTAGTAGCCCTTCTCTGAACCCTCTCTAAGGTATCAATATCCTTCTGAAGATACGGTCTCCAGTACTGTGTACAATACTCCAAGTGAGGTCTCACCAGTGTTCTGTACAATGGCATGAGCACTTCCCTCTTTCTACTGCTAATACCTCTCCCTATACAACCAAGCATTCTGCTAGCATTTCCTGCTGCTCTATTACATTGTCTGCCTACCTTTAAGTCATCAGAAATAATCACCCCTAAATCCCTTTCCTCATATGTTGAGGCTAGGACTCTATCAAATATTCTGTACTCTGCCCTTGGGTTTTTACGTCCAAGATGCATTATCTTGCACTTATCCACATTAAATGTCAGTTGCCACAATTCTGACCATTTTTCTAGTTTACCTAAATCATTTGTCATTTGGCTTATCCCTCCTGGAACATCAACCCTGTTACATATCTTAGTATCATCAGCAAAAAGACATACCTTACCATCAAGACCTTCTGCAATATCACTAATAAAAATATTAAAGAGAATGGGTCCAAGTACAGATCCCTGAGGTACCCCACTGGTGACAAGCTTCGAATATATTCCATTAACTACAACCCTCTGTTGCCTGACACTCAGCCACTGCCTTACCCATTCAACAATATTGGAATCCAAACTTAAAGATAGCAGTTTATTGATAAGCCTTCTATGTGCAACAGTGTCTAAAGCCTTACTGAAATCTAGGTAAGCAATGTCTACTGCACCGCCCTGATCTATAATTTTAGTTACCGGGAGGTAAATCCCTTTCTTTATGAACCCTAGTCACACCTCCCTGCATGTGACTTGCACAGCCTTCCATAAACACTTCCTGTAAAGAGGGCCCTATTTAGGCTTTCTTTATTGCAAGTTCTGTTTAATCAAGATTTTTTTTTTATCCCCTGCCATGTTAATAGCTTGCTATACCCTGCAAGAGCCTCCTGTATGTGATTAAAGTTAAATTTAGAGATTGAGATACAATTATTTAAGGTAAATTACATCTGTTTGAAAGTGAAACCAGTTTTTTTTTCACGCAGGCTCTGTCAATCATAGCCAGGGGAGGTGTGGCTAGGGCTGCATAAACAGAAACAAAGTGATTTAACTCCTAAATGACCGTGAATTGAAATTGCAGGGGAATGATCTATACACTAAAACTGCTTTATTTAGCTAAAGTAATTTAGGTGACTATAGTGTTCCTTTAAGAATTTGGCAGAGAATTAGAGGAGTATTAGCCGGTAGATTAGCTAATGAGTAGTTGTTATTTTCATCACCCCATAGAAGAGATTCTAAATTTTTAACTCCACTTCTGTGAGCCTCAATTTTATACCATATTTGACTTTGGGCTTCCTTAATTTGTAGTCTGCTAGCATGAACTAGCATATTAGCCTGATAGACCTGGCGAATTAAAGTGTATCCCATACCCCCTTGATGTCCTTTCTTTGAGAGCATAGTAATGTTAATTCTAGGCTTTTTGCCTTTCCAGATAAAGTTGTTAATACTGCTTTGGATCATATTTAACCATTGTATAGGGATTGAAATTGGAAGCATACGGAATAAATATGTCCATTTCGGAATTATGTAAGATTTGATTGTATTAATCCTACCCCACCAGGATATTTCATGAGCTCTCCAAACTTTCAATAATGAGTTAGTCTCCTTTAATAATTTAAAAAAATTAGTCTTCATAGTGCGTGATGGGTCAGTTGTAATTACCAGGCCCAAATAGGTGAGTTCCTTATTAGTCCAGATGAAATCATATTCTTTTTTCAAAGAAGATAATACATTACTTTGGATATTTAATACCATAGCAATTGTTTTACTCATATTCAATTTATATTCAATTTATAATTAGAAACTGAACTATATTTTTCAAACTCCTGCATTAAAAAGGGTAAAGAGGTATGCGGATCAGTGATGGAAATTAATATATTGTCCGCATATAGACAGATTTTCCCATCATTCTCTTGTATCCCCATTCCCTTAATCGACTTGTTGCTCCTGATATTATTAGCTAATGGTTCAACTGATAACACATATAATAACAGTGAGAGAGGACAACCCTGTCGTGTTCCATTGGAGATAGTAAACCATTCAGAGCATAGGTCTCGGCCCACTATTGGAGTAAATTGCGCCCACAGCATCAAGAAACCAACCATTCAATCCAAATTGTTTCAGGGTGGACCGAAGGAACTCCCATCCGACCCTGTCGAAGGCCTTCTCCGCGTCTACCGCCAGGATCAGGAGGGGAACCCCCCGGCCCTAGCCAAATCCAGTTATTACAGGATTGCCTGCCCATCATAAATCCTATCTGATCTGAATTAATCAATGTCGGTAGAATTATTTTTAACCTTTCGGCCAGAACTGCCGCATATAATTTGATATCCACATTAATCGGGGAAATAGGGCGATAATTTTTATCTCAGTAGGTAACTTATCTTGCTTCAGGATAGGGGTAATGTGGGCCCGTAACAAATCCAAAGAGGCATGACCCTTATTTGCTAATTCATTGAAAGTGACCAAAGTGTTAATGGTATTAACTCTTTTTTGAAAACTTTATAAAATAAATTTGAATATCCATCCGGGCCAGGGGCTTTACTACTTTCCAGTCTACTTCTTACAAAATCTAGTTCTTTAGCTGTGATAATTCTATTTAAATAAACCCTTTGCGAGGCTGAGATTTTTTTTAAGTTGGAAATTTTTAAAGACCTCTCTTTGGTATGTAATTCAGATTGTATAGTTACTCATAGAAAGATCTAAATCTATTTGCTATATCCTCCGGTTTATAAATATTATTATCAACCTCTCTTAATTTAAAGATCTTGCGATCTATTTCTCGTTTCTTTAATTTGTTCGTTAAAATTGAATCCGCTCTATTACCCTTATAATAGTGTCTAGTGTTAAGTTTTTTTAGTTTATTTTCTATTTTAATCCTAGTTATATTATTGATCTTCTCCTGGCATTCCTTAATATCACGAGCCTAGTCTTCGGAATGATTAAGTTTATTTGCTATGGACAAATTATAGAATTTAATGTAAAGATCTGCTAGTTCACTATCCCTCTGTAGTTTCTGTTGACTTGCCAACTGAATCCAATAACCTCGAATTACCACTTTAAATGAACACCAAAGACATTCCTTGGATATTTCATCCGATGAGTTCTCGGAGACAAATAATTTCATTAATCTTTCTATCTGCTCAATATTAGCTTTATTTTTCACTAAATAGTCAGGGAGTCTCCAAATCGAAGGAATCTTAATTTGTCTATCCACCACTTCTGTTATGACCAAGCCATGATCAGACCAGGTATTTTTGAATATATTAATTGTTAAAATAGCTTTTAAAAAACTCAGATTTCCCAAGAACATTTCTATTTTGGCTGATGAGTTATGGGGGATTGATCTGTGTGTGTAATTCTTATCGTTGGGATGAAAAATTCTCCAGCAGTCATAAAGCTCTGCCTTCTTTATAGCTCTATTAAAGGCTGCTGCCTGTTTCTTTAAAACTTTGTCTATTTGGTTGATGTTTTGCTACTTGCTTATCCATTTGGGTGTCTAAAATACAATTAAAATCACCCGCAATTATTAATCTTCCCTTTTTAACTTGTTCAACCAGATTAAACATTTTCACTAGGGTTTTTATCGGATCTTTATTAGGTAGGTAGACATTAACCAGTGTATAATCTATTTAATTCAGACGTCCGACTAATAATATAAATCTTCCGTCAGGATCTAATAAACTATATGTGCAGTCAAATTTAGTGTCTTTGGCAAATAAGATTGACACACCACTTTTTTTTTCCCTTCAAGAGAAGCTGAGTATATTAAAGGGTAATTTTTATAATGCCACAGGGCCTTTGCCCCCCTAATCCAATGTGTTTCCTGAATGAAGGCCACCTGAATTTTTTGTCTGATTAAAGTTTCACATAAAAAAACTCTTTTCATAGCTGAATTGAGGCCCTGGACATTTACAGAAAGCATTCTAACCATATTGGTATCTAGTTTCTATTTTAGGGATCTCTGACCAAACAATCCGAATACATGTCCAATAATTACATAAACATAACACAAAAACAGACAACATGGCAATCATATAAATCTTTAATCTTTCAATCATTACAGTCTTTCATGAATACGGTGGCGAGGCTCATCTTCCTGTCTGCCCGCACCTCCCATGCCTCACCCTTCTGTCAGTCCTTGCATTGGCTTCCCGTACGATATAGAGCTCAATTTAAAATTCTGCTTCTTGCTTTCAAATCTCTACATAATGCTGCTACCTGCTATCTATCCACCCTAATACCCAAGTATGTCCCGTCTAGGCCCTTACGATCTGCCAAAGACCTACGTCTATCCTCTGTTCGTACTCCTACTTCTGATGCTCACCTTCAAGACTTCTCTAGGGCTGCAACGTTCTTGAGGAACCCCCGTCCCTATTCCATTAAATGCACACCCAGTCTCCACTCCTTTTTAAAAAAAATCATTAAAAACTCACTTTTTCACAAAAGCGTATCAAATAAACTGTTAATGGCTCCCAACTGATTCCTCTCCTGCAACTGTCATTTAAAAAAAACAAAAAACACACACTAAGTCCTTAGTGAATACTATTCTACCAATCTACCTTTCTAATACTATCCTTACCTTTTTGTGTCACTTTACCCCACTCCCTCTAGCAGGTAAGCTCATTGAGTAGGGCCCTTAACCCCTCTGTTCCTGTGTGTCCAACTTGTCTGGTTACAAATACGTTTGTTAGTCTGCCCATTGTAGAATGCTATGGAATTTGTTGGCACAATATAAAAATAATAATAATAATAATGTGTAGAACTACAACTCACATGATGCTCTGCCTGCCTTTAGAATGCTTTTAGAATGACAAAGCATAATGGAAGTTGTAGTAAAAAACATATGGGGATCTACCTTTTGGGCACCCCTGATTTAGAAGGCTACATCACTGTAATATACCTGCTCATTATACTGAAAACATTGTCAAGTTGGAAGTCAGGAAAGAAGGGTTGTATTTTTTGTCAACTGTTGTAGCAGGGTTAGAGACAGGGCCGGACTGGCCCACCGGAATACCGGGAAATCTCCCGGTGGGCCGCGGCACCTGGGGCTGGGCTGACAGCTATACCTTGCTATATTGTAACCTTGTTACCTGCTGGAGAAGTTGTGATGATGCATTCATTCTGTCACGTATTCATCCGCTTATAAAAATGTGGTTAATGGCATTTACTGTCCATACAGGAAAAGTTGTGTCGAACAGCAACCAAATCCACAGAAGGGTTAATGCTGAGCAGCAATTATGCAAATGGGAACTTGGTAACTGCCTTTGGGGTCAAAGGCCGGTTACAGCCTATCAGATCTAGAGGAGGGGTATTTAGGCCCAGTTCTCATCCTGCTCAGCGCCCTGTTGTGGTTCCCTTGTGGTTGTCCGAGAACGCGTTATTGATTTTGGTTATTCTGGTTATTTGACTTTGGCATTGTTTTTGTCTTCCCTGTTTTCTGGCATCCCTGACTCCTAGCTTTTCCTTATCGTTGTGTCTCTTTCTGTATCCCTTGACCTTGGCTTTTCCTGACTATTCTTTGGTACGTTAGCCTGGCCATTCTAAGGTCCGGTATACGTTACCTATCAGTCCTCTGTGTTACACAATTCTACGTGCTGGATCATTCTGTAATCCTGACATTACGACATGGCCATAGATCTTGTAGAATTGTATAAGCACATAACTGCTTGTGAAAGGAAACTGGAGGATAATGATCACCGCATGGATCAATTTGCCCAGGCCTTCAGTACGCTTCTTACCCAAACAGCGCATCTGCAACCTGCAGCCTCACCGCCACCTTGTGTACCTCCAGCTATAGTACACACGGCACTTACTATCTCCCTATCTCCTCCCCTGCATTTTGATGGTAATATTCAAGAATGCCAGGGATTTATTAACCAAATGGAGTATCATTTTGAGGCCTCACCGGGATCTTTTACCACAGACAGAGCTAAAATTGGTTACCCAATGAATCAATTAAAAGGTAAACCTTTAGCTTGGGCCAATCCATTATGGGAGAGTAATATGAGTGTGGCACACAATTACCAGGAGTTCCTTACGGAATTCAAACTTACGTTTAAACCTTTAGGCAGAGAGGATGACGCCTCTACTGCCCTGATGCACATCAGACAAGGGAACCGGTCTATCTCGGAATATGTCATAGATTTTCGTACCCTAGCTTCTGAGTGGGTTAATCTCTGCATTTAAAAAGGGATTATCTGAAAGTATGCTACATGAGATTGCCGCCAAAGACTTACCCAAAAAGCTTAATGAATTTATCACTTTTGTCATGCACATTGATAATAGATTAAGAACCAGAGAAGCTACTAGAAACAAGAGCAGACGCATGAGTATGCATTTAGCACCCCGCTTCTCCAGACCTATTGTCCCTGAAATTCCTGTACATTCCGAACCCGAACCCATGCAGTTAGGGGTCACTAGACTGTCGGAAGCAGAAAGACAATATAGGAGAAACAATCCTTATTTATTCTCCTAACCTCCAGTCTCACCACGATCACGTTAAACAAGTTCTGCAAACCTTATTAAAAAACCAACTTTATTGTAAATTGGAAAAATTTATCTTTGACCAGTCTGAAGTACAGTTTTTAGGATATAATATTTCTGCCTCAGGGTTTCAAATGGATCCTAAACAACTAGAGTCTGTTCTACAGTGGCCTTTACCCACTGGGTTGAAAGGCATTCAAAGGTTCATTGGTTTTGACAATTATTACAGAAGATGTATAAAGGGATTTTCTTCAGTAATAGCCCCCATCACCAATATGACACGCAAGGGGGCTAGTAGTACGATATGGTCTAAGGAGGCAATTGAAGCCTTTGAAACTCTCAAATAGCGGTTTGCCTCCACCGACATATTGATACATCCTGACACCAGTAAGCCTTTCATACTGGAGGGAGAGCCAGGAAACTCCGTTACATCCTTGTGGTTACTTTTCTAGAAAGTTGTCTCCTGCTGAGCGCAATTATGATATTGGCAATAGAGAATTGCTGGCCATTACTCTAGCTCTCAAGGAGTGGCGACATCTTCTAGAGGGTTCCAAGGACCCCCTTTTGATCATTACTGATCACAAAAACCTGGCTTACATAGGAGATGCTAAGTGATTATCTTCTAGACAAGCTAGGTGGTCTCTATTTCTTTCTCACTTTAATTTTCTTATCACCTACAGACCTGGTTGTAAAAATGTCAAGGCCGACGTCTTGTCCAGGCAGTTTGATACTGAGGCTATACTAGAGCAAGAAACATCCCATATCATTCTCCACTGCTTGGCTCCATCATGGAGGCTCAGTCTCCGGCGCCCTGCGGTAAACCTCAGGACAAACTGTTCGTTCCATTGGGGGAAAGGGTTAATAACATGAAGGTGTTTCACGACAATGTGTCTGCTGGTCACCCAGGTATTAATAAATCCACTTCTGCTATCATGAGGTCATTCTGGTAGGATTCCCTCAGAAAGTATGTTAAGGAATATGTGCAGGCTTGTTCTGTTTGTGCGGTTTCCAAAGTGCCTCATAAACTCCCTTGTGGCTTGTTACAACCTCTTCCTATTCCTGAGGTCCCATAGTCCCACTTCCATGGACTTCATTGTTGAACTTCGTAGTTCTAACGGTTATACCACCATTCTCATGGTTGTGGACCGTTTTTCTAAAATGGCTCATTTTATTCGTCTCAAGAAATTGCCGTCATCTCAAGACCTGGTACTAATCTTTATACGAGAAATTGTCCGTCTGCATGGCATTCCTCACAATATAGTATCTGACAGAGGTTCTCAGTTTGTGTCTCGGTTTTGGAGGGTCTTCAATAAACAATTAGGGAATGAATTGTCTTTTTCATCCTCTTACCACACCCAGACCAATGGTACAGCTGAGAGGGCTAACCAGTCCTTGGAATTATATTTGCGTTGTTTTGTTAATAGCACTCAAGACAATTGGTCCGAATTACTATCATGGGCCGAGTTTGCTAGGAACAATGCTGACCATGACTCCTCTGGGCATAGTCCATTTTTTGTTAATAATAGTCAGCATCCTACTCTCCTACCGGCTGTTTTTTCTGATACGGCTATACCTGCTTTGGATGACCGTCTGGCTTCCATCCGTGATACACGGGTTAAAGTTCAATCTGCTCTGGGTACTGCTGCTGACCATTTCAAGCATTATGCTGATACACGTCCAGGTGCCAACCCTGTTTACCAAGTGGGTGAGAGGGTTTGGTTATCTTCTCGTAACATCAGGCTCAAAGTCCCTAGCATGAAATTTGCTCCTAGGTTCCTTGGACCTTTTCGCGTCCTTCGTAGGATCAATCCTGTTGCGTACTCTCTGGCCCTTCCTGGCCTCCTTGAAAATTCCTAATACCTTTCATGTGTCCTTGCTCAAACCTCTTGTTTGCAATAAATATACTGTCTCAAGTGTCCCTCCTCCTCCCTTAGTTGTTTCTGGACAGGAAGAGTATGAGGTCTCCTCCATAATTGATTCCAGGTTTTCTCGGGGCACTTTACAGTACTTGGTGGATTGGAAAGGTTATGGACCAGCCGATCGTTCTTGGGTTCCAGCATCTGATATACATGCTGGCCGCAAGATTCGCTATTTTCACGGCAAATTTCCTCTCAAACCTGGTCGTGCCCGCCCGGTGGGCGTTCTTCAGGTGAGGGGTAATGTCACGTATTCATCCACTTATAAAAATGTGGTTAATGGAATTTACTGTCCACACAGGAAAAGTTGTGCCGAGCAGCAACCAAATCCACAGAAGAGTTAATGCTGAGCAGCAATTATGCAAATTGGAACCTGGTAACTGCCTTTTGGGGTCTAGATCTGATAGGTTACAGCCTATCAGATCTAGAGGAGGGGTATTTAGGCCCAGTTCTCATCCTGCTCAGTGCCCTGTCGTGGTTTCCCTTGTGGTTGTCCGAGAGCGCGTTATTGATTTTGGTTATTCTGGTTATTTGACTTTGGCATTGTTTTTGACTTCCCTGTTTTCTGGCATCCCTGACTCCAGGCTTTTCCTTATCGTTGTGTCTTTTTCTGTATCCCTTGACCTCGGCTATTCCTGATATTGTTTGGTACGTTAGTCTGGCCATTCTAAGGTCCGGTATACGTTACCTAGCAGTCCTCTGTGTTACACAATTCTACGTACTGGATTATTCTGTAATCCTGACACATTCCAATGGATGTACAGTCCACAGCATCTTGGGGTCATGTTGATCTTAACTAAAATTAATAATACACTAACCCTACCTGCCAAATAGTCCTAAAACGTTCAATCATTGCTAAACATTTCTAACTCACAGCTTGACTGGTAATCTAAATGGCGTTTAAAGGAATATTTTTGTGTTAGGAATGCAAAGGTGTCAAGGCTCCAGATGTGTATCTGTATCTTGTCCAGTTCCACAGAACCATCTGAAGAGCACAATAGCACAATTTCTTTTATACAGGCTCGAGGTTAGCCCATCACTCCATAAAATCCAGAAGGGCTTGGTACAATGTTTCCTTAGAGCAAACTGTCTTTAATGTACTATATTAGAGAAGAAACCAAGGCCCTTACCAATTTATGAGTAAGAACAGCATACAGGTTTGTTAATGTCTCAGGTAGGTCTAAACGTTGCTAGTCAAGCCTCTTACTAGGAAATTCCAACAAAACCCTTGGAGAGCATATTTTACACCACACTATTACGGGGGAGATAGTACATAGCATTTTAACCCCTTAAGGACACAGCTTCAGAAGCTTGACTTACGCTTAATGACACAAGCAATTTTTGCATTTTCTTGCTGTTTGCGTTCAACTGCAATTTGCATCTCTCTCATTTATTGCACCGACACATATTATATACTGTTTTTAAAGGACAGAAAGGGCTTTAATTTGATATAACATATATATATATAAATGCTTACTTATTATAAAAAAAATACAGAAAAATGCAAAAAAAATGAAAAATATTGTTTTTTTTTACAGTTTTTGCAATAATAATGTGTGCATAATTAGTGCAGGTTAAGGAAAGTAATTAAAAATAAATTTATTTATTTGTTCTGATTTACAGAATATATAATGTGTCTGGGATTTTAAGTTTTTTTGGTAGTTACAGGTCACAAAGCACAAGGAGTAAAATAAAATTTTAATGTGGAGCGATTTTAGAATTTGGTATGTTTGTCTTGTAAGCTTAATAGCCATAAAAGAAAACAAAATTGCCACACAAAAGTATATATTTATATAAAGTAGACATCACGGGCTATTTACCTAAGGTTGTTTTGACACTTTCTACGTAGCCATATTACCGCCAACCTCTGCTAAATATTGGAGTAAAATTGTGTTCTTTTTGGTTTTTGGCACACAAACTTATAACAGAGAAATTCTCGTGTATATTTTGTAAAGTTGGTGTGTGCTATTCCTGTACAAAGTTTTATTTTGTGTTCAGTTACATCTGCTGAGTAAAATGACACCCCCATTGTATGTCTTTTGCACTATTTCGTGAAGTTACAGTGCCATACAGGATACCTGTCCTTTTCAGTATTCACAGTAGAATGTTGAGAGATGAATTTAATGAGCCTTAGCTTCCATTTGGGGTATTATAACAGTTTGACTGTTCAAAAAACCCCCACAAAGGCCTACCATTTGTAAAAGTAGACACTCCAGGGTATCTTATAAGGTGCATATTGTGCCTTAACATGCCCCCATTTTTTCACCAATATATGCCAAAGTATGTGGTAAAAAATAATTTTGTGCATTTTTTACATACGGATTGCATTTTTGCTGGGCGTTTTGTATATTTCATATGTGCCACTAAGTTCAAACCCCCAAATTATGCTCAGCTAAGTCTTCTGAGTAAAATGACATCCCATATGAATGTCTTTGGCACTATTTCGTGAAGCTACAGTGCCATATAGGAGACCTGTCCTTTACAGTATTCACAGTAGAATTTTGAGAGACGGATTTAATGAGCCTTAGCTTCCATTTGGGGTATTATAACAGTTTGACTGTTCAAAAAACCCCACAAAGGCCTACCATTTGTAAAAGTAGACACTCCAGGGTATCTCATAAGGTGCATATTGTGCCTTGACATACCCCCATTTTTTCACCAATATATGCCAAAGTATGTGGTAAAAAAATTATTTTGTGCATTTTTTACATACGGATTGCATTTTTGCTGGGCGTTTTGTATATTTCATATGTGCCACTAAGTTCAAACCTCCCAAATTATGCTCAGCTAAGTCTTTTGAGTAAAAATACACCCCCAATGAATGTCTTTGTCACTATTTTGTGAAGCTACAGTGCCATATAGGAGACCAAGCCATATCCGTTTTTACCAAACTTTGAATTTTGACGCTGGGCCTATGTGCAATTTCCAAGCATCTTCGCAGGTTTTAAATTCAATCTACCCCACAAAGGCCTACCATTTCTTAAAGTAGACACCCCAGGGTGTTTCAAAAGGTATAGTTTGAACCTTAGCGTGGGATCATTTTTCCGCTAGCTTGTACCAGATGTAGTGGTAATAAGCGTTTTTTCTGCCTTTTTGACATACAAAGTGAGTTTGCGCAGCATATTTTGCAAACCTTATGTGTGCTACGACTGTATAATACTTCATATGTTGCTCAGCTATGTCGGCTGAGTACAGCAATACCCCCGTATGTACCTTTGCCAGGTATGTGTGGATATCGGAGGGGCACATTTGGGACACAGCCATTCCAGTTTTTTTCAAACTTTGAATTTTTATGCTGTGCCTATGTCCCATTTTAGAGTATTTTACCAGGCTATAATCCAAATTCCCCATAAAGCCATACCATTTCTTAAAGAAGACATCCCAGGGTATTTCAAAAGGCATATTTTGAACCTTAGTGTGGGATCATTTTTCCGCTAGCTTGTATCAAGTGTAGTGGTAATAAGCATTTTTTCTGCTTTTTTGACATACAAAGTGAGTTTGCGCAGCATATTTTGCAAACCTTATGTGTACTATGACTGTATAATACTTCATATGTTGCTCAGCTATGTCGGCTGAGTACAGCAATACCCCCGTATGTACCTTTGCCAGGTATGTGTGGACATCGGAGGGGCACATTTGGGACACAGCCATTCCAGTTTTTTTTCAAACTTTGAATTTTTATGCTGTGCCTATGTCCCATTTTAGAGTATTTTACCAGGCTATATAATCCAAATTCCCCATAAAGCCATACCATTTCTTAAAGAAGACATCCCAGGGTATTTAAAAAGGCATATTTTGAACCTTAGTGTGGGATCATTTTTCCGCTAGCTTGTACCAAGTGTAGTGGTAATAAGCATTTTTTCTGCCTTTTTGACATACAAAGTGAGTTTGCGCAGCATATTTTGCAAACCTTATGTGTGCTATGACTGTATAATACTTCATATGTTGCTCAGCTATGTCGGCTGAGTACAGCAATACCCCCGTATGTACCTTTGCCAGGTATATGTGGATGTTGAAGGGGCGCATTTGAGACGCAGCCATTCAGTTTTTTTCTAACTTTGAAGTTTTACGCTGTGTCCATGTTCCAATTTGGAGTAGTTTAGATGGTTGGTTATTGAAACTTCCCCACAAACACATACTATTTATTAAAGAATACACCCTGGGGTAATTCAAAAGGCATATTTTGAACCTTGGCGTGGGATACTTTTTTCTCTAGTTTGTTCCAGGTGTAGTGGTAATGAGCGTTTTTAAAATGTATTTTTTACTTTTTATAACTTTTTTACTTTTAAAAACTAGTTTTTAAACTTTTGTTTTGCTTATAAATTTTTTTTAAACTTTCCTAAACTTTCTTAAAACTTTTTTACAGATTTAACATTTTTCTAAGCTATTTTTTTACTGTTAACCCCTAACTAGCAGTACGCAGCACTAACAGTAAATTCCCCATTTTCCCATAACTCCCACCCACCCCAGCTAGCAAAATATATAGTTATAAAATATTTAAATTAATTAATTAAATAAATTGAACCCCTGAGGGTTAAAAAAAATAAATAAAAGTTAATCCTCAGGGGTTAAAAAAAATTAGATCACAGTATAATACTGTGATCTCTATTTGATCGCTGTAGGCAGTGATCGACTGGCAGGGAAGGGGTTAATTTTTATTTGGACTAGGTAAAGTGTGTTTTTTTGTTTTTATTACTTAAATGTTATTAAAACATTTTTAAGCTTAATTTTTAACTTTTTAAAGTTTCTTTTAAAACTTTTTTTTAACGTTAACCCCTAGTTAGCCTAACGCCAAATCCCCCAATTCCCCACTAACTTCCACCTACCCCAGCTATCTAAATATATAATTTAAAAATAATTTAATTAATTCATTTAATTAATTTAACCCCTGAGGGTTAAAAAAAAAAAGAATTAACCCTCAGGGGTTAAAAAAAAAAATCAGATCATAGTAAAATGTAATCCCTGCCAATTGATCACTGTAGTCAGTGATCAATTGGCAGGGAAGGGGTTAATTTTTTTTATTAAAATGGGTAAGGGGGGGACACTTTAAATAAACTTTATTTTTTTTAACAGCAGGGGGCAGGATCAGCACTGATCCGGCTCCCTGCACTTCACACAGAACCCGGAAGTGCAGGGAGCCGGTAGGTGAGTATACTGAGCACATGTGCTCGCTCAAACTTGTGGTCAGAGCGAGCACATGTGCTGGGCAGCTTGACCGGGTGCTCCCGGTATGCCTCCAATGCAGAGGCATACCGGGAGCACCATTAACCCCGCGATCGCCGCGATCGCCGCGATAGCGGCGTTCCGGGGTTAATTTTACCGCGTGACGGACAAGGTCCGTCACCCGTCGTTAAGGGTCTCCCCTGCGTGACGGACCTCGTCCGTCACCCGTCCTGAAGGGGTTAAAGGACCACTATAGTGCCATAGCATTTTAAAGGACCACTATAGTGGGGGCACCCTCAGGGCCCCCCTCCCGCCGGGCTCTAGGGTGAGGAAGGGGTTGAAATCTTACATTTTTCCAGCGCGGGGAACTCTCCTCCTCCTTTCCCCTCATCGGTTGAATGCGCATGCGCGGCAAGAGCCACGCGCGCATTCAGCCAGTCTCATAGGAAAGCATTCTCAATGCTTTCCTATGGACGCTGGCGTCTTCTCACTGTGAAAATCACAGTGAGAAACATGGAAGTGCCTCTAGCAGCTGTCAATAAGACAGCCACTAGAGGTTGGATTAACCCTAATGTAAACATAGCAGTTTCTCTGAAACTGCTATGTTTATAGCAGGCAGGGTTAATCCTAGATGGACCTGGCACCCAGACAACTTCATTAAGCTGAAGTGGTCTGGGTGCCTATAGTGGTCCTTTAAGTACTAGAGGAACACTGTGATAATTTTATGTGTCTGTGAGAAGCACAATGTAAGCTTTGTTTGTTTATTTTATTTATGATTTCTGAAGAAAAAAACTAAGCCTCTAGATATTTCAATGAATAAGGCTAGATAACCGCACCCTTTCAAGGTATATAAATATGCATTTTCAAAGAAATCATTAATATGAAGTATGCTATATATTTTAGTTTAATGTATTTTATATTTCATTGTTAGTATGTCAGCTATATGTGAGAGGCTGCCTGAAGAAGATAAGTTATTTTAAGATATATTTAGTATTTGTCACCTAACTGACTCAGTATAGCATATGTCATTCAGATTCACTACCGAGAGCCAATATGATAATAATGGTTTGACGTCCCAGTTTTGTAAACTATTTTTCCCAATGATGCTTTGCCAATTTTATTGGCTGGCTCTGCATTGTCACATGACTCTGGGTTCCTACAGCTGTTATCATAACTTTATTAATACTGCTTAAACACACAAAACAGAAATAGGCTGTGATAAACATAAATACAGTGACAAAGAATGCAGTAATTGTATTCAGATTAGAAGTGGTCCAAGGGCAATCTGTTACAAACAGATCTCGAATCACAGGGAGCAATAGAACATTAAGCAGGTGGTAAAACAAATCAGCCAAGCTACAGTAGAATTATTAATTAGGCAGTTTGTTTACATATGTTTCCTCCGCTCATTACTTCCCCTGGTGTGTTGCACCATCTACTGCCAGAAATACTGTAATTTGGCAGCTTCCAAGAATAAAAGACAACAGGAGATTGTACAGGAGAGGCTACAGAATCAAAACAACTCATAAAACATGGGTTGGAAATAAACACATCTGGCTGAAATATTTTCCATAGTACCGGTAAATGTAATTTATAAATATTAGAAATGTAAAAACATTTTAACACTATAACACATACTGTTATTAACCCAGTGAGGAATGTACGATTGTCTCAGCCGTCCCAAGATCTGATTAACGTAATATCGTGTGGCATTGTAATACGTATTTCTAGTACTTGAAATTGGTGTTTTCCTTGGTTTGTTTTTTTTTTCTGCCTTATTGAATATCACAATTTGCGAGTTTTATGTTATTTTGCTTTTTATTGCGTTGTGTTTTTGTCATGGTTTTTTTTGTTTTTTTTTATGGCCACTGTTCTTTGTTATTACCCCAGCAAGCTGTCTTAACGTCAAGACATATTGCACGAATACCTGCAATTTTTGTTACACATTAGTATTACACATATTACAATGAGATATATTGGCATTATACCGCTATAACATGATAAAACCAGTTAAAAACATACTATGGTTTGTTAGACCACACAATGTAACCAAAAGGTTTTCAATAAAAGTTGTGATGAAAGTGAATGAAAACACATTAAAATAATAACTCTAATGAGACAGAAAGGGGTATTTTTTATATACACCCCTATATACTTATTAACCCTTAATAGGGAACACATGGATGGGCGGCAGCAATGTAACAAGGCTGTGTGATACAAAAAGTGAATACAAATACAAAAAGAAAAGTCCTGCGCTCACTCCCATCACTCCTGGGCGGCAGCAACGACCACAGTGCATATCAGCTAATACATATAGTAAAAACCAAAGAAAAAAGTTACCTGTGCTCTCTCCTTAATCCCTATGCATATTTGGAGGTCATTTAGTTACTCCAATGGCCACTGGAGGGAATGCCCGCCTGCCAACGTCAAGGCAGACCCCCCTAGACGGGTCCTACTCTGACCCTTCACCTTGCTTCATTGAGCTTCTGGCAAAGATCTCTAATGAGACAGAAAGGGGCATTTTTTTTATATACATCCCTATATACTTATTAACCCTTAATAGGGAACACATAGGATTAACGTTGGCAGGCGGGCATTCACTCCAGTGGCCATTGGAGTAACTAAATGACCTCCATTTGTTTAAATATGCATAAGGATTAAGGAGAGAGCGCAGGTATTTTTTTTCTTTGATTTTTACTATATGTATTTTGGCTGATGTGTACTGTGGTCGTTGCTGCCGCCCAGGAGTGATGGGAGTGAGCGTAGGACTTTTCTTTTTATATTTGTATTCACATTAAAATAATACATGGAGTATTTGAGACATGTAACTAGAGAGACAATATATTTAATATAAATATGTTTAAAAATATTAGGGTCCCTAAGATCCTACCATTTACCAGACAAGGCCTGGCAATGCTCTCGCTTCTTACTGCCCATATTTTGCATATTTTGTGGGTTTGTATGGAATTCTTAATTCAGTGCATTTGCACTTTAATTGTATCTGATATTATAGTTTGATAGTGAAAACCACAGGGTGTAACCTGAACTTGAGAACAACAACAAGGTAATTGGCAAGTACCCAATGATCTGCATATATTCACACTATATCCATTTGTATCTGAAGTGATAGGTGTGTCTATGATCTGTATCATGTGATTATCACTGTATACTTTATGGAAATCTTTTTAGTAACAAAGAGTTAACATTTAAGTTTACTAAGGGAGTGTTTCATATTAATGGGAGGTGTGTGTCTTCATTCTAGTTCGACTGTTTAATGGATGTTTGCAATTATTTCAAGTGTCTTGACAAAGTCATCTGTATGAAACGGATAGACTTTAGGATAGACTTTAGTTGTTTTGCAACCAATTCCTCACAAATGGCACTACTGTATGGATTTTTGCTCTTTTTTAATCATTTTAAAACCTGGGAGGTGGGTGGGTCAATAAAAATTATGGATTATAACCAACTGCTTGTTCCTGCCTGCTTAAAGGACCACTATAGGCACCCAGACCACTGCAGCTTAATGAAGTGGTCTGGGTGCCAGGTCCATCTAGAATTAACCATTTCTGCTGTAAACATAGCAGTTTCAGAGAAACTGCTATGTTTACAAATAGGTTAATCCAGCCTCTAGTGGCTGTCTCATTGACAGCCGCTAGAGGCACTTCCGCGCTTCTCACTGTGATTTTCACAGTGAGAAGACGCCAGCGTCCATAGGAAAGCATTGAGAATGCTTTCCTTTGAGACTGGCTGAATGCGCGCAGCTCTTGCCACGCATGCGCATTCAGCCGATGAGGGGAAAGGAGGAGGAGAGTTCCCCGCGCCGAGGGAGCCCGGCGGGGGAAAACAGGTAAGATGTAACCCCTTCCTCACCCTAGAGCCCGGCAGGAGGGGTACCCTGAGGGTGGGGGCACACTCAGGGCACTATAGTGCCATAAAAACGAGTATGTTTTCCTGGCACTATAGTGGTCCTTTAAATGAAGGGGTCCAACAATTCGATCCTTTTGCTTCCTCCATCCAGTGTGCAGTGGGGTGAGGGTAATATAAATAATGTGGGGTACTATGGAGTCTCGAGGGTGTGAGCAGAGGTAGTGGAGATGTCCTGTTGATATTTTTAAAATGTTACTTTGCCTTTAAATGCACAGATCCATTATTATAATTTTTTCCGATATCAGAACTATTTGTGTTATATGTCCCTGACATTACAGGTTTAGCTTGGGAATAACCTTTTGCTTTACGCTACCATGGTGTGATCAGGAATTAGAAAAGGTGGCTCATATTTAATGCGCTGTCCTTTTCCTGCTTGATCTGCCTTATTTTATGGGATTTGTGGAGACAGCTAATCAATCTATATAGAAGAGAATGCTTATTCCCATTTATACTAAAAGCAGAGATTGTTTCTTCCCCTTTCTGTTGTACGTTAGTGGAGTTATCCATTTTTTAATTCTCCAATGGTGATAGATCAGGAAAGAAAATTATGGTAAGTACGGACCATGTTTTCCTTAAAAATAACATTGAAACTGCAGAGATTTGTCTCTGCAGCTGTTCTGCATTGGAGTATTCACTTCTTTACTACATAATGAGAGCTCAAATATAATCAGTCCCAGAGAAATGTGATTCATATCTCTTTTTTTTATGACATTATTCAATTCTTCCTTCTAAACAGGTTGTGCACATTTGAAACATACTGGAGTCAGTGGTGTAATTATGTGTTTAGATTAAATGCTTTATTTTCATCAGGCTGCACTGAACAGCAGCATGTATCACTTCTAGAAAAGAACTGACTTCTACAACTGTCAATTCCCTGAGCGATAGCTCGGATGGTAAAGGAAACTATTCTATGCCATTGTTTATGAAGAATTGATGTAGGGCAAAGTAGCTTTAAGCAATCAGTGTGTTAGATGAGGTCACCGTACCGCCAGGGCCACCAGCTACATCTTTAACATCAATAGAGAAAGGTCGTCTACATTCCACCTGTACACAGCACACATTTCTTTATTCGGCTCTGACAATCTGGAGAGTTGTATAAACACTTAACCTGTCTTAAACCTGTGCTTCCAGCAATAACAGAACTTACAGCCTATCAGAAGCTCAATTTTGACTCATTTATCTATCTATCGATCTGTACATCTATCTGTTTGGTTATTTATCTGTCTATCTATCTTTCTGTCTGTCTGTCTTACTGTCTGTCTTACCATCTGTCTATCTGTATCCATCTGGTTGTTTCTCTGTCTTTCTATCTATCACAAAATGTCTAGTAAAATATGCTATGCTTCAGTTTATGCTAGCTTTGGATAACCTATAGAAAACCTGCTAAATTGAAGAATATTTCGAATGTGCCTAGCTGGACTTAATATGCACAATTCTGGTTTAAATTCACTGTTCATTAAATAAACCTTACAGAACCCAGCTCATCCCTGAGAACCCCAGAAAGTTACCAAGTGGAGTTGAGTTGACTCTTATTAATAGTTATGGCAATCTATTCACTAAGTAGGGAATGTGGAGAATTAACAGAGGAGTTGTAACATTGTAGACCAAAATAGTTGAATTGGATCTATTTTGTTCCTGGCTTTCTTTCTCTCTGCCTCTACAGTATGAGGAAGGTTTAGCTGGGTGGCCAATGAAAGACTGAGTGTGGCAACTGAAGCTCTCATTGAGTGAAATAGTATGTACTAAGCCTTTTACTGGCCACCTTGTAAAACCACCCTAACACTGCATAACCAAAAAAGAAGCAGGAGGACCCACTTCTGGATTAAACCACTGCAAAACGGTTTAATCCCTGAAGGTGAGATGGCACCCGGACACCCCTGCCCCCAGAACGAATTCACTGAGCTGAAAATGTTATTGAGGTGGGAGTGTTGCTTTAAATCACAGAGACTATCTGAGGTAACTAGGTTCTTTGCGGGAAAAGCCCTAAATCTGATTCATTAAAGTAACGAAAGCTAGTTGTATATTTCCTTAACAATAAGGATCAGAAATCCTGACAATTTGAAAATAAAATAAAACATTCTTTCATCGTATGGTCTAAACCTCATTTGCTGTGTTGCAAAATAAACATTTACTTGCACGCTTGGCCTTCCTGACTTTGAGAAGAGACTAGCGACAAGCATCTCTGTGGCTGTAACATTTACGTTGGCTCCACATCCAGGACTAACCAGAAAAATTAAGTCCAGCGGCACATTTGTCTGTGGATTTTGTGTTGGCACTTAGCATCTGCAGTTCAGAAATATCATTTGCCAAAGCAAGCACAGCAGACAGTATGCGATTGCTAATCTACAAGAAATCCTCCAGGGTAACTGTGCTGAATTTGACCAAAGGGCTGTGAGGTTTGGTAGAACACAATGCCAAGAATATAATCTTCTTTATGGATGAATTGGTCTGCAAGGACTGTGGATGGAGGGAGAGTGCTGTGGAGTAAAATGTAGCTGGAACTACTCTTGATGGAAGACGAGAGATAAATGTCACATAAAAAGTCTGAGCTGTGAATTAGAAAAAGATTTGGAAACATAAATGATTTGGATTCTTCAGTGATTGATATTGACAGTATTAAAGTGGATTATGAAGAATGATATCTGAGCTAAATATATAAAAATTTACACAGAAAGATATATAATTCTCCATAGTTGTCCAAATTAATACTGTGTAATATAATAAGTAGACTAACGTATTATGAATTTAATCGTCTTGAATATATTCACATAGTATCCTTTTGATCTGTATATTAATAAGTTATATACAATTTTAATACACTTTCAGTGAGTAACTAAAGTGAGTTATTCAAAGTCAGTTAAGGTCAAAATAGCCAAACGGGAAAAATTATCTAAATCAGGTACGCTTTTAATCTGACCTTAAAGGGAAACTGTCACGGCAAGGGTACATAATTTATTGTTGCAATATGGAATATTGTCATTTATTGTAATTTGTGTAGTGCATAGATGAACTGGCTGCTTGGTAGAGGTGGTATTGTCAATTCCAAAAGGGGTTAATTTGATTGTATGGGAGGGCAGAAGGTTTACAGCCTAAATTCCTCTTTGAAACTGGGACCCCAACAGAGCTACTCTTTAAGGTATGAGAAGTCACACATAAGTGGCCTGGAAGTCTGGTTTAAATATAAACTAACTCTCTAATTTGCCATATGTCTAGATTCCCTCTTAGATAGGGGGTCCTTTGATATGTTAATGACCATTTGCCTTGTGTTCCAGTATCATATCCGAAATAAACATTAATACTTACCCACAGATTAATAATTAAGCCTTATTTTTATTATATTTAGAATCGGACAAGCACAATCTTCTAATCAAACCTAAACATGATTTGTGTAACTTAACCATAGGGGAAGGGATTGTGATGTCCACTATATTGGGTCACAAGTAACGAGTGTGACATATCTATGGAATGGAAAAATGGTAACAAATTGATAGATGCAATTATTATTTATGTGACAAGTACATAAGAAGAGATAAAACCAAATGTTTCCATTTGGATTGATGTTGGTCTGGAACACAAGGGAGTGATCACTTATAGTTACTATATAGGTAGGTACGCCTTATTTCCACCTCTGGGTGAGGATTGGTAATCCACAGGGTATATATCTAATGATACTGAAGTGTATATTGTATTTGCTTGAGGGCAAAATCTAATTTTGAGTAAGTCACCATGTTCTTTGCCAGAGGACTTCTGTTATTTTATCCCTTTAGTTTTTATCTGTTGTTGGTGTAACTAATTTGATTGTCATCTATATTTTTGTATGCACTGTGACTATTTTTTGCTCATAATAAATATTCCTTTATTAAGTTCTGCCTTTGTCTGGTAAAGAACCATGTTACCTGAAGGGACTAATTTGTGTTTTGCAATTGCTTAGGTATTGTGCTAAGTTGTATCTGGGGGACCATTTATAAATTGTGTTGGTGGTGGCAGTGTTAAAATAGTAATATTTAAATTATTATGGTTAAGTATGAGTGGTGTTAAATGGGATTTTATCATTATTTCCGGTTAAGTGCAGACAAATAGTGAATTTTAACCCTTTCACCACCACAACTACATCACGCACACTCTTGAAGTAGGGTGCGTTTGTGACAGACACTATAGGCACCAAAACAACTTTAGTTTAATGGAATAGTGGGGATGTATAAATCATGCCCCTCCAGTCTAACTGCTCAATTCTCTGCCATTTAAGAGTTAAATCACTTTAGTTTCTGTCCATGCAGCACTAGCTTTAGCCACACCTCCCCTTTTTGTGACTGACACAGCCTTCATGAAAACAAATATGGTTTTATTTAAATCAGATCTTACTCTTAACTCTGTAAATTAAACAGACTGTGCAATAAAGGAAGTGTAAACATTAGATGACTCTTTACAGGAAGTGTTTAGGAAGGCTGTGCAAGTCACATGCAGGGATATGTGTCTAGTGCTGCATAAACAAAGTGATTTAACTCCTAAATGGCAGAGAATTGAGCAGTTAGACTGCTGGTGCATGATCTATACACCAAAACTGCTCCATGAAGGTACAGTTGTTTTGGTGACTATAAATTTGAAATTGAATTTTCCCTTTAGTGAATAACCCTGTTTGAATTAATGACAATTTATACCTCAGTGAATAACCCTGTTTGAATTCACTTTGCGTTTATGACAATTCCTGCTTTAGTATATAACCATGTCTATGTAACCTGTACTAATATATCCACATGCAATTAATACAAACATTATGCTTTTACATTGCCATTACAATAAAAAAAAAAAGTTATGTTATAAATATCACACTTAAATTCCATTATATTTAACTAATGCAAGTAATGCATTAATAAAACACCCCCTCACCTGATCACCATGAACTGGACCTAACTGTCCTCAAGATCTCTAACAGTAGAAGATCAAGAAGCCTCCAAACTAAAAGCTCCATTAAATCTATACTAAGAATTTTGAAGGAGACCTCACAGTCGTGGTTTTGTGGACATAAGTCTTTCCTTCTATTCAATTTTAATGCATATTAGTAAGTCCTTGAATCATTAAAACATTCCTCTATACGTTGCACGCATAATTCAGAACATGTTTCTATCTGATTAAAAGGAGCATAAATTTAGATTAAAATAAGTATAACATTTTTGTAATTTGTTGCAGATCAGCATTGAGTGATGTTCAGTAAGTAAACAGAGCTAACAAAAATAAAAATAAAACCATCTTGGTACGTGTCCAGATAAAGCCAATGAGCTGCTGCATGTTATTTGTGTGCTGGAGGAAGAGAATTACCGCTGCACACTGTCTTTTTGTGTATGGACAAGTGAGAGTTAGAGTGAAAAGGGTCCCCACGGATATATTTACTGGCAGGAGTGCCCAGTACACAGCTAATCACTTGACTGCACATTGATTATACACTTATTCAAACCTCACAGACCCAGCAACTGCTTAATTGCACAATATTTCAGTGTCTCTCACTCTCCGCTCATTAACCCTGGATTTCAGACAAAATAAGAGCAGTTTGTCAGCTGTGAATGGAATGATCCAATGTGTTCCGATCAAAGTGACAAAATGGTGACTTTATACATTGTATCACTGGTATCTGAGTCCCTGTGGAGAGGCACACTTGAATGAAGTTTTAAGACAATCTATATATATTTTTACATTTCTTATACAAGACATTAGCCAGGGATTTTTCCATAGATTATTAAATATCTATCCATCCATGGGTATATTAAAGAATAGGGGTGTGTAGTTTTATAGTAGGAAACGGGCAATGGACAAATAGATGTCCAATGATACACAGGGCATTAAAATGAATTAGAATGGGATTAAGGCCTCCATTTAATATTGTCATATAAGCTTCCCAATTGATTTAATATTTTTGGATAATCTTTTAAATTATTTAATATTAGGAAAAATATTTGTTTTAATATTTTTTTCATAAATTTATATATTTTTATATATATATAAAGAAAAAGGAAAATCTCTTACACTCACGCTACAGGGGTCCCTTGTTTGCCAGGTGCTAAGCCTGGGCTTAGTTATCCAAAAATCCAAAAAGGTGGCAGCACTCACGGAATAAAAATTCTAATCTTTATTTGTTCATATTAAAAATAATATGGGTGTCGCGTCGTCATAGCAACATATGTGATGTCCGCACGTCGCAACGTCACGTGGGGGCGGAGCTTAATTACACATGCGCACTGGCCACAGTAGAACACCGATCTGAGATGCACTGCACCTGGGGGTAAGCTAATTTTATTATTGTATTTGCTTATTTAAACCTGAATTTTGATTTTGTAAATGTATTGATCCTGAAGAAAGTCCCACACAGAGGACTGAAATGTTGATTATTTTTAATATGAACATATGACAATAATGAATTTGCCAACACATCATCCACTTCACCTTTTTTAGGGGCCCCAGAAACAGGCATTTCCACCAGGAGCCAAAGAAAAGAAAACGCAGAACCAGAAGAGGCCACAAGACCAAAGAGCAAGCCATGGGGCAAGCCACCTCACAGGAAGTGATACCTATATTTAATTTGTCCAGAAGGCCATTAGTCCAAGAAGAAATCAACTTATTGAGCCGGGGACTGTCTTTTGCCCCTACGGCCAACTCTAATAGATTTCAATGGAATATCGAATGGTATAAACTTGGCAGGAACATGCGCATAAAAGATTATTTTGATCAACCATCAAGAGTTCCAACACAACCTAATAGTGAAGCAAAAGGGAAATTTCGACTAAGATCCACTATTGACCCGGTAACAAACAAATCCTCAATTAAAACTTTCTTAGCTATGACTAATAGGGATGCTCAGGAAATAATGTCTAAACGTGGTAACAAACGACACAATATCACCAAGCATCAACGGCAATTACTCAAAAACCTTGGAGAGGACCCCTCCATTGTGATCTGCTCCGGGAGGTGGGATAGTCCTGATGGACTACCAATACTACGCTGATGAGTTAAAACAACAACTGTATGATACCAATACATACAGAAAACTGGATGGAGACCCTATTAAAAGTATACAAACTATAATTCAAGAAACACTTTCCATGAGATTAAGAGCTGGCTTTATAGACCTTGAACAATATAAATTTTTAAATCAACAACATCTGCGCAGCCCAATCATATACAGTATACCCAAAATCCATAAAGACTCACAAAAACCTCCGGGACGCCCCATAGTGTCCGCAATTAATGGGGTCTTAGAACCTTTGGCCAAATGGCTGGACTCACTCTTCAAGAGACCAATTGAAGAATTAGAAACCTGTATAAAGGACATGCCAACACTTTTGCAAAGAATAAGTGAAGTCAGGTTTCTAGAAAACAAACCCATACTGATCACTATGGATGTAAAGATTCTATACACGGTCATCCCTCACAGTGAAAGGTTGGAGGCTATGAAAACAGTATTATCCCATTCATTAGCCTACAAAGGTCCTCCCATTGAATTTGTGTTGGAAGTTTTGACACTTACATTGGAGCATAACTATTTCTGTTTCGAAAATGAATGGTTTCTACAAGTATCAGGCAATTCCATGGGGGCAGCGATGGCCCCCATGTATGCCAATGCATACAAATGCATACATAAGTCAGCATCACAGATTTCTTCAACTATTCGGAAAAATTGGAGAATGCTAGCAACAGACGACACGCTCCCCAAAGTTTTCCGTGAAACTCCGCTGATCTGCTACAAAAAAAAAAAAAACTTGAAAGACATGCTGGTACATACAGACCTGATTAAATTTATGCAGAGAAGAGTATCATCCAGAAATGTGGATCTGTACGTTGTCTAGGATGTGTAACATGTGGACATATGACTCTATCAAAAAGTTGTAACCACCCACACACTAACAGGAAGTACACTATACAACATACCATCACGTGCAGGACTACACATGTAATATATAAACTTACATGTCCTATGTGAAAGAATCAGAGGCCACCGGTCTAGTATCAGGTTAGCCTACAGGGACGGATCATCTGATAAACCAGTGGCCAAACACTTCCTGCAACACAGACATCAGCTAACTTCCTTGAAATTCCTGGGCATAGATCATGTACCCATATCACGAAGAGCAGGGGATCGTAGAAAAATATTGCTGAACCGAGAAGCGTTCTGGATCTTTGAACTCGATACTGTGTCACCCAAGGGGCTTAATGAAACCATTTTGTTTCATTCCTTTCTATGAATCCTGGCTCCAGATTAGCTTTTATTTTTATTTAAAAAAAAAAATGTTTTTATTTTTTATTCTAAATGTGCTTATTAAGTTACCCTTCATGGTAACAATATTTGGTTATTTCTGAGTTATTGTATGATAACAGGCTTATACTAAAATTGATTAATTCATAATTGCATACCATCTATTAGGTCGCCCTGTTATAATCTTTGGTGTTTAGCACCTTTATTAAAGGGTTCTTCCACCAAGGATTGATAAATCCATTAGACTATATTGTAAGCTATATATCAATATTACAGTATAGCACTGTTCACTTTCCATAAATATTTTATTGCAGTCACTTTATATATATACACACATGAGGTTTATTCCGTTATATAATGACAATCCCTATATATGGGTTTATATCACTTTTTTATAGACACTGTTTGCACTTTATATGTAAACACTAGGCACTTTTTACCTAATATATGCACTTTATTGGCGAAAGTACAACTAGACATTATCACCTTTAATTATACATAATGTCACGTTTAATAATTACTCAGACTCTTTCACCTAGAGATAGTTAACAATTCAACACCATTGTCACATAGTAATTTACTATATATATTTTATTATTAAGCACTTAACATTTATAAGCACTTCATCCTGATTTCATAGTACTTGTTTTTTTCTCTAGAACTAACAGATGTACACTGCACACAGCTAATATAATGATAGCTCTATCTCCATAGTGGCGCCGTGGGTGCCGCGTCGTCACGTGGGGGCGGAGCTTCATTGCACATGCGCACCGGCCACAGTAGAACGCCGATCTGAGATGCACTGCACCTGGGGGTAAGCTAATTTTATTATTGTATTTGCTTATTTAAGTCTGAATTTTGATTTTGTAAATGTATTGAGCCTGAAGAAAGTCCCACACAGAGGACTGAAACGTTGATTATTTTTAATATGAACAAATAAAGATTAGAATTTTTATTCTGTGTGTGCTGCCACCTTTTTGGAAATTTATATATATATATATATAAATACACGATTTATATTTTGCTATTTTAATATGTTGAAAAAAATATGTATCCAAAAATATTAAATGCTTTGGAAAGCTTATCCAACAATATTAAATCGTCCTAAGTCAGGTATGTTAGTGAGTTATGAGTAGAAGGCCAGATGGAGTCAGAAAGGGGTCTGAGTATTTAGGGAATAATTTATGAATATATGGATTTTAAGGAATGTGCAAAAACAATATCCAGTATATGCTGAGCACTGTAGGGGAGAAAAGAAAAAAAATAACAAATTTTTAACTTGAACAAAAGAACTGTAACTGCCATTTTGTCCATCGTCTGGAGCAAAAAAAGCTATGTGTAATACAGGGAGCAGTTTTACTCACTAATCCTCACAATAAAAATATATGAATATGTTCAAATAAGACATAAAAAAATTGTTGCCCGTTCCTCTCATTTTCTTGTCCCTTTAAGTAAGGAGTAGGCAACCTTTAGCACTCCAAGTGTTGTGAACTACATCTCCCCTGATGCTTTGGAACATTAAGTGTCTAAGAGCATTTTGGGAGATGTAGTCCACAACACTTGGAGTGCCAAAGGTTGCCTACCCCTGCAAGTGTTATTGAAGCAGTTACTATATTAAGGTGTGCAGTAGTGTTAGCTGAGTATAAACATTCTTCTCTTGTAATTTTAGTGCTAGTATTGGCAGACTGTGCTCCATGATCTACCGGCTAATTGCTCTGATCAGAATACTGATGTCTACAATATTTTAGACACATTGAGTGGAGAGGTTTTTCTATATTAATAGTGCATAGATGAACTGGCTGCTTGGTAGAGGTGGTATTGTCAATTCCAAAAGAAATGTTGTACACGATAAATATTTTGGTTGGACAAATTTTGGTTGTACACGAT
This sequence comes from Pelobates cultripes, assembly GCA_933207985.1. Taxonomy (NCBI): domain Eukaryota; kingdom Metazoa; phylum Chordata; class Amphibia; order Anura; family Pelobatidae; genus Pelobates; species Pelobates cultripes. The sequence continues at coordinate 33,644,280 of OW240915.1, forward strand.
GGTCTACTGGCCTTGAATAAGTTTGAACCTATTCAACCCTAATGTCTAAGTGTTTTAGAAATCCCATCTAAATCTGGAAAAGTCTTGACTGGTCAGTTTTTAGCAGGTTATTCTGTCATTCAGAAACCAAACCCAGGAAAGCGTGTTAACTATTTGCCTGTGCATTCACAGTTTGACCTGGTCTGTGCTTCATGGACACCACGGGCAAGCCAAAAACTAATAAGGAGCATAGTATCATACACTTCAACTAGAGTGTTTGAAGTGAGATCCTCTGAGTCCTCACTTAAGAATACTGAAATCAGCATACAACAATGATTGATGAGCACCACCAGACAAAATTAGTTGACGTTCTTTAGCATTCAAGTGGACATTGCAAGTGGACGTTTCGACTATAAAAGGGTCTTCGTCCAGTTCTTGTTGATGTCAACACGAGGGTGACAACAGATTTGCCAGTTTTGGCTCACATCATGTTACATGTGCTCTATTGAGTTACCAATTTATTTATTTATGACACAACTCACAGTTTCTATCATACACTTGACATGGTCTTTGTTCTGGGAGTTTTGGTGGATAATGATGCTTTAACTTCACAGTCTCTATGAAATAATTCTAATAAGATGGAATGAAGAATAACCCAGAGTCCTTGTTCCTTTATTTATATATGGTGGGCTTCAAAAACACAAGTCTGATCAAAAATAGGCATAAGCTTAAACAACTATTTAAAATGACAACTTTTGGAGTCTCTCATTTGAAGACACGTGGACTGAGGGAATACTCTTTATGGTGAGAGAATATCAAGATAGAACATTTAAATGACCATTCCACCTTACCTAGACTGCAGATTAGGAGCTGAACTTAGCCCAAAAGGCATAAGGAGTTCCATCTTGGCATGCTGTTTCACCTTTCTTCCACCCTTTTAACAAAGAATAGAATCGTTTTGTGGCTCCTTGGGAATAAGTAATGTTTGAGTCACCAACAAGTGAAGCACAAAAGATGTTCACTTGCAATTCAAAAGCATAATATCCAACAACCAAAGTGGGTTTGCTGAGAGAGTTTTTACTTACAGAGGACAACCCGAAGAGATGATCACAAACATTTAAATTGTGGTTGTGAATGAATCTGGCTCATTCTGATGACATTAGATGAGAAGTTGTGCATCCTGTGACTCTACATTTTTGGATGAAAGTCGTGGGAGTTATAGTCCAGTACCAACCAGATTAGTATGAGTGGTTGCCCAAATCTAAAATTGAACATGCTGGGCGTTTATCACAGCATACACCGAGATTACCTTTTTCTGAGGTTCAAAGTCATTAAGGATTACAAAAACCTCTACAAGTCAAAGGACAAAAATCCTTTGAGCATTTACCAGAAAATATTCACCTTCTCCACAGCAATTTCTGCTAAGCTTTTAATCATTTCTCTCCCACACAGTCTTGGGAGAACACGCAGTAATTTAATGCTATAAGGTCAGCGGCCTTAAAAAAGTGACCAGCATTAGTGTAAAAAGAATTCCATATTATATTTAATATGTTTTAAAGTTGTTTCTATCTCAGCATTGAACCAAAATACACACTTCAGATTTTCTCACATTTTTTTTTACATCTGTACCAAGTGAATCACTATGCACATGCTAACATTTCTAAGACATCTGCTGCAAAGTCGAACATAGATCTACTCGTTCAATGTTCTGACTGAGTCGTTTAAAAGACCTATAATTGTTAATCGATATTGGAACATTAATGAAGTATACAAGGCAATGGTAAATCAATCTGCCTTTCGACGAGAGTAGCAATGAATGCAGTTATTATTTATATTTGCATTTTTCAAGCAGTCATGTCATTTGAAAGGCGTCTTCACTCAACAGTGAATTATTGTAAATTGAAAATGGAATTTGAGGAATTTAAGTCAAAGTAGAGAAAATGGAATGTATCCCAACTCCACTATAGTTTTAGCTTTGCTATGTGGCTACAATTTTGCAAACTACGATCTCGATTTAACATTTTGGATATGTTTTTTAAATGCTTTAATATTCTTGAATAAGATTTTTTTTGAAATTTAAAATAATAAAATATAAAACAAATTGTAAGTAAAAAAAAAATCAATATATCAAAAAATATTAAAATATGTTTAGAAATATGAAATCATTTGAAAAGCTTATCCAAAAATATTAAGTCGAGGCCTATGTTCACTACAATTCACTGTTTAGTGAATAAACCAGTAACACGATACATGGGAATAAATTAAATCCACTACCTGGATAAGACGCTACAAAATGACAATGTTCTATCTCAATAGATAGGGTTATTAACGTCAGCTGTATCACTCGCTGAAAATAAATTTTTACATATTTAATAGCATTCTCACCACAAACTGAGGGAGATTAATTAAAGTGTTCTAAAATAATGTCTAAAGTACTAAACGTGGGGTAATCACCATGGAAACCACTAAAAAAAAACACAGGTACATTCCATTGGTGACGCCTCCCCATTTTACATCTTGGCATGACTTTTTAAAACAGAACACTTTGATAAATCTTCCCCACAATGTTTGAAGCTGTACATTACAAGATTCATTTGTGAATTAGGTGCTGATTATTGCAAGGGATACCAATTAAAATTATAGTGACTGTACACACCTATATAATAATAGTTTAAATGTCAGCAGCTGCAAAACGTAATATGTGATTTTGCAATCATCACAAACAAACAACAATCAAATATAAATATAACAAGTAAGTGAACTTTGACACTGAATATAAGTAAGGTAGGATTTATGCTTCACAGGCTAAAAACCAGTTTTTTTTTGTTTTTGTTTTTTAAATATGTATATTTTAAAATAATATCACTATAGTCTGGCCTAATTTTATATTATTCTTTAAAAATATTACTATCTTCTGGGCCACCTTTTTCCCTAATGGTTTCCACTATTCCAGAGATCCAGTTTATCTCTAACAGTGGACAGTTTCACCCTAAACTAAAACCAAGTTGTCATTCCTAGAGCCTGGACATCAGCTCCGCTACATGTGAGTGAACATTTTATATATCTTTTATGATAATATAGTCATAGATTATTATATCATTATTAACACATCTGTGACATGTGGTATAATAAGAAACAAACAAAAAAAGATATAAAGATAATTTAACCAACAGGTTACTAATCTATTTCCAGTAAATACCCCCTATAAAAGGTGTTAAATTGAAAGAGCCAAGTTTTAAGCTCTGTTAAACGTAAGGTATAGTTCAGTATTGTTACTATTATTTTCAGACAATTTTAACAAAATTATTTTTATTGTTCTCTCTTTATTTCCTGGTCTTTATATTCCAGTTGAACTTGTACTATGATTGTTCAGAAATTAAATAATCATGATAATGTTTAACAAAGAAAATATTATATCTTGTTTCCAGAGCTCTCCTGTGTTTTGGATACTATTTTGAAACTTAGCTATATTTGTTAAACTCAATCTCAGTATTTGTCAAATACTTTACTCGCGCTTTAATACTCGCAGTATTAAAATAGCAGAAGTGATGGCATTTTGGCTGTTTTGCTATTCTATTGCCATCACTAAAATACATGAAAGGGTTACTTGGTGCAGTTTATTGCATCAATTTGAACACATAAAAATGTATGTAAAGTGTTGTAAATTGTGCTACCTAATTTCTGGAGAAAAACCATTATTCATAGTAGATTATTTTACAGCTTAAATGATCTGGCCCCAACGACCAATAAAATAAACTGCTTCTTTTTTAACTAAATGCCAGTTGAATAATAAAAAAAAAACAGGGATTCTGAGACCCCTAATAACTGCACGATGGGTACTCGAAAGCGTTAGTGAGGTTTTGGCTCTTAACCCTGAGCACAGTAAGCAACAGGACCGTGCCTAGATTTCCTTTTGGATTTAGGGAGACTATGAATATGCAAAAGAGGAAATACAGGACGAGACCCTCTTTGAGAAAAGGCAAAATCCTAAAAACTTGCAAGCCCTATCTGCAAGTAGAATTCAGTAACCATTCCAGGATCATCCTGTCTAGGAAGAAATGGATCATTTTAATTTCCTCATAATTATCATTCCACTGGAAGCAATAATTTGCTACAAATCTCAACGGCATTATCCTCACCATGGCCCTGCTTAAAGGGACACTATAGTCACCTGAACAACTTTAGCTTAATGAAGCTAATAGCTTGCTAGACCCTGAAAAAGCCTCCTGTATGTGATTAAAGTTCAATTTATAGATTGAGATACAATTATTTAAGGTAAATTACATCTGTTTGAAAGTGAAACCAGTTTTTTTTTTCATGCAGGCTCTGTCAATCATAGCCAGGGGAGGTGTGGCTAGGGCTGCATAAACAGAAACAAAGTGATTTAACTCCTAAATGACAGTGAATTGAGCAGTGAAATTGCAGGGGAATGATCTATACACTAAAACTGCTTTATTTAGCTAAAGTCATTTAGGTGACTATAGTGTTCCTTTAAGGGAGGCCATTTTATGAGCATAAGCCTGATTGGTCGTTTTCCAGGCACCTCAGACCATCAGTTCAAGAGAGATTCATCCTGAAGAAGGAGACATTGTCCTCACCTAAACTGCAATCTCTAAATGGTATTCATTTTCCAGCTAGTTAGTTCTAAAAACGGCAGCTTACATTTTACAGGAAAATAAGTTTGTCACGGTTTTATAGTTTATTTCCTGTACCTTGTATAAAGAGGCAGAACTCCAAAAAGAATATCCATAATGTATACTAATCTTTGCAGAGAGTGCCACTTTCATGTGGGTGTTAAAAAAATAATAGGAGATAGACTATCTACCCCAACCCCAAACCAAACCCAGATACTAAGTTACAATTACATAAAGACGTTCTGACTGTGGTCCATTCACAAAATAATTTTTTTCATTCTTTTTTTTTTTTTGCTAATGCCGGGGTATGTCTTTGATGTAATTTCTCTGTAGAGTTGAGTGTGATATAAATCTTCTCCCCCAAAATATAAAAATGATAACTTTCATAGAAAAAAATAATTAGAATATTGCAGAGGATTTATTAAACACACTGTATGAGACATATAACATCCTCAGCAATGAGGTGAAGTGAAGTGTTTGAACTTGTCATGAATATTATTTGTTATATGCTATCACCACCCATACTGCATACATTTAAATTGTGCAGTCATAAGTATTCTGATGATTTCAACACCCTAAGGTTAATGTACATCAACAACCAAGCAAAAACAAGTGGTAAAATGTTGTATGGGGGGGAGGGAGGGAGAGGGGTGTCATTATGTTGACAGTATCTATTGCCTTTAAGAATTTGATTTAATTGAATTTACATCCACAAACTAATCATATGTTTTCTTTCTAAATAGAGTTTATTTTGGAGATTTTCTAATTATTAGGTAGGGGTTATAAGAGACTCCATTCCTTTGTATGTAGTGGCTCACCAGCAGGGCCGGACTGGGAAAAAAATTCGGCCCGGGCATTTTTTTATCACAGCGGCCCACTAAGAAGGGGGCGGGGCAGAGAGGGTGTGTTTTGTCATCACTCATGACAAACACGCCCCCTCTCAAAGTGAGCATGTTGGTTCAATGCTCTTCCAGGGCAGACCATGCACAGAGTTCTGCTGAAGAGCTCTAGCATGAGAAAAAAGCCCTGTATTTGTTCTGCGCAGTGCAAGCAAATTTAATAACATGCTTGCACTGTGTTTCCTTGCAACTTGTCTCTGGTGTCTCTATAAATGGATACCAGGAGACAAATGGGTCAGGAAAGAGTATTGTGCATGTGTTTTGGAGCCTGCTTGGGGTATTGCGTGTGTGCAGAGTGAGCTGGTCGTGGTGTGGTATTGTGTAATAAGGTCGGTTTTAGTCGTGTTGTGTTTGTGGTGTAATGTAATGCATATGTGGCTAGGGGCTTTAGAGAATGTGTGTTTAGGGGATGTAGCAAGTGTGTGTATACAGGCTATAGTGTGTGTGTGTAGGTGATGTAGTGTTTGTAGAGAGTGTGTGTTCAGGGAATGTAGTATGTGTTTGCTTATAAGGAATCTAGTGTGCGTATAGGGGATCCAGAGTGTGTGTGTGTTTGAAGGACCCAGAATATGTATAGGAGATCTAGTGAGCGTGCGTATATAATGGATTCAGAGTGTATATAGGGATCTAGTGTGTGTATGTGTGTAGATGATCCAGAGTTGGGTAGAGGATCTAATGTGTGTCTGGAATGAAATGTGTTTAGGGGTGCTGTGTGTGTGTGTGTGTGTGTGCTGTGTGTGTGTGTGTGTGTGTGTGTGAGGGGTGCTGTGTGTATATTTATATGTGTATATATATTATATAAATATGTTTGGAAGTATTGTGTATGTGTGTTAGGCAGTGTATCGTGGGGTTGTGTGTGTATGTGAGGAGTGCAGTATGTGTGTGTGATGGATCCTGTGTGTGAGGTGTGGGTGCTGTGTGTGGGTGCTGTATGTGATTGATTTGTGTGAGGGTGCTGTGTGTGTGGGTGCTGTGTATGATGTGTGTGAGAGTGCAGAGTGTGATGTGTGTGAGAATGCTGTGTGTGAGAGTGCTGTGTATGATGTGTGTGAGAGTGCTGAGTGTGAGAGTGCTGTGTATGATGCATGTGAGAGTGCTGAGTGTGAGAGTGCTGTGTATGATGTGTGTATGAGAGTGCTGTGTATGATGTGTGTATGAGAGTGCGGTGTATGATGTGTGT
>OW240915.1:33651071-33688865 GCA_933207985.1 Pelobates cultripes
TGTGCCTGGGAGATAATTGGATCAGGAATTGTACTAACTTAATTAGCTCCAGACACAAAAACACACATTTCAGCAGTACCCCGAGAGTACCCTTAAAACCCATGGAAACCTTACAAAAGTTACATCCCCTGATAGCCCCGATCTGAGTGACCAACATATACAAAAATCACTTCGGTCGGTTCAGGGGTTTGGGATTTCCATGGAATTCATATCTTGACTGACAGCACACGAGGCTCCTGCCCAAAAGAGTTCCATGAAATCAGGCTGTGCGGTCAGTCTCTTTGGGGAATACTTAATACAGTCAAAATACCGAATGTAGCGGTTCGTGGGTAGGTTCAGTCTGTGTCCCTCGTTTAGGAGCTTGCTCCCACCGAACGCTGATCTTCCCATCCGAATCCAGCCGAACATATGTAGAGATGGAAGTCCCAGCGGTGTTCGCACTGTCGAGTGTCTTATTATAGTTCCATGCATTCGACGACCAAACACCGCTGTATGTGTGTGTGCTAAAGATGGCCACGCCACATGTTTGCATGCCGAACGGCGACCACCCAGCCGATCACTAATTAAGTTCCGGTTAAACATAAATCAAGGAGGTTAATAGGCTGCACACTCCACTTGCGGGTGGTACAACTGTTAGGTAACCGATCAGAATAACTACAATCCGTTCGGTAAGCCCCATATACCAAACCATATAAGGGAAAAGGCACAATCAAAGCCTTTCCATTGTCCTGAACCAAGGTCTAACACAAGAGGCTGGCAAGCAGGCCCCTCCAAGAACCAGTGGCGAGGTTACTTTCATCACAAAGGTTACCACCTTTATGTGGACAATTTTTATAGCAGCGTCCGTTTGTTTCAAACTCTTTATGGTTTGCAGACACTGGCCTGCGGCACTGTGAGAAAAATGCCAAAGATTTTCCCAGATCTCTCATAGAGGCCAAATTAAAAAACGGTGAATGCAAAGCTCTGCACAAAGCTGAAGAGCTTGCAATAAAATTTAAGGACAGGAAGGATGTTAACATGCTAACCACCATCCACAACAAAAGCATGTCAGACGTCACTATCTGAGTATAGACCAAACCTGTTTGCATCAGGGCTTCTAACCAGGGCCGGACTGGGAATATAAAGCAGACACGCTCAGGGGCGTATTAGCCGCGAGGCAAACAAGGCATTTGCCTTGGGCGGCATTTTTCAGGGGGCGGCAAAAAACGCCGCCCCCCAAATGCCCAGGGCAAATGCCTAGTTAGCCTTGCGGCTAACTGACATCCCGAGTGGGCGGGCGGCGCTGGCAGCTCTTCCTCTGAGCTGACTGCTCAGCTCCCTCACGCACCGCAGAGTGAGGCTGGGAGCCGGAAGATGACGTCATATTCCAGCTCCCAGCCTCACTCTGCAGCCGGCGCGCGAGGGAGCTGAGCTGACAGCTCATAGGAAGTGCTCCCTCGCCAGCCGCCAGCCTGCCAGCGCCGCCCGCCCGACCTGCAGCCACTGGACCACCGGACCACCAGGGAGAGAGACCCCCCCCAGCACTCCCAAAGGTAAGGAGGTTGGGGGGGGATTTAAATAAAAAAAAAAGTTAATGTGTGTTTGTGAGTGTGTGTGTGTTTGTGTCTGACTGTGTTTGTGAGTGTTTGTGTGTTTGTGAGTGTGTGTGTGTGTTTGTGTCTGACTGTGTTTGTGTCTGTGTGTGTGTGTGTGTGTGTGTTTGTGTCTGACTGTGTTTGTGTCTGACTGTGTGTGTGTGTGTGTTTGTGTCTGAGTGTTTGTGTCTGTGTATGTGTTTGTCTGTGTGTGTGTGTTTGTGTCTGACTGTGTTTGTGTGTTTGCGAGTGTTTGTGTGTTTGTGAGTGTGTGTGTGTTTGTGTCTGACTGTGTTTGTGTCTGTGTATGTGTCTGTGTGTGTGTATGTGTCTGACTGTGTGTGTGTTTGTGTCTGACTGTGTTTGTGTGTGTGTGTGTGTGTCTGACTGTGTATGTGTGTGTGTGTGTGTTTGTGTCTGACTGTGTGTCTGACTGTGTGTGTGTGTCTGACTGTGTGTGTGTGTGTCTGACTGTGTGTGTGTTTGTGTCTGACTGTGTGTGTCTCTGACTGTGTGTGTTTTTGTCTGACTGTGTTTGTGTCTGTGTCTGACTGTGTGTTTGTGTCTGACTGTGTGTGTATTTAGAAGGTGGGGCGGGGGGAAGGGTTGGGTGGGGGTGGCGCGGGGGGAGGGGGGCGCCTGAGTTTTGTCCTGCCTAGGGCAGCACAAAACCAGGATACACCACTGGACACGCTCACCGTCTGTCACATCCTGTTCCTCGCTGCGGATCATTCTGGCAATGGCTTCTGGTATCCAGTACTGTTTTTGCTGTCCTTGCTTGGTTTTTCTGGTTTTCTGGTCTATGTCTGGTTTTCTTTATTGCTGGGTTTCTGAGTTCATTCTTATATTCTGTCCCTGGATTTCCCAGTCTCTTGGATTCACTTAAATGTTTGTTTTATGTTGCCACACCCGTTTGTTTTCCACTTTCCTTTTGTTTCAGCTTGGACCTGCAGCAGTGTTTCTAGTCTCTGCCCTATCTTGCAGGTAAGTGCTATTGTGGTTTAGTGTGGCTGTTTTAGCATACATTAGGCAGTGTAGGACCTGCCAGATATGGGGTACATTGGTGTTGTTGGCAGGCTTATGCAATGTATGATCATATAATGTGACTAAATCCCCATACTTTTCATATATAGTGCTTAGCTATGTTTCCTCTTGTTTTACCTTGTATTTCTTGTCTTGTTTTATTTAGTCTTGTAACCCCAGTCCATGTACAGTCCTATCCAGTCATGCCCATGTTATGTTTTTGTTTTCTTCCTGTCTTGTGTACATGTTGTAGGTTATGCTTTCTGTCCTGCTCTGGTTCTGGGTTCTCCTAGTTTTGTCTTGTTTTCATGAATGGTGTCTATTTCTAGTCTTGCCTTGCTCTCCTAGTTTTGTCTTGTTTTCTTGTATGGTGCCTTGCTCTCCTAGTCTTGCCTTGCTTCAGTACTGGATATATCCTTGCTGCAGAGCCTCCCTATTCAGCTCCTGGGAGGTCTGCTTAATTACCTGCTCCTAGTTCCTGGGATCCGCATAAGCCAATCAGGGTTCTGGTATGTGGCTGCACAAACGCTGGTGCTCAACACCAGGGGGCGTGTGGTTACCCTGCACCAGACCCTGCTAATCCACCTCCACACTGTGACTCCTACTCTGAACATCAGGCATACTGGGTCCCGGTCCTTGCACCGCCGCCCGGACAGTGTCTGGGTCCCGGGCACCAGACCGCCACCCGTGACACCGTCACACACTTGCTTACCACAGACAAGCTTCCAACAGATAAGCCCACTGACACACACATGCTCACTTCCGACAAGCTCACTGCTACACTCGCAAGCTCACTCAGGAGCAGGCACACACACACACAAGCTCACTCAGGAGCAGTCACATACACACATACAAGCTCACTCACTAGCAGCCACCCGCATACAAGCTTCCTCACTAGCAGCCACACACACAGCTCACTCACTAGCAGCCACACACACACAAGCTCACTCACTAGCAGCCACACACACACAAGCTCACTCACTAGCAGCCACACACACAAGCTCACTCACTAGCAGCCACACACACAAGCTCACTCACTAGCGGCCACACACACAAATTCACGGTCGGGCCTTTCTTCATGATTAATTAAAATTTATATATATATATATATATATATATATATATAAATAATAATAAATATTTGGATAAGAAGAGGAAGTTTTGCGCACACGTTGGAAAATGTAATAATCTGCAATATAAATAACTATCATAGGACAGTATGTAAAGAACACTATATATAATGTGTAGTAACTTGGAACACTCACAATTCAGAGAGCCATATGAGTCGGCTCTCTACTTGTAAAAGCCTGTAGAATGTCTCAAAGCAGAGCTGTATACAAACTGGTCCCACCAGGCATGGATGTAAAATATCGTCTGGATACAATCAGGAACCCGAAGTTAGTATAAAAATCTTTTATTCCAATAAAAATACTTTAAAAATAAGCATAACGCGTTTCGACCATTTCATTGGTCTTCCTCAGATGCAATAAACAATGTATCACAGTAACATACTTTTATATTACACATATAATTAATAAATTACATACATATGGAAGTTGAATACAAAACCCACCCCTTAGAACCATATAAGGGCTTTCCGGGTTGTTTGCCCCTCCCAATATGGCGTCCTACTAACCACTAGTCCATATATTATGTCCTTCTTTGGAAGGGTGTATGAACCTGACGCTCACGTTGTTGCCGCTCACGTGACTCGCGTGGTTATCCGTCACGTGACTTCCGGTGGAACGCAGGAAGTCTAAGGGCCGAAAACCGGAAGTAACATGTGAATTTCCCCGCGAATTTGAAAATTGGCATGATATATAAACCATGAAGATTACAACACATCTATATCCCTGAGGAAGTCACCATAGTGACGAAACGCGTTGGATACTACTTTTGGACTTTTTATGCTAATATACAGCTGTTATTATAGTCCATTTGTTATTTTTATTTATTTTATTTTATATTTTTTTAATTTTGTGTACCTCCATTTTGGGATCTCTCTCTACTTTCACCTGGAGACCCGGCCATTACTTCATTATGGAGATATGCTGTCTTACTTCTGATTTCTTGTAAGTGCAATATTTGGAATAAATTTTGTTATTTTTATACAATCTGCACTATCTATATTTTTTCTTTTGTTCCTGAGCTGAAGGAAAAAGGGATATTTTATTCCTGAGCTGAAGAAAAAGTGATATTGTCAGTCCTCGCCATATATATTCGGTCTCCAATGTGGAAAGTACCCCTGACAGGATGACAGGCGTGATTACTACTCCCTTCTTGTAAGTTTTCTACCACGTGCAAATCCAATTTTGCCTAACTTACTTCACTATATTTTGTATTTTGCTATTTTATAGATTCCACGTTCATTTTCAGCCATATTCAGGTTGTATTGTTCTCAACCACCCTCTATTTGTATATATCACCTTTGGGTTTTTATATATACGTCCTTGTGTTTATTCTTTATAGTGTGTGTGTGAGGTACACTTCTCTGAGGGTGTGTTTTTCTAGTGTATTATATAGTAAGCATATCCTTTTTTGTTTCTTTACATACTGTCCTATGATAGTTATTTATATTGCAGATTATTATATTTTCCAACGTGTGCGCAAAACTTCCTCTTCTTATCCAATTGTGTACATGTAAGTGTTTTGTAAGGTGACTTCAACACTGATTTGTTTTTGCTGCACGGGGATTTATTATTATTTAGCGCCATTTCACCCTTTTTTCTTGTTAATAATAAATATTTACTTATTAAAAAATATATATTTTTATGCTTTATGACTCTTATGCCAGTATACCATTATACTCCAGTCCAGTCCTGAAGGTTTCCTTCAACGCATTTTCAGAGCTATTACATATTTCCTAAACATTGTTTGTTTCCATCATACCTTTCTCAATTACATGTTTATAACAAAAAAGGTACTGCATTGCTGTCTCTCCTTAATGATCACCAAGAGGCAAATCTTTCAGAAGGGATTTATTCACAAAACTCCAATTGTTAACATATTAAAATCAAAATGGAAAATTTGACGCTGATATAGCTAAGCTGTGACTTTACCCTAGTTGGAGAATTTCTCTACATCCGCTATTTTACTCTCCATTTTTCCCATTCAAATTTCAATTTGCTTCAAAATAGAGCTTAGTAAATAACCCTCATAGTCTTTGCTTTTCATTGGTGGGAGAACTGCCTGCTCATTGGAGTATTGTAGCCTCTCCACTGCAGCTAGATCCTAGTTAGACAGAAGATAGAGGTAAATCGTGTTATGGGAAAATTAGAAGTCGAGGGTGTCAGAATAGGGAAGCTATGGATAGTAAAATAAAGGTTTTCCAGGTGCCAACTTACCACAGGTTCTCTGTCCAGGGGCTGATTTGTACTTTCCAAGTTGTTTATAGAATAAGGAGGAATTGCTTCTTAATATAATCAAAGTTTGTATTATTGTATGTTAACGTATGGAAGGCTAACACACAGGGTTACATCAGTTATAGCATTCAGTGGCAAGGTGGAGGCTTCACGCATGGTATGGCAGAGTAACATGTAACAGGACGTAAAACAAACGTAACAAGGGTATGGTGGAAAAAACTGGATATTTATAGGTAGGGGTACAAACATGGCCGGACTAGCCCACTGGGATACATGGAAACTCCCTGGTGGGCCAGGGTACCTTGGACTGGGTAAGTAAGCTTTTTTGTGTCAGTAGTTTGTCTGTAGTGAATTTGTGTATGTCAATAAGCTTGTCTGTAGCAAGCTTTTGTGTTTTTGTGCCAATCAGTTTGTCTGTAGTAAACTTTTGTGTGTCAGTCAAGTTGTCTGTAGTGAGCCTGTGTCTCTGAATGATCTTGTACAAAGCATAATACTAAAGGTAATGCAGACTGTAGGATTACATTGTATCACAGTAAGAGAGTCAGGGACAATGGTTAATGGTTTACTCCCTGCAGTGCAGAAACATCTTCTCTACACAATTAAGGAAACAGAGTGGGGTCTGATAATTGGATTCATTGTTTCCCCCTCTGTCTGGAATTACCTGTACCTGATTTCTTCTGTTAATTAGAGTTTGATAGTTTTAATAACTTTAATTGTTGTCTGATGTACCTGGGATTGAATTATCTGTTTTATATTAGACTCTATGTTGTTTGAAGTGTACCATGTTAAAATGTATTTAATTTTCCCCTGGGCCTCATGTCCCTGATTGCTCAATGTTGTTCATGAGTTAGAACTGTTATATATATTCTGTCTATGAATCAAAATAAAATGTGTTCATGATTTACCAAGAATGAGCTTGTGTGTCTTTAGATGCATCCAGGTATATTACTGTTTGTTGTCAACTATAGAGTAGTTACTCATAGATAATTGCCAGTGGACTAGATAGATAGAATAAACTGGAGCTAAAAGTGCAGTTTATCCTGCATTGCCAGTGGATACATGACTCACAGTACCGGATCTTAGTGCTTAGGATAGCAGTTTGCAAAATCTTATAGCCTGAAACAAGTTGAATTAATTCAAGTCATCATTCTCAAATTTTCTTTAGTGTAATGTTTCAGTAATTCTTTACTTGGATAAATTGGTGAAAATGCAGCCATCCACTACACACACACACACACACACACACACACACACACACACACACATGTTCCACTACACAAACACTGTATCCACTACAAACACACACTAGTTTCACTACACACATGCACAAACACTGCATCCACTAATCACACACACTCAACATCAGGTTTGCCCAAAAGGTAGATCCCCAAATGTTGTAGAACTATATGCCTTTAGAATGCTTTTTGAATGACAAATCATCATGGAAGTTGCAGTTTTAAAACATCTGGGGATCTACCGTTTAGGCACCTCTGCTCTGCATCAACTATTAACACAATGCATCCACTACACACACTCTCTGCATCCATGCTACATACACTGCATCTTTGTGGGCAAATTCAGTTTGTGCCTAGTGTGTAGACTTGGAGGGTGAGACCCAGGGCCCAGACCTTGTGCTGCATAATGGGCCCCAAAATTTCTGATGGCAGCCCTGAGTCGAAGTTGCATACTATTTGCTACATACCGGCACTAACAGTCAACTTTTTCTCAATCTGCTGCCAGCATTATAAGTCACTACAATACAGAAGATCAGGAATAAAGGTAAGCATCAGTTTTATGAAATCTATATATTTTTGTGGAATTCCACAGGTATAGATTAGCAAGTATAAGGTATACTATATTTTGATATATATGTGGGAACTACAGCAAATTTTGCAAAGACCCCCTATGGTAACATCCCAGGGGTGCAAGCAAAGGTGAGTTATACTTGCAATCGCCTGTTGGCACCACTATCTCGTGCACCTATCTATCACACTGAGGTCTATAGAGGATCCATGAAGACCGTGGGAGCCTCCATTGATATTATCTTGCAATTAGTGGGAAGTAACAAGATGGTACCTCAAGTTTGAGATTTACCATAAGACAAAATAGTTCTTACTTTGTCTTTTATCTTTTGACTGCAATTGAGTTTCAATGAAATAAGCTTTCTTTCAAGATTGTATCCTAAAATATCCTCAAAATTGTGGGGGAGGGATAACAGCTGCTTTAATATATCAGCTTGCATCACATTAACTGCATTTGCAAGCAAGCGAGAACTCGGGTCAACATGCACAAGTGCAGTTATTCACATAACAAAAATTGCAATGGTGCAGCAGGTGTGCTGATGTTTTGCATTTGGAACTTCAAACCAGACAAATGCAATGTATTAATTAGTGAATAAACCACCTTGTGTATGTTGCTCAAAAATGGGGTATGTTTTTTTTTTTTTTTTGCTTGGTAGAATGTTCAGTTTTTGCATTACATTGTAATTGCTAATGCTAAGTGGGCACCACAATCCAATTTATTCAAAACTGTTTTCATAAAATTGCTTGAACATTTAGGAAAAATATGTGAACGAAATTCATTCTGTCTAAGTCAGTCGCAAAAGATGGACAACCTGAATTCTACCAAAGCTGATTTTATTCAGCATGCACGTCTAGTAATTACCTATATAAATTATAATGATGCATCACCCTGGAATGAAAACTACATGCTTGTCATATTGTCATGTTGTTCGACCCGCATGAGCCAGTTGCTGCTGACATACAATGTTGTTATGTAATTTTCATTTGTAAGTATATCAGGAGCATTTAACAGGGTGTGTTGATAGATAATGAATATTATACCATAAAATATGGTATCTCTATACTGAAGACAGAAAAAAAACCTCTGAAATTATCAACTATGCAGTTTCTATAAAATGCAAAAACTGCCCCAGAAAAAGCAGCTCTGAAATAATATCCCAGACTGCCACGCAAAATATGCAAATCGATGCTTTTATTTATTGCCTTGGTTTGCATTGAACTGATAATTTAAAATAGATTTCATGCAACGTGTTGGAGAAACATATTTGTCAGTCTTCTGTATTTTAGGCATTTTTTTTTTTTAGTTCTTTTTTGCCTTGTTATAAAGCAGAGGTTCCCAAGCCAGTCCTCAAAGACTTCCTACCAGTCCATGATTTAGGGATTATCCTGTGGTGTCTAAAGTGTTTTGGGGTTTTTCCTTCTAAAAACACCTTAGACACAGATGGGTAATCCCTAAATCCTGGACTGTTAAGGGGTACGTGAAGACTGGGTTGGAAACAATGGGAATATTATGACTAATCTTTATTTAAAGGTTAGTCTAAGCCTCATCCGCAATTTGCATTGATGCATGTTGCTTAAAATGAAACTCTAGACCCCTAAGGCACTTTTATTTTGCTGAAATGCTTTGTATGAAAAGTGTGTCCCATAATTTTCTTTTACATAAAGTGCAGATTTCAATAGAAATTGGCACTTTTATATATTAATCTTGCTACTCCCCTTTGCTTCCAAGCAGTTCACATATACTGTAACTTTTTTGATCCAAAACCCTGTCCATACTTTCTGTGGCTGTCCAATGAAGCTCAATGAGAAGTCTTTGCATGGCAGATGCCCTGAGCAGTCGCTGCCACTTGCGTTTAGCTCCACTGAACTAACCACACCAGGAAGTAACCAGACCAATTGTATGATTGATTGTCAGGGTGGAAGCATTTATAAAAGTGCTCATTTCTATTGAAATCTGCACTTTTTCTAATATGAAAAAAAGTGGACACAGTCTTCACACAGAGGATTTCAGCAAGCTAAAGTGCTTCAGGTGTTTGGAGTCTTCCTTTAATCTGCGTGCAACAAGGCCACTATATGAGCAATAGAAGGCGTGAAGGTGGTCCTCAAAAATACTTGTTTGCACGTCTTCTTAGTGCTGACCCTGATAGTTTAGTAACTACCCATGAGTCAGGATCTAAGTGTATTCAAAGGCATCATTTTCTAAAATCCTCCTCCAACGGAGACTTAAGAGTAAAGAGCAAATCCACCGTGTATGCACACGTGCCCTTCTTCCCACACCCTCTCTAACAGAGGTTGACCATTAATGTAGGCCAGAAAGAAAGGATGTAGGTATCGCCTAGCCGACAGCTTGTAACAGTTCTCAGCAATGTAAATATTCTATGCAAATTCCAGCCCACGTTGTCTGGTCCAGAGAGATTCCTAAACTGGCTTGCTTTTCTGACCAAAACCTTAGAAATCAGGATTAATGAGTGATATGAGATTTAGAAGGCCGTCTACAAGTTGATTTAAAATAGGTAGTGGAGTTTAAAAGGTTCTACAGACGAAAAGAGCACACAAAATGTAACTGCGTGAATCTAGAGAACTCAATAGAAGGAAGATTATACTTTTCTTCCTGAAATGTTTTTGTTATCAGGGATCCTCTCATAAGCAAATGTCTAAAAACAGTAAATTCTGAATTTCTTTAAAAAAATTAAAAAAAATGTATTCAGCGTAGAAGAAAATATGGGGGAGGGGAAATGCGGTATACCTGTCAAGCAAATACTTTTCTTTACGGTCGATGTACACTGGACCTGGTAGCATTGCAAAATAAACTCCTTTATTCTGGTAAACAATATTAAACCTGTCAGGCAGGTATTAAAGATTAACAATTAAACATATGTGTTTAGTTGCTAGAGTAGCAAATGACACACATTCTAATTAAACTTTTTTCGTAATGTTTAGGTTGGCCTTACTGTACGTGTTACAAAGCAAGTTAGGAAGATTTGCAGTTTTTGTTGAGTAATATGTCATGTAGGAGATGTTTTCTAAGATGTATGTAATGGTGAGATAATAATCACAAGACTGTAAGGCCTGAGGTCAAATATGTGAAAACAAGTTCAAAGCTAAACACCGCTGATGTATTGATGTATATGAAAAACGCGGTTAAGTCATATTTAATTTCCAAATGGATATTTCAAGAATCTGAACGAAGGCTGGTACAAACTTCGAACCTCCCTATTTCCATAAAGGATGCTAGCCAGGCCTTTCAGCTAATATGGACGGGCATAGTCAGAGGTTGGTTGTGCCTCTATGTATACAGAAAGGGGATCCCGAGAGTTTTAGTAAGGGATTCTTGAAGCATTCTGTTCGCAGCCTGTTATCACAGAACACAGCCAGGCTCAGGACTAGCCAGTCAGTATGAGAGCTGCAGCTCCGCTCTCCAATGCTGCTGGAATACTGATAAACACTGCAGCCCGATTCTCCTCCATGATGTCACTCTCCCTCACTGGAGCGGGACTTATGTCAGGGAGGGCGGACTGAGGCAAGGACAGAATTCCCATTACCTGCCCAGTAATCTTGTTCTGGGCTAATAATGTCCAAATGACGCTGCCGCAGGTAGAGTTATACATAATGCAGCAGGGAAGTTAAACTCTGTGTGCGCAGTAAATGCAGCTCCAGGCACCATGACCACTTCAAATCACTAGAGTAGGCATGGTGCATGGAATAAACCAATAACAGCCGCACTGGTTCTTTCCATTGTTTATGAAGCCTGCAGCTTAAATACATATATACTCCGGTCTCTCTCCTCATTTCACAAACACAGGGAAAAAGCTAGTGCAGATGTGTTGCCGAAGAGCCTAGACCAGCAGCAAACATAGCCTATACAGCCTAGCAGGAAGAGGAGCTCTCATTGTGCACTGGTGTTTGTTTTTTTTTGTTAGCTTTATTTAAAAAGGAAACTCCAGTGCCAGGAAAACAATCTGTTTTCCTGGCACTGCAAGGCCCCTCTCCCTCCCACCTCCCAATCCCCGGTAGCTGAAGGGGTGAAAACCCCTTCAGGTCACTTACCTGAGACCCCGCCGATGTCCCTCGGCGGTGGTTTCTTCTTGCCGCCACTCCTCCCAGTCATCATGTTGGCCGGTGGGCAAGACTGATCCAGCCCAGCCGGGGAGACCTAATGCGCATGCGCGGCCATTAGAGCTCCCCATAGGAAAGCATTGAAAATGCTTTTCAATGCTTTCCTATGGGGAATTGAGCGACGCTGGAGGTCCTCCCACAGCGTGAGGACATCCAGCGACACTCTAGCACAGGTTTTCTGTGCTGTAGAGCAGGAAGTGACCTCTAGTGGCTGTGTAGTAGACATCCACTCGAGGAGGAGTTAACCCTGCAAGGTAATTATTGCAGTTTATAAAAAAAAATTCAATAATTACACTTGCAGGGTTAAGGGTAGTGGGAATTGGCACCCAGACCACTCCAATGGGCAGAAGTGGTCTGGGTGCCTTGAGTGTCCCTTTAATACAAACACATGGAACCTACTTTATGGCACACAATGCAACATGCAATTAGAAAATGAATAGACCATTGGTAAAGCAAAAAAAAAATAAAAAAATAAAACATGGGAGAGACAAGAGAAACTAACATTAAGAGAAGTAGAAAAGGAAGCATTGGAAAGAAGTAGGGAAAATGGTTAAACCAGCAGTTCCCAAACTGTGTGCCATGGAATTTTTCCCGATGCTATAATTATGGCACCGCGGAAACATTACTGCTCAACAGGGAACCGGTCGAGTTCCACCTGACCCCTGTAATGTCGGCCGGCTGGGAGGAAGTGACAGCCTGTCACTTTCTCCCAGCGTCATGCAGAGAGATGGCGCGGGAGGAAGAGGAGGCAGCCGCAGCGTGAGGACAGAGGAGCACAAAGAGCTACAGACCAGGACTCCAAGCCACCCTCCTGAACACACAAGGTCAGTGAGCTTCTGTGTCTGCGCACACATCTGTGTATGTGCCTCTGTGTGTCAGGCATCAATGTTTGTGTGTCAGAGTGCATGTGTGTATGTCGGTGCGTATCTGTCGATGTCTATATGAATTTGTGTGTATGTGTCGGTGTATTTATTTGCATGCATCTGTGTGTTAATGTGCATGAATATCAGTAAGTATGTATGTACCTACATCCAATCAAACACCAGCACAATATACAAGCACACTCCTGCAATCTAACACAAATATTACATACAAACACACCCCTGCATTCAATCTCAGGCAAATATATACACAAACACATCCCTTCACTCAAACACAAATCCTTCACACAACTGTACATCCACGTTTAAAAGTGATTACATTCAGACACCCCCCCCGCCCCCGCAATCAAACATCACATAAAAACACACCTCTGTATTAAAACACAAAACATGTATACAAACATCCCTTTAAACACCAACACTGCCCATTACACTATAGCGCCAATAAATGCGGCAGCGCTGTACAGATATACAACCTAGAAATTTTTACTGGGGTTGCCTTGGGAAAATACTGAAATATTAAAGGCACCTTGAAACTACAAAGTTTGGGAACCACTGGGTTAAACTAAGGATAGCAGAGAAAGGGTCAGCAGCAGTAGTGAAAGTCAGGTAGTGAGTAGCGATTCCACAAAAAGAATGAAGTGGGTGGCACACAGTTCTTTACCTTCTAGTATGTTTTCATCTTCCAGTACGCTTATAGTTTAGGGCAGATTCACAACATGTGCAGGTAGATACCCTGTGGTCAGGGATGGTAGGAGACAGTCAATGAAGTTTTGTAACGTCATGAAAGCAGTTTTAAGAACATTTCTTTTAATTGTTTGCTCAAAGAGCAGGTCTTTCTTTTAATAAAGATATAGAGCTACACCGGTAGGGTCAAGGTGATATTCTCCCAAGGCTCCTGGGGGGAGTGAGCATGTATGTATATGTTATGAATGGGTAACTTCACTTACAAGTCTGCTGCTGTTTATAGGGGGCCTGGATAAGTGTGCTGGTACATGTACTTCTAAGTACATGCCTGCATGTGGGGGTCGTTATGTGTGTGCATATGTGTGTATGGGCTGCTATTTATTTAAACACCTGTGCTTACTTTTGGTTCAAGAACAGACCTAAACATGGTCATTTCAAGGGCTACACAAAATGGCAATTCTACACACCTAGTCCTACGTCAGTGCAAACCAAGTTAGATTATTGTTACAAATTTTTTAAATTATTCTAACATTAAGATGCTGCACACTTTATGATTACTTTCATTTCGAAATGTTTCAAATTCTCTTTTTGCAGAGAAAGAATTGAAAATGTACCTAGCCCTTTGAAAGAACAGGTGCATAGTATTTATATAGTATACATTGATGATATAAAATGTTGTCCCAAATAAAAAATATTCCTTACACCAAAACTTCAAATGTTTATCATAGTCTATTTATTAAGAAATTCCAGTACACATTGTATTCAGAGATCCTGCTCAATGTTTATTCAGGACTTACTCTTAGGCCTAGCTCCCTAAATTAGATTGCTAAACTCATTTAACCCCTTAAGGACACAACTTCTGAAATAAAAGGGAATCATGACGGAATATTTCCGTCATGTGTCCTTTTTAAGGAGTTATCTGTATCCAAAACTCAGAATTACCAGAGTCACAAGCAGTTCTGCCAAGTTCAGCCCAGTAGATTTCAATGTAGCTGCTGCACATGGATTCATGTATAAACCTAACAAGTCAGTGTGTCAAATACATGTAGATATGCATTAGGCAAGTAAAAACTCTTGGAAGACTGCCTTCTTTGTGCATTATAGAGACAAGGCATTTAAAAAAAAAAATTAAAAAAATGTAAAACTAAAAATTGCATTTGAAGTTCATTCAAATGTTGCAAAACTCCTGTCTTTTCATCTTCTGAAAAAAAAAAATTCTGAGCTGGGGCAGGAGGCAGCTTGTAAAGGCTGCTGACAAGAGATCTACAGTTTTTGCAAGCATTGTTATATGTACCCCCAAAAAGGGGAATGCACAATTAAATGATCTAATAAATGAATAACTAAACTAGAACACTGCTGAGCTTATAACCTTTAAAGTGTTTATGGGCACTGCAAAGATGTAAGGTTTTTTTTTTATTTATTTTTTTATTTTTTTTACACACACTTATTGTCGGCTTTCTAAAAGACTGGAACGAAAATAAACTCAAGTCATGACATCATGTTCAGAAGCATTTCTACAAAAAAATACAAAAAGACTGCCTGGAGAGCTGGAAGGTTAGGATCGTGGAACAAAACAATAATGAAAATGATAACATTAAAAATAATAAAACAAGCACAGGCAATTATTAAAGGACCACTATAGTGCCAGGAAAACATACTCGTTTTCCTGGCACTATAGTGCCCTGAGGGTGCCCCCACCCTCAGGGACCCCCTCCCGCCCGGCTCTGGAAAGGGGAAAAGGGGTTAAACTTACCTTTTTCTAGCGCTATGAGAGCTCTGCCCCTCTCCTCCTCCTCCTGCCGGCTGAATGCGCATCGCATGCGTGCCGCGCCGCCAAGATTCAGTTGTCGCGGAAAGCATTCTTTTTCCTATGGAGCTGGAGCTTCTCACCGTGAAATCACAGTGAGAAGCATTTCTATGGGGCTGTCAACTTAGACAGCCACTAGAGGGAATGGGGGAAGGCTTAACTATTGATAAACATAGCAGTTTCTCTGAAACTGCTATGTTTATGAAAAAATGGGTTAACCCTAGAAGGACCTGGCACCCAGACCACTTCATTAAGCTGAAGTGGTCTGGATGCCTAGAGTGGTCCTTTAACATAACCTATACATGATTGCATACAACACCTGGCTTCCTGGTGTGCCTGTTTAATTAGCAAAACTAGTGTAGCTCCATCTGAAACCATACCCTGTGCTAGACTGAGTCTTTCCTAATAAACTTTAATTCTTTTGATAAGAAAACATAAGCAAATTGCCAAATACAGCACCAAAACTGTTTTAGCTTAAAGGACCACTATAGTGCCAGGAAAACACTTGTTTTCCTGGCACTATAGTGCCCTGAGGGTGCCCCCACCCTCAGGGTCCCACTCCCGCCCGGCGCTGGAAGGGGTTAAAACTTACCTTTTTCCAGCGCTGGGCAGGGAGCTCTCCTCCTCTTCTCCTCCCATGCGGCTGAATGCGCGCGCGCATTCAACCAGTCATAGGAAAGCATTCATAATGCTTTCCTATGGATACTGGCGTGCTCTCACTGTGAAAATCACAGTGAGAAGCACACAAGCGCCTCTAGTGGCTGTCAATGAGAGCCACTAGAGGAAATAGGGGAAGGCTTAACCCATTCATAAACATAGCAGTTTCTCTGAAACTGCTAGATTTATGAAAAAATGGGTTAACCCTAGCTGGACCTGGCACCCAGACCACCTCATTAAGCTGAAGTGGTCTGGGTGCCAAGAGTGGTCCTTTAATGAAATGGTTTTGGTGTATAGATCATGCTCTTGCAGTGTCACTGTGCATTTAGGCGTTTTATCACTTTATTATTTATAGAGTGCCGACGAATTCCACAGAACTGTACAGTAGGTGGACTAGCAGACAAGTATTTGCAACAAGATGTGTTGGACACACCTGAACAGAGGGTGTTGAGGGCCCTGCTCAAATGAATTTACATGCAGCCCTAATCACACCTCCCCTGCATGTGACCTACAGACTCCCTATACATTTCCTGTAAAAGGAGATATTTAAAACTTAAATTCTAAATTGAACAGACTGCAATAAATTAACTCCTGCTAAGTTAGTAGACTGCTAAAGCGTCCTGTGTATGATTAAAGTTAATATAAGAGAGCAGGAGATAAACAAACACACTGTGCTATACGATCTAATTGAAAATTAAGCTATGTTTCCATGTTGGTTGTGTAAGTCACAGCCAGTGGAGGTAAGGCTGCATAAACAAAAGTGGTTTAACGCTTAAAATTGCAGTGAACTAAGTGGGGGCATGATCTATACACTAAAATCTGCTTCACTAAGCTAAATTTGTTTTGGTGCCTAGTGTCCTTTTAAAATAAAACAAACATTTCGCTAACAGTGCGAGGAATATACTAGGTTTATTGCTATGAAGCCAAATTTAACAAACAAGAGGAAGCAATAGAAGGTGTCTGGCTGCTGCATAAATAAATGCAAACGGTTCCCAGGTAAATAATGTTTGCATACGTCACAATGTTTATAAGCAAGGCTATTAAATTAATAGTTTCATATAAACAATATTAGAATGTTATGACCCACTTTTTAATTAGCATGGACATTTGAGATTATAGGTCTGCATCCCTATGAGCTTGGGGCACCTTTTGTGAAGAGTCCAACTAGCTAGTTGTCTCCTTGCCCCTTTTATCTGCAATACTGCTAAGAGTTGGGCTCTTCCAATGTGCTCCACAGCAAACCTCACAGGCATCCAACTCCAACCTTAACTACAGTAAAACATGAACCCCCAGAATTATCTGCCAATATAAGTTTGCCAAAGAACTATGTAAGTTGAAGACCAACAATAGTTATGCAGGGAAGCTTTGCACAAGACGTACTTAGAAATATATTGTCTATGAGCATAATCTTCCTCTTTACGGGGCCTTTGTTAAAATTGAAACCAATGTGTTAAATTCCCATTTCCGAGATCAACTTACAGACAGCAGTTAGAGACTTATTTATAAAGTAATCACAGGCTTACATGTTGTTGTTTGTTTCTCCAACACTAAGCATTCCACCTTTGCATCTATATAATATGTGCAAAGAGATGTAAATAGGCTTTATACAGAAAATGAGACACAGTATGTTAACAAAATATATAAACCGGTATAGTTCTACACCAGCTGTATACAGATGGTGTAGAACTGTAAATCAATTAAGAAATATAAAAGAAATAAAACACTAGTAAAGTATTACAGCAGATAGACAGGTATGCATTTTGGATAGGAATCTTTATAGACAATATTTAATATTAATTGTGCCACAATTGCACCACTTTCACCAAAGATACGCTTTTATACAAACCATCAATTTTTTTTTAGTTTTGTTTCTCTGTGTAAACTCATCCATCCAGCAGTGTTACTTCTTGCCCCAAAAACCGGTCGCCATGACCTACAGCACTGGAAAGGATTATTGTCAATTATATAGTGCCAATTTGTTCCACAGTGCTTTACGTTATAAAGAGGGACATTTGTGATACGGGTATCATCAACTTGCAGGGAGAGTGAAAGTGAAGAAATGGTATTATGAGGAGGAAACACAAGAAGCTCAGTTTTAGAGCGACTGAGTTTCAGAAATCAGCAAGACATCCAATCAGAGATGGGAGGAGAGATATATCTGGTTGTCATCGGCATAAAGTACAGGTGAAAGCATAATCCGAAATAATTAATACGTTTGCAAGACAGGCAGTATAAAGGGAAAACAAAAGGTGACTAAGAACAGAGCCTTGGGAGGCTCCAACAGAGACGGAACGAGGGAAATACTGAATGAACGTTGGAAGATGTAGGATGTTAACCACGTGATGACATATCACAGAGGCACAGGAATTGAAGAAGGGGAGGACATTATCAATAGTGTCAAAGTCAGCAGAGATGTCTAGAAGAAAAAGTATGGAGTAGTATTCTTTGGATGTAGCCGCAAATAAATCATTTATTACTTTAACCAGAGCAGTCTCAAGAGAATGGAGGGGCAGAAGCCAGATTTTAGATAGTCGAGGAGAGAGTTGGGCTTGAGAAAGCATAATCATTCCAGAAGCTTTGAGGAGAAAGGGAGCAGAGATATGAGATGATGGTTAGAAGGGTAGGGCAGCTAAGACAGTAACACGTTTAAGGGGAGTGGAGTGGAGACAAAAAGAGAGCAGTTGAGTATATGCATTAAAAGGACAGCACAAGACAAAGGGGGATCTGATAATGTGATATGGGACGGGATCAAGCAGACAAGAGGTAGGACGAGAGGGAAGGAGAAGCACAGCCACCTTCTGTTTAGTAGCTGCAGAGAAAGCATGAAGAGTAGCAAAGGAACAAGACAAAGGGCGGTGGAGAATTCTTCACAAGTGCTACCTCTGCATATGGCTTTGGCAACAAGAATTGCTAGCTCTGAGTAAACACTTATGATTGCTGTTTAGAGCACAGGCTGTAAGAAAGGGTCTGGGGTTAAAAAAACAAAACAAAAAAACAGCAATTATGAGTAGAGGCATGACGATATTGAGGTGAAAAAAATAAATAAAAGATTTGAGATTTCAAGATATTAGGGAATGTGTAAGATCAGATAGGTGAAAGTCGAATGGTAATCATTAATTATAAGTGTAATAACCAACACACACAAAAAAATTAAACATTTACCAAATCAATAGTTAGGCATGGAAGGTACAACAGCAATACCATAGGAAAGGGAGGGGAAATGTTATTTTTTATAATATATATATATATATATATATTTTACACAAGATCCAGCGCACTCACCTATCCACTAAACAGCAACTTCAATGTTGAAAGATTTTATTTGTTTTTTTTAAAACACCTAATCTAGGCAAAAATAATGGGGGTTTAGTTACATTATATGATCATACATTGCATAAGCCTGCCACAACGTCAATGTAACCCATCTTTGGCAGGTCCTACACTAACAGCCTAATGTCTGCTCTTATGAGATTAACCTACTTGGGGAAAAAAATTCCATCTGGGGCTCTCTGCAGTACAAGGCTAAATAGGGCCCTGGGATGAGGCACCTGTGACAGGGAGGGGTGCAAAACCAAGGA
Source organism: Pelobates cultripes (assembly GCA_933207985.1). Taxonomy (NCBI): domain Eukaryota; kingdom Metazoa; phylum Chordata; class Amphibia; order Anura; family Pelobatidae; genus Pelobates; species Pelobates cultripes. The sequence continues at coordinate 33,670,559 of OW240915.1, forward strand.
GTTGGCTAGACTCCCAAATATATACAAAACAAGAGGGGGTTGGCTGCACTCACCTTAACATGCATAAATGGGGGTGCTGCTGGGAGCCAAATAATACAATACAATACACAAGATCCAGCGCACTCACCTATCCACTAAACAGCAACTTCAATGTTGAAAGATTTTATTTGTTTTTTAAAAACACCTAATCTAGGCAAAAATAATGGGGGTTTAGTTACATTATATGATCATACATTGCATAAGCCTGTGTATTGTATTGTATTATTTGGCCCCCAGCAGCACCCCCATTTATGCATGTTAAGGTGAGTGCAGCCAACCCCCTCTTGTTTTGTATATATTTGGGAGTCTAGCCAACTCCTTGGTTTTGCACCCCTTCCTGTCACAGGTGCCTCATCCCAGTGCCCTATTTAGCCTTGTACTGCAGAGAGCCCCAGATGGAATTTTTTTCCCCAAGTAGGTTAATCTCATAAGAGCAGACATTAGGCTGTTAGTGTAGGACCTGCCAAAGATGGGTTACATTGACGTTGTGGCAGGCTTATGCAATGTATGATCATATAATGTAACTAAACCCCCATTATTTTTGCCTAGATTAGGTGTTTTTAAAAAACAAATAAAATCTTTCAACATTGAAGTTGCTGTTTAGTGGATAGGTGAGTGCGCTGGATCTTGTGTATTGTATTGTATTATTTGGCCCCCAGCAGCACCCCCATTTATGCATGTTAAGGTGAGTGCAGCCAACCCCCTCTTGTTTTGTGTGTGTGTGTGTGTGTATATATATATATATATATATATATATATATATTATATATATATTAGTGTGAAAGTGAAAAACAGGAAATCGAATAAATTAAGCAATATATGTTTGCCTTACTTGACCTATGCATATGGCTTTGGTTGCAAGACTTGCTAGCTCTAAATCCTGAGTAAATGCTTAGGAGTGTGGTTTGGGACATAGGCTCTGCATTGGCTGCAAGACTTGAGCTAAAACTTCTGCTGTACCCATAAAACGCTGCACATGGAAAAAGCTCAGCAGTGCAACAGAATTATATAATAAACATTAATCAGTTCCTGGTTTGGTAAAAACCTTGCATAACCTTGAATTTTGTAAAAGATGCAGGAATTTAAATGTGTTTTTACATTTGTTTGCATTTATTATGTAATAAATGGGTCACATACTGCCTGGAGTGTTTGTCCCTTTAAGCCTCCATTTATATAATTTAATTCTTTCTCCGCAATATTAAACATTTTAACATTGAGGATTTTCAGTAGATCATTGAACGTTATTGACCAGAATGATATTGTACTTTTTTTACTTTGCCACGCTTATGAAAATTGGTCACAGAACAAAGCCTTACTTAACAGGATTATTTTCCTGTTCCAATCCAGCTACCAATTTAATTGGGATTATATCTGTGAAAAGGATTACACAGTCTGGGTGTCCAAATGTTGGAAGCTAGCAGGTGATTATGTACACTATGGACCAACAAGAGCTACAAAACTACATTGTAGCTAGGGGATTAAAGAATATGAAAAGAGATCACATCAAATACTACGGTATTTTCCCCCCCCATTTTTATAAGATTTTATATAGGAGAATAGCAATTCCATGCAGCATACACTCATTAACAATGCTGAATATTTCCAATGATAGTATTAGGTCTAAAAATTGTATAGAATACTACGTTAAATACCCCATTATCAAAGACACTCATATTTACAATACAGACATTTCAGTATTAGAAATAGGAATGGTCAAGATCAATTATGATGAGATTCCACTGTGTACTCTAGTAGTGTTCAGCCACCTGACTAGGCCTCTACAGAGGACAAAGAGCATAAAATGAAAAAAACAAAAAAACAAAACCCACACAATTACCAATTGGATACAAAGTTAAGAAAATTTATTCATTCCATGCTAACTTGGAATGTAACTAGTATATGTACATAATACAAATCCTGAAATATTACAAAGTTGAAAAATAGGAATTGCATTAATAAATACTGCGCTGCAAAGGAAAAAACAAAAAAACAAAACAGTTCTCCAAAATATCAACAGACCCCACACTAAACACGTGGGGTCTCATGTTTAGCTTATATGCCCCAAAAGATCCACTTGGGCCTGAGACAAAAGAACTTTGTTACTGGACAGTTTTTACCCGGTAATACCATTCTGCAATCAACAAAACAAATCCATATTTGTTTAACATTAAACATACCACATAATGTTCTGTATACAGTATTCTAACAGAGGAGGCAATGTAATGATTCAAAATATGAAATGCCTCTTCTGAAAACCAGTCTAAAGAAAAGAAAAGAAAAAAAACCACGCACACCACACTGACAGTTTTAGATGACCAAAACAAAGTGTGCAATTAAACAAAGATCCATGTATTATCCAAAATAGTAATGGGCTGCAAGCCTTTTGCTTTGCAGCTACCAGGCTTCTTAAACAAAGATGGGGTAAGGCATCAAAGTGTGCAGTACATGGGAAGGTTTATAGCAGTGATAGCTAACCTTTGGCACTGCAAATAGTTAACAGCTACCTTGATGATACTTGAATGATGCTCAGCCTCCCCAAAAAAAAAAAGCAAAAAAAAAAAAAAAAGGCCAAGCATCTAAGAAAAAGGTAACCAGCAACATTAGGGGGTGGTGGGTGCCAAAATGTAGCCATCACTGCTTTAAAGTGCTTGCAAGCATGGACTGGAGTGTAATGGACCCCAAACACCATCAATAAGTGTCTCTGTCCTTCCATGGAGGGGGAAGGTGTGTTCTGGACCACTGTCTCAGGAGTTCTGCTCAATGTACATTTTGGAGAGGGATATAGCCATGGATTTGGCCAGCTCCTGGTCTCTCTGTCTCTGTGCCTGGGTCTGCTTGTACCAATTCTCATACTCCGGGTTGGGCAAGGGCTGGTCAAACACAGCATCATAGTGGCCATTGCTGAGCCAGCTGAGCCAGATGCAGGGCCTGGAGGGGTCCTGGAGGCCCAGGTGATGGACCATGGTGGAGACGGTGGGGCACTCAGGCCTGCCCCCTGTTGTCAGGTGGATGTTGATGTCCAGCATCTGGCTCATAGCCAGTAACTCCGGGTAGCCAGCCCAGGCCCCGTCCTGGGCCGCATTGATGAGGAACTCGCCCACGTCGCCCTCGATGATGAGGTTGAAGGTGTCCAGGTGGTCGGCCACGTGGTGCACGGTCTGCTCCCGCAGCTCCGAGTGCAGGCTCTGGTCCCCGTAGATCGCCTTGCTCACCGCCCGGTATAGGCAGTTGCCGTCCGGGATGATGTGAAATCGATAGCGGTGCTTCTCGCGGAGGTACTTGTCCTGCTTGTCCAGCTCGGCCCAGTGCAGGGCCAGCCTCTCCTTGCTGTTGTTCGAGCCGAAGGTGATGGAGGGGCCGCTGTGAGGCTCCTCGGGCTGCTCCTGGCCCCCACTGGGGCCCCACTCATACTCCGGGGCCTGGTGAGGCTGCTGCTCGGGCCTGCTGCTGTCCTGCTGCACCATGTCGCTCAGCCAGGCCCGCAGCTCAGGGGAGGAGGGTGGCTGGGGGGGAGAGGGGGGAGCCTGCTCCTGAGCCTTGGGCAGGTGGGGGGCAGACAGGTGCATGGTGGACCCCGAGAGCACAGACTGGCCCCCAGCTCCTGGCTGCAGGAGGCGGATAGGGACGATCCTCTCCGGGCTGCACATGGATTTGAAGTGGGTGTGCGCGCTCCCTGGCACCCTAGGGAGGTAGGAGAAGGCGGGCATGGTAATGATGGAGGAGGAGGAGGAGATGGAGGAGGAGGTGTATGTCTGTGTGTGAGCAGAGTCTGTGTATTGTATGAATCTCCCGCTCCCTGCTCTGTATTTATAGACTCAGAGTTACACATTACTAGAGGAATAAAAATAGTCATTATGTAATCACCTACTACCAATATATCCCGGTGACAGACAAGTGCACACAGCCTGTGAGTCACACTCAGTGACCCCCCTCTCCTCCCCCTTGTATAATATATTCAACTAGCTCAATGTTTCATCTTTAATAAATACATTATACCCCCTCCCCCCAAAAAATATATTCATATATACTATGTATCCTCATCAATAAATGTAATCTGCCCATTCCCAATAAAAATGAATATCTAATCATCCAGAGAGAGAGAGACATGTTTTCACAATGCTAGTGTTGTAGAAGGGGGTATAATAAGGAAATACCTGTTTTTTTTTTTTTCTTCAAACATATATGTTTTTACTGCACATTATAAATTAGAATAATATCACTTTTTTTAAATGTATAAAAATAGCTTTTTTTTTTAGCTATTATCCTTCTTACACTTTCTCCAATTCTATTCTGTATACAGTGGTAAGCAAACAAGCACAGTACTGACACAATTCTGCTGAAATGTCAAGATTAATATTTAGGTTATATAATTTCCACTCTCTCTTGTTTTATCACAGAGGAACAAAGGAGCACTTTTGGTTAGTAGATGTTTACTGTTAAGGTTAGAGCTCTTTAGGATGTTTAGGGTTAATGGGAGGTTAGGTTGTCTTCAAGATGATGTGGATTTTAATTCCTAACACCTTTTAAATTTAGTGGATGTTAAAGCGGCTCTGTCACCCATATTAAAAATCAGTATTTCATAAAGATCAAATCTTTATGAAATACTCAGATTGACTGTGTTGGAAGTAGGATAACCTTGTTGCAGTATTTGTCCTACTGTAACAAAAAGGCAGAGCTACCGCTATCAAGTTTGTCATTTCCCCATTGACTGCTGTAGGCAAAGTAAGCTCTTTCTACAGAGGGACCCTCGGCCTTGCGGGATCTTACATGGACTATAATGCTGAGTATAGTGATGACGTTGGCTCCCAGCAGCTAAAGCACCAGGATGTGAGGAAGAGGAACAGGAGAAGGATGGAGGCAATCGCAAGGAACATGTTCAAGTAATATATGTCACCTTCCCCTTTCCCCCATGACATTGGAAATGTCACTATCAGGGTCTTTGAAAATTAGGGAAAGTCTCCAGACCGTGACGGCGCAGCTTTAATTAAAGGGACACTCCAGGCACCATAAAAACTTCCACCAGAGGTCCTGCTTAAAGTCTCGCTCTAGGTGCTGTTGATAGGCTAAGAGAATCCGCTTTCATTCATAAAACTCAAGCAAATAAGATAGCATGCAGGACCTGTTGGCACCATAACAACTTTATTGTGGTTAAGTGCACACACTGTTATACACACACTTAGACAATGACATACTATTATACCCACATTCAGACAGTATACACACACACTACTACATGTACACAATGCTACACACGCAATCAGACGTACACATATTGTAAGCAATTTATTAACGATTTCATGTTTTTTCTCCCCTTCCAAATATTTTTTCATCTTATGTCACTCCCTGAGATGTTACGCAACGTCAGGTGGCATTGTGTCCTGTGATGTCACTCGTATATAACTAATTATGCAAATTAGCACAACCTGTAATTTTCCCCCAAAAAGGTGGAATGGGAATAGAGAAAAGTAAGCAAGCTATGAATAAAATAATGAAGGCTGTTCTGTGATGTTATTGTAGGTTCACATACAAAAAAGGGGTTTATTGGTGTTTATTAATTACATTTATTATAATTCAATTTGAATTCTCAGTGAATTCATGACAATTCACACTTTAGTGAGTACCATTTACATACTGTATTTCCATGCATCGTACTCTGGTCCTGTTGTTGGAAAGCCCTCTGGGCAGTTAGTGACATTCCTATGCTAAAGGACTGAAAATAATTAGACACTGCTCTCCCTTTGTGATTCCTGATGAGACTAATTGTTTTCTCTCCCATAGCATACATACTGTCTGGAGTACTCTCCATTATACTCGTTCTCAGAAAGCAGTATTCATATGCATCCTATCAATCCTGCAACATCATGGTGCCTATCAATTCTACCAAACAGATAAACTATCTGAGGAACAAATGCAAACTGTGTATATATTACTTTAAAATTTCGACATCACCAGGGTGGAGATGACCAGTTTTTTTTATATAAATAGATCTCACACATTTAAAAAATATACGCAAAAATAATAAATAAATATATGTATTGGAAGTTCCAGCACTTTCTAGAAATTTCTGTACTTTGCAGCTTCAGTGAGTTCCTTACTATACTAGTTGGTGACTCAGGCAATCATGTTCACTTAAAGGAGCAGCCTAGGTACCATAGCCACTACATGTTGATTTCGTGATTATGGTGCGATTAGGTCAAATTGATTGTGATTATTTTATTTCCATTAATTGGCTAAATGGGTGAGTTAACACTCTCATCCGATGAATGGTGTTAAAAAATGGATGTCATTTATATTGATATTGCAGAAGTGGAACAAGCATTAGCACTTTTGTGAGTGGGTGTCTTAAGACCCCAAATTAAAAAAAAAAAAAAAAGCACTTAAAAACAGTTTGACCAAGAACCAGGAGCCAGTGCCTGGAAGCTAAGTGCACCATAACCTCTTCATTATCATGTAGTGGTTTTGATGGCACATAACCTCTCCCTTGGCAATCAGTGGTTTTGGTGCCCAGACTGCTGCTTTATTTTTCATTGCAGTGTGAAGCAGTGTTTTGTAAACATAAGTGTTGTGGAAATTTTTATCAGCTTTCTACTGAACTATAACTCCATAAAAAACGGTATCTTTACATTCTGTACAGTAATATTATTAGAACAAAAATCACGATGGGCTTATAGAGAAATACTAATTCTTATCCAAAAGCTTTCCTTGGATAATTAACTTTGCTTTAAGGTACAAACTTAATTCATGCATTGTACTTTTTTTCCCTGGATTTTTCGATTCTTCATGCTGTTGGACAATTAATGAAAACTGCTTCCCTTCTCAAAGTCTCAATCTTGGAGGAATATTAGGTCATAACCCCCTTTCCTGCATTTGGGTCTTGCAGCCCTAACGTGACATATATTTACAAGAATAAAACCTTTTCTGGAACGCCTCATTGTGCTCACAGTTCCAAATTGGAATTATCACGTTAAGTCACATTACCTCAAGGTTCCATTAGAACCTTGTTGGTAACTGTAACTTGTGCCACAGTCCCTAGGTGACGTCACCAGCTCCAGAACGATCGAGCGGCTTCCAAAAGACTTGTTTACATCTTCTCCACGGTGACGTAATCGCGTAGCGTACGGGATTCGCCTGCGGGCGATTCCCTACGCTTGGTCTCAACCCATCTGTTTGATTGGCAGTCGGGCCCCGCCCACTCCTCCCATAAGCCTTGTTGTTACTGAGTATATGTCTTTTCTCAATGAGAGTTGCTGTGGCAGCTGTCTGGTGCTGAGGACAGCCTGATGAAGCTGTCAGTGAAAGGCTTGGGAGCGTTTAGTGTATGAAGTGAACTTTATTTTTGGACCTGACAGGGTATAGGTGTCATGTCCCCAAATTTAAAAAAGTGACATTACAAAACTGGGAACAACATTTGTTACTGACTAATCATTCATTACATTTAACTGATTCCCAAACGTCTTTAAAGCACTTTATTTTATATTTTTTATGTTGACTTTTTTGTTAAGAGTAATGTCAGCCAAGACATTAAATGCACTGTTTTTTTGTGTGTTTTGTTTTTCTTTTATTGGCATTAAAGATGATTTCCAAAAAGTCTGGAGCGACCCCTTATGAAGAATAGAAAAAACAGGAAAAAAATCAGCGCTAAATGGCCACAGTGAGAAAAAAGGCTGCACTCGTCAAAGGGGAATCCCCTCTAATCCCCTGGTAATAGGAAGGAACACAAAGCAAACAGCACAATAAGGGTGCGCCTAAAATATATACTAAGATATATAAAATACAATCAACTAATAGATAATAAAACTATTTTAATAATATATATAAAATAAACAATAGTCCAAAACTTATCCACCTATGGATTCTTTATGCTTCTTCTAAAATTGGCAATATAAGTAGTCAGGTGGAAAGAAAGAAAAATGGCAATAAAATATTATATAATAAAGAAATCTTTTTGGCATATAATATTTTATTGCCATTTTTCTTTCTTTCCACCTGACTACTTATATTGCCAATTTTAGAAGAAGCATAAAGAATCCATAGGTGGGGATTATACCACCCGGGCGCTTATATTGAGCAGTACAAACCTGCTCAAAAGAATGTGAGTAATATATATATTTTATACTCTTAACTTTTCACCATAATACAGAGAGCACTATATATTTTATTCTTTTTTTCTGGGTCTAATAACATCAATTGGGACGTCGAACGTGTGTCAGAGAACCACCAACTGAAGTCTACTCTGTATGTCCTTGAGTGGGGACAATTCCACTTCGTGCGCGCAATATCAGAGCTGGATTTTTCAGCTCTGAAAAGTGTGAGTAAGACCTTTTTCACTATTTTATTTATTTTTTACGCATCTATATACTGTGCCATTGGAGTTCTGTTTTCTCTTTTCTTCACATATGCTTCACTGAATTCCAAGCATACGGTTATGAAGATTTGATCTCACTCCACATCTCAAGATCTCACTCCACATCTCAAGAATTTTCTTTTATACACGTGGGACCTACCATCACGAACTGTGATAAGTTTTGGACTATTGTTTATTTTATATATATTATTAAAATTGTTTTATTATCTATTAGTTGATTGTATTTTATATATCTTAGTATATATTTTAGGCGCACCCTTATTGTGCTGTTTGCTTTGTGTTCCTTCCTTATGAAGAATAGTATTTTATTTATTTGTGACTGGCATTTATAAAGCGCCAAGTTATTCCGCAGTGCTGTACAATTGGTATGTAACCTATCGATGTGGATATTTTGTTCATACAGGTTAAGCCATGTGATTTCCTCTGAGCTAAAAATGCAGCTAATAGGTTAATAATCTAATGACACTGCGTTTGTTGCTAAAGAATCACTCCAAGCACTACACCTCACTGTAGTGGTTATGGTGTTGGGAATGCACTGGCATCTAAGGGCTTTACATCCTAATTTCCCCGTTTAAGAACATTTTGGCAACTAACCTGGGTTTTGCCAGGTACATGCTTGAGAAGTCCTGCTGCTCATTGGCAGAGAGAGTTCGGTTCATGCTCTCAACAAATGAGCCTGGCCTGCACAGTAGATCCTAGCTCAGTAAAGCTGACGGAAACTCCCGGACTGGGAGAGGTACCTGGTGGGTGAAGTCCTTGTACAAGAAACAGCATAATAATGTTGCTTCTGTCCCAAGATGCGCTTGGATAAGTCTTGGCAGCCTTGTGGACAATCAGGAAGATGCTGCCTTAGACTCATCGATCTCCTGGTCGGAAGACACAACACGCATCCTCCACCAAATGAGGGCAGATGGACCTTACCAGCCCAAGAAATTTAGAGAGTGTGGCCGAGGTCAAGGACACCATATGGGCTCTTGGGGGCCGGCACCATGGTCCTAGAGCATAGAGTGGAAGCAGTGGTTACAGCAATCAACCAGATGGCTGTCACATCCAATGATATGCAGGGCTAAGGTTCTTGGTTGGACTATGGGAGCTCTGTCACACAGTGGTTTGTATCTACCTATCAAAAGTGGTGCAAGGAAGGACAACCGGTAAACGGGCGACAGGGTCATGGGTGCCCAAGTTTCATTGATGCACTTGGGGAGTGAATGGTAGCCCATCTGGTCAGACACTCTTACAAATACTCTCACAGATACTCACTCAAAGTCTGTCCTGCTACGTAGCTACCATGAGACCCATTAGGAGGGCGAAGATATAAGTGTTCTGTATAATATAGTGGAGCTGGCAAACAGATCTGGAGTGGACAGGTGCTTTATTTTATTGCTGCCTCTTATGATATAATATGGACATTTGTGCTCTTCCATTATTTATTTATTACCATGTAACCATTTGAAGAAGACATTTAGGTTGTAATTAATCAAAAATTACATCATGGTTATGTCAATCGACAAGATAAATAGGTAATAGGTGTTTTATTATTACAAAGTACTCAAACTGGTTTAATGAGAATGAGGATCCCAGGTTAATTATAGCATGCTAGATTCCGATAGATACTGTGTATGTGTGCTGTGTGCTTTTAATCACAAGTTAAGGGTGTTTGATGATTCATTAAATGCTAAACACAACTTATAATTTCCCACTTAGTTTGCTTAATATAATATCTAATAATTAATTATATAATTTATATAATATTACGATTATCAGTATGGAAGTGTAAACCTAGAAATTAAATATTTTTAACAGTCACGTTTTATCCATGTCTGACTTATTCTAGTCCGGCACAAGATGCAGACAATGGGAGACTTTGTGGCCACTGCAGCAAAACAAAATTACTTTTTGATAGTTTTTTACATTGGTTTTGTGTTTTAAAGTATTGCGGTAGAGATAAAATGCCTGATCTGCCTTAGTTCTCTTTGCTTGCTAGACTACAGCACAGTGTTTTATCTAAGTTGATCAGCACCTTATGAAATAAACTGTCACAAATTGTATGGGAGTTTTTTCTAGGTTAGATTGATGACTAGTTATTCTTAATAGACACAAAATGTTGGTTACAGAGCATGTTGTTAGCAACCACAATTTTTTTCTGATGAGAGTTATTCATACAATAGTATACAAATAAAGGATGGGAAGCGCCTTGTAATTTAAATGTCAAAATAATTGCCAGTTTTATCTCTAGGTGCCTGAAATATCAGGGCAATGGTTATAAGAAAATAAAAATAATAGGCCATTTAAATCTAAACAAGAAAACCAAACAATCTGTCTGCACTTCCCATCTACTGTTGAATACCCATCATGGATCATTTAAAGTTTTAAAAACTGGTCTGGGGGAAATGTTTGTGCAAATCAGTTTATTAAATATAATTATTTAATCCAAACCAAAATGTACAATTTCAAATCTTGCAAGACTGTCGTAAAGGAACACTCTAAACACCTTTCATTTCCCAAAAAATGCAGATTTTAATAGAAATTTACTCTTTTATACACTGATCAGTCACAACATTAAAACCACTGACAGGTGAAGTGAGTAACATTGATCATATCATTATAATGGCACCTGTCAAGGGGTGGAATATATTAGGTAGCAAATGAACAGTCAGTTCTTGAATTTCATGTGTTGAAAGCAGGAAAAATTGACAAGCGGATAGATCTCTGTGACTTTGACAAGCGTCAAAATATTGATGGCTAGATGAGTGAGTCAGAGCATCTTCAATATGGCAAGTCTTGTGGGGTGTTCCAGGCATGCAGTGAGTAGTACCTAACAGCAGTGGTACAAGGAAGGACAAATGGTGAGCCAGCATCAAAGTCATGGGCGCCCAAGGTTCATTGCGGCAAGTGGGGAGCGAAGGCTAGCTCGTCTGCTCCAATCACACAGAGGAGCTACTTCTCACACCAAAACTGCAGATAGTTCCATACAGTCCTAAAGACATTAAATCCCATTCTGTGTAAGAGTCTTTTCTCAAATGTATGCACTACAAAGGCCACTTCTAATGGGGCATAGCCATTATTTTCTTGAAATCTTGCTTTTTTCTGAAATATAAGATACCGTTTTTTTACTCAAAAATGTGGTATAAAAACTTCCTGCATTCTATATTCAGTGTCACCTGACACAATGTTTGGGTGACCAGTGGGAGAGGAGCTCAATGTTTGGGTTATCGATGGGAGAGGAGTGCACAGAGCACCCCCTTCTGCCAATCGCTCAGTGTACTGCTGACTTGCAGACAACGATAGAGAATCTTCATTATTCTCCACTTGGCCTGACTGGAAGCTGCTCAATGGCAGTTAGAGACATAAGTGTAGGACCAAGAGAGACAAGGGCGCTAGCAAAATACACAAAGGGTAAGTGGTGGAAGAGACACTGGAGGGGAAACTTAATTGAAATAAAGAGTCGAGGAAAGAGTGTTAAGTTGGGAATGAAGGTTGGGGAGTAACCCCGACTGATTAAATATTAAAAGATAATAGTACAGAATAAAGCATCTACCCAGCCCAGAGCCATATAAAATACAACTTTTACTAGATTGATTACAAGATAATGAACAAAACAAGTACATAAAACATGTAAGTATATAAAGCCAGACCCATAATGCCAGAAAATACAAATATTATTCTGGTACACACACTGTAGGTCACAATTAAGAAAAATGCTATCACAGCTGTTTTTGTAGTAATCTAAAACTAAGCAATGGAAAAAAAATTCTGACATTGCGAAAAAGTTGAGATAGCAAGTTGTTCATTGACACCCAAACGCCCTATACTAGACAATGATCTAAATCAATTTACAACTTTAAAACACTTACACCACTTTAACTAAGACAGTAAACAGATAGATTTTGTTGATTCTGCCAAGCTATAAAATCTGGTGTGTGTTAACTCAAACAAAGTGAGAAATACGAATGGGTATTACTGAAATTAAGTTAGAAGGATAGAATTTTTAAAATGTATCTTAAATGCAAAGTGGAATCATTATATTAATCTCAATATAATCTTTATAGTTTATAGTATAGCACAGGAGTCAGCAACCTACGGCACGTGTTCCATGCATGGCACACAAGGTGCTTTTGCACGGCACTCAAGGCTGCCAGAGCCAAACAGGCTCTGGCCTATCAGGAGTCCCAGTTGGACTTCAGATATTTGCCAGTGCAACCCGAGCGGTGATTGTGAGTGGTGATGGATGTGGCGCCACTGGTTTTTGGAGGGGACTGATTGCCAGCCTCATGCCACTGGGAGATTGGGCACTTTAAAAACAGCATTTGGGGCTTATGGACTTCTATTGGACTGTGAATACAAACAACAAAATAGTGTGCAGCGCAAATACGTAATATCACAAATGAGATGCAATGCATGCACAGTGGAGGTGTATATACCCAATAAAAGACACTAAAATATACCCCAATTGTTGACAGGGTCAGATGGTAGCCAAAAGTCAAATGCTGGAAAGTTCAATAATACATCCCATTTCTGAGAGCCTGTCTCGGGTAATAACGTTTGTAGAGAATGGTCCAAAGGGTATTCCTCTGTATGAAGCTTGTTCCTCAGAGTAAGTAATGCAGAACAGGCACACAAATTAAAAGACAAGTATTCACATTTATTTATAAAAAATATAAAAATCTTACATAAAAGTTGTAGTAATGCCGTTCACAGGTAGATACCATAAGCACAACGCGTTGTACTACTTTTTCCTTCTCTGTATTTTATCTTAATCACTAGTACTTATCTGGGCAGCTCATATCTCCCATTTAATCTCTTGTGATTATGGAAATATTTGATAGAAGAGAAGGGTGGATGGAAAATATTACTACTAAATTTAACCAGATTTTAGCTGACGATCAGATCTCATTTAAAGAAAGCGATGATCTGGATATTATGGGTGAAGAATTGGAAAAGCTTTTAAGTAGAGAACTTAAAATCAAATGGGAGGTGTTTACCGTAGAAAAATATCTTATAGAGGAAATTACACCTAGGGGACTTAGATTTTACAAAATCCCCACATTTGATAAAGATGACAATCGGTTTATAGGCATTTGGAATAATGCTTTGGAGTCTTTCTCCGTTACTATGATCAAAATCATTCTAGATCAAAGAGCAATTACTCTTAAGAAACTACATACATTACAACTATACATTACAAAAAAACCCGTACACCATGGATTGAAAGGAATGTACCTAGACAATATCAGAGGGAGACATTTACAGACAGAGATTTTAAGAATGATGATAAATGGACAGAAGTTAGGAGGAAAAAAAGGCACCACTGTCAAACATCTAGAAGAACATCTAATACATATGCCCCACAACCTAGACATCATTACTCTAGAAACATGTCCCAAGAAAGAATGCCAAACATACATGATTTATGACCTAAGTACTACCATACTAGAGACAGATCACAAGAAAGATCATATATGCATAGAAATAAATATGAACCCCTTCAGAATATGGAAGAACAGTTTTTTTTTAGAAGTTCCAAAAACCCTTATAAGACCCCCACGTTCCCTCCTGAAGAGGAGACGCTCTTCCAGGGCAGAGGAACAAGAGGAGGAAAGGGGGAAAACAAGGATAAGGAATGTATAAATAGGGATAATGAAGAATTAAGTCAAAAAGTAGAACCAATAAAGATTTTTAATATGTCAGATAAAATCTTGAATGATAATCATATAAGAGTTTTGAAAAAAGGGTTTAAATTTGCCCCTAGTTGCAATATTAATAAGTTTGACACCTTTGTGGATCTTAACAGATTTATGAGGAAATTATGCCTCAAAAAATTCTTCCTCACTAAAAGCGATAAAGAACCTGTCACACAAGAGCTAGAAGGATTAAAACATACAGACTTAAAACCAACATCTACTTTTTTTCCTTATTATTTAAAAACAGCTAGTATGAAAGCCTTTGAAAAGGCATGTATTATTGACCTTAAAAAAATCAAACCTCTTTCCAAGTTTCAACAAAATCTCACATGGGGAGAAAGAAAGGCCCTGGAAGATCTTAAGAGGGACGATAAGATCATTATTAAGTCGGCAGATAAGGGGGGAGGGGGGGTCATTATGAATAAAGAAGGAAATTTTTAACCAACTTAAAGAAGATACCACATATGGCAAACTTACCACTAATCCAGAACCTAACATTAAAAACGTTCTTACTGCATTTTTGAATCAGGGATTGGAAGAAGGGATTTTGAATAAGGATGAACATAAATTCTTAAATGTGGATAATTCTGTTATCCCGGTAATTTATACCCTTCCCAAAATTCATAGTGATGGGGGTGGATTCTCTCATCACCCCTGTCCCACTATATTGATACCCTCTTACAACCTTTAGTTGTGAGTACCTGTGCTTATTTGAAAGATTCCATGTTCTTCAAATTTTACAGGCGGTCATTTGGCTAGAGGATTACTTTTTAGTGACTAGCGATGTGAGCAGTCTGTACACTATTATTGAACATCATAAAGGCTGTGAAGCAGTAGAGTATTTTTGAGGAAGTCTGACTCTTTTAAGGACCAACAGATCGAATTTATTATTAAGGGCATCCAAATTATTTAACAAAAATTTTTTTGGGGTTTGAGGATAATTTTTATATACAAAAGAGGGGTACCGCCATGGGGACCAAATTCGCACCCAGCAATGCCAATTTGTTTATGGCATATTGGGAAGAGTCATTTATTTATGCTGAGCATGGCTGGAGTGCGAACTTGGTCCTTTATAGGCAGTACATTGATGATATTTTTTTCATTTGGAAGGGCAATTTACCTTCTCTTAATTATTTTTTTGGTCTATCTTAATGCCAACTCTTGGGGCATTAAACTTACTTCTGAGATCAGTAATCAAGAAGTTAATTTTTTGGATCTAAAGATTTTTGTCAATAATAATAAAATTATGACAAGTACTTATTTTAAAACTGTCGACGTCAATAGTTATATTGATTGTGACAGTTGCCATTTCAAGCCTTGGCTTTCTAATGTCCCCAAGGGTCAATTTATAAGGCTTAAAAGGAATTGCATGGAGGAAGACACCTTTTTAGATAAATCTGAAGTTTAAAAAAAACTATTTTATCTAAAAAGGATACAAGAAAGATGCCGTAGAATAACAATTTAAAGCAGTATGCACTAAACCTAGAGAATAACTTTTAACTTATAGAAAGAGCGATAATAATATACAGGAAGAACAAGTTTCTTTTATTTGTGATTTTAATTCCCAGAGCTATTCCTTTCATAAAATCTTAAAAAAACATTGGCACATTTTAAAACAAAATAAGGGCCTGCATACCTTTATAGGCAATAAACCACGGGTAGTATACAGGGGTGCAAATAATGTTAAAAATATTTTAACCCATATTTGTATCCCTAAGAAAATAGGGTCAAATAAGGATGTACATGGGAATGCCTTAAAGGGTTTTTATAATTGCAAAAATTGTAGGGCTTGTAAGACTAGTAGAATTTTGACTAGAAAAACAGAAAAATTTCAGTCTAATACAACAAAAAAGGAATATAATGTTAAAGAATTCATAACTTGTAGTTATAATAATATTATCTATTTATTAACGTGCATATGTGGCTTGCAATATGTGGGGCGGACTATCCGATTAAAGATCAGAATTAGCCAACATTTAAGAAATATACAGAATGGGGTATTAATCCATTCTGTATCTGCACATATTCACCAAAATCATAATGGAGATACTAAAGCCCTGCATTTTATGGGGATTCAGAAGGTTCTAAAACCCTGGAGAGGGGGTGACCATTTGAGGATCCTCAACAAGACAGAAATGAGATGGATCTTCGATTTGGAAACCCTCTCTCCTCATGGGTTAAACATTGACTTTGCTATGTATAACTAATGTTTTTTTTTTTAATATGAATATTGTATTGGCTTTTTATATACTATTCTCTTTTTTATATATATGTTTTCTCTAATAATTATTATATGTTTGTTTTTATTTATGGATGGATTCCGTTATGGACATTAATGGACTATAAGTTGTGATTCTTACTTTGGGACAGTATGCGTTACCTTTGGAACGCATGAATATAACGATTGGCTGTCTGTGGAACGCATAGAACCCGTAAGTAAAGCATGAAACTCTGAAACTGGAAGAAAGCAACCCCATAGGACCAAAGAAGGACGAAAGATCTCATCGCCGATTGGTTGTTAGGCAAAGGGGGCGGGTTGGAAGTACCCTTTTCCCGCGCAAATCTTTGTATTTAAATGTGTTTGAAGCTTGTTGTTAACTATTGAACTTGAGGAAGACAAGTGAGTTCGTCGAATGGCATTACTACAACTTTTATGTAAGATTTTTATATTTTTTATAAATAAATGTGAATACTTGTCTTTTAATTTGTGTGCCTGTTCTGCATTACTTACTCTGAGGAACAAGCTTCATACAGAGGAATACCCTTTGGACCATTCTCTACAAATGTTATTACCCAAGACAGGCTCTCAGAAATTGGATGTATTATTGAACTTTCCAGCATTTGACTTTTGGCTACCATCTGACCCTGTCAACAATTGGGGTATATTTTTGTGTCTTTTATTGGGTATATACACCTCCACTGTGCATGCATTGCATCTCATTTGTGGTATTAGGTATTTGTGCTGCACACTATTTTGTTGTTTGTATTCACTTCTTGTTGTGGGATTTTGTGATTATTCCCATTAAGTGTGTTCTAGCTGCTTTCTCTTAGCGCCACGGATTGTACTACATTTTCCTTTTCTGTATTCTATTGGACTGTGTATGGCCCTTGTTAAATTTAAACCCCATGGCGATTTTATTCTGTTCGTGGGATCTGAGCGCTGTTCGGCTATATTGAGCGCTCAGATCCAAGCTATCTTGGGATAGAAATATAGAAACATAGAATGTGATGGCAGATAAGAACCATTCGGCCCATCTAGTCTGCCCAATTTTCTAAATACTTTCATTAGTCCCTAGCCTTGTCTTATAGTTAGGATAGCCTTATGCCTATCCCACGCATGCTTAAACTCCTTTACTGTGTTAACCTCTACCACTTCAGCTGGAAGGCTATTCCATGCATCCACTACCCTCTCAGTAAAGTAATACTTCCTGATATTATTTGTAAATCTTTGTCCCTCTAATTTAAGACTATGTCCTCTTGTAGAGGTAATTATCTTTCTTTTAAATATAGTCTCCTCCTTTACTGTGTTGATTCCCTTTATGTATTTAAATATTTCTATCATATCCCCCCGTCTCGTCTTTCCTCCAAGCTATACATGTTAAGATCCTTTAACCTTTCCTGGTAAGTTTTATCCCGCAATCCATGAACCAGTTTAGTAGCCCTGATAGGTTGAATGTGGGGGTTCTGTTCAGTATGATAGGAATTGTGTGTTTTTATGTGTTTTTACTGTTGTTGTAAATGGAGATATATTCTGTATGCTGGAGATAATTGGATTACCACACCCAAGCCATGCTTGCAGTTGGTCAAAAAGGGATTTCCAACTAACCTTTGAACCACTGGACCAATTTGTATGATTTTGACATATCTTTGTATTTAGAGTATGTTTAAACATTTTGTTTCAGTGTCCTGCAGGCAGATGCTCAAGGCTTCTGCCCTTTCTTGCAAATTTGTATGATTTTGACATATCTTTGTATTTGGAGTTATACACCAAACATGCAAACAAGACAAAACTAGGAGAAGGAGAGGAAGCTAAACCCAGAACATGTACACAAGACACGAGGGAAACATGAACATAACATGGGCATGACTGGACAGGACTGTACATGGACTGGGTATACAAACTAAAACAAGACAAGATAAGATAGGCAAAACAAGAGGAGAAATAAGTAAGTACTATATATGAAAATCATGGGGATTTAGTTACATTATATGATCATACATT
>OW240915.1:33688965-33835951 GCA_933207985.1 Pelobates cultripes
TCCTCACCATGGCCCTGCTTAAAGGGACACTATAGTCACCTGAACAACTTTAGCTTAATGAAGCTAATAGCTTGCTAGACCCTGAAAAAGCCTCCTGTATGTGATTAAAGTTCAATTTATAGATTGAGATACAATTATTTAAGGTAAATTACATCTGTTTGAAAGTGAAACCAGTTTTTTTTTTTTTCATGCAGGTTCTGTCAATCATAGCCAGGGGAGGTGTGGCTAGGGCTGAATAAACAGAAACAAAGTGATTTAACTCCTAAATGACAGTGAATTGAGCAGTGAAATTGCAGGGGAATGATCTATACACTAAAACTGCTTTATTTAGCTAAAGTCATTTAGGTGACTATAGTGTTCCTTTAAGGGAGGCCATTTTATGAGCATAAGCCTGATTGGTCGTTTTCCAGGCACCTCAGACCATCAGTTCAAGAGAGATTCATCCTGAAGAAGGAGACATTGTCCTCACCTAAACTGCAATCTCTAAATGGTATTCATTTTCCAGCTAGTTAGTTCTAAAAACGGCAGCTTACATTTTACAGGAAAATAAGTTTGTCACGGTTTTATAGTTTATTTCCTGTACCTTGTATAAAGAGGCAGAACTCCAAAAAGAATATCCATAATGTATACTAATCTTTGCAGAGAGTGCCACTTTCATGTGGGTGTTAAAAAAATAATAGGAGATAGACTATCTACCCCAACCCCAAACCAAACCCAGATACTAAGTTACAATTACATAAAGACGTTCTGACTGTGGTCCATTCACAAAATAATTTTTTTCATTCTTTTTTTTTTTTTTGCTAATGCCGGGGTATGTCTTTGATGTAATTCCTCTGTAGAGTTGAGTGTGATATAAATCTTCTCCCCCAAAATATAAAAATGATAACTTTCATAGCAAAAAATAATTAGAATATTGCAGAGGATTTATTAAACACACTGTATAAGACATATAACATCCTCAGTAATGAGGTGAAGTGAAGTGTTTGAACTTGTCATGAATATTATTTGTTATATGCTATCACCACCCATACTGCATACATTTAAATTGTGCAGTCATAAGTATTCTGATGATTTCAACACCCTAAGGTTAATGTACATCAACATCCAAGCAAAAACAAGTGGTAAAATGTTGTATGGGGGGGAGAGAGGGAGAGGGGTGTCATTATGTTGACAGTATCTATTGCCTTTAAGAATTTGATTTAATTGAATTTACATCCACAAACTAATCATATGGTTTCTTTCTAAATAGAGTTTATTTTGGAGATTTTCTAATTATTAGGTAGGGGTTACAAGAGACTCCATTCCTTTGTATGTAGTGGCTCACAAGTAATGACCTCTGATCTTTTTTGGGGGACATATTAAGTCAATATACTCAGAAGGGCAGAGTGAATGGGGGGAGGGGGGGGGGGCGCTGAAATGCTACGCTGGTGAGTGGATGCAGACATCCAACTTGAAATTTAATCAAGCTATTGTAGCCCCTCCCCCCGACATGGGAGGAAATGTAAGGAAATAATTGAAGCACATTCTTTAAAGCACCCCGACTAGGAGCCATTGCTGGTCTGAAAGCCTCCATCAGAGAGGACTAAAATGTTCCCAGTCACACAAACAGATTCCGGTTATCGGATGAGATCTCTTCTGCCAACACCAATGATATTCACTGATAACTTCAGTTGTAAATAGTTCAGGGGTTTCCTATAAGTGGGGCCCAAGAAGAGGCCCTAAAGCCATACACCAGGGTACGTAATACTACTTACCATGCACAGTGAATCCAGACAGCTTCTTCCAGAAGTTTGGTTTATCAATGTTAGAGTTAAAACCAGTACCTTCTGTCTTTCATGGTGACCAATCTCCCACTCGGTCTTTTATTAAACCCATCGGTGCATTAACTGATATCTTACATCCCTGAAACTAGGATGGCCCTTTAACCCCTCAAGGACCGATGACCGTTCAGGACCGTCATCGGAAACATCCCCTTGAGGACCGCTGATGGTCCTGAACCGTCAACACGGAAAACGAGTAGCGGGAGCTTCCGCCGAAATCCTGCTGTTACTCTCTTCAGGCATGCGAGGCAAATAGTAACAGCCAATTATGCCATGTGAGCAACACGTGATCGCTCACAATTGGCTGCTGTCAAAGTGGGTGTTACAAACACTCACTTTGACAGTGATCTCTGCCCCTCTCTCCTCTGTAGCGTTTTGAGAGGGAGAGAGACAGAGATCAGTGCCTGATTGTTTGTAGCCAGTTTCTTCAAGAGTTGCCAAAGTGCCAGAACCTGTGAAAAAAAGTATTAAAATTCCATTTTAACCCCTTCCCTGCCAAATCCTGTTACAGCAGTGCATTTGTACTCTCTGTATTTTATTTATTTATTGCCCTTAAGGGTTATTTTCTGTTAAAAGGCTGTGTATTAGTCTGTTTTAGTCTGGATTTTTAAAAGCGGCAAGTTTCAGTTAGTCAGTTTCCTTCCCCCAAATCTCCATTAGATTCTTTTTTAGGGATTGCCGCTAAAGGAAGTTTTAGTCTGTTTTAGGGTTAGATAGATTGTAAAAAAAAAAGTTTTAAAATTGTGTGTTAGTAATTTGTTAGTTTCGTGTCAGGTAGTGTGCTGGTGAAACATGCAGCGCATTTGGAGTAGACATATGCCTTCTTGGTGTCAGACTCTGACACCACTGACATTGTGTGCGATTTTGACACAGGTCAGTTTTCTGACACGTCTAGTGACACTTCATCTGTGTGTTAGCTGGCTGCAAAAAGAAGCTGTGCTTCCCCTGCTACGCCGAATGTGGAGGAGGAGTGGGTACCTCCACAGTTAGCTGAGCCCAACATCCCCACTTTTAGTGCCAACGCTGGCATTAATGTCAATGTGCATGACTTCTCCCCTATGCAATATATGGAGTTATTTTTAGGGGATTACATCTGGGAGGAGATTGCTTCCCAGACTAATCTCTATGCTACCCAATTTATTAATACCCATCCAGGTAGCTATGCAGTCAGGGCATCCCACAGATGTCCCTGAACTGAAAATATTCTGGGCTCTTACAGTGCTCATGGGGATTATAAAGAAGCCATCAATTCGCTCTTACTGGAGCACCAACCCTATCTGTTCTAGTCCGGTGTACTCCCAAACAATATCTAGAGCAAGATATGAGTTGCTGCTCCGATATTTACATTTTAATGACAATACCCTCTGTCATCCCAGAGATCACCCCCAATATGATAGGCTTCGTAAAATACGCACACTGGTAGACCATCTTCAAAACAAATTTTCAGAATTTTATACCTCCTCATTGAAATTTATCAATTGATGAATCCTTCATGAAATATAAATGGAGATTAGGATTAAAACAGTTCCATCCCCTCAAAGCGCTCTAGAGATGGCATACATTTCTACAAGCTTTGCGGGAGTGAAAGTGGCTATACATTTGCCTTTTGAGTATATGAGGAGAAAGATGGTCAACTGGACCCTTCTGGCTGTACTGACTTTCTGGGGACAAGTGGGAAAATAGTTTGGGACCTACTGACCCCTTTGTTCAATAAAGACTGTGGCTGACAGCCTGGCACCCCGACCAGGTGCCTCCGCCAATCGCTGCTTCCTAGTGCTCACCAAGTACTCCAAGCACTCCACCAGACACCATCAGCACTGTAGTCCCCACTTCCAGTGTTACAGCTTGGTTGGGGTCTCGCCATCCTCTATCCACCCTGGACCCACGACCAGGATCCAGCTTCCAGTGGGTAGACCTCTCCCAATCCAGAGAGTAGAGCAGGTATAGCAGTGTAGTTTTTACAAGAGCTAGTAATTATAGCAATCCAAAAAACAATCCTAAGAGCAGGGCTTATTGCTGGTATAGCTGTTTCCTACAATCACGAGACGAGGTTCTGTGTTGAGGGTAAGCAGGAACTCATTTATTGGTAGCCACAACTGGCCTTTTATGCAAATCCCCATGCAAAGGGGAAATGCCCCCTAGACCTGAGAGTAGACTACAGTAAAAACACACATGTGATTACATTGGCTCTCAGGTACAGGACACTCCCATACAAAATAAGACAATCCCTCCCCTGTGCCTGGGAGATAATTGGATCAGGAATTGTACTAACTTAATTAGCTCCAGACACAAAAACACACATTTCAGCAGTACCCCGAGAGTACCCTTAAAACCCATGGAAACCTTACAAAAGTTACATCGCCTGATAGCCCCGATCTGAGTGACCAACATATACAAAAATCACTTCGGTCGGTTCAGGGGTTTGGGATTTCCATGGAATTCATATCTTGACTGACAGCACACGAGGCTCCTGCCCAAAAGAGTTCCATGAAATCAGGCTGTGCGGTCAGTCTCTTTGGGGAATACTTAATACAGTCAAAATACCGAATGTAGCGGTTCGTGGGTAGGTTCAGTCTGTGTCCCTCGTTTAGGAGCTTGCTCCCACCGAATGCTGATCTTCCCATCCGAATCCAGCCGAACATATGTAGAGATGGAAGTCCCACCGGTGTTCGCACTGTCGA
Organism: Pelobates cultripes; assembly: GCA_933207985.1. Classification (NCBI taxonomy): domain Eukaryota; kingdom Metazoa; phylum Chordata; class Amphibia; order Anura; family Pelobatidae; genus Pelobates; species Pelobates cultripes. The sequence goes on from OW240915.1 coordinate 33,693,467, forward strand.
GTGTCTTATTATAGTTCCATGCATTCGACGACCAAACACCGCTGTATGTGTGTGTGCTAAAGATGGCCACGCCACATGTTTGCATGCCGAACGGCGACCACCCAGCCGATCACTAATTAAGTCCCGGTTAAACATAAATCAAGGAGGTTAATAGGCTGCACACTCCACTTGCGGGTGGTACAACTGTTAGGTAACCGATCAGAATAACTACAATCCGTTCGGTAAGCCCCATATACCAAACCATATAAGGGAAAAGGCACAATCAAAGCCTTTCCATTGTCCTGAACCAAGGTCTAACACATGGGCCATAGTTCTGAGGCAAGAGGCTGGCAAGCAGGCCCCTCCAAGAACCAGTGGCGAGGTTACTTTCATCACAAAGGTTACCACCTTTATGTGGACAATTTTTATAGCAGCGTCCGTTTGTTTCAAACTCTTTATGGTTTGCAGACACTGGCCTGCGGCACTGTGAGAAAAATGCCAAAGATTTTCCCAGATCTCTCATAGAGGCCAAATTAAAAAACGGTGAATGCAAAGCTCTGCACAAAGCTGAAGAGCTTGCAATAAAATTTAAGGACAGGAAGGATGTTAACATGCTAACCACCATCCACAACAAAAGCATGTCAGACGTCACTATCTGAGTATAGACCAAACCTGTTTGCATCAGGGCTTCTAACCAGGGCCGGACTGGGAATATAAAGCAGACACGCTCAGGGGCGTATTAGCCGCGAGGCAAACAAGGCATTTGCCTTGGGCGGCATTTTTCAGGGGGCGGCAAAAAACGCCGCCCCCCAAATGCCCAGGGCAAATGCCTAGTTAGCCTTGCGGCTAACTGACATCCCGAGTGGGCGGGCGGCGCTGGCAGCTCTTCCTCTGAGCTGACTGCTCAGCTCCCTCACGCACCGCAGAGTGAGGCTGGGAGCCGGAAGATGACGTCATATTCCAGCTCCCAGCCTCACTCTGCAGCCGGCGCGCGAGGGAGCTGAGCTGACAGCTCATAGGAAGTGCTCCCTCGCCAGCCGCCAGCCTGCCAGCGCCGCCCGCCCGACCTGCAGCCACTGGACCACCGGACCACCAGGGAGAGAGACCCCCCCCAGCACTCCCAAAGGTAAGGAGGTTGGGGGGGGATTTAAATAAAAAAAAAAGTTAATGTGTGTTTGTGAGTGTGTGTGTGTTTGTGTCTGACTGTGTTTGTGAGTGTTTGTGTGTTTGTGAGTGTGTGTGTGTGTTTGTGTCTGACTGTGTTTGTGTCTGTGTGTGTGTGTGTGTGTGTGTTTGTGTCTGACTGTGTTTGTGTCTGACTGTGTGTGTGTGTGTGTTTGTGTCTGAGTGTTTGTGTCTGTGTATGTGTTTGTCTGTGTGTGTGTGTTTGTGTCTGACTGTGTTTGTGTGTTTGCGAGTGTTTGTGTGTTTGTGAGTGTGTGTGTGTTTGTGTCTGACTGTGTTTGTGTCTGTGTATGTGTCTGTGTGTGTGTATGTGTCTGACTGTGTGTGTGTTTGTGTCTGACTGTGTTTGTGTGTGTGTGTGTGTGTCTGACTGTGTATGTGTGTGTGTGTGTGTTTGTGTCTGACTGTGTGTCTGACTGTGTGTGTGTGTCTGACTGTGTGTGTGTGTGTCTGACTGTGTGTGTGTTTGTGTCTGACTGTGTGTGTCTCTGACTGTGTGTGTTTTTGTCTGACTGTGTTTGTGTCTGTGTCTGACTGTGTGTTTGTGTCTGACTGTGTGTGTATTTAGAAGGTGGGGCGGGGGGAAGGGTTGGGTGGGGGTGGCGCGGGGGGAGGGGGGCGCCTGAGTTTTGTCCTGCCTAGGGCAGCACAAAACCAGGATACACCACTGGACACGCTCACCGTCTGTCACATCCTGTTCCTCGCTGCGGATCATTCTGGCAATGGCTTCTGGTATCCAGTACTGTTTTTGCTGTCCTTGCTTGGTTTTTCTGGTTTTCTGGTCTATGTCTGGTTTTCTTTATTGCTGGGTTTCTGAGTTCATTCTTATATTCTGTCCCTGGATTTCCCAGTCTCTTGGATTCACTTAAATGTTTGTTTTATGTTGCCACACCCGTTTGTTTTCCACTTTCCTTTTGTTTCAGCTTGGACCTGCAGCAGTGTTTCTAGTCTCTGCCCTATCTTGCAGGTAAGTGCTATTGTGGTTTAGTGTGGCTGTTTTAGCATACATTAGGCAGTGTAGGACCTGCCAGATATGGGGTACATTGGTGTTGTTGGCAGGCTTATGCAATGTATGATCATATAATGTGACTAAATCCCCATACTTTTCATATATAGTGCTTAGCTATGTTTCCTCTTGTTTTACCTTGTATTTCTTGTCTTGTTTTATTTAGTCTTGTAACCCCAGTCCATGTACAGTCCTATCCAGTCATGCCCATGTTATGTTTTTGTTTTCTTCCTGTCTTGTGTACATGTTGTAGGTTATGCTTTCTGTCCTGCTCTGGTTCTGGGTTCTCCTAGTTTTGTCTTGTTTTCATGAATGGTGTCTATTTCTAGTCTTGCCTTGCTCTCCTAGTTTTGTCTTGTTTTCATGCATGGTGCCTATCTCTAGTCTTTCCTTGTTCTCCTAGTTTGGTCTTGTTTTCTTGTATGGTGCCTTGCTCTCCTAGTCTTGCCTTGCTTCAGTACTGGATATATCCTTGCTGCAGAGCCTCCCTATTCAGCTCCTGGGAGGTCTGCTTAATTACCTGCTCCTAGTTCCTGGGATCCACATAAGCCAATCAGGGTTCTGGTATGTGGCTGCACAAACGCTGGGGCTCAACACCAGGGGGCGTGCGGTTACCCTGCACCAGACCCTGCTAATCCACCTCCACACTGTGACTCCTACTCTGAACATCAGGCATACTGGGTCCCGGTCCTCGCACCGTCGCCCGGACAGTGTCTGGGTCCCGGGCACCGGACCGCCACCCGTGACAGTATGGCCGTAGGCACTTGGAGTTTGTGGAGTGGACTTTGCAGCTTTCCTGTTCTGCTCTGTCTGTCATGTCCTCTCTGAGAACTGCATACAAGAGTTCCTGTATCTGGACCAGTCTGCTGGAGATGGCTTCCTTATTTTTGTCGTGGAGGAGGTCGATCTGCTAAGCGGTACGGTGGTCGCTTCAGGTGTTTCCTTGTGCTGCTTAGTTCCTGGTTTCTTGTTCTAGTTCCTCCTGGATTATGCAGCATACAAGAGTTCCTGTATCTGGACCAGTCTGCTGGAGATGACTTCTTCATTCTTGTTCAGTCTGTCTGATTCCTGTCTTGGAGGGGGTCGATCTGCTAAGTGGTATGGTGGTCGCTTCAGGTGTTTCCTTGTGATGCTGGTTTCCTGGTTCCGTTTCAGGTTTTGTGTCAGTGCTCCTGTTCTGGCGATGATCTTTATTTGTTGCTGGTGGTTCCTATGCAGGAGGCCTTTCCGGTGGGGGATCCTTGCCTCCGTGGAAGTCAAGAGGACTTTGTTGCAGGATCCGCTCGCCATTCCTGGTCTCTGCCTGGGAGCTGTTGGGAGTGTCCGGAGTTCGCTCCTTAGGAGGGGAGTTATGTCACATCATGTTCCTTGCTGCGGATCATTCTGGCAATGGCTTCTGGTATCCAATACTGTTTTTGCTGTCCTTGCTTGGCTTTTCTGTTTTTTCTGGTCTATGTCTGGTTTTCTTTATTGCTGGGTTTCTGAGTTCATTCTTATATTCTGTCCATGGGATTCCCAGTCTCCAGGTTTCCTTTAAATGTTTGTTTTATGTTGCCACACCCGTTTGTTTTCCACTTTCCTTTTGTTTCAGCTTGGACCTGCAGCAGTGTTTCATGTCTCTGCCCTTTCTTGAAGGTAAGTGCTATTGTGGTTTAGTGTGGCTGTTTTAGCATACATTAGGCAGTGTAGGACCTGCCAGATATGGGGTACATTGGCGTTGTTGGCAGGCTTATGCAATGTATGATCATATAATGTGACTAAATCCCCATACTTTTCATATATAGTGCTTAGCTATGTCTCCTCTTGTTTTACCTTGTATTTCTTGTCTTGTTTTATTTAGTCTTGTAATCCCAGTCCATGTACAGTCCTCTCCAGTCATGCCCATGTTATGTTTTTGTTTTCTCCCTGTCTTGTGTACATGTTGTAGGATATGCTTTCTGTCCTGCTCCGGTTCTGGGTTCTCCTAGCTTTGTCTTGTTTTCATGTATGGTGCCTATTTCTAGTCTTTCCTTGTTCTCCTAGTTTGGTCTTGTTTTCTTGTATGGTGCCTTGCTCTCCTAGTCTTGCCTTGCTTCAGTACTGGATATATCCTTGCTGCAGAGCCTCCCTATTCAGCTCCTGGGAGGTCTGCTTAATTACCTGCTCCTAGTTCCTGGGATCCGCATAAGCCAATCAGGGTTCTGGTATGTGGCTGCACAAACGCTGGTGCTCAACACCAGGGGGCGTGTGGTTACCCTGCACCAGACCCTGCTAATCCACCTTCACACTGTGACTCCTACTCTGAACATCAGGCATACTGGGTCCCGGTCCTTGCACCGCCGCCCGGACAGTGTCTGGGTCCCGGGCACCAGACCTCCACCCGTGACACCGTCACACACTTGCTTACCACAGACAAGCTTCCAACAGATAAGCCCACTGACACACACATGCTCACTTCCGACAAGCTCACTGCTACACTCACAAGCTCACTCAGGAGCAGGCACACACACACACAAGCTCACTCAGGAGCAGTCACATACAAGCTCACTCACTAGCAGCCACCCGCATACAAGCTTCCTCACTAGCAGCCACACACAAAGCTCACTCACTAGCAGGCACACACACACAAGCTCACTCACTAGCAGCCACACACACAAGCTCACTCACTAGCAGCCACACACACAAGCTCACTCACTAGCGGCCACACACACAAATTCACGGTCGGGCCTTTCTTCATGATTAATTAAAATTTATATATATATATATATATATATATATATATAAATAATAATAAATATTTGGATAAGAAGAGGAAGTTTTGCGCACACGTTGGAAAATGTAATAATCTGCAATATAAATAACTATCATAGGACAGTATGTAAAGAACACTATATATAATGTGTAGTAACTTGGAACACTCACAATTCAGAGAGCCATATGAGTCGGCTCTCTACTTGTAAAAGCCTGTAGAATGTCTCAAAGCAGAGCTGTATACAAACTGGTCCCACCAGGCATGGATGTAAAATATCGTCTGGATACAATCAGGAACCCGAAGTTAGTATAAAAATCTTTTATTCCAATAAAAATACTTTAAAAATAAGCATAACGCGTTTCGACCATTTCATTGGTCTTCCTCAGATGCAATAAACAATGTATCACAGTAACATACTTTTATATTACACATATAATTAATAAATTACATACATATGGAAGTTGAATACAAAACCCACCCCTTAGAACCATATAAGGGCTTTCCGGGTTGTTTGCCCCTCCCAATATGGCGTCCTACTAACCACTAGTCCATATAGTATGTCCTTCTTTGGAAGGGTGTATGAACCTGACGCTCACGTTGTTGCCGCTCACGTGACTCGCGTGGTTATCCGTCACGTGACTTCCGGTCTGGGTGCAGATACGTCATTTCCGGTTGCGTCATTTCCGCTTCCCAGACCGGACGTCACGTGACGGATAACCACACGAGTCACGTGAGTGGCAACAACGTGAGCGTCAGGTTCATACACCCTTCCAAAGAAGGACATAATATATGGACTAGTGGTTAGTAGGATGCCATATTGGGAGGGGCAAACAACCCGGAAAGCCCTTATATGGGTCTAAGGGGTGGGTTTTGTATTCAACTTCCATATGTATGTAATTTATTAATTATATGTGTAATATAAAAGTATGTTACTGTGATACATTGTTTATTGCATCTGAGGAAGACCAATGAAATGGTGAAACGCATTATGCTTATTTTTAAAGTATTTTTATTGGAATAAAAGATTTTTATACTTCCTTCAGGTTCCTGATTGTATACAGACGATATTTTACATCCATGCCTGGTGGGACCAGTTTGTATACAGCTCTGCTTTGAGACATTCTACAGGCTTTTACAAGTAGAGAGCCGACTCATATGGCTCTCTGAATTGTGAGTGTTCCAAGTTACTACACATTATATATAGTGTTCTTTACATACTGTCCTATGATAGTTATTTATATTGCAGATTATTATATTTTCCAACGTGTGCGCAAAACTTCCTCTTCTTATCCAATTGTGTACATGTAAGTGTTTTGTAAGGTGACTTCAACACTGATTTGTTTTTGCTGCACGGGGATTTATTATTATTTAGCGCCATTTCACCCTTTTTTCTTGTTAATAATAAATATTTACTTATTAAAAAATATATATTTTTATGCTTTATGACTCTTATGCCAGTATACCATTATACTCCAGTCCAGTCCTGAAGGTTTCCTTCAACGCATTTTCAGAGCTATTACATATTTCCTAAACATTGTTTGTTTCCATCATACCTTTCTCAATTACATGTTTATAACAAAAAAGGTACTGCATTGCTGTCTCTCCTTAATGATCACCAAGAGGCAAATCTTTCAGAAGGGATTTATTCACAAAACTCCAATTGTTAACATATTAAAATCAAAATGGAAAATTTGACGCTGATATAGCTAAGCTGTGACTTTACCCTAGTTGGAGAATTTCTCTACATCAGCTATTTTACTCTCCATTTTTCCCATTCAAATTTCAATTTGCTTCAAAATAGAGCTTAGTAAATAACCCTCATAGTCTTTGCTTTTCATTGGTGGGAGAACTGCCTGCTCATTGGAGTATTGTAGCCTCTCCACTGCAGCTAGATCCTAGTTAGACAGAAGATAGAGGTAAATCGTGTTATGGGAAAATTAGAAGTCGAGGGTGTCAGAATAGGGAAGCTATGGATAGTAAAATAAAGGTTTTCCAGGTGCCAACTTACCACAGGTTCTCTGTCCAGGGGCTGATTTGTACTTTCCAAGTTGTTTATAGAATAAGGAGGAATTGCTTCTTAATATAATCAAAGTTTGTATTATTGTATGTTAACGTATGGAAGGCTAACACACAGGGTTACATCAGTTATAGCATTCAGTGGCAAGGTGGAGGCTTCACGCATGGTATGGCAGAGTAACATGTAACAGGACGTAAAACAAACGTAACAAGGGTATGGTGGAAAAAACTGGATATTTATAGGTAGGGGTACAAACATGGCCGGACTAGCCCACTGGGATACATGGAAACTCCCTGGTGGGCCAGGGTACCTTGGACTGGGTAAGTAAGCTTTTTTGTGTCAGTAGTTTGTCTGTAGTGAATTTGTGTATGTCAATAAGCTTGTCTGTAGCAAGCTTTTGTGTTTTTGTGCCAATCAGTTTGTCTGTAGTAAACTTTTGTGTGTCAGTCAAGTTGTCTGTAGTGAGCCTGTGTCTCTGAATGATCTTGTACAAAGCATAATACTAAAGGTAATGCAGACTGTAGGATTACATTGTATCACAGTAAGAGAGTCAGGGACAATGGTTAATGGTTTACCCCCTGCAGTGCAGAAACATCTTCTCTACACAATTAAGGAAACAGAGTGGGGTCTGATAATTGGATTCATTGTTTCCCCCTCTGTCTGGAATTACCTGTACCTGATTTCTTCTGTTAATTAGAGTTTGATAGTTTTAATAACATTAATTGTTGTCTGATGTACCTGGGATTGAATTATCTGTTTTATATTAGACTCTATGTTGTTTGAAGTGTACCATGTTAAAATGTATTTAATTTTCCCCTGGGCCTCATGTCCCTGATTGCTCAATGTTGTTCATGAGTTAGAACTGTTATATATATTCTGTCTATGAATCAAAATAAAATGTGTTTATGATTTACCAAGAATGAGCTTGTGTGTCTTTAGATGCATCCAGGTATATTACTGTTTGTTGTCAACTATAGAGTAGTTACTCATAGATAATTGCCAGTGGACTAGATAGATAGAATAAACTGGAGCTAAAAGTGCAGTTTATCCTGCATTGCCAGTGGATACATGACTCACAGTACCGGATCTTAGTGCTTAGTATAGCAGTTTGCAAAATCTTATAGCCTGAAACAAGTTGAATTAATTAATTCAAGTCATCATTCTCAAATTTTCTTTAGTGTAATGTTTCAGTAATTCTTTACTTGGATAAATTGGTGAAAATGCAGCCATCCACTACACACACACACACACACACACACACGTTCCACTACACAAACACTGTATCCACTACAAACACACACTAGTTTCACTACACACATGCACAAACACTGCATCCACTAATCACACACTCAACATCAGGTTTGCCCAAAAGGTAGATCCCCAAATGTTGTAGAACTATATGCCTTTAGAATGCTTTTTGAATGACAAATCATCATGGAAGTTGCAGTTTTAAAACATCTGGGGATCTACCGTTTAGGCACCTCTGCTCTGCATCAACTATTAACACAATGCATCCACTACACACACTCTCTGCATCCATGCTACATACACTGCATCTTTGTGGGCAAATTCAGTTTGTGCCTAGTGTGTAGACTTGGAGGGTGAGCCCCAGGGCCCAGACCTTGTGCTGCATAATGGGCCCCAAAATTTCTGATGGCAGCCCTGAGTCGAAGTTGCATACTATTTGCTACATACCGGCACTAACAGTCAACTTTTTCTCAATCTGCTGCCAGCATTATAAGTCACTACAATACAGAAGATCAGGAATAAAGGTAAGCATCAGTTTTATGAAATCTATATATTTTTGTGGAATTCCACAGGTATAGATTAGCAAGTATAAGGTATACTATATTTTGATATATATGTGGGAACTACAGCAAATTTTGCAAAGACCCCCTATGGTAACATCCCAGGGGTGCAAGCAAAGGTGAGTTATACTTGCAATCGCCTGTTGGCACCACTATCTCGTGCACCTATCTATCACACTGAGGTCTATAGAGGATCCATGAAGACCGTGGGAGCCTCCATTGATATTATCTTGCAATGAGTGGGAAGTAACAAGATGGTACCTCAAGTTTGAGATTTACCATAAGACAAAATAGTTCTTACTTTGTCTTTTATCTTTTGACTGCAATTGAGTTTCAATGAAATAAGCTTTCTTTCAAGATTGTATCCTAAAATATCCTCAAAATTGTGGGGGAGGGATAACAGCTGCTTTAATATATCAGCTTGCATCACATTAACTGCATTTGCAAGCAAGCGAGAACTCGGGTCAACATGCACAAGTGCAGTTATTCACATAACAAAAATTGCAATGGTGCAGCAGGTGTGCTGATGTTTTGCATTTGGAACTTCAAACCAGACAAATGCAATGTATTAATTAGTGAATAAACCACCTTGTGTATGTTGCTCAAAAATGGGGTATGTTTTTTTTTTTTGTTTTTTTTTTGCTTGGTAGAATGTTCAGTTTTTGCATTACATTGTAATTGCTAATGCTAAGTGGGCACCACAATCCAATTTATTCAAAACTGTTTTCATAAAATTGCTTGAACATTTAGGAAAAATATGTGAACGAAATTCATTCTGTCTAAGTCAGTCGCAAAAGATGGACAACCTGAATTCTACCAAAGCTGATTTTATTCAGCATGCACGTCTAGTAATTACCTATATAAATTATAATAATGCATCACCCTGGAATGAAAACTACATGCTTGTCATATTGTCATGTTGTTCGACCCGCATGAGCCAGTTGCTGCTGACATACAATGTTGTTATGTAATTTTCATTTGTAAGTATATCAGGAGCATTTAACAGGGTGTGTTGATAGATAATGAATATTATACCATAAAATATGGTATCTCTATACTGAAGACAGAAAAAAAACCTCTGAAATTATCAACCATGCAGTTTCTATAAAATGCAAAAACTGCCCCAGAAAAAGCAGCTCTGAAATAATATCCCAGACTGCCACGCAAAATATGCAAATCGATGCTTTTATTTATTGCCTTGGTTTGCATTGAACTGATAATTTAAAATAGATTTCATGCAACGTGTTGGAGAAACATATTTGTCAGTCTTCTGTATTTTAGGCATTTTTTTTTTTTAGTTCTTTTTTGCCTTGTTATAAAGCAGAGGTTCCCAAGCCAGTCCTCAAAGACTTCCTACCAGTCCATGATTTAGGGATTATCCTGTGGTGTCTAAAGTGTTTTGGGGTTTTTCCTTCTAAAAACACCTTAGACACAGATGGGTAATCCCTAAATCCTGGACTGTTAAGGGGTACGTGAAGACTGGGTTGGAAACCAATGTTATAAAGCAATGGGAATATTATGACTAATCTTTATTTAAAGGTTAGTCTAAGCCTCATCCGCAATTTGCATTGATGCATGTTGCTTAAAATGAAACTCTAGACCCCTAAGGCACTTTTATTTTGCTGAAATGCTTTGTGTGAAAAGTGTGTCCCATAATTTTCTTTTACATAAAGTGCAGATTTCAATAGAAATTGGCACTTTTATATATTAATCTTGCTACTCCCCTTTGCTTCCAAGCAGTTCACATATACTGTAACTTTTTTGATCCAAAACCCTGTCCATACTTTCTGTGGCTGTCCAATGAAGCTCAATGAGAAGTCTTTGCATGGCAGATGCCCTGAGCAGTCGCTGCCACTTGCGTTTAGCTCCACTGAACTAACCACACCAGGAAGTAACCAGACCAATTGTATGATTGATTGTCAGGGTGGAAGCATTTATAAAAGTGCTAATTTCTATTGAAATCTGCACTTTTTCTAATATGAAAAAAGTGGACACAGTCTTCACACAGAGGATTTCAGCAAGCTAAAGTGCTTCAGGTGTTTGGAGTCTTCCTTTAATCTGCGTGCAACAAGGCCACTATATGAGCAATAGAAGGCGTGAAGCGGTGAAGGTGGTCCTCAAAAATACTTGTTTGCACGTCTTCTTAGTGCTGACCCTGATAGTTTAGTAACTACCCATGAGTCAGGATCTAAGTGTATTCAAAGGCATCATTTTCTAAAATCCTCCTCCAACGGAGACTTAAGAGTAAAGAGCAAATCCACCGTGTATGCACACGTGCCCTTCTTCCCACACCCTCTCTAACAGAGGTTGACCATTAATGTAGGCCAGAAAGAAAGGATGTAGGTATCGCCTAGCCGACAGCTTGTAACAGTTCTCAGCAATGTAAATATTCTATGCAAATTCCAGCCCACGTTGTCTGGTCCAGAGAGATTCCTAAACTGGCTTGCTTTTCTGACCAAAACCTTAGAAATCAGGATTAGTGAGTGATATGAGATTTAGAAGGCCGTCTACAAGTTGATTTAAAATAGGTAGTGGAGTTTAAAAGGTTCTACAGACGAAAAGAGCACACAAAATGTAACTGCGTGAATCTAGAGAACTCAATAGAAGGAAGATTATACTTTTCTTCCTGAAATGTTTTTGTTATCAGGGATCCTCTCATAAGCAAATGTCTAAAAACAGTAAATTCTGAATTTCTTTAAAAAAATTAAAAAAAATGTATTCAGCGTAGAAGAAAATATGGGGGAGGGGAAATGCGGTATACCTGTCAAGCAAATACTTTTCTTTACGGTCGATGTACACTGGACCTGGTAGCATTGCAAAATAAACTCCTTTATTCTGGTAAACAATATTAAACCTGTCAGGCAGGTATTAAAGATTAACAATTAAACATATGTGTTTAGTTGCTAGAGTAGCAAATGACACACATTCTAATTAAACTTTTTTCGTAATGTTTAGGTTGGCCTTACTGTACGTGTTACAAAGCAAGTTAGGAAGATTTGCAGTTTTTGTTGAGTAATATGTCATGTAGGAGATGTTTTCTAATATGTATGTAATGGTGAGATAATAATCACAAGACTGTAAGGCCTGAGGTCAAATATGTGAAAACAAGTTCAAAGCTAAACACCGCTGATGTATTGATGTATATGAAAAACGCGGTTAAGTCATATTTAATTTCCAAATGGATATTTCAAGAATCTGAACGAAGGCTGGTACAAACTTCGAACCTCCCTATTTCCATAAAGGATGCTAGCCAGGCCTTTCAGCTAATATGGACGGGCATAGTCAGAGGTTGGTTGTGCCTCTATGTATACAGAAAGGGGATCCCGAGAGTTTTAGTAAGGGATTCTTGAAGCATTCTGTTCGCAGCCTGTTATCACAGAACACAGCCAGGCTCAGGACTAGCCAGTCAGTATGAGAGCTGCAGCTCCGCTCTCCAATGCTGCTGGAATACTGATAAACACTGCAGCCCGATTCTCCTCCATGATGTCACTCTCCCTCACTGGAGCGGGACTTATGTCAGGGAGGGCGGACTGAGGCAAGGACAGAATTCCCATTACCTGCCCAGTAATCTTGTTCTGGGCTAATAATGTCCAAATGACGCTGCCGCAGGTAGAGTTATACATAATGCAGCAGGGAAGTTAAACTCTGTGTGCGCAGTAAATGCAGCTCCAGGCACCATGACCACTTCAAATCACTAGAGTAGGCATGGTGCATGGAATAAACCAATAACAGCCGCACTGGTTCTTTCCATTGTTTATGAAGCCTGCAGCTTAAATACATATATACTCCGGTCTCTCTCCTCATTTCACAAACACAGGGAAAAAGTTAGTGCAGATGTGTTGCCGAAGAGCCTAGACCAGCAGCAAACATAGCCTATACAGCCTAGCAGGAAGAGGAGCTCTCATTGTGCACTGGTGTTTGTTTTTTTTTGTTAGCTTTATTTAAAAAGGAAACTCCAGTGCCAGGAAAACAATCTGTTTTCCTGGCACTGCAAGGCCCCTCTCCCTCCCACCTCCCAATCCCCGGTAGCTGAAGGGGTGAAAACCCCTTCAGGTCACTTACCTGAGACCCCGCCGATGTCCCTCGGCGGTGGTTTCTTCTTGCCGCCACTCCTCCCAGTCATCATGTTGGCCGGTGGGCAAGACTGATCCAGCCCAGCCGGGGAGACCTAATGCGCATGCGCGGCCATTAGAGCTCCCCATAGGAAAGCATTGAAAATGCTTTCCTATGGGGAATTGAGCGACGCTGGAGGTCCTCCCACAGCGTGAGGACATCCAGCGACACTCTAGCACAGGTTTTCTGTGCTATAGAGCAGGAAGTGACCTCTAGTGGCTGTGTAGTAGACATCCACTCGAGGAGGAGTTAACCCTGCAAGGTAATTATTGCAGTTTATAAAAAAAATGCAATAATTACACTTGCAGGGTTAAGGGTAGTGGGAGTTGGCACCCAGACCACTCCAATGGGCAGAAGTGGTCTGGGTGCCTTGAGTGTCCCTTTAATACAAACACATGGAACCTACTTTATGGCACACAATGCAACATGCAATTAGAAAATGAATAGACCATTGGTAAAGCAAAAAAAATAAAAAAAAATAAAACATGGGAGAGACAAGAGAAACTAACATTAAGAGAAGTAGAAAAGGAAGCATTGGAAAGAAGTAGGGAAAATGGTTAAACCAGCAGTTCCCAAACTGTGTGCCATGGAATGTTTCCCGATGCTATAATTATGGCACCGCGGAAACATTACTGCTCAACAGGGAACCGGTCGAGTTCCACCTGACCCCTGTAATGTCGGCCGGCTGGGAGGAAGTGACAGCCTGTCACTTTTTCCCAGCGTCATGCAGAGAGATGGCGCGGGAGGAAGAGGAGGCAGCCGCAGCGTGAGGACAGAGGAGCACAAAGAGCTACAGACCAGGACTCCAAGCCACCCTCCTGAACACACAAGGTCAGTGAGCTTCTGTGTCTGCGCACACATCTGTGTATGTGCCTCTGTGTGTCAGGGTGTGTGTATCTGTGTCAGGCATCAATGTTTGTGTGTCAGAGTGCATGTGTGTATGTCGGTGCGTATCTGTCGATGTCTATATGAATGTGTGTATGTGTCGGTGTATTTATTTGCATGCATCTGTGTGTTAATGTGCATGAATATCAGAAAGTATGTATGTACCTACATCCAATCAAACACCAGCACAATATACAAGCACACTCCTGCAATCTAACACAAATATTACATACAAACACACCCCTGCATTCAATCTCAGGCAAATATATACACAAACACATCCCTTCACTCAAACACAAATCCTTCACACAACTGTACATCCACGTTTAAAAGTGATTACATTCAGACACCCCCCCCGCCCCCGCAATCAAACATCACATAAAAACACACCTCTGTATTAAAACACAAAACATGTATACAAACATCCCTTTAAACACCAACACTGCCCATTACACTATAGCGCCAATAAATGCGGCAGCGCTGTACAGATATACAACCTAGAAATTTTTACTGGGGTTGCCTTGGGAAAATACTGAAATATTAAAGGCACCTTGAAACTACAAAGTTTGGGAACCACTGGGTTAAACTAAGGATAGCAGAGAAAGGGTCAGCAGCAGTAGTGAAAGTCAGGTAGTGAGTAGCGATTCCACAAAAAGAATGAAGTGGGTGGCACACAGTTCTTTACCTTCTAGTATGTTTTCATCTTCCAGTACGCTTATAGTTTAGGGCAGATTCACAACATGTGCAGGTAGATACCCTGTGGTCAGGGATGGTAGGAGACAGTCAATGAAGTTTTGTAACGTCATGAAAGCAGTTTTAAGAACATTTCTTTTAATTGTTTGCTCAAAGAGCAGGTCTTTCTTTTAATAAAGATATAGAGCTACACCGGTAGGGTCAAGGTGATATTCTCCCAAGGCTCCTGGGGGGAGTGAGCATGTATGTATATGTTATGAATGGGTAACTTCACTTACAAGTCTGCTGCTGTTTATAGGGGGCCTGGATAAGTGTGCTGGTACATGTACTTCTAAGTACATGCCTGCATGTGGGGGTCGTTATGTGTGTGCATATGTGTGTATGGGCTGCTATTCATTTAAACACCTGTGCTTACTTTTGGTTCAAGAACAGACCTAAACATGGTCATTTCAAGGGCTACACAAAATGGCAATTCTACACACCTAGTCCTACGTCAGTGCAAACCAAGTTAGATTATTGTTACAAATTTTTTAAATTATTCTAACATTAAGATGCTGCACACTTTATGATTACTTTCATTTCGAAATGTTTCAAATTCTCTTTTTGCAGAGAAAGAATTGAAAATGTACCTAGCCCTTTGAAAGAACAGGTGCATAGTATTTATATAGTATACATTGATGATATAAAATGTTGTCCCAAATAAAAAAATATTCCTTACACCAAAACTTCAAATGTTTATCATAGTCTATTTATTAAGAAATTCCAGTACACATTGTATTCAGAGATCCTGCTCAATGTTTATTCAGGACTTACTCTTAGGCCTAGCTCCCTAAATTAGATTGCTAAACTCATTTAACCCCTTAAGGACACAACTTCTGAAATAAAAGGGAATCATGACGGAATATTTCCGTCATGTGTCCTTTTTAAGGAGTTATCTGTATCCAAAACTCAGAATTACCAGAGTCACAAGCAGTTCTGCCAAGTTCAGCCCAGTAGATTTCAATGTAGCTGCTGCACATGGATTCATGTACAAACCTAACAAGTCAGTGTGTCAAATACATGTAGATATGCATTAGGCAAATAAAAACTCTTGGAAGACTGCCTTCTTTGTGCATTATAGAGACAAGGCATTTAAAAAAAATTAAAAAAATGTAAAACTAAAAATTGCATTTGAAGTTCATTCAAATGTTGCAAAACTCCTGTCTTTTCATCTTCTGAAAAAAAAAAAAAAGTCTGAGCTGGGTCAGGAGGCAGCTTGTAAAGGCTGCTGACAAGAGATCTACAGTTTTTGCAAGCATTGTTATATGTACCCCCAAAAAGGGGGAGGGGGAAGCACAATTAAATGATCTAATAAATGAATAACTAAACTAGAACACTGCTGAGCTTATAACCTTTAAAGTGTTTATGGGCACTGCAAAGATGTAAGGTTTTTATTTTTTATTTTTTTTATTTTTTTTTTACACACACTTATTGTCGGCTTTCTAAAAGACTGGAACGAAAATAAACTCAAGTCATGACATCATGTTCAGAAGCATTTCTACAAAAAAATACAAAAAGACTGCCTGGAGAGCTGGAAGGTTAGGATCGTGGAACAAAACAATAATGAAAATGATAACATTAAAAATAATAAAACAAGCACAGGCAATTATTAACATAACCTATACATGATTGCATACAACACCTGGCTTCCTGGTGTGCCTGTTTAATTAGCAAAACTAGTGTAGCTCCATCTGAAACCATACCCTGTGCTAGACTGAGTCTTTCCTAATAAACTTTAATTCTTTTGATAAGAAAACATAAGCAAATTGCCAAATACAGCACCAAAACTGTTTTAGCTTAAAGGACCACTATAGTGCCCTGAGGGTGCCCCCACCCTCAGGGTCCCACTCCCGCCCGGCGCTGGAAGGGGTTAAAACTTACCTTTTTCCAGCGCTGGGCAGGGAGCTCTCCTCCTCTTCTCCTCCCATGCGGCTGAATGCACGCGCGCATTCAACCAGTCACATAGGAAAGCATTCATAATGCTTTCCTATGGATGCTGGCGTGCTCTCACTGTGAAAATCACAGTGAGAAGCACACAAGCGCCTCTAGTGGCTGTCAATGAGAGCCACTAGAGGAAATAGGGGAAGGCTTAACCCATTCATAAAGATTTATGAAAAAATGGGTTAACCCTAGCTGGACCTGGCACCCAGACCACCTCATTAAGCTGAAGTGGTCTGGGTGCCAAGAGTGGTCCTTTAATGAAATGGTTTTGGTGTATAGATCATGCTCTTGCAGTGTCACTGTGCATTTAAGCGTTTTATCACTTTATTATTTATAGAGTGCCGACGAATTCCACAGAACTATACAGTAGGTGGACTAGCAGACAAGTATTTGCAACAAGACATGTTGGACACACCTGAACAGAGGGTGTTGAGGGCCCTGCTCAAATGAATTTACATGCAGCCCTAATCACACCTCCCCTGCATGTGACCTACAGACTCCCTATACATTTCCTGTAAAAGGAGATATTTAAAACTTAAATTCTAAATTGAACAGACTGCAATAAATTAACTCCTGCTAAGTTAGTAGACTGCTAAAGCGTCCTGTGTATGATTAAAGTTAATATAAGAGAGCAGGAGATAAACAAAACACACTGTGCTATACGATCTAATTGAAAATTAAGCTATGTTTCCATGTTGGTTGTGTAAGTCACAGCCAGTGGAGGTAAGGCTGCATAACCAAAAGTGGTTTAACGCTTAAAATTGCAGTGAACTAAGTGGGGGCATGATCTATACACTAAAA
Organism: Pelobates cultripes; assembly: GCA_933207985.1. Classification (NCBI taxonomy): domain Eukaryota; kingdom Metazoa; phylum Chordata; class Amphibia; order Anura; family Pelobatidae; genus Pelobates; species Pelobates cultripes. The sequence continues at coordinate 33,710,665 of OW240915.1, forward strand.
TCTGCTTCACTAAGCTAAATTTGTTTTGGTGCCTAGTGTCCTTTTAAAATAAAACAAACATTTCGGTAACAGTGCGAGGAATATACTAGGTTTATTGCTATGAAGCCAAATTTAACAAACAAGAGGAAGCAATAGAAGGTGTCTGGCTGCTGCATAAATAAATGCAAACGGTTCCCAGGTAAATAATGTTTGCATACGTCACAATGTTTATAAGCAAGGCTATTAAATTAATAGTTTCATATAAACAATATTAGAATGTTATGACCCACTTTTTAATTAGCATGGACATTTGAGATTATAGGTCTGCATCCCTATGAGCTTGGGGCACCTTTTGTGAAGAGTCCAACTAGCTAGTTGTCTCCTTGCCCCTTTTATCTGCAATACTGCTAAGAGTTGGGCTCTTCCAATGTGCTCCACAGCAAACCTCACAGGCATCCAACTCCAACCTTAACTACAGTAAAACATGAACCCCCAGAATTATCTGCCAATATAAGTTTGCCAGAGAACTATGTAAGTTGAAGACCAACAATAGTTATGCAGGGAAGCTTTGCACAAGAAGTACTTAGAAATATATTGTCTATGAGCATAATCTTCCTCTTTACGGGGCCTTTGTTAAAATTGAAACCAATGTGTTAAATTCCCATTTCCGAGATCAACTTACAGACAGCAGTTAGAGACTTATTTATAAAGTAATCACAGGCTTACATGTTGTTGTTTGTTTCTCCAACACTAAGCATTCCACCTTTGCATCTATATAATATGTGCAAAGAGATGTAAATAGGCTTTATACAGAAAATGAGACACAGTATGTTAACAAAATATATAAACCGGTATAGTTCTACACCAGCTGTATACAGATGGTGTAGAACTGTAAATCAATTAAGAAATATAAAAGAAATAAAACACTAGTAAAGTATTAAAGCAGATAGACAGGTATGCATTTTGGATAGGAATCTTTATAGACAATATTGAATATTAATTGTGCCACAATTGCACCACTTTCACCAAAGATACGCTTTTATACAAACCATCAATTTTTTTTTAGTTTTGTTTCTCTGTGTAAACTCATCCATCCAGCAGTGTTACTTCTTGCCCCAAAAACCGGTCGCCATGACCTACAGCACTGGAAAGGATTGTCAATTATATAGTGCCAATTTGTTCCACAGTGCTTTACGTTATAAAGAGGGACATTTGTGATACGGGTATCATCAACTTGCAGGGAGAGTGAAAGTGAAGAAATGGTATTATGAGGAGGAAACACAAGAAGCTCAGTTTTAGAGCGACTGAGTTTCAGAAATCAGCAAGACATCCAATCAGAGATGGGAGGAGAGATATATCTGGTTGTCATCGGCATTAAGTACAGGTGAAAGCATAATCCGAAATAATTAATACGTTTGCAAGACAGGCAGTATAAAGGGAAAACAAAAGGTGACTAAGAACAGAGCCTTGGGAGGCTCCAACAGAGACGGAACGAGGGAAATACTGAATGAACGTTGGAAGATGTAGGATGTTAACCACGTGATGACATATCACAGAGGCACAGGAATTGAAGAAGGGGAGGACATTATCAATAGTGTCAAAGTCAGCAGAGAGGTCTAGAAGAAAAAGTATGGAGTAGTATTCTTTGGATGTAGCCGCAAATAAATCATTTATTACTTTAACCAGAGCAGTCTCAAGAGAATGGAGGGGCAGAAGCCAGATTTTAGATAGTCGAGGAGAGAGTTGGGCTTGAGAAAGCATAATCATTCCAGAAGCTTTGAGGAGAAAGGGAGCAGAGATATGAGATGATGGTTAGAAGGGTAGGGCAGCTAAGACAGTAACACGTTTAAGGGGAGTGGAGTGGAGACAAAAAGAGAGCAGTTGAGTATATGCATTAAAAGGACAGCACAAGACAAAGGGGGATCTGATAATGTGATATGGGACGGGATCAAGCAGACAAGAGGTAGGACGAGAGGGAAGGAGAAGCACAGCCACCTTCTGTTTAGTAGCTGCAGAGAAAGCATGAAGAGTAGCAAAGGAACAAGACAAAGGGCGGTGGAGAATTCTTCACAAGTGCTACCTCTGCATATGGCTTTGGCAACAAGAATTGCTAGCTCTGAGTAAACACTTATGATTGCTGTTTAGAGCACAGGCTGTAAGAAAGGGTCTGGGGTTAAAAAAACAAAACAAAAAAACAGCAATTATGAGTAGAGGCATGACGATATTGAGGTGAAAAAAAATAAATAAAAGATTTGAGATTTCAAGATATTAGGGAATGTGTAAGATCAGATAGGTGAAAGTCGAATGGTAATCATAAATTATAAGTGTAATAACCAACACACACAAAAAAATTAAACATTTACCAAATCAATAGTTGGGCATGGAAGGTACAACAGCAATACCATAGGAAAGGGAGGGGAAATGTTATTTTTTATAATATATATATTATATATAAATCACCAAAAAACAATAATAAAGGAAATTTTCAGATTTATCAGGTGTCTATCCCTTTAAATCCTCAATTCCCGTGAGTGAAGCGCTTCAGTGTAATTTTTAGATATTGTGAATATATATATGTGGTGCCAAAAAGCACTTACCATCTACACAATGCTCATATTTCCGTATACATATATATAGGGAAAAAAACAGATATATACAAATAATAGTGCAATATGTCTAAAGAATCAGTTTTTATTATATATGTGAGTTCGAATGTAAATTATATATCTGTTTTTTTCCCTATATATATGTATACGGAAATACGAGCATTGTGTAGATGGTAAGTGCTTTTTGGCACCACATATATATATTCACAATATCTAAAAATTACACTGAAGCGCTTCACTCACGGGAATTGAGGATTTAAAGGGATAGACACCTGATAAATCTGAAAATTTCCTTTATTATTGTTTTTTGGTGATTTCTATGTATGTTGGGTTTTTAGGAGTACCCACAGAGTGTATAGCAGCTAAATTCACTTTAATATAATAATTCTATAGCGCCACCTTTCCACAACCTGTGTGTGTGTGTGTGTATATATATATATATATATATATATATATATATATATATTTTTTTTTTTTTTACACAAGATCCAGCGCACTCACCTATCCACTAAACAGCAACTTCAATGTTGAAAGATTTTATTGTTTTTTTTAAAAACACCTAATCTAGGCAAAAATAATGGGGGTTTAGTTACATTATATGATCATACATTGCATAAGCCTGCCACAACGTCAATGTAACCCATCTTTGGCAGGTCCTACACTAACAGCCTAATGTCTGCTCTTATGAGATTAACCTACTTGGGGAAAAAATTCCATCTGGGGCTCTCTGCAGTACAAGGCTAAATAGGGCCCTGGGATGAGGCACCTGTGACAGGGAGGGGTGCAAAACCAAGGAGTTGGCTAGACTCCCAAATATATACAAAACAAGAGGGGGTTGGCTGCACTCACCTTAACATGCATAAATGGGGGTGCTGCTGGGAGCCAAATAATACAATACAATACACAAGATCCAGCGCACTCACCTATCCACTAAACAGCAACTTCAATGTTGAAAGATTTTATTTGTTTTTTAAAAACACCTAATCTAGGCAAAAATAATGGGGGTTTAGTTACATTATATGATCATACATTGCATAAGCCTGTGTATTGTATTGTATTATTTGGCCCCCAGCAGCACCCCCATTTATGCATGTTAAGGTGAGTGCAGCCAACCCCCTCTTGTTTTGTATATATTTGGGAGTCTAGCCAACTCCTTGGTTTTGCACCCCTCCCTGTCACAGGTGCCTCATCCCAGTGCCCTATTTAGCCTTGTATTGCAGAGAGCCCCAGATGGAATTTTTTTCCCCAAGTAGGTTAATCTCATAAGAGCAGACATTAGGCTGTTAGTGTAGGACCTGCCAAAGATGGGTTACATTGACGTTGTGGCAGGCTTATGCAATGTATGATCATATAATGTAACTAAACCCCCATTATTTTTGCCTAGATTAGGTGTTTTTAAAAAACAAATAAAATCTTTCAACATTGAAGTTGCTGTTTAGTGGATAGGTGAGTGCGCTGGATCTTGTGTATTGTATTGTATTATTTGGCTCCCAGCAGCACCCCCATTTATGCATGTTAAGGTGAGTGCAGCCAACCCCCTCTTGTTTTGTGTGTGTGTGTGTGTGTATATATATATATATATATATATATATATATATTATATATATATTAGTGTGAAAGTGAAAAACAGGAAATCGAATAAATTAAGCAATATATGTTTGCCTTACTTGACCTATGCATATGGCTTTGGTTGCAAGACTTGCTAGCTCTAAATCCTGAGTAAATGCTTAGGAGTGTGGTTTGGGACATAGGCTCTGCATTGGCTGCAAGACTTGAGCTAAAACTTCTGCTGTACCCATAAAACGCTGCACATGGAAAAAGCTCAGCAGTGCAACAGAATTATATAATAAACATTAATCAGTTCCTGGTTTGGTAAAAACCTTGCATAACCTTGAATTTTGTAAAAGATGCAGGAATTTAAATGTGTTTTTACATTTGTTTGCATTTATTATGTAATAAATGGGTCACATACTGCCTGGAGTGTTTGTCCCTTTAAGCCTCCATTTATATAATTTAATTCTTTCTCCGCAATATTAAACATTTTAACATTGAGGATTTTCAGTAGATCATTGAACGTTATTGACCAGAATGATATTGTACTTTTTTTACTTTGCCACGCTTATGAAAATTGGTCACAGAACAAAGCCTTACTTAACAGGATTATTTTCCTGTTCCAATCCAGCTACCAATTTAATTGGGATTATATCTGTGAAAAGGATTACACAGTCTGGGTGTCCAAATGTTGGAAGCTAGCAGGTGATTATGTACACTATGGACCAACAAGAGCTACAAAACTACATTGTAGCTAGGGGATTAAAGAATATGAAAAGAGATCACATCAAATACTACGGTATTTTTTCCCCCCCATTTTTATAAGATTTTATATGGGAGAATAGCAATTCCATGCAGCATACACTCATTAACAATGCTGAATATTTCCAATGATAGTATTAGGTCTAAAAATTGTATAGAATACTACGTTAAATACCCCATTATCAAAGACACTCATATTTACAATACAGACATTTCAGTATTAGAAATAGGAATGGTCAAGATAAATTATGATGAGATTCCACTGTGTACTCTAGTAGTGTTCAGCCACCTGACTAGGCCTCTACAGAGGACAAAGAGCATAAAATGAAAAAAAAAAAAAAAACCCACACAATTACCAATTGGATACAAAGTTAAGAAAATTTATTCATTCCATGCTAACTTGGAATGTAACTAGTATATGTACATAATACAAATCCTGAAATATTACAAAGTTGAAAAATAGGAATTGCATTAATAAATACTGCGCTGCAAAGGAAAAAACAAAAAAACAAAACAGTTCTCCAAAATATCAACAGACCCCACACTAAACACGTGGGGTCTCATGTTTAGCTTATATGCCCCAAAAGATCCACTTGGGCCTGAGACAAAAGAACTTTGTTACTGGACAGTTTTTACCCGGTAATACCATTCTGCAATCAACAAAACAAATCCATATGTGTTTAACATTAAACATACCACATAATGTTCTGTATACAGTATTCTAACAGAGGAGGCAATGTAATGATTCAAAATATGAAATGCCTCTTCTGAAAACCAGTCTAAAGAAAAGAAAAGAAAAAAAACCACGCACACCACACTGACAGTTTTAGATGACCAAAACAAAGTGTGCAATTAAACAAAGATCCATGTATTATCCAAAATAGTAATGGGCTGCAAGCCTTTTGCTTTGCAGCTACCAGGCTTCTTAAACAAAGATGGGGTAAGGCATCAAAGTGTGCAGTACATGGGAAGGTTTATAGCAGTGATAGCTAACCTTTGGCACTGCAAATAGTTAACAGCTACCTTGATGATACTTGAATGATGCTCAGCCTCCCCAAAAAAAAAAAGCAAAAAAAAAAAAAAAAGGCCAAGCATCTAGGAAAAAGGTAACCAGCAACATTAGGGGGTGGTGGGTGCCAAAATGTAGCCATCACTGCTTTAAAGTGCTTGCAAGCATGGACTGGAGTGTAATGGACCCCAAACACCATCAATAAGTGTCTCTGTCCTTCCATGGAGGGGGAAGGTGTGTTCTGGACCACTGTCTCAGGAGTTCTGCTCAATGTACATTTTGGAGAGGGATATAGCCATGGATTTGGCCAGCTCCTGGTCTCTCTGTCTCTGTGCCTGGGTCTGCTTGTACCAATTCTCATACTCCGGGTTGGGCAAGGGCTGGTCAAACACAGCATCATAGTGGCCATTGCTGAGCCAGCTGAGCCAGATGCAGGGCCTGGAGGGGTCCTGGAGGCCCAGGTGATGGACCATGGTGGAGACGGTGGGGCACTCAGGCCTGCCCCCTGTTGTCAGGTGGATGTTGATGTCCAGCATCTGGCTCATAGCCAGTAACTCCGGGTAGCCAGCCCAGGCCCCGTCCTGGGCCGCATTGATGAGGAACTCGCCCACGTCGCCCTCGATGATGAGGTTGAAGGTGTCCAGGTGGTCGGCCACGTGGTGCACGGTCTGCTCCCGCAGCTCCGAGTGCAGGCCCTGGTCCCCGTAGATCGCCTTGCTCACCGCCCGGTACAGGCAGTTGCCGTCCGGGATGATGTGAAATCGATAGCGGTGCTTCTCGCGGAGGTACTTGTCCTGCTTGTCCAGCTCGGCCCAGTGCAGGGCCAGCCTCTCCTTGCTGTTGTTCGAGCCGAAGGTGATGGAGGGGCCGCTGTGAGGCTCCTCGGGCTGCTCCTGGCCCCCACTGGGGCCCCACTCATACTCCGGGGCCTGGTGAGGCTGCTGCTCGGGCCTGCTGCTGTCCTGCTGCACCATGTCGCTCAGCCAGGCCCGCAGCTCAGGGGAGGAGGGTGGCTGGGGGGGAGAGGGGGGAGCCTGCTCCTGAGCCTTGGGCAGGTGGGGGGCAGACAGGTGCATGGTGGACCCCGAGAGCACAGACTGGCCCCCAGCTCCTGGCTGCAGGAGGCGGATAGGGACGATCCTCTCCGGGCTGCACATGGATTTGAAGTGGGTGTGCGCGCTCCCTGGCACCCTAGGGAGGTAGGAGAAGGCGGGCATGGTAATGATGGAGGAGGAGGAGGAGATGGAGGAGGAGGTGTATGTCTGTGTGTGAGCAGAGCCTGTGTATTGTATGAATCTCCCGCTCCCTGCTCTGTATTTATAGACTCAGAGTTACACATTACTAGAGGAATAAAAATAGTCATTATGTAATCACCTACTACCAATATATCCCAGTGACAGACAAGTGCACACAGCCTGTGAGTCACACTCAGTGACCCCCCTCTCCTCCCCCTTGTATAATATATTCAACTAGCTCAATGTTTCATCTTTAATAAATACATTATACCCCCTCCCCCCAAAAAATATATTCATATATACTATGTATCCTCATCAATAAATGTAATCTGCCCATTCCCAATAAAAATGAATATCTAATCATCCAGAGAGAGAGAGACATGTTTTCACAATGCTAGTGTTGTAGAAGGGGGTATAATAAGGAAATACCTGGTTTTTTTTTTTTTCTTCAAACATATATGTTTTTACTGCACATTATAAATTAGAATAATATCACTTTTTTAAATGTATAAAAATAGCTTTTTTTTAGCTATTATCCTTCTTACACTTTCTCCAATTCTATTCTGTATACAGTGGTAAGCAAACAAGCACAGTACTGACACAATTCTGCTGAAATGTCAAGATTAATATTTAGGTTATATAATTTCCACTCTCTCTTGTTTTATCACAGAGGAACAAAGGAGCACTTTTGGTTAGTAGATGTTTACTGTTAAGGTTAGAGCTCTTTAGGATGTTTAGGGTTAATGGGAGGTTAGGTTGTCTTCAAGATGATGTGGATTTTAATTCCTAACACCTTTTAAATTTAGTGGATGTTAAAGCGGCTCTGTCACCCATATTAAAAATCAGTATTTCATAAAGATCAAATCTTTATGAAATACTCAGATTGACTGTGTTGGAAGTAGGATAACCTTGTTGCAGTATTTGTCCTACTGTAACAAAAAGGCAGAGCTACCGCTATCAAGTTTGTCATTTCCCCATTGACTGCTGTAGGCAAAGTAAGCTCTTTCTACAGAGGGACCCTCGGCCTTGCGGGATCTTACATGGACTATAATGCTGAGTATAGTGATGACGTTGGCTCCCAGCAGCTAAAGCACCAGGATGTGAGGAAGAGGAACAGGAGAAGGATGGAGGCAATCGCAAGGAACATGTTCAAGTAATATATGTCACCTTCCCCTTTCCCCCATGACATTGGAAATGTCACTATCAGGGTCTTTGAAAATTAGGGAAAGTCTCCAGACCGTGACGGCGCAGCTTTAATTAAAGGGACACTCCAGTTACCATAAAAACTTCCACCAGAGGTCCTGCTTAAAGTCTCGCTCTAGGTGCTGTTGATAGGCTAAGAGAATCCGCTTTCATTCATAAAACTCAAGCAAATAAGATAGCATGCAGGACCTGTTGGCACCATAACAACTTTATTGTGGTTAAGTGCACACACTGTTATACACACACTTAGACAATGACATACTATTATACCCACATTCAGACAGTATACACACACACTACTACATGTACACAATGCTACACACGCAATCAGACGTACACATATTGTAAGCAATTTATTAACGATTTCATGTTTTTTCTCCCCTTCCAAATATTTTTTCATCTTATGTCACTCCCTGAGATGTTACGCAACGTCAGGTGGCATTGTGTCCTGTGATGTCACTCGTATATAACTAATTATGCAAATTAGCACAACCTGTAATTTTCCCCCAAAAAGGTGGAATGGGAATAGAGAAAAGTAAGCAAGCTATGAATAAAATAATGAAGGCTGTTCTGTGATGTTATTGTAGGTTCACATACAAAAAAGGGGTTTATTGGTGTTTATTAATTAAATTTATTATAATTCAATTTGAATTCTCAGTGAATTCATGACAATTCACACTTTAGTGAGTACCATTTACATACTGTATTTCCATGCATCGTACTCTGGTCCTGTTGTTGGAAAGCCCTCTGGGCAATTAGTGACATTCCTATGCTAAAGGACTGAAAATAATTAGACACTGCTCTCCCTTTGTGATTCCTGATGAGACTAATTGTTTTCTCTCCCATAGCATACATACTGTCTGGAGTACTCTCCATTATACTCGTTCTCAGAAAGCAGTATTCATATGCATCCTATCAATCCTGCAACATCATGGTGCCTATCAATTCTACCAAACAGATAAACTATCTGAGGAACAAATGCAAACTGTGTATATATTACTTTAAAATTTCGACATCACCAGGGTGGAGGTGACCAGTTTTTTTTATATAAATAGATCTCACACATTTAAAAAATATACGCAAAAATAATAAATAAATATATGTATTGGAAGTTCCAGCACTTTCTAGAAATTTCTGTACTTTGCAGCTTCAGTGAGTTCCTTACTATACTAGTTGGTGACTCAGGCAATCATGTTCACTTAAAGGAGCAGCCTAGGTACCATAGCCACTACATGTTGATTTCGTGATTATGGTGCGATTAGGTCAAATTGATTGTGATTATTTTATTTCCATTAATTGGCTAAATGGGTGAGTTAACACTCTCATCCGATGAATGGTGTTAAAATATGGATGTCATTTATATTGATATTGCAGAAGTGGAACAAGCATTAGCACTTTTGTGAGTGGGTGTCTTAAGACCCCAAATTAAAAAAAAAAAAAAAAAGCACTTAAAAACAGTTTGACCAAGAACCAGGAGCCAGTGCCTGGAAGCTAAGTGCACCATAACCTCTTCATTATCATGTAGTGGTTTTGATGGCACATAACCTCTCCCTTGGCAATGAGTGGTTTTGGTGCCCAGACTGCTGCTTTATTTTTCATTGCAGTGTGAAGCAGTGTTTTGTAAACATAAGTGTTGTGGAAATTTTTATCAGCTTTCTACTGAACTATAACTCCATAAAAAACGGTATCTTTACATTCTGTACAGTAATATTATTAGAACAAAAATCACAATGGGCTTATAGAGAAATACTAATTCTTATCCAAAAGCTTTCCTTGGATAATTAACTTTGCTTTAAGGTACAAACTTAATTCATGCATTGTACTTTTTTCCCCTGGATTTTTCGATTCTTCATGCTGTTGGACAATTAATGAAAACTGCTTCCCTTCTCAAAGTCTCAATCTTGGAGGAATATTAGGTCATTCCCCCTTTCCTGCATTTGGGTCTTGCAGCCCTAACGTGACATATATTTACAAGAATAAAACCTTTTCTGGAACGCCTCATTGTGCTCACAGTTCCAAATTGGAATTATCATGTTAAGTCACATTACCTCAAGGTTCCATTAGAACCTTGTTGGTAACTGTAACTTGTGCCACAGTCCCTAAGTGACGTCACCAGCTCCAGAACGATCGAGCGGCTTCCAAAAGACTTGTTTACATCTTCTCCACGGTGACGTAATCGCGTAGCGTACGGGATTCGCCTGCGGGCGATTCCCTACGCTTGGTCTCAACCCATCTGTTTGATTGGCAGTCGGGCCCCGCCCACTCCTCCCATAAGCCTTGTTGTTACTGAGTAAATGTCTTTTCTCAATGAGAGTTGCTGTGGCAGCTGTCTGGTGCTGAGGACAGCCTGATGAAGCTGTCAGTGAAAGGCTTGGGAGCGTTTAGTGTATGAAGTGAACTTTATTTTTGGACCTGACAGGGTATAGGTGTCATGTCCCCAAATTTAAAAAAGTGACATTACAAAACTGGGAACAACATTTGTTACTGACTAATCATTCATTACATTTAACTGATTCCCAAACGTCTTTAAAGCACTTTATTTTATATTTTTTATGTTGACTTTTTTGTTAAGAGAAATGTCAGCCAAGACATTAAATGCACTGTTTTTTTGTGTGTTTTGTTTTTCTTTTATTGGCATTAAAGATGATTTCCAAAAAGTCTGGAGCGACCCCTTATGAAGAATAGTATTTTATTTATTTGTGACTGGCATTTATAAAGCGCCAAGTTATTCCGCAGTGCTGTACAATTGGTATGTAACCTATCGATGTGGATATTTTGTTCATACAGGTTAAGCCATGTGATTTCCTCTGAGCTAAAAATGCAGCTAATAGGTTAATAATCTAATGACACTGCGTTTGTTGCTAAAGAATCACTCCAAGCACTACACCTCACTGTAGTGGTTATGGTGTTGGGAATGCACTGGCATCTAAGGGCTTTACATCCTAATTTCCCCGTTTAAGAACATTTTGGCAACTAACCTGGGTTTTGCCAGGTACATGCTTGAGAAGTCCTGCTGCTCATTGGCAGAGAGAGTTCGGTTCATGCTCTCAACAAATGAGCCTGTCCTGCACAGTAGATCCTAGCTCAGTAAAGCTGACGGAAACTCCCGGACTGGGAGAGGTACCTGGTGGGTGAAGTCCTTGTACAAGAAACAGCATAATAATGATGCTTCTGTCCCAAGATGCGCTTGGATAAGTCTTGGCAGCCTTGTGGACAATCAGGAAGATGCTGCCTTAGACTCATCGATCTCCTGGTCGGAAGACACAACACGCATCCTCCACCAAATGAGGGCAGATGGACCTTACCAGCCCAAGAAATTTAGAGAGTGTGGCCGAGGTCAAGGACACCATATGGGCTCTTGGGGGCCGGCACCATGGTCCTAGAGCATAGAGTGGAAGCAGTGGTTACAGCAATCAACCAGATGGCTGTCACATCCAATGATATGCAGGGCTAAGGTTCTTGGTTGGACTATGGGAGCTCTGTCACACAGTGGTTTGTATCTACCTATCAAAAGTGGTGCAAGGAAGGACAACCGGTAAACGGGCGACAGGGTCATGGGTGCCCAAGTTTCATTGATGCACTTGGGGAGTGAATGGTAGCCCATCTGGTCAGACACTCTTACAAATACTCTCACAGATACTCACTCAAAGTCTGTCCTGCTACGTAGCTACCATGAGACCCATTAGGAGGGCGAAGATATAAGTGTTCTGTATAATATAGTGGAGCTGGCAAACAGATCTGGAGTGGACAGGTGCTTTATTTTATTGCTGCCTCTTATGATATAATATGGACATTTGTGCTCTTCCATTATTTATTTATTACCATGTAACCATTTGAAGAAGACATTTAGGTTGTAATTAATCAAAAATTACATCATGGTTATGTCAATCGACAAGATAAATAGGTAATAGGTGTTTTATTATTACAAAGTACTCAAACTGGTTTAATGAGAATGAGGATCCCAGGTTAATTATAGCATGCTAGATTCCGATAGATACTGTGTATGTGTGCTGTGTGCTTTTAATCACAAGTTAAGGGTGTTTGATGATTCATTAAATGCTAAACACAACTTATAATTTCCCACTTAGTTTGCTTAATATAATATCTAATAATTAATTATATAATTTATATAATATTACGATTATCAGTATGGAAGTGTAAACCTAGAAATTAAATATTTTTAACAGTCACGTTTTATCCATGTCTGACTTATTCTAGTCTGGCACAAGATGCAGACAATGGGAGACATTGTGGCCACTGCAGCAAAACAAAATTACTTTTTGATAGTTTTTTACATTGGTTTTGTGTTTTAAAGTATTGCGGTAGAGATAAAATGCCTGATCTGCCTTAGTTCTCTTTGCTTGCTAGACTACAGCACAGTGTTTTATCTAAGTTGATCAGCACCTTATGAAATAAACTGTCACAAATTGTATGGGAGTTTTTTCTAGGTTAGATTGATGACTAGTTATTCTTAATAGACACAAAATGTTGGTTACAGAGCATGTTGTTAGCAACCACAATTTTTTTCTGATGAGAGTTATTCATACAATAGTATACAAATAAAGGATGGGAAGCGCCTTGTAATTTAAATGTCAAAATAATTGCCAGTTTTATCTCTAGGTGCCTGAAATATCAGTGCAATGGTTATAAGAAAATAAAAATAATAGGCCATTTAAATCTAAACAAGAAAACCAAACAATCTGTCTGCACTTCCCATCTACTGTTGAATACCCATCATGGATCATTTAAAGTTTTAAAAACTGGTCTGGGGGAAATGTTTGTGGAAATCAGTTTATTAAATATAATTATTTATTTTTTTTTTTTTTTTTTAATTCTTTATTTTTGGAAGCGCAATGTTAAGTACATGCTCAAAATATGACATAGGCATTTAACATAAAGTATAAGCACAAGTACATGCTAAAAAGGTCAAGATGATGTGCGCTTTTTTTTTTTGTTTTTTGTGTGATGTACAAGTAAGATTATACATTGTGATCCTTGTTTGCAGGTAGCACGGTCCTCTAGGGCAAAAACATGCACAGTCCTTGTAGTTGCAAATACTCAGGCACTTTATTTTGTAAATCCACACAGGATACAGCAGTTAAATGAAAACAAAAGTAACAGAAAACCCTATAAACAAAAACCTGGCTCGTCTGAGCACTAACTGACATTAGGTCCCCTATCTCTCAGGATTAAACTAAACAAAACAATAGTGGTTTCACTAACCTAGAGTCTTTGTCCACTCTCAGCACTCCAGTATTTAGCCAGCCTGCTGCTTCCAGCCTTTCAGAGAGAAAAAAAACCATTCTCCCTTACCTGCCTAGCAGGGAGGGATTTTATTCCCACTTGCTGCAGCCGATTACCTACAGCTGAGCAGTAGGTTGGAGACAGTCCAAAACCCTGGGCTGGATCTAAGTCTTCCAAGAAAACCGCTAAGCTGCGGAGTGGAGCACTGGCCCACCCTGCTCTCCAAATGCTCCACCCCAGGGGCCCATAACTAAACAATGCTTTGTGTAACACACACAAACTACACATACTCCCCCTGGGGTTAAAAATCATATGCCTCTCTGAACAATTCTGTCGAGATATAGACTCCCTCACAGACCACCCCATTCACCTTATCACATATCCCCCTCCCCAGCTCAGACCCATCGGGGCGAGCGGCCTGGGACCATAAACAGTGAACTCGGGAGAGGCCATCCGCATTACCTTGGGCAGTTCCGGCCCTGTGAGCAATAGTAAACTGGTAAGGCTGAAGACTTAGGAACCATCTAGTCACCTTGGCATTCTTTTCTTTGTTATGCCTCATCCATGTTAAAGGAGCATGGTCCGTGATCAGTGTAAAACATCTCCCCAGTAAGTAATATCTCAAGGATTCCAAAGCCCATTTTATCGCCAGGCATTCCTTTTCCACTACGGAGTACCTCTGTTCATGGGGATTCATTTTCCGGCTCAGATACATGACAGGATGTTCCTCTCCTTCATGTACCTGGGACAGAACCGCGCCAAGGCCCACATCAGACGCATCGGTCTGTACCACAAATGGTTTAGTGAAATCCGGAGCCACCAAAACAGGGTCAGCACACAAGGCCCCTTCAAGACTTGAAAGGCATGCTCCGCTTCCGGGGTCCACTTAACCATAATCGGGCCTTTTGCCTTAGTAAGTTCAGTCAATGGGTTGGCAATGGTAGCGTACCCAGGGATGAACCTACGATAGTAGCCGGTTAAGCCTAAAAAAGCCCTGACTTGCTTTTTAGTTACAGGACATGTACCCCAGATATTTTGCTTCTTCTAGCCCTAAAGAACACTTAGCAGGGTTAGCTGTCAAACCGGCAGCCCTTATACTATCCACAACTGCCTGAACCTTCATCAAGTGGGTTTCCCAGTCCGCACTGTGAATCACCACATCATCCAGGTAGGCGGCTGCATACTGTCTGTGGGGGTGAAGTATCTTATCCATCATACGCTGAAACGTTGCTGGGGCACCATGCAACCCAAATGGTAGCACTTTATATTGGAACAACCCATCAGGGGTAGAAAACGCGGTTTTCTCTTTTGCTTTCTCAGTCAGGGGTACCTGCCAGTATCCCTTGGTGAGGTCCAAGGTGCTCAGATATCTGGCCTTACCTAATCGCTCTATTAGCTCATCCACACGAGGCATCGGGTAGGCATCAAACTTAGAGATATCATTTAGCTTACGGAAATCATTACAGAAACGGATTTCCCCATTTGGTTTGGGCACTAACACAATTGGGTTGTTCCACTCACTTTGTGATACTTCAATCACCCCCAACTCAAGCATCTTTTTAACCTCTGCACTAACCGCTTCACGTCTAGCCTCAGGTATCCTGTAGGGCTTCAGATTGATCTTCTTCCCAGGTTCAGTTAGGATATCATGCTTGATTATATGCGTTTTTCCTGGTATTGGGGAAAACACATCCCTATTTTTAGACACAAACTCCCTGACTTCCTGTTTCTGATGGGGGGCAAGAGTATCAGCGACATGCACCTCCGGACCCTGCTCACGAGTGGCTTGAGTAGGTTTATCTCTGGTCACGATGAGAACCTCTCGTTCTACCCATGGCTTCAATAAATTTATATGATATATCTGTTCTGGCTTCCGTCTGCCTGGCTGTCTTACTTTGTAGTTCACGTCACTGATCCGCTCAGTGATTTCATATGGCCCTTGCCAGCTGGCTAAGAATTTGCTTTCTACCGTGGGAACAAGAACTAGAACCCTATCACCTGGTTTGAAGACCCGTAGCCTTGCGTTCCGGTTATAGCTTGCTTGTTGGGCTCTCTGGGCCTTTTCCATGTTTTCCCTAACTATGGGAATTACCGCTTCGATCCGCTCTTGCATTTGCGCTACATGCTCTATAAGACTGTGATGGGGGTATGCTCTTGTTCCCATGTTTCCTTGGCAACATCCAGTATGCCTCTTGGATGCCTACCATACATTAACTCGAAAGGTGAGAACCCTGTGGAAGCTTGCGGGACTTCTCTAATAGAAAACATCAGGTAGGGTATGAGATAATCCCAATTTTTTCCATCCTTGTCTATCACCTTCCGCAGCATAGCCTTTAGAGTTTTATTAAACCTCTCCACTAATCCATCAGTTTGCGGATGGTATACCGAGGTTTTCAGCTGCTTGATTCTGAGCAATTTGCACAAATCACGCATGATTTTTGACATAAAAGGGGTTCCCTGATCTGTGAGAATTTCCTTAGGTATACCCATCCTGCTAAACATCATCAGTAACTCCCTTGCAACATTTTTAGAGGTGGCATTCCGTAGAGGTACTGCCTCTGGATACCGTGTTGCATAATCCACAACAACTAAAATGTACTGATGTCCTCTTGCGGACCTAGGCAACGGCCCTATCAGGTCCATTGCTATTCTTTCGAATGGAACCTCTATGATGGGAAGGGGTACCAATGGACTACGGAAGCCCTTATGCGGAGCTTTCAGTTGGCATTCTGGGCAGGATTTACAAAACCTCTCTATTGCCGAAAATACCCCTGGCCAATAGAATCGGGTCAGAATTCGTTCCCTCGTTTTTTCAAAACCAAGGTGCCCACCTAACACATGGCTATGGGCTAGTTTTAAAACAGTGTTTCGGTGAGATTGGGGAACTAACAACTGTTCTGCCTCCTCTTCCCCCTTTTTCTCTACTCGATACAGCAGATTATTTTTCACCATGAAATAAGGAAAGCTCAAGGGCTTGTCAGGGTCCGCCCTTGTACCCTCCACTATTTGCACATTCTCTCTTGCAGCTGTCAAGGACTTATCTTCCCATTGGGCTGCTCGGAAGTTACCAGGGGGGACTCTGAGATCCTGAAACTCCACTTCTTCTATAGGGTCTTCAGTATGGGGAGGTTCTACCTCATTACCCAGGCACACCAAGGGTGTCTCTTGCTCGTCACATTCTAAATCGGAGAAAGGAAAAATATTTTCTATACACTCTACCCCGGGTAGCTCCTCAGAGCGCATTTTTGGATGAGCAGAGCACTTTTCCCATAGGCGGCAGAAATGGGGAAAGTCCCTCCCTAATACCACATCATACGGTAATAGGGGCACTACCCCTACAGAGCATTTAACCTCCCCTACCTTGGTGCCAAACTCAACCTCTGCCGTGGGGTATGTGTGGGTGTCACCATGTATACACACAATATCAATCACTTGTTTGGTGTCTAATTTCCCTGGCTGGAGCAGAAAACTTTTTATCAAGGTAACCTCACTCCCTGAATCAATTAGAGCTTGTACATTCTTTCCTTCCACCCTCACCATTATTAAATGTGTTGCATTAATAGCACTAGTCACCACACACATCTTTGAGCAAGTCAATACAGTCCTATGCAGAGCCCTTGTCCCTACATCACACTGCATGGGCTCTTCATTCTCTGGACAGCTGCGTGCAAAGTGTCCAAGCTCATGGCATTTAAAGCACCGGAGTTGTCCCTCAGCGTGGTCTTGTAGCCGTAATGGAGCTGGTGGGGACCTTCTGCCACCCCGGTCACATGGTTCAAGGTTCGGTATAAAGTTTTGTCTTTTGTTTCCCACTTTCCCGCTTATCCGGTTGTTAGCCGGTCGGGACTTCTGATGAGGATCAATACTGTATGGCTCCTTGGCAACCAAATACCTTTCAATCAGGCACATCATTGCTTCTGGATCCTGAGGGTCCCCTTGGCAGACCCATTGTCGCAGTCCTGTTGGCAGGTGTCTGAGAAAACGGTCCATCACAACC
This sequence comes from Pelobates cultripes, assembly GCA_933207985.1. Classification (NCBI taxonomy): domain Eukaryota; kingdom Metazoa; phylum Chordata; class Amphibia; order Anura; family Pelobatidae; genus Pelobates; species Pelobates cultripes. Next base: position 33,728,251 of record OW240915.1, read on the forward strand.
ATTTCCACTATCTTGGTAGCAGGGTTGCGCTCTGGCTCCAGCCACTTCTGAGCGAGCCTGAGCAATCCATACATCTGGGCTCTGGTAGGTTTACTCACATCGTATGCCCAATTATGAAATCTGTGGGCTCGAATGGCTGGTGTTACGCCAAGGCGCTTTAGAATTTCAGCTTTAAGTTGCTTGTAATCCTGGATCTGGTCAGAAGGTAGGTCTTCATAGGCTTTTTGGCACTCCCCACTCAGGCATGGAGCTAGAAGCCCCGCCCATTGGCCCAGTGGCCATCTTTCCCGGGCAGCAACCCTCTCGAAAGTGGTGAGATAAGCCTCCACATCATCTGTCTCTGTCATCTTATGCAGGAAGTCTGTGGCACGGATACGGGATCCCCTTTCACCAGGGGGGCTCCCTGCAGATGGCAATATCACTCTCTGCAACACCTCAGTAAGGGCAGCTCTATCCATCTGCTGGGCTTCCTTCAGGTTCTCAACCTGGTTAACCAGTAGACGATTTGTTTCCTGTTGTACAGCGGTTGCCTGTACCAGAGCTTTCACCAGCTCCTCCATCATAGCACCAAGCAGGTAACAGTCTTAAAGGTACGGTGCTACTTGTTTGCTTAACAGGTCTGCAAAAATAAAAGTCCTCAAGCAGACTACCAAATGACTGGCACACCCACAGACCCTCACTGTGCTACTTTGCCCGCATTCTCCACCATATTGTGATCCTTGTTTGCAGGTAGCACGGTCCTCTAGGGCAAAAACATGCACAGTCCTTGTAGTTGCAAATACTCAGGCACTTTATTTTGTAAATCCACACAGGATACAGCAGTTAAATGAAAACAAAAGTAACAGAAAACCCTATAAACAAAAACCTGGCTCGTCTGAGCACTAACTGACATTAGGTCCCCTATCTCTCAGGATTAAACTAAACAAAACAATAGTGGTTTCACTAACCTAGAGTCTTTGTCCACTCTCAGCACTCCAGTATTTAGCCAGCCTGCTGCTTCCAGCCTTTCAGAGAGAAAAAAACCATTCTCCCTTACCTGCCTAGCAGGGAGGGATTTTATTCCCACTTGCTGCAGCCGATTACCTACAGCTGAGCAGTAGGTTGGAGACAGTCCAAAACCCTGGGCTGGATCTAAGTCTTCCAAGAAAACCGCTAAGCTGCGGAGTGGAGCACTGGCCCACCCTGCTCTCCAAATGCTCCACCCCAGGGGCCCATAACTAAACAATGCTTTGTGTAACACACACAAACTACACATACTCCCCCTGGGGTTAAAAATCATATGCCTCTCTGAACAATTCTGTCGAGATATAGACTCCCTCACAGACCACCCCATTCACCTTATCACAACATGCAGAGAAAACAAAACAAATGTCGCTGAGTAGTCGATTTAAACAAGAAGAAAACATTTCTAACTATATGTTGCGCTTCACAGGCTGAGGGTATATGTCTAGCTTACGCCGTACAATAGTATAAATGCTGAGACGCTATGAATACATTTTTGCTTATTGTGTGTGAACGCCCCAGGACACCCACCGCAGGTGGTTAACTACCAGTACCCCAATTGATGTTTAATGCGTTTCCCATGTAACAAGGCTGAAGGAAATGTGACCACATAGAGTCCATGTTTATGGAGGCAGAAGGCTGGAGAGTTCCCATATGACTGTTAGGACCCTCTTGTTGCGATTTAGCCGTCAATCCCCGCGGCACTGCGATGAACGTGCTGATCCAGGAGAGGGAGCGTTGCTGTGCACCGGTTGCCTGCCGCCTGGGCCAGCCTGAAGATATATCTGCTGGGTCCGGTTAGTATGAGCTGGATCAAAGCGGTTTGCGGCTGCTCACCTCCTCCCCAGCATCCATTTCGCGTGTTGCGCCACTCTTTTTGGGAACATTAGTCGGGCTGGTGGCGATGCGGTGAGTATTTGTGTTCCCGTCGGCCTGGTTGCCCTCTGCATGTATTTAGGGCCCACCTGGGATTTGCGGTAGTTGCGTAGCAGCTAGCAGTTTCCTCGGTGCAAGCTGGGAGTGTGTTGCCGCCATTTTAGACGTGGCTTGCGGCCTGGGCTGTGGGTTGGTAGTTCTGTGGGGTCCCATGATCTTCTCCACGGTAGTGGCCACAGGGCGTGGGCCGGGATCACCCCCGCCGGCCCAAAGGGGGGGGAACGGGGCCCGGTACATACGGTATTATAGTGAGTCCAGCTTTATACCACTGTGCAGGATAGCGGGGCAGCGGCCGTCCACCCCGCTCACCGCCCGAGTAGGCCTCATCCAGTGAGAACAGTGTGTATCTCCCCGAGGGACTAAAACAGTTGCTGCTAGCCTCTCCTCAGGACCAGAGCTCCCATGGGTGTAAGTCCATAACTTTTGGTCGTCAAGCGTGTTCAGGAGTTACTCTTTTAGGCTTAAAAAGTCAGAAAGTCGTTGGAGCTGTTGTTTCGTGCGACCATGCAGCATGGCGGTCAGGCCCCGCCCCCTCTAAATATAATTATTTAATCCAAACCAAAATGTACAATTTCAAATCTTGCAAGACTGTCGTAAAGGAACACTCTAAACACCTTTCATTTCCCAAAAAATGCAGATTTTAATAGAAATTTACTCTTTTATACACTGATCAGTCACAACATTAAAACCACTGACAGGTGAAGTGAGTAACATTGATCATATCGTTATAATGGCACCTGTCAAGGGGTGGAATATATTAGGTAGCAAATGAACAGTCAGTTCTTGAATTTCATGTGTTGAAAGCAGGAAAAATTGACAAGCGGATAGATCTCTGTGACTTTGACAAGCGTCAAAATATTGATGGCTAGATGAGTGAGTCAGAGCATCTTCAATATGGCAAGTCTTGTGGGGTGTTCCAGGCATGCAGTGAGTAGTACCTAACAGCAGTGGTACAAGGAAGGACAAATGGTGAGCCAGCATCAAAGTCATGGGCGCCCAAGGTTCATTGCGGCAAGTGGGGAGCGAAGGCTAGCTCGTCTGCTCCAATCACACAGAGGAGCTACTTCTCACACCAAAACTGCAGATAGTTCCATACAGTCCTAAAGACATTAAATCCCATTCTGTGTAAGAGTCTTTTCTCAAATGTATGCACTACAAAGGCCACTTCTAATGGGGCATAGCCATTATTTTCTTGAAATCTTGCTTTTTTCTGAAATATAGGATACCGTTTTTTACTCAAAAATGTGGTATAAAAACTTCCTGCATTCTATATTCAGTGTCACCTGACACAATGTCTGGGTGACCAGTGGGAGAGGAGCTCAATGTTTGGGTTATCGATGGGAGAGGAGTGCACAGAGCACCCCCTTCTGCCAATCGCTCAGTGTACTGCTGACTTGCAGACAACGATAGAGAATCTTCATTATTCTCCACTTGGCCTGACTGGAAGCTGCTCAATGGCAGTTAGAGACATAAGTGTAGGACCAAGAGAGACAAGGGCGCTAGCAAAATACACAAAGGGTAAGTGGTGGAAGAGACACTGGAGGGGAAACTTAAATGAAATAAAGAGTCGAGGAAAGAGTGTTAAGTTGGGAATGAAGGTTGGGGAGTAACCCCGACTGATTAAATATTAAAAGATAATAGTACAGAATAAAGCATCTACCCAGCCCAGAGCCATATAAAATACAACTTTTACTAGATTGATTACAAGATAATGAACAAAACAAGTACATAAAACATGTAAGTATATAAAGCCAGACCCATAATGCCAGAAAATACAAATATTATTCTGGTACACACACTGTAGGTCACAATTAAGAAAAATGCTATCACAGCTGTTTTTGTAGTAATCTAAAACTAAGCAATGGAAAAAAAATTCTGACATTGCGAAAAAGTTGAGATAGCAAGTTGTTCATTGACACCCAAACGCCCTATACTAGCCAATGATCTAAATCAATTTACAACTTTAAAACACTTACACCACTTTAACTAAGACAGTAAACAGATAGATTTTGTTGATTCTGCCAAGCTATAAAATCTGGTGTGTGTTAACTCAAACAAAGTGAGAAATACGAATGGGTATTACTGAAATTAAGTTAGAAGGATAGAATTTTTAAAATGTATCTTAAATGCAAAGTGGAATCATTGTATTAATCTCAATATAATCTTTATAGTTTATAGTATAGCACAGGAGTCAGCAACCTACGGCACGTATTCCATGCATGACACACAAGGTGCTTTTGCACGGCACTCAAGGCTGCCAGAGCCAAACAGGCTCTGGCCTATCAGGAGTCCCAGTTGGACTTCAGATATTTGCCAGTGCAACCCGAGCGGTGATTGTGAGTGGTGATGGATGTGGCGCCACTGGTTTTTGGAGGGGACTGATTGCCAGCCTCATGCCTTGGGACTATGGCCACTGGGAGATTGGGCACTTTAAAAACAGCATTTGGGGCTTATGGACTTCTATTGGACTGTGAATACAAACAACAAAATAGTGTGCAGCGCAAATACGTAATATCACAAATGAAATGCAATGCATGCACAGTGGAGGTGTATATACCCAATAAAAGACACTAAAATATACCCCAATTGTTGACAGGGTCAGATGGTAGCCAAAAGTCAAATGCTGGAAAGTTCAATAATACATCCCATTTCTGAGAGCCTGTCTCGGGTAATAACGTTTGTAGAGAATGGTCCAAAGGGTATTACTCTGTATGAAGCTTGTTCCTCAGAGTAAGTAATGCAGAACAGGCACACAAATTAAAAGACAAGTATTCACATTTATTTATAAAAAATATAAAAATCTTACATAAAAGTTGTAGTAATGCCATTCACAGGTAGATACCATAAGCACAACGCGTTGTACTACTTTTTCCTTTTCTGTATTTTATCTTAATCACTGGTACTTATCTGGGCAGCTCATATCTCCCATTTAATCTCTTGTGATTATGGAAATATTTGATAGAAGAGAAGGGTGGATGGAAAATATTACTACTAAATTTAACCAGATTTTAGCTGACGATCAGATCTCATTTAAAGAAAGCGATGATCTGGATATTATGGGTGAAGAATTGGAAAAGCTTTTAAGTAGAGAACTTAAAATCAAATGGGAGGTGTTTACCGTAGAAAAATATCTTATAGAGGAAATTACACCTAGGGGACTTAGATTTTACAAAATCTCCACATTTGATAAAGATGACAATCGGTTTATAGGCATTTGGAATAATGCTTTGGAGTCTTTCTCCGTTACTATGATCAAAATCATTCTAGATCAAAGAGCAATTACTCTTAAGAAACTAGATGTTGCTATAAAAAGTATAAGAGAAAAAGTGGAACATTTCACTAACACGATGGATTTTGGGGAACTATCAACCAAGATCAATCGTAATTTAGATAAAATTGAAAAAGATACTTTGTATATCATTGAGAAAAATTCACAAATCTGAAGAGACCCTCCAGATGTGTAAATGATGACTGGAAATTAGATTGAATAAATAATATCAACATACAGAGAATAAAAAATAATAATTGGTGAATATACCACAAAAAGGGTCAAAAAACAATCAATACATAAATTGCTATGCAGTTTGGATGTCGAAGGGATGTATAGCTCCATCCCTCATGTGGTTGGGATGAAACACGTAAAAGAATTCCTTCAGACGAGAGATCCCGCTTTAAAGGCACATAATGCATTTGTCTTAAAACTTCTCCATTTTATTTTGACACACAATTATTTTCTTTTTGAGGGCAAATACTACCACCAGATGAGGGGTACGGCTATGGGGACAACTTGTGCGCCCTCATATGCTAACCTTCACCTGGGATGGTGGGAACACAATACTGTATTTAACGCTCAACTTGTTAAATATACAGAATACATCATCCTTTGGAAACGTTATATAGATGACGTCCTGATAGTGTGGACAGGCTCTGAAGATCTATTTAATAAGTTTGTGGATGAACTTAATATGAATGACATCAATCTCAGATTCACGTATGAAGTTGGTGGACAGAAATTTAATTTTCTCGACGTCACCCTGGGCATTACCCATGACAACCATCTTTCTACTACACTCTACCGGACACCTACAGCAACTAACAACTTCTTGAACTGGGGGAGTTACCATCCCCCTGCTCTAAAAAGAGGGATACCTACTGGCCAATATTTAAGACTAAGAAGGAATTGTTCCTCTCTTGAGGATTTCAAATTAAAAGCCAATACCCTTAGGTCTTATTTTAAGACCAAGGGCTACCCAAATAAATGCCTGAAAAAGGCATATCAGAGGGCCCTCCTGACAGAAAGAATGGATCTGCTGACAGATAACTCTTTACAGAGAACTGATCAGAAATCCATTAGGTGCATTGGCACTTTTGATTCAGGATGGGATATGGCAAAAAAGATACTTGGCCTCTTTTATACCAGGATCCACATCTTAAAGAAGTTCTGACTCCCTTCGTATCTATCACGGCTAGAAGAGGTCGTAATTTGAAGGATATCCTGGTACCAAGCCATCTACATTCACCCTCTCCTAGGACGACCTGGTTGAAATCCCCTGTAATAGGTACTTTTAAATGTGGCCGCTGCAAAGCTTGTAAGTTTATCAGAAAACAATCAAAAACCTTTTCCAATTCATCTAATACGGAAAATTATACCACTAAAACCTTCTTTAATTGTCGAACGCCTGGCCTGGTATACCTCATTACATGCAACTGCAATATGAAATATGTAGGCAAGACAATCAGACCCTTTAAGAATCGGATTCTGGAACATATTAATTCCGTTAATCCATCTAGACAAATTGATACACCGATTTCACGTCATCTCAAAATCCAACATGGTGGATCGGCTCAGGGTCTACGATTTAATGGCATAGAAAGAGTGACAATGGGCCCAAGGAAGGGGGAAGTTGATAAAAAAAACTCTTACAGCGCGAGAGCTATTGGATCTTCAAACTGAAGACTTTATCCCCTTTAGGCTTGAATGAGGGGTTTTCTTTCACTCCTTTCATTTCTGACTAGAACCTGACCTCCAAATTTAATGAGCATGCTAGTCCTAATCTTTTTTGTATATACTGTAAATATCAACACTGTAAATGTTTATCTAATACCGCTTATTTAGTATTGGGCACTGTATCTTTAAATACTACCTGATGAATCTTAGCAACGGCTTTCCACATTTTCTGTGATTGATTCACTATCATATTTTGATATCATGTAAGCGCTTAAAAGGGTGAAAAATCTGTACGGACAACGATGATATTGGACACCAAATAAGATGGTGCCTTATATCTCCCTAATATAATTTTAATGTAAGTGTAATTCTTGTTGGAGTTATGTATAATTTTTGTATATATGGTTTACCACTAAAATACATTAATAAATAGTTACCCATATCGAGCTAGGCTTTAGCCATGAGATCTGTACTTTGCGGAATGGTATCAAACACCATTTCATAATGGTGTTATATATATATATTTATTCACTATCTTTATATATATATCCCATTATTTATTCATTTTTAGAGAGGATGCTAGTAATGTCATCTAGTTAAATGCAGCATATCATAATTCTCTCCTAAGTCATCTGTAGGCTAGAGATTAATATATGCACGGACTTTCCATTTGTAACCTTTTCTAACTTTAGATGTGTAATTAATTCAAAATCACTGCATAAGGGTATATTAGAAGAATTTGGATTATAATCAACGATCCACTAGGACATGGAACAAGAATTATACATAAGATAATCGTCAAGCCATAAATTTATTTTATTTTTACCCTGAGAATTGTGTTCTTGTGACACTGAAAGGGTTAAACTGCCGAACTTAGCGGCACCGTAAAAAAAGTCAGCAACAGAAGCTTAGCTTCTGATTGGACCCTTTAAAAGTCCATTTGCATAATATATGCGTTATATCTTTTTTCTTTTGACGCCGTTTTTCCGACCATTTGATTGGTCCACGTCCTTAATCAGCAAGCAGGAGATGTATATAAACAGTGACCCAGCCGTCATTAAACTTTCAGCCCCTGACGAAGGTTCACGTCTGTCGCACCGAAACGCGCGTTGGGTTCTTTCTCTTTTTCTCACTTCACAGGGCACACTGTCACATGTGCAGGGACCAACATTCTAAGTATGGTCCTGCACATTAGCACGTACTAATTGTTTTTTCTTTTCTTCTCCTCCCGCATATTCTTTCCATGTACTAATGGGGGAATGAATTTAAACATACCTGTCTCTATATCTAGCATCACAGGCTTTATCTTTAACGGCAATGTTGCCATTTTTACTGTTTATTCTAACGGACTAGGATAATTTGTATCTGTTGGGTATTCAGACAATGAACATAATCCCACATACAGCTATACAAATGGCAAGCTTGTTGAATAGTATGTAACAGGTTATTTTCACCCCATATAGTTACAGGAATAACACAGTATAATTTGAATAATGAGGCAGCAGCATTATATTAAATTTTGTTGCAAATTTGCTGAACATTTGATATTCTGACATAAAGGCTGTGTTAAATTAGAATTGCTGTCTAGGATATTTGTATCTTTATCTTTTCAGACATTGACACTAAATATAACATTAAAGTCAGGAGTCTGATTTGACATTAATTAACATAGACATTAGGGAGGTACAGCTATCTAAGCTGTGGAGATATATGTATTGATTGTTTTTTGACCCTTTTTGTGGTATATTCACCAATTATTATTTTTTATTCTCTGTATGTTGATATTATTTATTCAATCTAATTTCCAGTCATCATTTACACATCTGGAGGGTCTCTTCAGATTTGTGAATTTTTCTCAATATTCTAATAATAGGGGTTAAGCCCCATATGACACCGCTGGAGTGTCAATAAAGGTGTTTTATCTATGGGACCGGAAAATTAGTCCTACCCATAGATATATTTTGTTCGCTTTTGGAATACTTTGAATATCAAACAGAAAAAATATAGACGAGATTTGAATGACTATAAAAAGGGTAATGTAAGAAAAAGTTATAATACTAAAACAGACACATCCAACTTTGATAGGCAGAAAAATTATAAAATACATTACAAAAAAACCCGTACACCATGGATTGAAAGGAATGTACCTAGACAATATCAGAGGGAGACATTTACAGACAGAGATTTTAAGAATGATGATAAATGGACAGAAGTTAGGAGGAAAAAAAGGCACCACTGTCAAACATCTAGAAGAACATCTAATACATATGCCCCACAACCTAGACATCATTACTCTAGAAACATGTCCCAAGAAAGAATGCCAAACATACATGATTTATGACCTAAGTACTACCATACTAGAGACAGATCACAAGAAAGATCATATATGCATAGAAATAAATATGAACCCCTTCAGAATATGGAAGAACAGTTTTTTTTTAGAAGTTCCAAAAACCCTTATAAGACCCCCACGTTCCCTCCTGAAGAGGAGACGCTCTTCCAGGGCAGAGGAACAAGAGGAGGAAAGGGGGAAAACAAGGATAAGGAATGTATAAATAGGGATAATGAAGAATTAAGTCAAAAAGTAGAACCAATAAAGATTTTTAATATGTCAGATAAAATCTTGAATGATAATCATATAAGAGTTTTGAAAAAAGGGTTTAAATTTGCCCCTAGTTGCAATATTAATAAGTTTGACACCTTTGTGGATCTTAACAGATTTATGAGGAAATTATGCCTCAAAAAATTCTTCCTCACTAAAAGCGATAAAGAACCTGTCACACAAGAGCTAGAAGGATTAAAACATACAGACTTAAAACCAACATCTACTTTTTTTCCTTATTATTTAAAAACAGCTAGTATGAAAGCCTTTGAAAAGGCATGTATTATTGACCTTAAAAAAATCAAACCTCTTTCCAAGTTTCAACAAAATCTCACATGGGGAGAAAGAAAGGCCCTGGAAGATCTTAAGAGGGACGATAAGATCATTATTAAGTCGGCAGATAAGGGGGGAGGGGGGGTCATTATGAATAAAGAAGGAAATTTTTAACCAACTTAAAGAAGATACCACATATGGCAAACTTACCACTAATCCAGAACCTAACATTAAAAACGTTCTTACTGCATTTTTGAATCAGGGATTGGAAGAAGGGATTTTGAATAAGGATGAACATAAATTCTTAAATGTGGATAATTCTGTTATCCCGGTAATTTATACCCTTCCCAAAATTCATAGTGATGGGGGTGGATTCTCTCATCACCCCTGTCCCACTATATTGATACCCTCTTACAACCTTTAGTTGTGAGTACCTGTGCTTATTTGAAAGATTCCATGTTCTTCAAATTTTACAGGCGGTCATTTGGCTAGAGGATTACTTTTTAGTGACTAGCGATGTGAGCAGTCTGTACACTATTATTGAACATCATAAAGGCTGTGAAGCAGTAGAGTATTTTTGAGGAAGTCTGACTCTTTTAAGGACCAACAGATCGAATTTATTATTAAGGGCATCCAAATTATTTAACAAAAATTTTTTTGGGGTTTGAGGATAATTTTTATATACAAAAGAGGGGTACCGCCATGGGGACCAAATTCGCACCCAGCAATGCCAATTTGTTTATGGCATATTGGGAAGAGTCATTTATTTATGCTGAGCATGGCTGGAGTGCGAACTTGGTCCTTTATAGGCAGTACATTGATGATATTTTTTTCATTTGGAAGGGCAATTTACCTTCTCTTAATTATTTTTTTGGTCTATCTTAATGCCAACTCTTGGGGCATTAAACTTACTTCTGAGATCAGTAATCAAGAAGTTAATTTTTTGGATCTAAGGATTTTTGTCAATAATAATAAAATTATGACAAGTACTTATTTTAAAACTGTCGACGTCAATAGTTATATTGATTGTGACAGTTGCCATTTCAAGCCTTGGCTTTCTAATGTCCCCAAGGGTCAATTTATAAGGCTTAAAAGGAATTGCATGGAGGAAGACACCTTTTTAGATAAATCTGAAGTTTAAAAAAAACTATTTTATCTAAAAAGGATACAAGAAAGATGCCGTAGAATAACAATTTAAAGCAGTATGCACTAAACCTAGAGAATAACTTTTAACTTATAGAAAGAGCGATAATAATATACAGGAAGAACAAGTTTCTTTTATTTGTGATTTTAATTCCCAGAGCTATTCCTTTCATAAAATCTTAAAAAAACATTGGCACATTTTAAAACAAAATAAGGGCCTGCATACCTTTATAGGCAATAAACCACGGGTAGTATACAGGGGTGCAAATAATGTGAAAAATATTTTAACCCATATTTGTATCCCTAAGAAAATAGGGTCAAATAAGGATGTACATGGGAATGCCTTAAAGGGTTTTTATAATTGCAAAAATTGTAGGGCTTGTAAGACTAGTAGAATTTTGACTAGAAAAACAGAAAAATTTCAGTCTAATACAACAAAAAAGGAATATAATGTTAAAGAATTCATAACTTGTAGTTATAATAATATTATCTATTTATTAACGTGCATATGTGGCTTGCAATATGTGGGGCGGACTATCCGATTAAATATCAGAATTAGCCAACATTTAAGAAATATACAGAATGGGGTATTAATCCATTCTGTATCTGCACATATTCACCAAAATCATAATGGAGATACTAAAGCCCTGCATTTTATGGGGATTCAGAAGGTTCTAAAACCCTGGAGAGGGGGTGACCATTTGAGGATCCTCAACAAGACAGAAATGAGATGGATCTTCGATTTGGAAACCCTCTCTCCTCATGGGTTAAACATTGACTTTGCTATGTATAACTAATGTTTTTTTTTTAATATGAATATTGTATTGGCTTTTTATATACTATTCTCTTTTTTATATATATGTTTTCTCTAATAATTATTATATGTTTGTTTTTATTTATGGATGGATTCCGTTATGGACATTAATGGACTATAAGTTGTGATTCTTACTTTGGGACAGTATGCGTTACCTTTGGAACGCATGAATATAACGATTGGCTGTCTGTGGAACGCATAGAACCCGTAAGTAAAGCATGAAACTCTGAAACTGGAAGAAAGCAACCCCATAGGACCAAAGAAGGACGAAAGATCTCATCGCCGATTGGTTGTTAGGCAAAGGGGGCGGGTTGGAAGTACCCTTTTCCCGCGCAAATCTTTGTATTTAAATGTGTTTGAAGCTTGTTGTTAACTATTGCACTTGAGGAAGACAAATGAGTTCGTCGAATGGCATTACTACAACTTTTATGTAAGATTTTTATATTTTTTATAAATAAATGTGAATACTTGTCTTTTAATTTGTGTGTCTGTTCTGCATTACTTACTCTGAGGAACAAGCTTCATACAGAGGAATACCCTTTGGACCATTCTCTACAAATGTTATTACCCAAGACAGGCTCTCAGAAATGGGATGTATTATTGAACTTTCCAGCATTTGACTTTTGGCTACCATCTGACCCTGTCAACAATTGGGGTATATTTTTGTGTCTTTTATTGGGTATATACACCTCCACTGTGCATGCATTGCATCTCATTTGTGGTATTAGGTATTTGTGCTGCACACTATTTTGTTGTTTGTATTCACTTCTTGTTGTGGGATTTTGTGATTATTCCCATTAAGTGTGTTCTAGCTGCTTTCTCTTAGCGCCACGGATTGTACTACTTTTTCCTTTTCTGTATTCTATTGGACTGTGTATGGCCCTTGTTAAATTTAAACCCCATGGCAATTTTATTCTGTTCGTGGGATCTGAGCGCTGTTCGGCTATATTGAGCGCTCAGATCCAAGCTATCTTGGGATAGAAATATAGAAACATAGAATGTGATGGCAGATAAGAACCATTCGGCCCATCTAGTCTGCCCAATTTTCTAAATACTTTCATTAGTCCCTAGCCTTATCTTATAGTTAGGATAGCCTTATGCCTATCCCACGCATGCTTAAACTCCTTTACTGTGTTAACCTCTACCACTTCAGCTGGAAGGCTATTCCATGCATCCACTACCCTCTCAGTAAAGTAATACTTCCTGATATTATTTGTAAATCTTTGTCCCTCTAATTTAAGACTATGTCCTCTTGTAGAGGTAATTATCTTTCTTTTAAATATAGTCTCCTCCTTTACTGTGTTGATTCCCTTTATGTATTTAAATATTTCTATCATATCCCCCCGTCTCGTCTTTCCTCCAAGCTATACATGTTAAGATCCTTTAACCTTTCCTGGTAAGTTTTATCCCGCAATCCATGAACCAGTTTAGTAGCCCTGATAGGTTGAATGTGGGGGTTCTGTTCAGTATGATAGGAATTGTGTGTTTTTATGTGTTTTTACTGTTGTTGTAAATGGAGATATATTCTGTATGCTGGAGATAATTGGCTTACCACACCCAAGCCATGCTTGCAGTTGGTCAAAAAGGGATTTCCAACTAACCTTTGAACCACTGGACCAATTTGTATGATTTTGACATATCTTTGTATTTAGAGTATGTTTAAACATTTTGTTTCAGTGTCCTGCAGGCAGCTGCTCAAGGCTTCTGCCCTTTCTTGCAAATTTGTATGATTTTGACATATCTTTGTATTTGGAGTTATACACCAAACATGGAAACAAGACAAAACTAGGAGAAGGAGAGGAAGCTAAACCCAGAACATGTACACAAGACACGAGGGAAACATGAACATAACATGGGCATGACTGGACAGGACTGTACATGGACTGGGTATACAAACTAAAACAAGACAAGATAAGATAGGCAAAACAAGAGGAGAAATAAGTAAGTACTATATATGAAAATCATGGGGATTTAGTTACATTATATGATCATACATTGCATAAGCCTGCCAACAATGTCAATGTACCCCATATCTGGCAGGTCCTACTCCAAATGTATGCTAAAATAACCAAAGAAGACATTTATAGCACTTACATGCAAGAAAGGGCAGAAGCCTTGAGCAGCTGCCTGCAGGACACTGAAACAAAAGGAATGATGGAAAACAAACGGGTGTGGCAACATAAAACAAACATTTAAATGAATCCAAGAGACTGGGAAATTCAGGGACGGAATATAAGAATGAACCCAGAAATCCCAGCATAAAGAAAACCAGATATAGAATAGAAAACCAAAAAAAACAAGAAAAACTAAACAAGAATTGTAAAAAGAGTACTGGATACCAGAAGCCAAAGCCAGACATCTCCACAGAACAGAGAAAGATGTGACATCCCCACATTCAACCTATCCCCAGATAGCTTGGATCTGAGCGCAAAATATATCCGAACAGCGCTCAGATCCCACAAACAGAATAAAATTGCCCTGGGGTTTAAGTTTAACAAGGGCCATACACAGTCCAATAGAAGTCCATAAGCCCCAAATGCTGTTTTTAAAGTGCCAAATCTCCCAGGGGCCATAGTCCCAAGGCATGAGACTGGCAATTAGTCCCCTCCAAAAACCAGTGGCGAGGTCCCTTTCGCCACAATGGACAATTCTCAGTTTCAGCATTGCAGCACTTTGAGTAAGTAATATCAGATCACTTCCCACACTTGTGAACGGGAATACACACTGCAGTAGAGCAGCCCGCAGCAGCTTTCGCAGCTCCTGCCCCTGACCTGTACCTTGCCAGTCCAATTCCCACTGGACCCCAGGGATGCCAACCAAGCCTATTCCTCATACAAATAATACAAACAGCCCACAAGCACAACATTACTGACAATCCACATACATGCACACAACAATACATGCAGCCTTTCACATTCAATATCACACATGCACACCACCAAACACACAATGTGACATATCATCCAGACAGGGCCGGCCCTTCTATAGGAGCAGGTGGGGCCATGGCCAAAGGCGGCACTTTAACAGGGGCAACATTTTGCCACCGCTCTGTCTGCCCCTCTGTCTGCAGTCTGTCTCTGCTGCATATATATACATATATACATATAAATATATTAATATATATATATATGCAGCCACTGCTGCATCTAGCATCAGTATCCTGGAAGCGGCAATAAATTCCGCCCTCAAATTCCCGCATGGAGGATGCACCTTATGGTGCCCCTCCCCCCCCATGCAAGCAGTGTGAGCGCATAAGAGGTTGCGAGGGAGCTGTAAACCTCTTGCTCTGCTCCCTCGCAGGCTGTCTACTGATGACGTCATATTCTGGCTCCCTGCATCAGTAGACTTCCCCCAAGGGAGAATAGCAGGAGGGTTACAGCTGTGATACACTCACGCTGCCGGCCTCACAGCAGCCCCATTGGACCCCAGGGACAGATCCACTCCAGCTCTCCCAAAAGTAAGGAGGATGAGTGGACAATTTATAATAATAATAATATTAAAGGGACACTCCAGGCACCCAGATCACTTCTGCCCATTGGAGTGGTCTGGGTGCCATCATCCTTAACCCTGCAAGTGTAATTTATGCAGTTTTTATAAACTGCAATAATTACCTTGCAGGGTTAAGTCCTCCTCTAGTGGCTGTGACTTCTGGGTTCTTAAAACACGAAACGTCCTCACGCTATTGAATAATGCTTTCCCATGAGGAGGTTTAGTGCGCGTGCGCTGCCATTGCCACGCGTGCGCAATAGGTCTCCCACGCTGTGAGTGGCGGCCCCAAACTATAACCAGATGAAGTTTGCCGCCAAAATTAACACAAAATTAACACAATAGCCCACATACACACAAATACAATGTTTACAAAGCAACTTCACCACCTTTAAATAACACTTTAAATAACACAAAAAGAAAACAGCTATATACACATCTGAATTTTAAAAAATTGGATCGGCACACCAAGGCACGTCAAGGTCTTGTTTTGCCACAGTACTACTAAAAGGTTTCCTACCCCTGTTCTAACATGTTTAGATAGTTTATATCTCCCAGCCTCACTCTGCGGCGTGCTAAGGAAGCTGAGCAGACAGCTCAGAGGAAGTGCTCCCTCGCCAGCTGCCCGCCCAGCGCCGCCCGCCCGCTTGGCATGTCTGTTAGCCACAAAGCTAACAAGGCATTTGCCCTGGGCATTTGGGGGCGGCTTTTTTTGCCGCCCCCTGGAAAATGCCGCCCAAGGCAAATGCCTTGTTTGCCTCGCTGCTAAAACGCCCCTGGATGTAGGGCCATAGGAAATGGTACGGTTAGGGTGGAGCTACTGGTGTCACACTATACAATCCATTGATTGGTGGACAGGAAAACATCAATGCTCACGACAAATGATACGCTAGGCATTTGGTCTAAACCCTGCGTGCCCCCTTGCGGTCCGACTTGCAGTGGAAACGCTCACCTGAATAGGCTGGACCATTCTAACCCTTCCGAACTGTACCGACCCGTACCGCTCAGTGGAAACAAGGCATAATATGTCTTCTAAATGTATTTAAGCAGGATACAGAGTAACAATATACTATATACAGCAGGCTATATGGAATGTATAATTGCTGGCTAACAAGGGTATATTACCTACATTGTTCTTTGGCAAGTAATACAGTTTAACAATGCAATATAGCTACTAAAAAAGGATTATGTAAAGAGCCCCAACATTATATAATATATCATAAGTATATGTATCCTGTAGTAACAAATATAATTTGCTCAAAATAGATTAAATCCAAAGATTTTAAAACAGTTTTAAAAATAGCCCTTTCACTGTTCCTTCAAGGGCACCTGTCAAGGAGGTATAACCGAGCTTGCCTCAACTATTTTGACATACACAAAACAAATTCAGTAAGAATAGCCGTCACAAAGCGAAAATAAAAACAGGTCACAGTGTGCTAAATATATCCATGTAGTAGTCAAGTATAATAAGTTTAAGAATAACTGTCAGAATTGCATGTCTCAAACTAAGCACACAAACTTGAGCCCACGACGAGTGTTTAGTCTCTGGCAGGCTCTTCAAGGGGGAACGAGTTGCTAGTTAATCTCCCTTTAATCAAAAACTCCTTCATGGTTAATATGATAAATAAAATATATAATATCCAAGTAAATAATGCAACACAACAAGGATGGTATCGGATTGAGAATGTAGGTGATCTGAGTTCTTTATTATGAAAACCTAAAAAAGCACGTCCATCGCTGATTAACATAAACGCCACCCAGAGGATGGTTCTGGAATAATACAAGTGTGAAGGTAAGGACGATCGAAACGTACTGATTGGAAAACTCTTAGCTAGTGAAATACTTATGTGAAACTAGATGTTATAGCACAATAAAAGTGTATCAATAAATAAATCAGAAATGCCTATACAGGAAATCAGACAGATGTACAAATATATCCAACCATAGGGATGAGGCACCAAATTAATATTGATTAAATAAAATCGTAATGGTGATATATAATGTAAATCAAATTATCAGTACAAGATACAGAATGTCAAGATAATAATCATGTATAAAAGGTAATTTAGATACCTAGGAGTCATTGTTTAAAATCGATAGATCCATCACGATTCAGATTTTAAAAGGAGTTGATTCATATTTCCCTTACAAAAGTTAAATTGTAGTCCCTGAATCTCCCAAGAATTTTAAATTTTGGGGATTGGCTTGATGGTTAAATACAAGTCTGGTGATAGGTGCTGTGACATAAGTATTGGTAATATAATTAATGTGCTATAGAAACCCACAGCAAAATTGTTGATAGGCTTTGCCTATATATTGCAGATGACGTAAACGCGTGATCAGGTAAATTAGATTTGTAGAACTGAAATTAACAAAAGAATTAGTCTTATCTTTTTTAGAAGTTTGATTGCAAATAGCAGAAGATGAAAGCTGAATGTATTCACAAGCTTTACAGTGTCCACAACGGTAAGTACCTCTACTTACCACACTGACACCCACTCATATACAGTTACACATTGCCAGATACATACACTGACCCCCACTCATATACTTATTGCCAGATACATACACTGACCCCCACTCGTATAGTTATTGCCAGATACATAGAGTGACAACTACTCATATACATATTGCCAGGTACACACACTGACCCTCACTCATATACATATTGCCAGATACACACAGTGACACCAACACATATACACAAATACACATTGCCAGATACACACTTAAATACATACTCCCAGACAAACATAGGTACACACAGATACATATTGGCTACAGACATTATGCAGATTGCCTACCTTGGCAAGCTGTAACAGAGCTCATTTGAGTCTGGAGAGGAAGTGAAATGGCATCACATCTTCCCAGAGCTCCCGCATACAAGGGCCAATGCATTCTGGGTGGGCACCCATTCTTTTGCAGCTTTTCAATTAAATCTGTTTTTTTGAGCCATCTTGATGTCTCCTACTAGAGACTCCTACTGCGTAGCATTACAATGCCCAACAGGTTGTGGGCCCATATTCTTGGCTGGGCCCCTTACAAAATGATCAAATGTACCACGCTGATGGTAGCCCTGCTCTTAGCGTGCTGAACGTGTCATTTGGCTGCAGGAAAATAGCGTATGAGGATGCTCCATGTATCGCAGACAGCCATGCTGGAGAAAGATGATCCTGTGTATATATATATATATATATATATATATGTATATATATATATATACACATATATCTACTGGTGTTTTTACCTCCCATTTTCATACATCGAATCAATGGCACCTATAAGTGAACTTGCCATCATGCTATTGGAGGCTGGCAGGTTCACCTTAAATTATTAGAATATATAAGTGTTGTATTTTTTAAATAACGGTAATATTTTACGGCACTGATTATGTATACCATAAAATTATCTTTTTTACCTGTTATTACCCAGTTGTCCTTAAATAAACCACAGCATAAGGCTACTGGCTATAATGAGATTAAAGGTCTTTTGGCATTGAAGAGATTAATTATCTGCATTCTGAATTCTTACTTTGTTTCATATTAATTAAGTCAGACCATATAATGAGGTGGTTTTAGGACTCTACGACAGCTGTGCAGTCTACTGAACTGAAGCCGCAACTCATTCTTATGGTCTGGGGGATACTCTGGTGCTTTGTTCGTTTTGCCAGGTTTTTGTGACCTCGGTTTATGGCAGATGGTATACTCTGAGAGCGGTGCACCCTCAGATATCCAAATAACTGAAAATTTAAATCCAAAACATTGTTGACACATAATGAAGGATTAATTGCTTTGGATTTACACCAATGGCTATTTGTGATGGGTAATATAGCCTCCAGATAGGAGGTCTGTTATACTCAACAAATATCGAGGCAGAGTTATATTTACATGATTTCTTCTTGTTTTTGTAATTTTAGTTCGTACATCAGTAACTTTGAAACCTATATCTGGAAAGATTCCAAAAATATGGAACAGACATATGCTACAAACATAACACCATATGTGAATATAATATAAAATGCATATGTTTTCTTTAGTTTTAATATATGTGAACTTGGTGATGGGCCCACATTAGCGATTAGCTCAGTGCCCTCTATATTCTACTTGGGAGAAGAAATTATGTAAAAGTAGCATGTTTCTGAGTAGTTCATGTTCCACTGGAATGTACATAGTTAGGGTCGACATATCTACCACGTTTTCCTGGACACACAGAAGTTCATCGTGTTGATTGGAAGCAGATGAAAATGCTGCCCTGTATTATGGATAATGCATATGCTGTAGAATTCCTGATTCACCTGATTTACTACCTGTATATAAGGACAACTATATGATCCAACACGCAGAACTATGTAACACCTACATAGAACAGAAAAACAGACAGAATGTAAACCGGTCCTTAGAATGACCAGGTTAATACATTGAAAAATAGAGAATAGTCAAGGGAAAGCCAAGGTCAAGGGAGCCGGAAATACACAAGATTGATAAGAATGCCAAGTCAGGTAAACCAGAAATTAGAATAGTCAGGAATATCCCAAGTCAAATACCAGGAATATCAATAACAAGATCAGGAAAACGCACTCTCGGATACCAGGAGCGGAAACCACTTCAGGGCAATGAGCTAAGGTGTTCTGGGGTTTAAATACCTCCTTATGCTGTGATTGGTCAGAGCTTGGCCTCTGACCCCAGAACGTGCGTGTGCGTTGACGTTGTGACGTCACATGCACGTTTGCGTAGGCTACAAATGGACACAACCTCGTGGTCGGCGCCATTTTGGATCCCGTGTGTGAAGGGGTTGGACGCCCCAACGGTTCGGCTCCCGGCTTGCTGCTGCACAGGTAATTCCTTTGTGTGGTCACACTGATCGGGTGCGGCCGTCAGCTGGGGGCCGTGACACTGTAGCATTTGACTTCTACATACTGCAGGGCAGCACTTTCTGTATGTTGTCCATCTGTTTGTATAAATGATATGTGTCCTGGAAAACATGGTGGATATGATATCCTTATATATAGTATATGTCGCTTTTAATTCCTTCAGGAGATATGATGGGCCAAGACTGTCCAGATATTAGCAGATTTGCCTAATCCCCAGTCCAGAAAGGCTAATGGTTTTCTTTTTTCTCTATTTCCCCCAAAAGTACATTTAAATAGCTTGTTGCTTATTTGCCATAAGTCAGATGTTCGCTTACGTCCCTCCATAGATTAGAGAGATATACAGTAAATTACAGATAAAGCAACTACTCCATAGTGCTCTTTTTTTTACAAAATCAAAGTTCTAATTCTGCCTAGCTCAGTGAAAATAGTTTTTTATATTATACCAGTCGTTACATGGTAATGTATATTGTTCCAACACTCAACACTTGTGAGTATAACCAGAAAAACAGCCTTGTTCTTTCATTGGGTTGCCCAGAATGGAGTCTGTGTTATTAGGTTTTATTTTGAGCTCAAAATCTTGGAGAGGGAGAGACAGAATTAGGATAGATGTAGATTTGGGGAGAGCCAGTGATGAAATGGGTAACAGAGAGACAGAACATGGGAGAGGGAGGGACAGAATAGGGAGAGGGTAGAGATGCTCAGGGCTCCCACCAAAAATCTCTGGTCCCCTTAAAATAACTCAGGTACACACTCCTTGCTACACACACAGTTACACACAAACTCTTCTAGAATACACTCATACACCTTGCCAGACACAAAAAAACTATTTTAGGGACAAACACACATACACAGATTCCCACAGTCAGACACACATTATGCCGGTTATGATTAGCCATCCCAGAAGCTTGGATTGCCCCGTGATACACTGCTTTACTTCATATGATGTGTTTGAACTTTCAGATCTTTCTGAAATCCCATGATACGCAAACAGCATAAAGGTTTGGTTGAGGCTCACATTAGTCGTGGGGGCTCACGTCTAAGTTTCGAGAGGGTTCCAGAAGGCCTATGACCAGTCCTGAACATATGGGACTCTTGCCACCAGGATCTTAGTGTTGTAACGGGTTACACAGCAAAACGTCTCTGGGGCATAGAGCTTCAATTTATAACCAGGGCTCTTCTTATACATTCAACATGCATAAAGGTCATTAATTCAAGTTAGCATAAGCTAAACAAATAAACAACTGTAAAAAAAAAAAAAAATTTAAAAACTTAAAACAAGATACTATTTCTTTGAATAAAAGATTTACACCTGTACAATTTATTTCACTGCTTAATTCCTCTTATAGCATGGTGCCTTAAATAAGTAATACACTGTCAGCTGATGATCTCTAATTATGAAATATGTTCTATATAAATGAGTTAGATAAATAAAAAGGTACATCAGTTATTGCGAATATATAATTAAAAAAACTCAAATATACACATTCTGCTCATTATGGTTATTAATATTACATTATAGCATCAATATTTTCCACGACTCTTTAAAATTCTATATTTTTTACAAATGGTAGAATGCCAAGCAAGCTCTTATGGATGGCAACTCTCTGTCTAAGCTAGGCGGGATGTAGTAGTTATGGTGTTTTTAGTGTTCCTTTGATTTGGCATGCCAAATACTATAAAGAACTTTGATTTTACTCCTGTGACGAAAGCACCTTCGTCACTGGGATTTGGAGAGGCCTGCTTGCCAGCCTCTTGCCCTGTGACTATGGCCCCTTTGGATATATTGCCCTTTAAAAACACTATTTGGGCATATTGGATTTTAAAAGCACTGTTTCTGCCCCTTGGACTTTTAACTGGAACAGATTCAAACATGTGGCGGTGGCCATCTTAAATTGTCCATCAGTGTTTTGCCGTCGAGTGTATGGAACTGTTTTTGGCATGGGAACATGTGCACGGTGGGGCAAAAATAAGACTTCCAGGACATTCCTGAACCCATGAATTGATCTGGGTGATTTTTGGATATGTTGTTCACCCAGATCGGGGCTATCAGGGGATGTGTTGTATTTTGGGGTACTTTTTGGGGTTTGTAAAAATTTATGTTTTTTCTGCTTAGAGTTAATTGAGTTAGTCCATTGTCTTAGTTAATTGTATCACAGGCAGAGGGGAGGGCTTGTGTGCTGTATGTGGGAAGGTCAGACATTGTTGTGTTGTTCTGATTGGTTTGTGTGCCTGTGTTCCATCAGGCCCAGGGAGTGTGCCTCTGGCCTGAGGAATTGTATAAATTGTGAGTGCTGGCTTGCATTAAAGAGACCTGTTCTACCCTTCATGAAGTCTTGGCTCACTCTGGGGATTGCTATAATCACTATACTCCCCAGAGTATAATCACTAGCTCTTGTAAGAGCTGTTCCTGTTCCTGCTCTCTGGATTACAAGAGAGGTCTACCTACTGGAAGCTGGATCCTGGTCTTGGGTCCAGAGTGGGTGTAAGACGGCGAGACCCCAACTAAGCTGCGGCGGTTCGTGGGATCTGCTGTGGTTATGGTGTATAGTGGAGTGCATGGAGCCCTCAGAAAGCACTAGGAGCATCCGTCAACGTAAGGTACCCAGTTGAGGTGCCAGGTGATCCGTTACAACCACCTCTTTTTTTTCTCATAAACCTTTTTCAATTTTTCCCAGAAATTTCTTTTATTTAAATTGTATAGAACTTATTATTTATTGACTTGTTTTAAATTAAAAAAACTTACATGAATATCCTATACGATTTATTTTAAGTAGCGTTTTCCTCCAGGCCCTAGCCAATACTTTATTGCAGTTGCTCATCCATCCTGCAATGTTTAAATAGCTCAATAAAAGGCCGTAGGTATAGATGTAGTTCCTCTGACGAACGGAAAATATTTTGACAAATTACTATGACAGAGCAGGTTTGATCCCAATAATAGAGGTGATGCTCAGTTGAATGGATCCACTAAAAATAGTAACAAAGAAACTGACAGGCGATCCAAGTCTCTTGTTCCACTGAGTCTGCTCATTTATCTGTGTATTAGAACTATTTATACCGCTTATTGACATTGACAGTGAAGGAAAGACTTAGAGATTGTTTTCACTATACAAGGAACGTTGGAGATTTGCCAAGGGATTGGCAGATATTAGGATGAAAGAATCAAACAGAAAAGAAATTCTACAGTTCAGCTATTTTTTCCAGTATTGACTATTTTGGCCTAAAATATACAACCCATGATAATTCTTTGTTTCTTCATTCTTCATTTACAATTTAGTGAACAAATTCCACAGCATATTTTGATAAGTAATGACAACTCATGCAGGGTTTTTACGACCGCAATGGCAAAATACAAGATTCCGAAAATTCATAAAACTTTGGTTTTTACAGAGTTATTAACTAAAGTGAGAATTTACAGTGAATTCAAAATCAATTTCAAATTAAAGGCCATATGAAACGATCTAGAAAAATTTGCCCAGTCAGCAATGCTTGCAGCTCGGCTACTTTGGCCTTAAATTTTAAATTCACTTTGAAATTCTAACTTTAGTGAATAATTAAATGCATCCAGCACGATCCACATTCGCTCATAGATTGTAAACTCGTCTCATAGATTTATTTATTTTTCAATTCTTTATTTTGGTCATGACATATGCCATAGGAAGTACAACAATCAGACACAGAGTGGCTTGCGCAGAAACCGATATGATCAATATGCTCAGTTGCCCTCTGGGAGCATCACTAAGATATGCGTAATCTGTCAATATTTTTACCTTTTTATATAAAATACATATTACATAATAAAAAATAGAACCACAAATACAAGAAATTGTGAACAGGTTATGTACCATTGAGTGAGGCCTTTACCCCTCGATCTGTTCCCATAAGTCCCAAACTTTGTGGAAGGAGGTCATTGTGTTTCGTACCTGCGCTGTCAGCTTATCCAGTCTCATTTTTAAGCTTGTTTAAGCAGGACTAACTTCAACTCTTGTTTTTGTTATTAAGTTATTAGTTGTACATTAGTTGTACATGTTACTTAATAATAATAATAATAATACATTGTTCACTTGCTTCCATGAAAGTACTATTTCCCAATTGCTTATAATGCCAGCAGGCAAATTAAATTTTTTTTTTTTTTTAAATCTAAGCCTAGATTTGAAGCATTGGGTCTGGATTTCAGCCATCCGGCGACATTCGGTCTGGTTGTAATCTGAACCATTCGGGGGCCTGAATTTCAAAATCCGGACATTGGTATATAGTGTGAATATTGTCTGGATTTTGCAGTCTGAATGGGCAGCCAGATGGTTTTGCCCCATCGGTTCAAGCCATAATAGCTGAACTGGAGAAATTATTATCATTATTATTATTCAAGTCTTTGCTTCCAGTTTGGCTTCTTTGGACTTTAATTTGATTCTCACTTTAAATTCACTTTGGATAACTCACAATTCAAACTTGAGTTAACAATCCTGATAGGTAACACTACTGATTAAACTATTAACTAGCTTAAGCAATTGTACTCAAAATGGGCGGAATTCACTGTGACGTATACCTACTAGGAACGTGTAGGCTAGCGTTTAATCATCTCCATTCTAACCGAGAAGGTCTCTGCTGGCCACCCACTCAAGGCAGGCCAAGCACAGAGCACTGCTCCTAGAGCGCAGATACCATTCAGCACAGTGTGAGCCTGTCTAATGATGCTCATTGATGTGGACAATTCCCTGGTGCCCCAGATGCTAAGGCATCTTGAAGTTGTCAGTCATATTAAGTGAGTAGTCAAGTTGTCATGCCTCTGCAGTATAGATTGGCAAAATGTAAAAAAATGCTGTAGACTCTGTAGTGGACACCAGTAAAAGCACAGTGCATTGTCTCTCCTGAGAGTCTGATGGCTCCCAGTTGTGAGATTGGCTGTATCTTCCACCAGCACCAAAAAAAAAAAACCCTTAAAGTCTACAAGCCAGAATTTGCTACTGTTGGTGAATTTTGTTAAAGTGCATCTGTTAATTTGGGGATCATTAAACATTTTGCAAAGCCCCCAAAAGAGACATCTCCAGTTAAGGTCCAGTGACCATTGTGTACAGGGAAGGTAGGTTTACCTATCTGAAGCTGTCCCTCCTGGTCGCTGCCACCTTCTTCTCGCAGACCTTCTTCCTGTATGTGAGAGCTCAACACTGAGGTCTATGCAAGATCCCACAAGATAGCAGGAGCCTCCACAGATCACATATTGAGGCCCAATTCCCACAACTGTTAAATCTTCAATTGGAAAATATAAATCTGGTATATTAAAAACACATCTCATGGGTCCATCTTTAGAGGGGAAAGGACTTCTTTGAGACTCAAAAACCTTTTCCTCTTTTTCTGTGTTACTGTCCTTTCTAGGAATTCATCTCCCCCCCCCCCCACCCTACATTTAAATATATATTACACTGCTGTACTGTGGTGAAACAGTAATTTGTATTTTAATTATAGTAAATGTGTTTAGAAATTGGTTTGGTTTGTTTAAATAAAATACCTTGATTTAAATAACATTTTACAGTTATCTATACGGCCAAATCTCTATCTTCAAATCTTAAATGTTAGCAGCTATGCAAAAAAATATTTGGGGATTACCGGAGAGATTCAAAGTCTCCTTCTTGATCCATCATTCCCCGGGAAATATATTTTCTTAGCTAATATTTAGATTTTTCTTTTTTTTTTAACATTGGCTTGCCACCACAAACCTTGAATTATATTTCTTTGCTGGAGATGTGCTCACCAGCTATTTATGCTTTGTGTCAATCCTCCATAGCTCATCTTGTGATTATAGATCTGACTCATGAGTTAAAATCCCCACTGAGTGATCTTTTAAGCTACAGCTGCCTGCGTAATCAGTCGGAGCTCACATTTTTCCAGGCAACATGGTGTCCTGGAATGTGTGGCATGCCAGTCAGCCCTCAGTCTCAAATGTCATGGCGGGGAATTTTGCTATTTAGGGCTGACATGATTCTCATTCATAAAATGGTTATTTTGTTTTCCCATCAAACTTGCATCCATTTTTTTTTAATGCGAAGTCTGCCAAGAATCCATTGCCAAATACCAAGATTCAATTACAAAGTTACACTTGAGATTGTGCGACATTAACGTTTTCCATTTTTTTTCTGAGCTTAAATGTCTGCCCGACAGTCAGAATTCCAATTAAGAACTCTGTGTACATTAGACATACTTTATTTTCTGCCTTAGCAAAATGCAAGATAATATATCACAGAAACTGCGGCAGGCTTTTTATTCACTGAAGATTTATCCAGAGGCAGCAAATGAACATTTCAGATACAGCTATCATTACTCCTATTTCAATATTCTTTGGAGATGCATTGATTCAGATTAATGGAGGAAGCTGCTTCTAGGTTTATACACAGGCATAACTAGATATTGCTGGTCGCAGAGTGAAAAAAATGTACTTGATTATTTTTAATCAACATTACATGAACGTTTCTGAAATATTTAATGAAAATAAATATAAACCTAAATCACTGATGGCTAGTTTTCACACACCAGATGTTTGTGAACCTAAAGACAAGCTACGTATAGGAACATGTAATTCTCAAAAATCTATGGCTTTGATTTTAGCCATCACTGCTCTTATTTAAAATAAAATGACAAGCGTGTGAGAGGCATACAAGTTATTTATTTATTCAATATTTTACCAGAAAAGATACTTTGAGATTTATATTGTCTTCAAGTTTGTCCTGGGTCCACAAAACATTGCATCGATACAATAGGGTACAATAAAATACACAATATATACAAAATTTAACATAGAACATTTAGGAAATATATAATCAACCATGACAAGTGCATTCTGTTTGGATAGAGAGATAGAGATATGTAGAGAGGGATCTGTTAAAGTATTTTAGGCCTGGGGAATATTTGAAAGTGTGCGAGAGGTCATTCCATAATTGAGGTTCTCTGTAGAAAAATGAGGATCTGGCCACTTTCTTTTTGTATTGAGGAAGACTAAATAAAGTGCTGGTACTGGATCGGAGGTTATAGGGGGTGGGAACAGCCGGGGAAAGCATTCTGCTCAGGTAGGGTGGGAGCTTCCCAGAAATGCTCTTATGCACAAGGCTGGAAAGATGAAGAGTGTGTCTGGATTTCAGTGACAGCCAGTTTAGCTCTTTTAGCATGTCACAATGGTGGGTCATGTTATTACATTGTAGCACAAAGCGGCAGAACGAGTTTTACAATGTACTAAGCTTATTAAGGTGGGTTTACGGTGCAGGTGCACATATTACAGGATTCTATGACATTATCTGATCTCTCTAAATTATCTACATACGCAAATGTAAAATTTTGAACCTTTCATAGCCTATAATAAATATGCTGTTAGTGTCTTCTCTTCAAATCTCTCTCACGCTATCTGTTTATAGATTGATATAGCACAGCGGTTCCCAAACTGTGTGCCGCGGCACCCTGGGGTGCCGAGACACGCACACAGGGGTGCCACGGAAAATTTCCCCGGTGCTACGATTATGGCACCGGGGAAACATTACTGCTCAACAGGTACCCAGTCGAGTGCAGCGGTCCTTTAAGACTGCGACCAGGTCCCTGTAATGTCGGCCGGCTGGGAGGAAGTGACCGCATGAGTGTGTGTGTATGAGTGTGTGTATAAGTGTATGTATGTGTGTGAGTGTGAGTGTTTGTATGTGCGTGAGTATGAGTGTGTATGAGTTTGAGTGTGAGTATGAGTGTCTGTATGAGTGTTTGTGAGTGTGTGTGTGTCAGGGTGTGCATCTGTGTGTGTGTGTGTGTGTATGTGTATGTCAGTGTGCTTCTATGTCTGTACATCTGTGTATGTGCATCTGTATGTCAGGGTGTGTGCTTTTATAGTCAGTGTGTATCTGTGTCATGGTGTGGGCATGTATCAATGTTTGTGTGTGTGTCAGGGTGCGTGTGTATCTATATGTGTGTATGTGTCGTCTATATGTGTGTATGTGTCGGTGTCTATATGAATTTGTGTGTATGTGTCGGTGTATTTATATGCATCTGTGTGTTAATGTGCATGAATATCTGTTTAAGTATGTATGTGCGTACATCCAAGCAAACACCAGCACAACATACATGCACACTCCTGCAATCTATCACAAATATTACATTCAAACACACCCCTGCAATCAAACAGAAACATCACATACAAACACACCCTATATTAACCCCTTAAGGACCAAACTTCTGGAATAAAAGGGAATCATGACATGCCACACAGGTCATGTGTCCTTAAGGGGTTAAAACACAATACATGTATACAAGCACCCCTTCAAACACCAACACTGC
Source organism: Pelobates cultripes (assembly GCA_933207985.1). Lineage (NCBI taxonomy): Eukaryota > Metazoa > Chordata > Amphibia > Anura > Pelobatidae > Pelobates > Pelobates cultripes. The sequence goes on from OW240915.1 coordinate 33,756,626, forward strand.
CCATTACACTATAGCGCCAATAAATGTGGCAGCGCTGTACAGATATACAACTGAAATATTAAGGGTGCCTTGAACCTGAAAAGTTTGGGAACCACTGATTTAGCACATAAACAGGGAAAACAAACTGGTATATTCAAATGGTTCTACTAGACAGATGTACAGGGGAAACTGACTAGCTAACCATTGCAGTGACTATGGTATTAGGAGGCTTTAGGCTTCTAGTTTTTGTCAAACAATTATCAAGGAGTTTGACAAAAACAGAGGATTTGTCAGGACTCTAAGCACCCTGTTCTGCTCAAGATATAATAATTAGAAGGTTTAATTGAGCAAGTAGGGGGACCCAGAACCTGTTTGGGCACTGTAATGTTAGGGAACTAAAGATATATCCCAAAACTGGACCTTATTAAAGATCTGCAATGGAGAGGAAACCCTAGCCAGACCGTAGCAACAGTTCTGGAAAAATATGATGTCATATCACTTCCCCTAGTTGCTTTAAAAGAACACTCCAATTAATATACTGTATATATATATTTTTTATTTTATTTTTTTTAATTTCAGGGTTTGGATTTGTGTTCAGATTATTGCCCCAATCTCCCCTTACTTTGCCATTGAAAGGGCTAAACATCAAGTAAGCGCTTCTTCATTCCCGCACCCAGAGGAATCTTCTCACTGCAGGTCCAATCCACCTCCTGTGAAGTCATCATTACTGATGACTTGTGTCCAATCAGATACTTCTTGTATAAAAGCATTGGGACACACAGCACATGCATAGCAAGCGCCATGATCCGCCAACAATGCTTCGCATAGAGAAACATTAAAACCAATGCTTCCATAGAAAAGGACTCTCTTCCACTCAAACTACAGTTGATTGTGATTTGGGCAGGGAACCATCTTGGCCATCTGCATGACTACTAAAGGTATTCATAAAAGTGCAGATTGAATTGAGTGAAAGTGACACTTTTTATAAAATAAAGGAGAGGAGGCATTTAGTCTATACCTACAGCACTTTAACTTGCAGAGTTGTAACGCAACGGAAGCCTGCAAGCTTTTACAGCCTCCTTCACTAGGCACCAAGAAATCAAATCTCCTGCACCCAAAAAGTAAACAAGAAAGGGGTATCTGTAATTAATGTGTATATGTTAATTTATATGTGCTTCTGTATGTTTGGAAGCATGTATATGTTTTTGTTTCAGGGATTATATATCTCTGTGTCTAAATAATGTACCTGTGCGCAGGAGTGAGTATCTGTGTGTAAGTAAGATGTGACTTTAGTGTACTGAGTTCAAAAATTATTTTAAATTACATTTTTTAGTAATTTACTTGCACTGCACTTCATAGGGCCCAAAATCATGACTGTCTATCTGCTTCAGGATATTTGGCACCTATGACAGAGACATCACTGTTTTGTATCTACCAGTGATGACATTCAACCTAGTGGCCAATCTGTTACCACCCAACATTTTAAATAGCCAGCGATAGATGTTTTGATTTTAAGCGACGTGGCTGAAAATGTGGGTAGGAGTAGGACTATTCCAGAAAAATGAATACATGAAATACTGATTTATCTAATTAAAAATGTAATTTAGAACACGATCAAACGGTGTTATATACACATATTGGATTCTAAACAGATTTATTTTAAAAGCCTTTTTTTTTTTTTTGCATTTTATTGCTGTGACGCTGTAGGTCTACCAAGTTGGACACACACGATATGCTCCAAGTCCTCCATATCACCCAACAGCCTGGTGCTGTCACCTGATGTCATGAGGATTGAAGGAAAGTGCACCACAAGCACTTGTTGAGCGGGGCTTGTGGTGCTTTAGGAGTTAAACGGACATTCTGGACCCTAAAGCACTTTAGTTTGCTGAAGTACTTTATGTATGAAGAGTGTGTTTCATTTTACAAAAAGTGCAAATTTTGATAGAAATTGTCACTTTTATAAATTAATATTTTCATTTGGGGCACATATACCACACTGTTTTTTGTTTTGTTTTTTGGGGGGGATGTGGGGGGGAGACAGTATCTCTTTAAATTAATTGAATTGTAAGTCCATATACAAGTGCTAATGCAGCACTTGGTGTATGTGTAGTCTGTCATCCCATGGCGATCGTGTGCGCAGGTGTGATATGCTCATACACACAAAAACCTCCAAACACACTACAATAAAAAGATATTAGGATAGAAAATAAGGACAGAGGGATTTAGACTTTAAATAGGGACACTTGGAAGTAATGCTAATCACTTATCAGCATTAATAAGTAGTAGTAGAGGGTGATTGTAGTAATAATATTTAGTAATAATATTATCACTATTATTTCCAATTTAGTAAAGAAAGCAGCTTGTATTGGGGATGGCCAAGGATAATCCAGACTCTCTGAATTGCATGTTAATAAATTAGCAAATGCACTAGACATCTGTGTTTTTTTTACAGTGTCACTGTGACAGTACTGAGTACACTTCTCTTTGGAAATACTCCCAGATGAGATTGTGAGACCCACGCTGGACTCACATAAAGTCATACTGAACTAAGGCTCTGCTGGCGCCTGCCCAATTCAAAGATGGCCGCCAAGGACCAAACCCGGATGTACCTGTTCAGTTAGGATTTCCGGTCCGTTGCCATGGCGACGGACGCCGATAACCCGTAGTTTAGAGGTATGGAGAGTATGGAGGTACAGGGGAGCCCCTCCCAGAATGAGCTGCTAGCTCTGGAAACATATGACGTAGAAGAGCTACTGTGGAGGTACTGAGTAACCAGTGTTACGTCATATACGTATCTAGTGGCATTTATGACGTCACACACCCAGCTATATTTATATAGATAATATTTATATATGTATAAAATGTATAATGTATTTGTGTATGTTCTCTCTGATTATTAGTGTGTCTTGTTTTCCCTATGTCAGTATATCTCTGTTATTATTATTATTATTATAGTTATATGGCGCCAACAGATTCTGTAGCGCTGTACAATATTATGAGAGGGGGGATTTAACTATAAATAGGACAATTACAAGAAAACTGTTAGAACAATATGGGGGTCAGTTTACTAAATGGTAAACTGTGTTAACATGAGAATTCACTCATATCACTTGGGCAGAAAAAAAAAAAACTGAATTGAAAGAAAATATAACTCCAAATCTAGCAAACGAGGAACACATTTGATGCTTCCAAATCTAGTGCCTTAGTTTCCATGGCGGATAACTTTTACCTGGTGAGAATGAACCTTTTACTTCTGATTGGGAATCATTTGTGACATCTCTCCAAGTCTGTAAATGTATGTAAGTCACTTTGATTTTTAAAGGACCTTTAAATCTGGTTTGTAGTTTTTTTAATTTTCATGTGTCGTTAAAAGGGGATCAGTTGGTTAAGAATAACCGTCTATTTTTCATATGTTGTAAGTGGTACATGTGTAGATAATGCGTAATATATAATGCAACAAAATAAAAAATAAAATATTGATGTCTATAAAAGGGTAAAAAAAACCAACAGCATTGCTAAAGATACTGCATTTGCGCTGCCAGTGTCGTTAGAAGATGCTTCACCAGTCTTGGGGCTCTCATTCTTGTCTATGGGGATCTAATCGTATCCCATTCTACTACAGTTGCTATAAGTTTATAAACAGCCTGGACCAGTTTATGAAATGTAGTCAGCAGACCTACTTAGTACATACGTGCACATCTTTGCTCTATTTTCACGCAGGAGAGAGAGATTTGCCCGAATTGTTAGTGCTGCACACACACACTCCGTACACCTTAGACAAAATTGAAATAGCATGAAAGACATACAGAGGGACCTGCCTATAGCTGCAGCAAGTCATTCTCAGAGCTTATAATGTGAACTCTGCACAATCAATTTAGTAATAACACACACTTTTAGCCTCGGGAATTACTATTGGCAATAAGGATGTTGGAATTGTAGTAATGAAACAAAACTCACCAAAACATTTTCTGTATAGCAGGCATTTAGCTTTATTGGAATTTGACATTACGGTATTATAAGAGCCGATCTTTCTGTTTCTTCTATTTAAGGAATTTTCACATTTGCTGCACCATCTGTTTTTTCCCCCAATTATACTTTAATAGAAATAAATTGAAGCTGCACGCTGATTAAAAACATTGTATGACTGCTAGAAGGTCAGTGATTTATGTTATAATTCTGTGCCTACAAATAAACTCATCTAGTTGTAAAATCACATTTTATTCAGGCACTTTCCTTGATAAGTTTGTCTCGGCAGAGTACGTTCTTGTTAAATATCAGCCTGGAGATTTATAGGGTATAGCCAGATAGTTAAATGGTAAAAGACATGCTTGTCAAATTCATACATTACTGAGGCTCTTCTTTATTGATTGAACATATTTAACAATGGTTTAGCAAGAACGCATGGTGCCATAATTTGCTAGAAAATGGAAAAATAAATATATTGGCTCAAGGTATTAATCTCATGTGTCATGTCATCCTCAACGGAGCTGTTACGGTTTGATCTTTCTAAAAAGGGAATTGTCTGAAATTAAAGCATTTTATTAAACTGAAAAAAAATATATGCTTTCTGACCTTTTTTGTTGTTTGCATTAAATTGAATATGTGATTCAAAGAAACTGCAGGACTTTTAATGCATTTTTATATTAATTTCTTGTCTTTTCCATGGTTCCCCGTAATCACTGTCAGGGGATCACTTTTGTCTTTAGTGGAAACTCTTCAATGGGAATTGCCGACCTTTACTGAACATTGAATTTTAACGCGCACCATACCCATTTTATAACATTTATTCCTAATTGCAAAATTGAGGTTTAAAGAGCTGATTTGGAAAAATTCTCTAGCTTAGTTGGAGTCACAGCTTGCCTATAATATCCTTAATTTTGCCTTTTTTATGTAATTCGATAAAATGCGGTGATGAGTGATTAAGCCTGAAGGAGTTACAGGAATATTATCTTGAGAATGGAGGTCCTCTGCAGGATTATGTTAAGTGACTGTACAAGCTATCTACTAGCTTTCTATCAGAGAGTTTATACAGCTGTGCATGCAGAACAATAATTATTTAATTCAAGGAGAACCTATGAATGAAGCTACACTTAAGCTGCTGTATGGCTTCTATTGCCTTGTTTACATATTTTTTATATAATCAGTGCTGTATTTATCACAAGGCATTTGCCTTTGGTGGCAATTTCCAGCGGGCAGCAAAAAAGGCCTCCCCAAACACACCAGCAGATGCCCTGTTAGTCTCGTTTCATGGGAGGCACCAAGAGCTGGCTGGCCACCTTAGGGCCCACCTGAGACGGTTGACCATGTATATTGTAGCCGTGCGGGCGATGGAGTGCTGTTCTAAATGTTCTTCTTCCTCTGCTCCATTGCGTGTTCTGCTGGGATGCCAGAAGCAGAGTATGATGTCACTCTGGCTCCGGCATCACTATGTGGAACATGAGGGAGTAGAGCAGAGAAATGACAGATTAATCTCCCTTATTACTGCCTCTTTTGCGCGCCCGCCTGCCTGCCCAGCAGCCAAGCCAGCAGGAAGCCCTAGAAGCAGCCAGCACAGTCATCAGTCAGCCAGCCCAGCAGCCACACTGGACACCAGGGACAGAGGGAAAGAATCCACTCTATGTCTCCCAAGGTAGGAAGGCTGGGTAGATTTAAATTTAAAAAACAAATAAAAAATATATATAATTTGTGAGTTTATGCGAAAATGTGTGTAAGTGTGTTAGTATCAGTGTAGGTCTGTCATTGAATGTGTGTGCTGCTGTCAGTTACTGTGTCTGTCAGTGAGTTTGTGTGTTAGTGTATCTGAGTGATTGTGTGTCTGTCAGAGTGTCAAATCAGTGAGGATGTGTCAAACCAAGAAAAATTGGTGAAATGCGCAACTGGTATTTAAAGTGCACACCCAGGTGCCACCATATTTATTTGAAGGACAACATACAAATTTAAATTAATCCCTACCTCACGCAAAGGAAATTTTAATCTCAAATTACTCCAAAGGGAATCCAGATTCATTTACAAATACCAAATAATGGCACCCAAGGGGTAAAATGAAGAATTTAATTATACTCCATTCATTCACTCATAATACAAGCTCTCTCATCTTCTCTCCAACCCTCTACTTAAATTACTAATGCAACTATATCATTGACTTAAGATATAATGACAAACTGTTTATTATCTTGCGTTAATTATAACCACTCTTACACATTATTCACCAATAATAATGTAAGCATCAATTAAACTACGACACTTCCATTATATCCAATGGGCTGTAAATCCTTATTAATTTTACTTATCTTTTTACAGCTAATTAGCTAAGCCTACTGCTAATTAACAGTTAACTGTTTTCTGATCGGACACATTCCAACTACAAATTATAGCCCTATATATGTTTTCCCCTACTCTAGGACTTCAGAGATGACGTTACTATTAACAATATACACAACTATAACCCAAGACATTCTTATTTACATACACAATAGGATGATAAGCGAGTTTGTATCTATTTATTTATACTTCTGGTCAATACATTGTCAATCTCGATTTTCTAAAATCATTATACCATCCACCCTTTCAGTACTGACTATTTGTCAATCAAACGAAAATCATTCCTGATTGGATACACCTCAACCAAATAAACATTACTGCTGGATATTTAAAAAGTCTGTTCACAGAGGCCCATTTCCCCCTGAAGAGCCTCCCAACCGGCAAAACGTGTGTTGGGGCTCCACTTATCACTTGTGGTCAATCTGCAGACGCTTAACAGACACTTTGTTACATTTCACCGTTCAGCTAGCACGTGCAGCAGACCTTTGTGTATCGTATCCTTCAAACGCAGTCTGACCGAAGTGTACCAATCTCTACAATACTGCTCTACCAGTGACAGCTAGATAGCATTTACTTTTGCCTAACATAGGTACCCTCAAAGGCACAGATCAGCTAACCTTACGAGCAGCATGATTTATGACTTATTCCTCTACCTGATGCACTCACATACTGCTTAGCCAGATAGCTAAATCTTGTTTTCCTTTAGTAATTTAGTAAATTTAGCACTGAATATATTGGTAATAGATCACTTAGTATCATTGTGTTTAATTATTACATTATTTCTTGTGTGGCAATACTCTACTGCCACCTAGTGGTTATACTATAGCCCTTTTACAAATTGCTACATTAAAAGTTAAGTTTTATTATTCAACTATTTATTTTTGGGCTAAAAAAAATAAATAAGTAGTAGTTTCTCCCTATTGCCACCTCTAGTTAAAGGGGGCACCCTCTCAAGCACTTGGTACTTCAACTATGCAGCATTATGTCTTTTTTTCTCTAAAGTGCCGTGCGGCTAGAGCATCTGAGTTTATACTGCGGATAGTTGTTTTGTGTTGAGACACCCGGTCTTTCAATGCAAGTATCGTTTTACCCACATACCCCAAGCCGCACAGACACTTTAGAAAGTATACCACATACTCAGTCTGACATGTGAATAGAATAACCCTTTCAATTTCATCTGTTCACCAGTTCGAGCATGGGTGCAGAATTCACCCTTAATGGTCCCACTGCAGTGGTTGCAACTTAAACAGGGATATGTCCCATGTACAGGTTTTAAAAGGAATGTTTGTCTGATGTTAGTCTGTGTGTCAGCCCTGACTACCTTGTCTCTTATAGTGTGCCCACATTTGTTTGCAAACAGTGGAGGATTCTTAAATAAATGTCCAGTCTGTCTGTCTGTTTGTAGTTCAAACCATTTGTTTTGTATGACCTTCTGAATTTGTGGTGTAAGTGCTCAGTGAGTACTCACAAATGGTATTCTGTCTTGTTTGGATTTATTAGTCGTAGAGAGTAAATCCTCCCGATTAATGCCTTTGGCTTTCCGTAGCAGACGTGAGCTATATCCCTTAACCAGGAATTTCTGTGAAAGGTCTGTGAAGAAGGTATCAACTATGTTGTCATCGCTGACAATACGGCAGACTCGCATGAACTGGCTGTATGGAATTGAACAGATTTGTTTAGGCGAATGAAAGCTTTTGACGTGTAACAAACTATTTGAATCAGTCGGTTGAGTGTCCAGATCAGAGTCTCCAGGGATCTATCCTTTTTACTGACCTGCACATCTAAAAAATTGACACTGTCAGTACTCACTACCATAGTAAACCTAATGTCCCTGTGACATTTAAGTATTTCAAGAACACCTCAAGATCAGACCTGTTGCCCTGCCATAACATAAAGCAGTCATCTATAACGCGTAGCCACTTAGTGCCATACATCTGAAAAGGCTCATGTTTATAGACAACATTTTCTTCAAAGCCTGTCATAAATAAATTGGCCTACGAGGGTGCCATATTGGCACCCATCCCAGTCCCCTTGGTTTGTTCATAAAAAATGACATGTATCTAAAGAAATTTTTCTTTAAGACAATTTCCAATAATCTGTTAACAAATGAGCAAATTTTTTAGTCTGTAAGAAGACTAGATAGTCTTTTTCTGCACTATTGTCAAACCTTCCTGATGATGGATGGATGTGTACAAGCGGGAGACATCCAGTGTCACCAGTAAGTCAGAGGGCTCTATCCATATATTTTGGATGCTTGGCAACAAAATCTTTAGTGTCCTGAATATAGGATCTACCAGAAGATACTAACGGTTGTAGAAATTGGTCCACAAAGATGGCTAGCGGTTGAAAGATAGAAAGAGTCGCGCAGGAGGGATGAGGAAAAGGAGGCAGTGAGGAGGGGGCTCCTCACTCCCATCAGCCTCAGGTACCACACTTGTTTCCTGCACTGCGAGGCTATCTCAATACAGAGAAACCCTGGGCTGCAAAGGAGGTCCCCAATGCACTCTAGGTAAGAAGTCAAACCGTTCTTTAATGGTTTGACTACTTGCACTGCACTGGGGAGCACCACGGCACTCATTGTGATGGTGCTTGGATTGTGCCTTTAGAGATGGTTTCTGGTGAAGCTATGGACATGTGCGGCCTATCGTCGCTGCGAGGCGGGCCAATCACCTGCTCAGCGCGGCGTTGCAAGACGTGGAGTCTACCTGCTCCGTTATAACCCTCCCCCCCCCCGGACCGGTGGGGGTTATCCCGGTCCCCACTGGGTCCACTGAGCCTGCTCCAAGCCTGTACCGAGAAAACTCGCAAGCCATGTGGCGCCTTCTAGATGGCCACCGCACTGAAACCAAAGAACAGCCAAATAAGCCTGTCAAGCCAGAGCTGGAGGGAGGCTTTTGATGCCTGGTTCGAGGCAATATGCAAAGCCTTCTGGGACAGCCTTGCCAAGCGTGGGCCCTTGCTCACCCCTCCTGGGACGAAAACCATCTGCAAACAGCGGCTGATGCTGGTGCCTCTTCCGGGGTGGGGGCCCAACTGGAAATCCCTCCACGCCGTGGCCCACATACCTGCGGGGTAGTCGGCCACCTGGAAATCCCGGAGACCCACGATCCCGTAAATCAGAGAGGGAAGATCCATGGACCAAGGGCACTGGCACCCTCTACAGCCCAGAGCTGTGGAGTCAGGGACTCGCCGCGCTGCGAGGCGCTGACAACCAACCTACAGCATTTGCAGCATAGCCTGACTTCCCGCACGCCGGAAAGGGGGACTGATAAACCTGAGCACGGGATGGACTGTCCATAATGGCATGCATGGGGTATCGGCTGAGACAGCTAACACTGCCTCCCTCTGCGCCCCTCATGTTGCCTGGCAAACGGACTGATCCAAGACAAACCTCAAGTGAACACTGACAGCTCTTTCCAAGTTTGTGACATATATATGATCTCCCATATCACAGAAGGCAATGTTTGCTTGTTAACTAAACGACACTAGATGTTTATTTTAAGCTTACGTATCAGTGATTTGTTGCGCTGAGGCAGCCCAGTGGGCCACATATTCTGGCAGTAAGCAGTTAGCTTCTAAGATCCTAATCATATGTCATATAGCATACTGCCCTAGTTCAAAGAATCTGCTCTCTTGATATTTTACTAATGTTGTTCTCCATGTCCAGCTAGCCTACCACTATGCTTACACGCATGCATGTCTACAGCTAGGACAGGAAAGACGGACGAGTTCAAAATAAGAAAATGTGCACGTCTCTCATGTGCCCAAATATTATATATGTATATGTTGATTAGCTTGTGGACTGCCGTTGGGGCACCTCAAGCATGTTGTACACTTTTGCACTGCAAAAATATTAAATTAAATTAAATTAAAATAAATAAATAAATAGTAGTAAATTAAAAAATGAATTGCAAAATTTAGTGATGATTGATGATATGGAAAACTTATTCTGCCCAACAATAGTCACACCTTTGCTATATTAGCCTAAATTTTGAAATACTGTTTTTAGTTTAGTGCAATCAGGTATTAATGATTATATACCTCAATGTAGTGCAAAGACTGACACTATATTAAACACTATACTTTAAATGAGCTGTTTTGTCTTACTATGTTGATATTGGGCTACTCACCCTTTTTCTACTCTGCGATATATTTTGGGGACGATACTGAAATAAATAAGACTCTGTTGACCCTTTAAATATCCAGCAGGTGGCGCCACCCCAATAATATGTAAAGAGATCATCTTTTTCCTAATTCATGCATATATAATTTAAACTGATACTAAATAAAAGTACTTTATTTAAAAAATGCAAGTTACCTATTTTTATATCTAATCTGTCACAGTAACAATTTTAAATTGAAATATAAATTGTAAATTTGGAATTTATGTTTCTACTGTGTCACCACATCTAACACTATTAATTTTTAAAGAATGTGTCACCAAAAGGTAATAGATTCCAGTGATACTTTGCCAGCCACAGTCTTGGTCACCCCTGATGTATACATATGTTACTTATTTAATCTGGCCAGAGAATAAAGTTTGTTGTTATCACACAGGGTTTTTTTTTTTAATTTACCGTAAAAGTGGCTCACAAAAACAAGTCTTTCTTAGCAGCTTGATTGTGTGTTTGACATCTAACCTTGACCGTCCTGTCCTTACAATATGTACAAAATACACAAAAAGGAAAGAGCCAACACGTAAAATGTACAGTTTGAAATCCTTCAAGGATACCTCAAATAATCTGCCTCAAGTAAAACTATGGGGATTTGGTCATATAATTTGGGTACTGTTCAGGCCATCCTGTGTCAAATTACCCCAATAATGGTGTGTGTCGGAAATAGGGATTTTTGTGGTCTAGGTTGGCTGGAGGGAGCGTCAGTATGCATTATATTTCCAGAGAGCAGTTGTTTATTTTCTTAGCTGCCTGATAAATTAGGCCTGGCACATCATAGTGACGCAGCAGTAGGTGTGGAGTGATATTCTAGCACCTGTTATCAATGCTGCCCATCACAAGAAGTGTGAGAGTAGATGCACATCTCTCCATTAAATTTCACCATTAAATGTCAGGGGACACTGTAACTATTGCCTCCTCTCCTTCCCCAGGTACTGGTTCGCAGGTTTGCTGTACGGCTTAGAAGAGAGTGGTTTAATTTATAAAAATGTGTGCGAATTTGTGTATATGTATCTATTTATGTATGTCACTGTGTGTAATTGTGTGTCTATATATTTACGTGGGATTGTGTATCTATGTTGTGACTGTGTATGTGAAATTGTGTATCTTTTTGTTTATATATCTGTGTATATCTATATGTGTGAGACACTGTGTTACCAGATGATTGGCTAGTTTTACATGTACATATTTAAATCAGTAAAGTATATGAGAAGGAGGTGAACAGACTATATCACTTTTGTTTCTGTTTGTGCAACCTTAGCCACACCTCCTAGGCTGGTGTAATGTAATGTAATTTACTTTAACAGTTTTTATCTCTTGCTCTGTGCATTGAACTTTAATCACACACAGGAGGGTCTAGCAGGCTACTAACAGAGCAGGAGATAAGACATTCTAAGTTAAACAGAATTTGCAATAAAGGAAGTGTAAACATTAGATGACTCTTTACAGGAAGTGTTTAAGAAGGCTATGCAAGTCACATGCAGGGAGGTGTGACCAGGGCTGTATAAACAAAGGGATTTAACTTCTATATGGCAGAGAATGGAGTAGGAAGGCTGGAGGGGCATGATCTCTACACCTAAACTTCTAAATTAAGCTTGTTATTTTGATGAATGTAGTGTCCCTTTACATTACCAGATTGGGAAAGGTTTGAGGTTTAGTCCTTGTAAATTATATATAACACCATAAAGCCTCAGCCGCTAACCAAATGGTCACTTAATACATCAAGGCAGCTATTTTTTTTATTTTCTGCCCTGTAGTTTTTTCATTTCTTCCTCTTTACCTCTCAAGTGACTTCCTGCTATTACCCCTCTGTCAATTGATGTTTTTCCTTTTCCGTGATAGTGCCATGGCTATTACTGTGTTACAACTAAGTGCGAACACATTGAAATGAATATACTGAGCTAACTAACTGTGATTTTATCCTTTCACTAATGTCTGAAAAATGTAATTTTATTTGGGAAATAAAAAAAGCACTAAGTTAAACTAAAAACTAAAAGGTACTGCTGTTTAAAATTGTTCAAAACTTCTTAAAATCATATATTTCAAGTTTAAAAAAAGGCCATTAAACTTTTCCTAGGTTTCTTTATATATGCTGCCATGGCATTGTGAAGCTGGTAGCTCTCCAGCTGTTTTGTAAGGAGATTTCATGTGGGTAGCCAGCTGACAAAGCATCGTGGAAGATATATTTACAGAACAGCTGGAAGGCTACCTTTATTCCACCTCTGCATCGTAAACATTTATAGCCAGTATGTGAGCATTATATAAATATCTTCTGGTCCGAGCAAAGGTAATCATCATAAGGTGCACATTCAGAATCTGTATATGAATGCATAGCAAATATTTGTAGGGAAAATAAGTTGACAATCAATTCCTTTTGTATAGGTTGAATTCTGTATATATGTGAAGTCCTAATACCACAGCAAGTACCTTGACCTCCTCTGTCCTTACATTAATCCATGCTTAAATGCATGTGTTTATAAAGTTTTTTTTTTGTTTTTTTTAAAGTAACACTATCTTGTAAAGAGCATCTAAGGGGGGCATGGGGGATAGCACAGCAGGTTTCAATTCTTATAGCTCAATATTTAGAAGTTGTTCCATGAATTACTTTTTACACATAACCCCCAACTACACAAGTAAGCTATAAAAACATCCTGTGGAATAACCCAATTCAAGATAATCATCCTAAAACAAAAGTGACGCCCATTTGAACTGTTAGTTGTTGGGAAAGTGTTATAGCTCAGCTGGTTATACCGAGGAAACCATTAGATATACATTTGGTGCTGGCAGAATTGCCAGAAAATGTATAATTAAAAGGTTAGTCTTATGTACCACAAACACTTTGCATCAATACAAAGTGCTGGGCGCATAAAGCACCCTAACCCCACTATTATATATGATATAGTGACTGATAGCAGCAGTAATCTGTAAAAAAACGCAGCTGGGACTTCAAACAAAAAAAAAAGACAGCTATACATGATTCCAAAGGAAGGTAGGGTTTATTGGGAAAAGCACACCTCAAAATACCATATGTGGCTATTTAATCCTTAATCATGATGATTAGATATGATTAAAGCCGAGGTGGACTTTTCTACAATGAACTTCACACTTCCCTTGGCATCAAGAGACTTTATTTTGTTTGATATACTGTTTTGGTATTGCTGTCTTCTGAGACGAAGCACCAGTTGCTTGGAGGGGATCCTTTGGAGTTTTGGTATTGCTGTCTTCTGAGACGAAGCACCAGTTGCTTGGAGGGGATCCTTTGGAGTTTTGGTATTGCTGGTTTCGGAGATGGAGCACCAGTTGCTTGGAGGGGATCCTTTGGAGTTTTGGTATTGCTGTTTTCGGAGACAGAGCACCAGTTGCTTGGAGGGGATCCTTTGGAGTTTTGGTATTGCTGTTTTCGGAGATGGAGCACCAGTTGCTTGGAGGGGATCCTTTGGAGTTTTGGTATTGCTGTTTTCGGAGACAGAGCACCAGTTGCTTGGAGGGGATCCTTTGGAGTTTTGGTATTGCTGTTTTCGGAGATGGAGCACCAGTTGCTTGGAGGGCATCCTTTTGGAGTTTCACTGTGTTCACTGTTTTTCTTTGCGTTAGCACTCTAGGACTGTCAGTCAGGCTGGGTTATCCTATATCAATTTTGTCCTTATTGTGCGTCCAACATGTGCATGCCTCACACACAGACAAGACAACTCTTTCTCCTCCTTGGAGAGAGTTGGGCAGAGGACTGTATGCTCAGTCTACTGCTCTCCTTAGCAGACCAAAATAGCACTTATTCTCCCTTCAAGATGGTCTCATAAATATAGATAGCTGCTGCTTGTGCTCTTGTCCCGCTTCCAGATTTCACAAGATTTACACCCATGTATAAACTACACATAGATTGCTGTGCACTTTGTAAACTTTACTTGTAGTTTATAACAGTCAGGATTACTAGTTGATCCAGCACGTAGAATTGTGTCACACAGATGACTAATAGGTAACGTATGACCCGGCCTTAGAATGGCCGGACTTAACGTACCAAAGAGTAGTCAGGATACTTGCCAAGGTCAGGGGATACAGAAAGAGACACAACGATAAGGGAAAGCCAGAAGTCAGGGATACCAGAATACAGGGTAGTCAAAATCAAAGCCAAAGTAAAAAAACAGAAGAAACTTGAATCAGGAACGCGCTCTCGGACAACCACTAGGGAAACCACGACAGGGCACTGAGAGGATGAGATCTGGGCCTAAATACCCCTCCTCTGGATCTGATGGCTGTAATCGGCCTTTGACACTAAAGGCAGTTACCAGGTTTCCATTTGCATAATTGCTGCTCAGCACAAATCCTGTGGGTTTGATTGCTGCTCGGCACAACTTTTCCTGTCAGGACAGTAATGTTGCTCGGCACAACTTTTCCTGTCAGAACAGTAAATGTCATTAATCAAATGTTTATATGCGGATGAATACGTGACAATAACAATGTGCTAATGACCGAGGGGTATATACTAATATTGACCATATTATATTATTATATAATGTAAATGCTGATGTGCTAACTAATGATTAAAATGACTAATGCTGCGTAATGAATAGTAACAAATATTTCATTCTTTCCAGACCTTCAATTTCAGATCTCCTCAGAGTGGGTGCTTTCAAAAGAGAAAATGCCACCCAAACAGATGTGACTGAAGTATTAGAGCTGAAGGAGTTGACAAATGTAATACAAAATGTAGTAAAGGTGAGGTTTCCATTTGCTGTCCATAATTTATACTAAACAAAAACACACATACATACAGTACAATCAAGCATGTATTTGGACATTCTGTAAGATCAGAGTTCTATGTGATTCTACACAAAAAAAAGTGCTCAACCAGTTCCCGTAAAAAAAAAAAATGTTTATCGAAAATATAGCTAAAATAAAGCCAATGCCCCTTAGGGAGGAGGTAAGAAATAAAAAAACTTAAATAATTTTGTGTGACTGATTGCGTAGTTTTTCGGGTTCTATGTGGTAGAGTTGACTGTACGGGTGTGAGCAGCGGACAGTAGAAGGTCATGTGCAGAGCAGAGAGACCGAGAAGGGGCATACCTGCAGATCAGTAAAGAAATATAGGAGGGGCTACAATTGGTCAGTGCTTTATAGATGTGGATTAGTGCCTTGAATTGACTCCTATGGGATACAGGAAGCCAATGTAAGGACTGACAGAGGACAGAGGTGTGAGAGGAGCGACAGGAGAGGAAAATCAGTCCAGCTGCAGCATTCATTATAGACTGTAGCACGGCAAAAGACTTGTGGGAAGACCTATTAGGAGACAGTTACAATAATCCATGTGAGAGATTACTAGAGCATGGACAAGCTCCTTAGTAGCATCTTGCGTAAGAAAGTGGCGGATGTGGGCTTTGTTTTTAAGGTGGAACCTACAAGATTTGGTAACAGACTAGGTGTGAGGCTCAAATGTGAGGCCAGAATCAAGTATAACGCCAAGACAGCGCACTTGCAAGGATAGACTGATGTGGGTACCACTCACTTGAAGAGAGAGCGAAAGAGGGGGATCTGTATTAGGAGAAGGAAAGACAAGGAGTTCAGTTTTAGAGAGACTGAGTTTCAAAAAGTGGGAGGACATCCAATCAGAGATGGAAGAAAGGCAAGTGACACGTTGCAGGATGGCAGGGGAGAGGTCTGGGGAGGAAGGGTATATCATCAGCGTACAGGTGGTATTAGACTCCAAATGAGGTAATAAGTTTGCCAAGAGAGGCAGTATAAAAAAGAAAATAGAAAGGGACCAAGTACAGTGCCTTGGGGACTCCAACAGAAACAGGATGAGGGGAGGAGGTATCATTAGAGAAGGAGACACTGAATGAGCGTTGGGAGAGATAGGAGGAAAACCAAGAGAGGACAGTGTCACAGAGATCGAGTGATTGAAGAGTTTGGAGAAGGAGAACATGGTCAAAGGCAGCAGAGTGGTCAAGAAGAATTAGTATGGGGGCGTGTCTAGGCACGGAGAGAGATGGCCGCATGAGCTCTTAGCTCCGCACCACGAGCAAGGCAATAGCTCTCCTAAGTGAGAACCCTGCAAGAAAACAACCCGTACCCCAAAGATGTCGCAGCCCAAAACCCGCCGGCACCAAGATAAGCCCGACAAAATGAGCTTCTTCGCTCAGAAGAAAGGGGCAGCTCTGGCGAAGCAAGCAGACACAGCAGGCCATCAAGATGGCGCCGACCACTCCGGGGGGAGCAGCCCAAGATCAGAGGCGGATTCACTACATGACGGAGAACCGCTTACAGCTGCCTTCCTAAAGAGAGCCCTGGACGAACAATCACGAAGGCTGGTCGCTACCTGGCAATCCAGCGTGGCAGAACTTAAACGGGACCTCCAAGATATCGGATCTCGCACAACCCACGTGGAAGCAAAGATGGAGGACTTAGTCGACGCGCACAACGCGTCCACAGAGCACCTAAAATCCCTCACAGACCAGATCCAGAAATGTGAAGCAAAACTCATGGATCTAGAGGATCGCTCTAGAAGGAGCAATATCAGGCTGAGAGGTATCCCAGAGACGGTCCTCCCGGCAGACCTACCCAGTTATGTACACAGCTTCTTCAAGCTCCTGACACCAGAAATACCCACAGACATGTTGCTGCTAGACCGTCTGCACAGGGTACCTAAACCTCAACATATTGCCACATCCTTACCCAGGGATGTGTTATTGAAAGCACACTACTTTCATGTTAAAGACCTCCTGATGAGAAGAAGCAGAACCGTGAAAGATCTACCGGCCGAATACACAAGCATCAAAATGTTTTCAGACCTTTCAGCAGCCACCCTGAAACAACGGAAAACCTTCCAACAGGTGACAGAAACCCTACGCGCCAACCGTATCCTGTACCGCTGGGGCTTCCCTGTCCGTCTGATCGTTTCAAGAAATGGAACCACCACCGCAGTACAAACAGCAGAAGAAGGCATACACCTCCTGCAGCAATGGAACCTAACCATCATAGGCGACACGCAAGCCCCAAAACCACCTAGACAAGTGGTCAAGGACTGGCACATCGCCAACTGAGGCCTTACCGCAAGTATACCCGCTTTGGCGGCCACCACGTTCTTAACAGACTCACAATTAACATTGGCTTCTGGCTACTAATACCACAAGGGTCAGCCCACTAGAGCCTGAAAGTCGCTGATACACTTAGCTCCACTGCAGCTTGCAGTACGCAAACAAATGTCTATTTTTATGCCATTCTTACTTGTCCATACCGTTTGCAGAATGTACTAGCAACATAGTAATGTATATGACCTAATGGCTTATCTGTTACTGTTAATTGCCACCTCCTTGAAGCATCCGTAACCCCCTGGCCACACACTATCTGAGGTTCGCTAAAGACCGATAACGTACCCCTTAAGCCAGGGACACCAAATGTAATACAGCAAACAACTCACTCATGGGTCTAGGCTGCAGTCATACTCACGCAGCTGGGGGACCCCGGGTATAAAACCTTACCGCAAATATACCCGCTTGGGCGACCTACCCAATATTACTATGCCCACAATTAACGTTGACTCCTAGCCACCATTACACTTAAGGCCAGCTCGTTAGAGATTGAAATACGCAACTTGCAGTACGTAAATAACTGTCAATCTTCATGTCGTTTTATGTCTGTTCATATTGTTTGCAGGGTGTACTAGCAACAGTGCAATGTATATGACCTTAGAGTTTATCTGTTACTGATACATGCCACCTCCCTGAAACTTACGTAACCCCCTAGCCACACTCCATTTAACGGCCGACAAGGCCCAACAACCTACCCCCTAAACCAGAGACACCGATAGTAATATAATGGACGACCCACTCATGGGTCCAGTCTGCAGACACGCTCGGGCGGCGGGGAAGCCCCCCCCCGGTATAAAACCCACTCGAGTTTCTAATCCCCACTCCCTTCCTAAAATGAAGCACCAGAAGGGTTCCTCACTATATTTACATACGGTGCCTTTCATACACCATATGGTTCATTTAAGGATCACACAGGACCACACCTGACCTAAGGATGCTCCTCAAAAGACCATTTAGCACCACACACCGTTAGCCTGCTCAGGCCATCACCTGTCCACCATCTCCGATCCCACGCTCCCCACGGCGCTGATTAGCAGCGCCTTGCACCGAGATCGGGCCACCATGTATATACTTTGGTTAACTAAGTTTATTTCTTTCTATCCCTGTTTCACTCCCCTGTTGGGATATCACCCTACCTACCCTACCCAACCATCCAAGCAAAAACGTGACGTACAAAGTGGAACCCTTGGGTCCTCGGTTTGCGAACGACAGCACAAAATACACCTCACTTCTCAAGACACTGACCTGACCGATAGCGCTCTGCCTTATACCATACACTGATAGTTTATTCCCATAATGTCAGAGGGCTCAACATGCCACACAAAAGGCATATGCTACTTCAAGAAGCTCGAAAAGCAAAAGCAGATATACTGTGTCTCCAAGAGACTCACTTTCCCAAAGCCAAAATCCCACAATTTGGAATGAAACATTTTCCCCATCAGTTCCACGCCACGCACGTGTCCAAATCCAGAGGAGTCTCCATATACATACACAACTCAGTAGCCTTTGAACTACTACACTCCATTTCAGACGATCAGGGCAGGTACCTGATTGTTGTCTGTCTGTTGAATGATGTACAACATACAGTAGTAAACCTCTACGCACCTAACGAAAACCAGAAAAACTTTTTGACCAGTACCCTCCTGAAAGTGGCAGCTGTACAGAGAGGCAACACTATCATATGCGGAGATATAAATCATGTCTTAGACCCAACCCTAGATACCTCTATGCCCTCCTCCACCAACCGACAGAAATCCCTCAAACCAACCTGCAAAGCCATAACACAATTGTTGATGAAATTCAACCTCTATGACTGCTGGAGATTACTCCACCCTATAGATAGAGAGTACTCATATTACTCTAAACCCCACAAAACACACTCTAGGATAGATGTAATACTTATAGCAGGACCATCTCTCAACCTACTTCAAAAATGTCACATTGGTGACATCATATGGTCAGATCATGCCCCAATACTCGCTACATTCAGGGATAACTTCACTTTTAGAGGTTGCAACCCATGGCGCCTCAACTGCTCCCTTTTACACGACGATAAATTCAGCTCAGACATGGATATAGCACTCAAACAATATTTCTCCGAGAATGAAACATCAGGGATGTCCCCAGCAGTGATATGGAGAGCCCATAAGGCCGTAATGCGAGGGCTGTTTATACGAAGGGCCTCTTTTCTAAAACGGACCTCCCAAAATAAATACCTTAATCTATTAAGGAAATTAAGAGACGCCACAGCGTCCCACCTTCTCCACCCGAACCCAAAAGATGCGGCAACTATTGCCCAAACCCAATCAGACCTCAACGACTTTAATATAGCGAACACAACCCAAACACTACAAAAACTGAAAACCAGAGAATACTGCTTGGGTAACAAAGCTAGCTCGCTCCTGGCCACCCGGCTCAGGGACGTGCAGGCACAAACCAAAATAGCATACCTCACTTCCCAGGATGGACAGAAAATAATCCAGCCACAACAAATCAGCGAACTTTTCGCAGACTTTTATAGCAAACTCTATAACCTAAAAAATAACGCTACAGTACACCAGCCCACAAAGGGAGAAATCTCTAATTTTCTAGACAAAGTCCGCCTACCTACACTCTCAGCGACCCAACAGGAGCTCATGGCTGAACCCATCTCTCAAACAGAGGTGCTCAGGGTTATACAAAATCTGCCGCCAAACAAAACCCCAGGCCCAGACGGGCTGCCAAACACGTATTACAAGAGGTTCTCCTCCATACTCGCCCCCCGGCTAACGTCACTCTTCACTTTTACCACAACACAAGAGAACATACCACCAGATATGCTCACGGCCAACGTGGCCACCCTACCCAAACCCGGCAAATCACCAACCCAATGCGCGAATTTCAGACCGATCTCCTTATTGAATTCGGACGTGAAGATCCTGGCCAAAATCTACGCCAATAGAATGACATCTATACTGCCGACCATAGTACACTCTGACCAAGTTGGCTTTGTACGAAGCAGACAGGGAGCTGACGGCACACGGAAAGCACTTGCGTTACTACACACAATGCACAGGCGCTTCCCCAACAGTCTCCTTTTGTCCTTAGACGCTGAGAAGGCCTTCGACCGCCTGCACTGGTCGTTCCTGCAGGCGGTCTTGGTCAAATTTGGATTCCCTTCACAATTTATCTCCATGATCAAATCTTTATACAGTAACCCTGAGGCCCGGGTCTTCACGTCTGGATTCCAATCGAGGCCCTTTCCCATCACCACTGGCACCCGCCAGGGGTATCCTCTCTCACCACTCCTATACATTCTAGCTTTAGAACCACTAGCCGAATCCATACGCACATCACCAGAGATAACGGGAATAAAAATAGGTGGGTCAGAATACAAACTAAATCTTTTCGCTGACGATATCCTCCTAACCCTAACAAACCCACACAAATCTTTACCAGCATTTCACAACTTACTGCAACAATACAGCCATTGCTCTTATTACAAACTGAACCTATCTAAAACACAGGCCATGGGGGTGAGTATGGAGGACGACTATCTGTCCAACCTGAAAAGTCAATTCCCATATGATTGGAGGAGAGACCACCTCACATACCTGGGCATTAAACTCCCGCACACCATATCCAACTTGTACCATCTAAATTATGTTAAACTCAGTAAGGAGATCACTAACACCCTCCTTCACTGGCGGAATAAATTTATATCCTGGTCAGGACGAATAGCAGCGGTAAAGATGGTAATATTACCCAAATTACAATATCTATTTAGAACACTCACACTGACACTACCGTCCACCTACTTTATATCCCTCCAAAAACAAATTAACCTATTCATATGGCAAGGGAAGCGTCCGAGAGTTGCCTTATCTACACTGCACCGACCAGTGCAGATGGGTGGCATGAGCCTCCCTAATGTGAAACTTTATCATAAAGCTGCAGTATTGGCCAGCCTTTTCCCCATTCATCAAAGCAAGCCCCTCCCTCAGTGGGTCTCCATAGAACAACATTGGTTGCAATCGCAGGACATACAAACAACATTATGGACGTTACCCCACTCAAGGGCAAACATCACAAAGGCACTCCCTGCTACCTTAACAACACTGAAAATCTGGTATGACACCCGCAAACTCCTGTGCAGCTGCCACCCAACCCCCCTATCAACCCCAATTAAAACTCTGACGCATAAAATACCTGATTTCAACTTCAAAATATGGAACAGATGTGGGGTATTTTACATACACTCCCTAATAGAGAAAGGAGAACTAGCCTCGTTCGACCATTTAAAAGTCACCTATACACTGCCGAACGTAGCACATTTCTCTTACCTCCAACTAAAATCCTGGTGGAAGACCCAGGCTCCACACCCCATATCACACACCACCAGTACCTTAACCAACTTCGAAAAGAGTATCATGGCAGACACGCCAGCAGTAAAACCCATCTCAACCATATATAAGCTATTACTGCCCCAACAGGGAATAAAATCCCTCGCGTGTGTACGCTCCTGGGAAAAGGATCTAGACCAAACACTACCAGAGGAGACCTGGCTGGCTGTAGCAAATGCGACCAGAGGCCTGACGTTTTGTGCTTCACACTTAGAGACAACCCGTAAACTTTTTTACCGTTGGTACATGGTCCAAACACGCCTAGCCACCATGGACCCACAAAAGTCCGGCACCTGCTGGCGCTGCAAACAAGAAGCAGGCACTTTTTTACACACTTGGTGGAAATGTACGAAACTCCAGCCGTACTGGAAAGAAGTCATCTCACTCATTCACCAACACACCTCAATTACGATACCAAACTCCCCCAAAGCCTTGTTACTATTCCTGTGGGAAGCCGAATACCCAAAACCACTTAAATACTTAATTCTACACATACTAGTGGCCGCCCAAAATCTTATCGCAAAAAACTGGCTATCACCCACCAATGCAACAATACGAGAATTAATCAAACACTTGTGCCAAATTGGGAAATTTGAATCAAGCATATCCCGCATCCCACCCAATAAGAGCTGGAGGCATGAAGTATGGGAAAACTGGGAACTGAAACACCCGACCTGATGACAATATCTCTATAGAGCAGCCCAACATTAGCGTTAAAACACACATAGACTACAACCAAGATAGCCATAGCAACACTAGGCGGACGGCAACTGGTATCTATCAGAACTATGTAAAGTGTTCAAAACCATGTAACATTGATTAATATCACTGTTGAAGGATGTATGTTCCACTGCTAATACCCCCTCCCCTTCTTCCTTTCTGTACCCCCTATAATTTTTTACCTTTTGTTCGTATATCTATGACAAAATAAAAATTGTCAAATTGGAAAAAAAAGAAGAATTAGTATAGAGTTGTTCCCTTTTAAATTTAGCTGTGATTAAGTCGTTAATTACTTTAATAAGAGCAGTCTCAGTAGAGTGGAGGGGGCGGAAGCCAGACTGAAGAGGGTCAAGGAGAGAGTTGGAATTGAGGAAGCAAGTGAGATGGGTAAAGACAAGTCTTTCCAGAAGCTTTGAGGAAAAAGGGAGCAGGGATATGGGACGATAGTTAGAAGAGGGGGTGGGTCAAGAGATGTTTTTTTTTCTTTTTTTAAGATGGGTACTACACTAGCATGTTTAAGGGCAGCAGGGACAACACCAGAAGAGAGAGTGCAGTTGAAGATGTGTGTTAAGGAAGGCACAAGACAAGAGGAGAGAGTTCTGATAAGGTGAGACGGGACAGGATTAAGCGGGCAAGTGGTGGGTCGAGCGAAAAGGAGAAGCGCAGCAACCTCTTGTTCAGTAGCCTGGGAGAAAGTCTGAAGGGTAGGAAAGGCATGACCTAGGTGTGGTTGAGAAAGAGAGGGGCAAGGTGGTGAGAATTATTTCCTTAGCTGTTCAATCTTGTCGGTAAAGTAGCATGCAAAGCTATCAGCTGTAAGGTTAGTTTGGGGGGTGGCCACAGCAGGGTGAAGAAGGGATTTAAAGGTATTAGACGCCTGGGGATTGCGGGAGCATGAGCTAATGAGGGAGGAAAAGTATTACTGTTATATAACTTCATCTCCCATGATGCCTTGCAAATGTACATCTGAAAGAACTTCTTGGGAGTTGTAGTCCTGCAAGAGCTAGGATTCTACAATTTTCCATCTTTACCCTACACTTTTATCATTGACCGCCTTTTCCTTTTTCAGGAGAGGGTGATCCTTAGGCAAAGGTTATGCAAATCGCAGAAGAAAATCATGAAGTCCACTGCATTATGCTGTGGGAGTTCATTTTTGCTAAATCATATTAACAGAAACAGTTTTATATAATTTTCCGAGACAGTATTAAGAGAAGCAATACAATTCCATATAGAAGAGATAGTTTCTTGAGAGAGGCTAAGTCTCATTCAAAAATGAATTAAAGATGTACAAATGGGAATTACTCTTTTAATTTGCTGGAGATTTAGCTGCCTGACTTGGTAGATGAAACCAATAACTCAGTGTAAAGACTCCTTAGAGTAGAACATTGCATATACAATAAAACAATAACACCGTCTGTTTACAGTCAATTCAATATTTATATAACCATAACCAGCTCCAAAAGCTAAGGTAAGTGGCCACAAGACACATGTAATATTCTCTGAGCAGCCATTTTACTTTTCATTTAAAGTCGATGGATGACCTGAAGAAAGATGTGATTCTTCAGAAGAGCATTCTGCGAGCCGAACATGAGCAGAAGATACAGGCGCAAGCAGTGGAACTTTATGGTAGGATGAACGATGCTGTGCGAGACCTTGAAGCTGTTCACAAAAAGGTAGAAAATCTACTAAGTATTGTTCCTGTAAATTGAATTTTTTTTTTGTATGTTTTAAGTAAATGTAATTAATTAAGACAAAGAGCAGTGAGTTCTGCAAGAGTCTTTTCACTAAGTAATGGGCTTTACAACGTGTTTTTAGCAAAAACTCTCCACCAAATTTATCCCACCACACATCAATAGAATTAATCCAGTATGTGGTGTTTCTGGAAGTGATTCAGCGTGTTTTAGATCTCCTCCAAGAGATTAACACAATACAGATAGATAAAACAAAAGAATAAGTAATGGTAGTGGGTTAATGATAAAATATGATAATTTAGTGTCCACAACAGTCTACCCACATCGCATATTAGTCTAACTTCGACGAGTACCATCTGCTACCACCTTAGGCGTCCTTAAATTACCTTTATAATTCCTCGCTAACCTTTATATATCACCTACCCTTAAAAGTCTCTTAAACGTTAACTTCTGCCTGTGCCCAACCTTGTCTCTACTCTATCACCACCACTTGCACTTCCTGTCTCTCCAAACAGTAATTGATAGGCCTATTAGCATGTCCCTAATGTTTATTGCACATGAGGTGGTACTAACCCTGCAAACTGCTTGTACCTGAATAAATCAAAATACCGGCATGTGGCATTACATCTCTGTAGCTTTAAAATTACAACATAAACTAGGCTACCTAAGCACAAATGAAAAAATATCATTTTTGCCCAATTGATGTAATTGCCTCCTTTTGCGGATCTTCATTTTAACAAACATCCAGACTTAAAGTTACAGTTTTGGCTTAATGGGGACCAATATATAAAGCACAAGGAAGCAAACTTCAGGTGTATATGTATCATAAATTAGAAATGTTCTGAATATTTCACTAGCACAGGTATAGGTCAGTTTGGGGACCTTGTCCATTCACTTCCTACCTTAGACTAACTTCAGAATGTATCATTGACATTATTAGATATTGATATATTGACATAGCTAGTAACATCTGAACTCATTGCAGAAAGTATCTAATCTGAGAAGAAGCTTCCAGATGCAGCTAATTAACGCTCTTGCTGTCATAAAGGCAAAGTATGAGGTAAGTGCACACCAAACTGCTTCTATCTGACTTCTAAGAAAACACTATGATCTGATTACATACTGGGAAAATGTGTTTCTAATCGGCCTCATGCAGAAAGAACTGAAAGTTTCATACTGTTTTTTTTCTTTTTTTTTACATTCAGGCTGAACAAATCTGCTATATTTTGTTGTTTAGCACGTAGAGGTATATGAAGATTGGTGTAAAGACATGTGGAGGGAAATCAAGTTATTAATCAGAACCGTGATTGATTTAACTAATTTCCCTCCATAAGAAGAAAAACAACACGTGAAGTTTTGAGTGAAAATTTTTGTAGCCAATTAACGAGTACCTCTGAAAAGTTGTATAGAAATACTTCAAAGTTAGAGCCAGCACTAATATTGTTAATTCCTCGTCTTCATGGTGCTTGAAATCTGTCAAGTCTTGATTAAGTGTTCTTGCATGTTATCTCACATATATTTAAGTGTTCTTGCATAGCAAGACCACTTATTGTTATCTCACATATATATTCTTATTCTTATTCTTATTATAGCCAAATTTACCACCCTAACTCCTCCCACAGTTTTTACACTACATAGACAGTAATATACCAAAACGTGTGGATTGTTCCCGATTGGTGTGCTATTACTTTGTGGAACGTTTCGCCGAATGGTTCACGGAATATCGTCATTCTTGTGGTGAAATTTGTCCCATAGGAATGAATGGCAAAGCTAGAGTGGGAGCTGGCAAAAGCTGAAAAATCAGGACATGATTTCTAAACTGCCACCACTCCCTTATTTTCAGGCCCACCTACACAAATCTTATATCAAAGCGTTCAGCTATCCCTGCTGCCACTAAACATGTCAACGGCTAAGCCATAGTCCTGATAGTTTTCACAATATAATCATTTGTTTGCAACTAACGCCGTCCATTGACATTCATTGAAACTTCACTCTGCAAAGCTCAAATTTGAAGTGCAATTTCTAAACTGCGATTGTGCCTTCATTTTTAATACTTCAGAGACATACTATGCATCAAAATGTAGGTCTGGGTCTTGTGATTCTCACGATATAAAGCTCTTCGCTGTAGGATGTATAGTTTTTAATACGACCGTTTGAAGATGGCAACCGCCAAAATACTCTGACCTGTGTCAGGCTGCAGCAGCAAGTGATGTCATAGACAAGGCCTTTTGAACACCTGCTAATGTTTTTATAAATGTATGGTTTAATGTAACTGTGCAACAACGTTGCAATTAAATGTGCTATATAAATGATAACAGTTACTCCGCCCACTCCAGTTGTAGACTACAGATGGAGGCAAGAACACTTCACACAATTTCCCCAGAAATTGTAGCTTTTCTAGTTTATTCTTATTCTTATTATAGCCAAATTTACCACCCTAACTCCTCCCACAGTTTTTACACTACATAGACAGTAATATACCGAAACATGCGGAATGTTCCTGATTGGTGTGCTATTACTTTGTGGAATGTTTTGCCGAATGGTTCACGGAATATCGTCGTTCTTGTGGCGAAATTGGTCCCATAGGAATGAATGGCAAAATGTTCAAAACTTGATTTCTAAACTGCCAACACTCCCTCATTTTCAAGCCAACCTACACAAATCCTAAATCAAAACATTCAGCTATCCCTGCTAAGCCATAGTCCTGATAGTTTTCACAATATGACCATTTGTTTGCAACTCACGCCGTCCATTGACATTCATTGAAACTCCACTCTAGCCAGCTCAAACTTGAAGGGCAATTTCTAAACTGCGACTGTGCCTTCATTTTTAGTACTTCAGAGACATACTATGCATCAAAATGTAGGTCTGGATCTTGTGATTCTCACAATATAAAGCTCTTCGCTGTAGGATGTATCGTTTTTAAAATACGACCGTTTGAAGATGGCAACCACCAAAATACTCTGACCTGTGCCAGGCTGGAGCAGCAAGTGATGTCATAGACAGGGCCTTTTGTACACCTGCTAATGTTTTTATAAATGTATGGTTTTAATGTAACTGTGCAACAGCGTTGCAATTAAATGTGCTATATAAATGATAACAGTTACTCCACCCACTCCAGTTGTAGACTACTGGTGGAGGCAAGAACACTTCACACAATTTCCCCAGAAATTGTAGCTTTTCTAGTTTATTCTTATTTATTTATTATAGCCAAATTTGCCACCCTAACTCCTCCCACAGTTTTTACACTACATAGACAAAAATTTACCAAAACGTGCAGATTGTTCCCGATCGGTTGCTATTACTTTGTGGAACGTTTCGCCGAATGGTTCACGGAATATCGTCGTTCTTGTGGCGAAATTGTCCCATAGGAATGAATGGCAAAGCTAGAGTGGGAGCTGGCAAAACTAAAAATCAGGACATGATTTCTAAACTGCCACCACTCCCTTATTTTCAGGCCCACCTACACAAATCTTATATCAAAACGTTCAGCTATCCCTGCTAAGCCATAGTCCTGATAGTTTTCACAATATGACCATTTGTTTGCAACTCACGCCGTCCATTGACATTCATTGAAACTCCACTCTAGCCAGCTCAAACTTGAAGGGCAATTTCTAAACTGCGACTGTGCCTTCATTTTTAGTACTTCAGAGACATACTATGCATCAAAATGGTCTGGGTCTTGTGATTCTCACAATATAAAGCTCTTCGCTGTAGGATGTATCGTTTTTAAAATACGACCGTTTGAAGATGGCAACCGCCAAAATACTCTGACCTGTGCCAGGCTGGAGCAGCAAGTGATGTCATAGACAGGGCCTTTTGTACACCTGCTAATGTTTTTATAAATGTATGGTTTAATGTAACTGTGAAGCACTTTGGGCAACAACATTGCAATTGAATGTGCTATATAAATAAATAATAACAGTTACTCCGCCCACTCCAGTTGTAGACTAC
The DNA here is from genome assembly GCA_933207985.1 of Pelobates cultripes. NCBI lineage: Eukaryota > Metazoa > Chordata > Amphibia > Anura > Pelobatidae > Pelobates > Pelobates cultripes. The sequence goes on from OW240915.1 coordinate 33,784,927, forward strand.
TGGTGGAGGCAAGAACACTTCACACAATTTCCCCAGAAATTGTAGCTTTTTCTAGTTTTAAAATATCATTGTTATTCATTGTTGCGAATTCGAAGTGAATATCAAATTTATAGCCAAGCTGGGAAAATTCTCTACATCAGCTATGCTTCCATTTTGGCTTCCTTTGCTGTTAATTTGAATTCCTGACATTTCTTGCCTTCATAAATAACCCTGATTGTAATTGAATTTTCTTGTATTACCATATCTGCTCTTAAGAGCCAAAGATTTTTGTTGCAGAATTAACACGGTCAGAATATTGTCCCACAATATAAATGTGTGTCAGTATTTTGGGGAAGTAGCCAAACCACCAGCATTTTTAAATAGCTATCTAGACATGCAATCAATATGGCCTGTCTACTGCTATTATTTAGGAAAATAAAATAATAGTTTTCTTTGATACCAGTGTTCATGATAAATGATTTTGACATTTTTTCCCGTTTGCAGTAATGATTTTAGTAATTCTTTTGATATTTAAGCTGCAAAGCAAGAAGAATTGCCTTTCTGATTGTTGACGACAAGGATAAAGTTCAAACCAGCATGCACCTCGCGCACACAAAGCCCACCACCACTCCTTTATTATGCCTGCTAATGCTTTGTGCCTCCTTTCTCGAAAGCTAGATTGACCGTGCAGAAAACAAAACTCTACACAATTTCAGCAGCTATGAAATGTCTTGCTGTGTTTTCTCATAATTTGTCCCTCATTTCTGCCCAGTGGGACGCAACACATATTTAACTGTTTGAGGAGGTTGACAGCAGCACAGCATTGCTCAACCCATTCCAATGCGACTTAAATACTATAACTGTTAACACAGCAACACATACAAACCTCCAGCTAGGTTTCCTGAATAAATCAGTGTTACGTATATTTACTGGGAGGTAATGATGATCTACCAGGATAATATGTAAAAAAGATAAAGCCCAGGTGCAGCCGTTTTTGTATGTTTTAATCATCGTAGATGGAATTGTTAGGGGATATATTCATAATATATTTATTTGTTTTCTTGATTTTGGAGCATCATGATTACCTGGGTTTGTAGGACTTTCTTGCAGCATGATAAGATAACATTTAGGTTTAGCAAAACCTCAACGAAGAAGTGGTTGACAACATGCATAAACGAAAAACACCAGGTGTTGTTTCATGTTATTGCAAACTTGTCTGTCCTCAGGTACATTTGCACCAGTTTCCAAACTTTCTCATAAAGCACAAAATGTTAGCAAAGAGCTTTATGAAGTGAGTTTCTACGGGCACGCAGCTGCTTACAATCCTACGACCAGCAAGAATTTAATGCTTTTTTTTTTTTAGTGGGCTGACTGTGGGTTTGACAGTCACAGCAGGAACCTACCTGATAATGCATACCAGTAATTTTGATACTATTCACTATGGAGATTTTTGTCACTTTTTATCCACTATAAGTTCTAGTGTGTGTATTAATTTATGTATGCATATTAATAGGTACTGTACCTTGCAAATGCGAAAATATTCACAGTCCTTACCAACATTATCATTCCAGTTGTTTACAGCATACTAATTTGTTTGAACAAACTAATACTTCGTTTTTATTCAAGCTGGTTAACCTTTTCATATATTGTTAAACCCAAAAGCACTTTCTTATGGTATTTTTGCATACCATCTTATTTCTTTCTAACTGCCCATATGCCAGCCTTTTCAGTTTTTGGTATAAAATAATTTACATTTTGTGTATATGAACAAGTGAAGTATGCAATCATATCGCAAACTCTTGCACACATGGTTTAATTTTTTTTTTTAATACCCAAATATTAATATCAGGAATTAAGCGTCATTTATATATATATATATATATTTTAATTCTTTATTTGTACTGTGCAATAAAGATTACATGCAAGCTTGCAGTGCCACGATAGCAGAGACAGGCATAGTGACGTATACAATATCATGACAGGATTGTACTGGACATTTTTTGTACGTAAACAGGATGATGCTATTAATCCCTGAGGATTAGTATTTTAAGGTCATGCAAGCAATCAGGCACAATAGGTATAATGTAGATAACATGTAAGGAACATTAACTTTGCTTGGACGCCATGGATGTTACTCACATGGATGCTGAATAAAGTAAAACATAAATTAATGAATTATACAGTTAGAAAAGATGCAGGATAGAATAAAATTAAATAACCACCGGGTTGCACCCTCACAATAAATCGAGCAGAGGGAGAAACTAGGCTAGCAAAGTTATTGCTTATGGTGGAGCAGCAAGTCAGTTTATCCCAAGCCCTTAACATAGCTTGACCCCAAGGGACCTGCATGAGGCTGTTTAACCGACACCTATCTGCGGCAGGCTGTCGACCTTGGAAGGCATGAGTCTACTGGTTTCTTGGTGGGGCCGGTATCGTATTGCGGTTTGGTGGCTGGGTATGGGCCGCAACATCGGAGCTTGGCTCTCTCCGGGTTTCTGTGCACCACAAAGAGCCTTCCCTGTTTGCGTCGGGAGCTTTCATCTCCTTTTTTCTGGGTTGCTCGCCCGAGGTATCTTCGGGTTGTGAGGGTACTGTAGGCTGCGGATGCGGTTGGTGGGCTTCCCTTCCTTGCAGGTACCTGACCTAGACTCGTGCCGGCCCTCCAGGGTACGAGCTGGGATCCTTGGATCTGCAGGCAGGATGGTATCCTGGGTACGTTTACGGATGCGTTCCCAGAACGCTTGGCACACCATATCAAATATGTTCTTGAAGTTTGCTCTCCAGGCTTGGATCTCAGGGCTTTCCGAGAGGGTCGTGCGTTCAGGCTCGGCGGCCATCTTAGGCGCGCCATGCGGCGGTCGATGCATTGGGAGATGCCCCTCTTGTAGGTAAGGCTTCCCCAGTGGAGACTGGGATATCCCCCGCCGGTCCAGAGGGGGGGGAGGGGTAGCGGGTCGGCAGGAGGTTTGTCTTGTGGAGCGAGCCCCATGTCGGGAGATCGGCCGCCTCCCCCAGGCATCAGGTCACCACACATGCTAGGCCTCACAGCCATATGCCTCGGTTTCTTTGCTGTCGGCACAGATTTCCCGGTGTCGCTTTGTTCCCACTCTTTACTGGTCAGTCCTCCGTGGCTGGTTTGCTGTAACCAGCGTGGGATTTTGTAGTTTTAGGGTTCTTTGTGCTGGATCGTGTTGGAGCTAAAGGACAGCATGTCAGTCCATCTTGGCTGCCAGGCTCCGCCCCTCATCATTTATATTTTTAATGGTTTGTTGGCACTGAAAATTCTGAAATTCAGCGTCATAGTCACCTTATTTGTGAATGCATTATATAGATAATGCACTAAACAATTTGAAAAATTATATCTTATAAAGTTCCCACTGATGCTGCAGCATTGAATCCAACCAGGGCATGAATATGCTTCCATTCTGGTCTGTAAGGTTTAATTAATCCTATAAACTTGTGTCTCGCAGACTTTTATAGTAAATGTAATTCAGGCTCCAGCTGCAGTTCCACTTATCAGATGAGAAGAGTGAGACTACTGAATAAGCAGATAGCAAGCAGTGTGAGCATTGCTTCAGTTATATATATATATATATATTATTATTTATATAGCACTAACCCATTCCGCAGCGCTGTATTTGTGTGAATGGTGCTGTAGTTTGAATACCCCTAAGCCACTGACCACGTTTTGAGTACATCCACAGTTCAGACCTTCTTAAAGTGCTAGAAAGGGGGTTTAGAGACTTGCACTGAGCACCCAAGCCGTAGGTGCAAACAGTGCAAATGTTGTACTGTCAAAGGTTGGGCGCATAGATTTTGCAAATCACTGCAGTTACAAGCAGCTATGTGAAAGAGACAGGACAAGGGACATCCTTGCCACATAACCTATTCAATGAGTCAAAGTTGTTGTGGTGCTTGGAGTGTGCTTTTAAACCATTAGTAAACAATCCCAAAATACCTTAAATGTGCACAAACGTTTTTCAGTCCTGATCACTATTTATTCTCATTTTGTTATTGAAACCACTAAAGACATCCAAACCATTTCATCTCAATGAAGAGATCTGGGTGCAGTCGCCCTTTATTTTTTAACTCTGAGTTGTAAAACACTGCCATGTAATAGATACAGCAATGTTATGAGTACGGGGTTACACCTCTCATAAAGAGCATTTGATTGACACAGCGCGGCGTCTTGCTGATCTCGGCTGTGGTGAAATCAGTGCGGCGAGGCTATAAAGATAAGTAAAAACTACCTTTTAAACCCTTACTTGGTGGGGGAACTCACACCTAAATAGTAAGGATAGTACTATAGCATTAGGAATACTTGTTAGAAAAGCTATACAGTCTTTATATTATTTACAGTATGTCTCTGTTGTTGCGTTGCATGCATATCTTTAATTGTAATTTCTAATCCCTTTACAGCATAATCCTTCAGACAGCAATGGGATAAATTCCTCCCATAGTGCATCTTCAGTAAAGATCGATGCCCTTAAAAAGAAACTTGATGAACAGGAGACTTTAATTCAGTCTTTGAACGCACTTATCTTAGAAATGGAAGAAAATGAGCAACCAAAACAGGTATTTAAAAATCTGATCTTAGTCTGTATTGAATTGTATTATTTTTACAATATATAAATCTCTAGCAGCAGATTGATATTAGTGGCTTAAAATCATTACTTTGCAGTCTGATAATAAGCTGACCAATATATCTGACTCAATGAAAATTACTCATATTTTATACTAGTCTGCGCCAATAATATTCACTAAACTCTGATCTGGAAAGAATTCTCCAGTTTCACTATATTTGCAGGTTGGATATTTTTGCTGAAATGTTGTATTTCAGTTCACTACAATTCAGTGTTTAATGAATAAGCGCTACAGTTATAATCTTTATGCGTAGGCTGACTGTTCAGTATGAAACTTTATAAATATTATATAGGGCGCATTTCGCTATATTTAATCTGAGTCCTCTATAATTGACACATTCACCTGGTGGATTTGTAGAATTTCCACAATCTTATCCAAAAGATGTTCAATAACGTTCTGTCTACTGTCACCTGAGCATGTTTTACATTTGTAAATCTGAAACAAATCTGTGCATATGTAAGAGCTTTACCATGTAATACTATAAATCGTTTTCATATATTATAAAGTTATTCCATGTTTACAATTCCATACCAAAAACTAAAAAGGGTGAATTGGAATCCAGCTGATTTATCTAAATGAGGCAAGGCATCCTACATCTTAACCCTGAAGAGAGACGCCAAGCACTAAAATAACTTTTGCTAAATGAAGTTGTTTTGGTGTATAGCTCATACCAATTGAGTCTTACTGGTCAATTCTGTGCCTTTTAGGATATGGATCACTGTGTTCACGCAGCTGTAGCCACATCTCCCTCGGCTGAGTCACACAGCCTCCATACACTCTTTCTGAAAAAGAGTCTAATTTTGTTAGCTATACTTATTGCACAGTATGTTTAATATAGAATTTCTTATTGCCTGCTCTGCCTGTATAAAAATAACAGAGCAGGAGATAAGAAAAACTTCTGTAAGATCTGATTGAAAATGAAATCATTTTTTCCATACAGGTTGTGTCAGTCACAGCCATACAGGTTGTGTCAGTCACAGCCAGGGAAGATGTGGCTAGGACTGCATAAACAGAATAAACAGGAACAAAAATTAACTCCTAAGTGCCAGAGAATTGAGCAGTGAGACTGCTTGGGCATGATCTATACACCCAAACTGCTTCATTAAACTAAAGTTGTTTTGGTTTTTAGAGTGTCCAGTTAAGACTTTCTATTCCCCATATTGCTTCATATTCCATATAAAATCTTAAAAAAAAAAAAAAAGATTTAACTTGCCCTCTGCCATGTTTGTTGCATTTTGATACAGCATCCACGTGCAAACGGAAATCACATAAAAAGACAGTAAAAAAAAAAGAGATTGCTATTACGATAATAAGCATTATGAGTAGGCAACCTCTACCACTCCAGATGTTGTGGACTATTTATCCTATGATACTATATGAGCCTTATAGCTTACACAGCATCCTGGGATATGTTCAGAATATTGGTAAGTGTGAATGTGGTCTAACCCTCCTATATTTTACTGAAGAGTCAGAATGAGTTAGTGTTTCTACGTAAGCAGTTATGCCAGTTTATTTATTTTTTAAATAGACCTCAATTACCCATGATCACATTTTCTTCTCAGTTTTGCTCTGCTTTCTGGTAAACTGAAACCTACAGTGACAGATCATATTTGTTATAGCCAAACAGTGTTCAGTATATTTATTGGTAGCAAGGAGTTTGCTATACTTGAACATCTGTTGTTAAATTGCTCCCTCCAATGGTATACAATCAAACCTACAGGTAGATAATTTTCTGGAAAGTGCACAAATGAAAACAGTATCACTTCTTTAATAATATATTAGATCTTTTGGACCATGTTATCACAGATCCTTTTTATTTTTATTTTAGATTTATGTTTATTTTATCTGTAATCTTAAATAAGTAGTTTTACAGGGTTTCCAATCTCTTGACCAATATACTTAAAATATCCAAGGATTATGCCTTAAAGGACCACTATAGTGCCAGGAAAACATACTTGTTTTCCTGGCACTATAGTGCCCTGAGGGTGCACCCACCCTCAGGGACCCCCTCCCGCCCGGCTCTGGAAGGGGGAAAGGGGTTAAAACTTACCTTTTTCCAGCCCTGGGCGGAGAGCTCTCTGCCTCCTCTCCTCCTCCGTTCCTCCTCCTGGGCTGAATGCGCACGCGCGGCAAGAGCTGCGCGCGCATTCAGCCCGTCGCATAGGAAAGCATTTACAATGCTTTCCTATGGACGCTTGCGTGCTCTCACCGTGAAAATCACAGTGAGAAGCACGCAAGCGCCTCTAGTGGCTGTCAATGAGACAGCCACTAGAGGATTAGGGGGAAGGCTTAACCCATTCATAAACATATGTTTATAAAAAAATGGGTTAACCCTAGAAGGACCTGGCACCCAGACCACTTCATTAAGCTGAAGTGGTCTGGGTGCCTAGAGTGGTCCTTTAACTTAAAATGTACATAGGTGTTCCATGTTTGAAACCTTACAATAGTAAGGGGATATTATTATATTAGTTGGATGGAATAAAATAACCTCCTGCTGAGAACTGAAACCATAGTTGTGCAGCACACATATTTACTTAAAGGGATCCTATAGTGTCAGGAAAACGGGTTTGTTTTCCTGGCACTATAAGCTCTTGGAGTGACTCCTTCAGCCACTTACCTTCATCCAGTGCCGATGTCCTTCGGCGCTGGGTCAGGCTCTGCCCATGCTCCTCCCCCACCGACGTCAGCTGACAGGAGAGACCTAATGCGCATCCGCGCAATGGCCGCACACGCGCATTAGACCTCCCCATAGGAATGCATTATTCAGTGCTTTCCAATGGGGAAAATCTGACGCTGGAGGTCCGTGAGATAACAGACCAAAAGTCCGTTTGGATTCCGGAAGCCCTCTAGTGGCTGTCTTTTAGACTGCCACAGAGGGCAGACTTAGAGCTGCAATGTAAACACTGCACTTTTGCACTAAGTGCAAAAGGGTCACAGCACCAAGACCACTTTAATGAGCTGAAGTGGTCTGGGTGCCTACAATGTCCCTTTAAGGAACTTAATTTCACATTTAAACTCAAAATGTTCCTATGTTTTTATACACTAAATTACATATCACTATTAATTGGTGTCAGAATGGTGACCATTGCACTTGGGAAGACATTGAACAAATTATTGTGAATAAAGCCAAATAAATATCTCGGTAAATCAAACTGGATCCACTGCTCTGATCTTAATGCAGAGCCTGTATCGGATTTAATTGAGGAAATATGTTTTTGGATAAGCTTTTTAAATGATTTTATATTTTTGGATACACTTTTAAAGTGAGTTTTAGTCCAAATCTTTGTTTTAAGTGTTAAACTCTATCAGATTGATCAGTATTGCTTCAGACCTGAGGAAGAGAGGAAAACTCTTGAAAGCTTGTCTTTGAAATATTTTATTAGTTCAATAAAAAAGTATCATTGTATACTGCAATACTGGTATTTTGGCATTATATATATATATATATATATATATATATATATATATATATAATTTTTTATATATGTCTATTTTAATATTTTAAAGAACAAAAATAATTTTAAAAGTTTATCCAAAAATATTAAATTGGGGGCTGTATTGGCAGTTGATAAAGCTTTTTGTTGAGGTTTGACAACAGAGGGTGTTTTAACGTAGTACATTGAGAGGACAGAGAATAATTTTTTTCTGTTCAACTTTATGCTTTAACTCTTTTTTTTTTACCATCTATTTTTGACCATTGGCTAGGACAGTAAAATTATTAAATATTTTTGACATGTAATGGCTTCTTCCAAATCTGGTGTTTTTGTTCTGCCATCAAAGAAAAAAAATCAAAGAACAAAAGTAAAAAGTTAATTTTAATCAAAACAAATGAATAAACATACACCAAACGTTTATAATACATGTAAAAATGTTGACTTTGAAAATCAGTGTGCACATATGGCTTGAGCTCATCTTCAAGTCATGTCACTGGAGGTAATGAGTGTGAGTGTGTCTTCTGTATGTACACCGCCCAAACAAATGTATTACAATAAAAGCCAATTATCATGGTATATAGGGTATATAGTAAGACATAAGCAATGTGTGTGCAATAGCTCAATGTACATTAAATGTGCACTGAATTCACATGTGGAGAAAGGGTAATGGGGAAGCACACGTTGAGCATATGGTGCATGTGAGTGGGGTGGCTGCACACTCACACATCCCTAGCTACCTCTACATTACCAACCCAGTGCTGCCAGGTGCGTCACTGAAAGGAAACACACAAACACATATAAGTACATATCGGAGGTTTGTCTGTAATAAAATAAGTGAATTTCCAATGCAATACATAGTCATGTAAAAAATTAACATGGATCCTAACAAAGCAGGAGAGGGCCATTTACCATGCAAAATGGGGTTTTTGTCTTGGCAGGTGTGCTGGACAGACCACCAAAGGGATGTCCAAATAGCCCACCACTCATCCTTCCATGTGTGGAAGATGACAACAATTGGGTAAAGTTCCTTTCGATCAATCTAAGGACTAGCATAGTTTAAACTAAAGACATTTTAGCTTTCCTATGTCTTTTTTGAAGTCTTCATCTACATCATCTTAAAGTCCTAATTTAGGGGGTAGTATTCCATGGTTGTGGGACATCCCTTTGATTGCCCATTTGTAATTATCCAATCCAGTTGTACTAAACGTAATGTATTGCAATGTATTTGTGTGTTTCCATTCACTGCTGCACTTTGCCAATATGCATCTTTAAAAAGATTAAGTTGCAGTTAGTGAGGTCACACCAGCATTGTGATGCTTTGGGGGTGTCTGCACTCCGTAATCACTGCTGGTGTAAACCAACCCCTCTGGCTCTGGCACAGCAAAACATGTTTTTTATTCCCTCCTTTGCTATGTCAGTTTTGTCCAACTTGTGCGTACGGTGTGGATTATACATTTGTTCCCTTTACGATAGTGGTTTTTTATTACTGCCTTTAACACCATTTAAGACACTCTATGAGATGTCACTGAATGAGAAGGACACAGTTAATTCCATAACCTACAGATTTATTGCTTTATTTGGTTGTTTTTTAACCAATGTGTGGTGTTCAATCCAGATCAGGTCTGTTTTGAAGAGATTTGTGTATCCCAGGGTCCTTAGGAGGTTAATGTGTAAACCCAATAGGCTAAAATAGAAAGAGAGAACATACAATTGTCTTTTAAAAGTAAATGTATCTAAAACTGATAAAATTGTATAGTAAATCCAAAACATATAACAATAGCTGTTCATTCTAAAAACAAAACGTTAATACAGGTTGCTCACCACTGGATTCATCAAGAGAATAAACATACTAATCTAGATTAAAAAAACAAATAATCTTAAAATTAAAGCGTATAGAGTTTTTTTCTGTATCTGTTTATTAATAAAGTAACATCAGAAATCAGGTTAGTGTATCCAGGAGCTTGCAATTTAGTATTTTGCTTTGTTTAACATCAGTTCTCGGTTGTAGGAAGTCAAGATTCACTGCTCTAGACAGATGGTGCAAAGAATACCATAAAAACTCAAGCATTAAAGTGTAACAGATGATTGTAGCTAGAGAGGACTATTCTTTTGTTCATTGTGCTAATGAGTATATTCACTGCAAAAGGGAACAGAATAGTTAATTACTTGCAATTCTTACCTATAGCAGATGGTGGCGCAAGAGTTTAAGCTTAGATTTAAAAAGAAAACGAATCATCAATGTTTGATATTTTCGCGTTCAATGGATAAAAAACACTGAGAATTTTGCATGCTGACATTTGTCAATTATTAGGCTTTTAGTTTGTCAAAGAATGGAATAATCGTTTGACTCAAAAGGATTGCACAGTTGATTAAGTAATTTATATTGTAAAACCTACTAAGGAAGAATTTTAGACCACCTTACTATACATGGTAAATATACAATATTTGGAAGTATTTCTGTTATTTCATTTCTATTTAATTGTATGTGTGAAATATGATTTGAGGGTATATTTACAGATTTAAGTAATTATTCATTTATAATAGTTTGGCTTACAAGCCCTTATTCATTGGTAAGTGTGAATTCATTAAAGTTGTAAAGTATTACCCTGTAAATTGCACCCTGTCGCTATAAAAAATATATTTTTATTGAAGGTTTTACAAATTTTTAGGGATCTTTTTTTTCTTCTGCAAGGGAAAGCTAAAGTGGGCTTTTAAAGAGGCAGTTTAAGCACCATAACCTCTACAGCTGAAGATCTCCTATTAAGCTACAGTCTGTGTTGCAATGAGATCGATCTGAAAATAGCTGAGACCAAATCACTGAGAGCTGAGCTAAATGAAAGTCATTTTATTTTTATACAGAACTGTATCACTTGTCCTACTTACATTTTTAAAGGGACCGTGCATTTTACATTTTCATGATGTATCTAATTTGCTGTGTATTTATGCCCCAGGAGGTAGGAGCACACTATCAGTGATACTTCATGTGACATAACAGTATTCGAGCACTTGGTACAGGCTACGTGCAGAGTGCTGCCTTAAAGGGACACTATAGTCACCTGAACAACTTTAGCTTAATGAAGCAGTTTTGGTGTATAGAACATGCCCCTGCAGCCTCACTGCTCAATCCTCTGCCATTTGGGAGTTAAATCCCTTTGTTTATGGACCCTAGTCACACCTCCCTGCATGTGACTTGCACAGCCTTCCATAAACACTTCCTGTAAAGAGAGCCCTATTTAGGCTTTCTTTATTGCAAGTTCTGTTTAATTAAGATTTTCTTATCCCCTGCTATGTTAATAGCTTGCTAGACCCCGCAAGAGCCTCCTGTAGGTGATTAAAGTTCAATTTATAGATTGAGATACAATTATTTAAGGTAAATTACATCTGTTTGAAAGTGAAACCAGTTTTTTTTCATGCAGGCTCTGTCGATCATAGCCAGGGGAGGTGTGGCTAGGGCTGCATAAACAGAAACAAAGTGATTTAACTCCTAAATGACAGTGAATTGAGCAGTGAAATTGAAGGGGAATGATCTATACACTAAAACTGCTTTATTTAGCTAAAGTAATTTAGGTGACTATAGTGTTCCTTTAAGCACTCTCTAACTGCTGTGAGCCGTAGGCGTGTGCACAAAGAAAAAAAGTTATCTCAATATTACGTAAAATAAAATAATTTAGAAAATTTGCATGTTTCTCTTAAGATAACTAGGTAAAAACAGGCATAGTCAGGTTTTTTTAAATTTAAAAAAAACATAGCAAACTAACCCAAACTCATGCAAAAGTGTGCTTAGAGATCTGAACAATTCACAAGATGCTCACGTTGCATTAGGATGTACCTTGGCACAACACCCCTTGTGCACAGCAATGCTCTATGTAAGCATAGTGTAAGCATGTCTGGATAGTGATTTGGGATAGTGTGCAAGTAACTTTTTTCTTTGTTTTTTTATTGTATATATTGGAGGTGATGTGTGTTTCTGCCGCCCAGGAGTAGTGGGAGTTTGAGCGCAAGACTTAATATTCTATATGTCTAATGATGCACTTACTGGGAACATGTTCCTGGTGTCTCCAAAAGTGAGACACCAGAGAGCAAACGTAGGACAGCAGGGCTGAGGTCAGCTATTATCACATAAAATTTCCTAATGCGTCTATGCTTTTAAATAAACCATTATATGTGTAATACACCAATACCGCATTTTTACCTGTGTATTCATATCTTTATAAACTGGAAAGAAGACAGTAGAATGTGGAAAGAGAAAAAAAAGGCAATAAAGTAAAATCATGTTTTTCAGTTATTTACCATTTGCCTCTAGAGTTTTATAAACCTTCTATCAAAATAGTCCAATTATTATAGCTTTTTATGTTCTTAATTCCAATGTTTGTTTTCATATGTTGCTATATGAATACTTGTCATTTCCTGTAATTTTATATTAATTTTGTCTTCCCTCTAAAATAAAGCATTGAATTGAAAAAAGCAGCTTAATCATTCATGTTTCCTTCTCTGCATTTGATGTTTACTTTCATATCTTGTTACTGAACTCCATTGACATCACAGTAGGACAAAGATCAAACCTGGATGTGTATGTAAAACTTTCTCCTATTCCTATGTCTCTCCCCAGCATTGTGTCTGTGTCACGTGCATATATGTATGTTTCATGTAAACATATAAACTAGTTATACAATGCCACTGTACTCTTTAAGGCATGATTCACCTCTCTGCAGCTCAGAGAACCTTTACTTTGCCAGAATCAGGACATACATGGCTCAGTTTGCTGGAGAATAGTTATACTCATCACCAGAAGCTATCAGTAGCTTGTTGCCAATCTCAATCATTGGTTGGACTCTGTAATAGCTGTCACCTTGCAGTGAAACTCCACCTAATCTTGGACAGCTCTGGGGCATGTGTGTCCCTTTGCAGCTTTAAAGGACCACTCTAGGCACCCAGACCACTTCAGCTTAATGAAGTGGTCGGGGTGCAAGGTCCAACTAGGGTTAACCCATTTTTTAATAAACATAGCAGTTTCAGAGAAACTGCTATGTTTATTAATGGGTTAAGCCTTCCCCTATTTCCTCTAGTGGCTGTCTCATTGACAGCCACTAGAAGCGCTAACGTGCTTCTCACTGATTTTCACAGTGAGAGCAGCCAGCGTCCATAGGAAAGCATTGTAAATGCTTTCCTATGCGACGGACTGAATCTTGTAGCGCCCTAACGCATGTGCATTCAGCGGCGAGAGCGGTCGGAGGAGAGGAGGAGAGAGCTCTCCGCCCAGCGCTGGAAAAAGGTAAGTTTAAACCCCTTCCAGAGCCGGGCGTGAGGGGGTCCCTGAGGGTGGGGGCACCCTCAGGGCACTATAGTGCCAGGAAAACGAGTATGTTTTCCTGGCACTATAGTGGTCCTTTAACCTCAGTACTACCCTAACACCCTAACTCTAGTTCTAACCCTAACTTTAACACATTAATACTACTTGTAACACAATAACCCTATGTCCAACCCTAATACACTAACTCTAGTCCTAACATTAATGCTACCTGTAACACTCAACTTCCCGAACACCGGTCAAACTTTGCGAACGCCTGCTTCCTTTCCCAGACCAGCCAGGAGAGCGCTATTCAGTAGTTTTGTTCCCACGAACTAGGAGAACAAACGCTACTATGAGCCAGAGGGTACTGTTCGTGGTTTTGTTCTGTTTTTAGACTTTTCTAAATAGACCGACCGCACAACCTAAACTCATGGAACTATTTCTGGGCAGGAGCCTCGTGTGTGGTCAGTCAGAGTAAGACCTCCATTAAATTCCTAAACCCCTCAACTGATCTGGGTGATTTTTAGATATGTTGGTCACCCAGATCAGGGCTATCAGGGGATGTGACAATTGTGGGGATTTTATGTGTTTTGGGAAAATGTGTTTTTTCTGCCTGGAGATAATTGAGTTATTACAGTATCTGACTCCATTATCTCCCAGGCAGAGAGGAGGGATTGTATGGTATGTAGAGGAGTGTCATACTTTGTAACCTTGTTGCTATTGGTTTGTAACTTTGTGTTGTAGTCCCCCACAAGGCCCCCTTGCATGGTGACTTGCATAAAAGCCAAGTGTGGCACCATTAAAATTCAATCCTGTTGTACTCTTCATCTAGTCTAGGATGATGTTTGGGTAACTGTCTAATTGCTGGGGAGAAACTGCTTGGATGCTGCATTCGTCTGGGAACCGTTCGAATCAACAACCAAACTTTTAGCTACAATCACTCAGGCTTCAGCAGTTCGGGGGGGAAAAGGCGAACGGGTATCTACAATACCAGGGGTCGTAACACTAATCCTAACCCTAACTTTAACACAATACTAGCTGTAACACAATAACCCTATCTCCAACCGTAACACACTAACTCTAGTCCTAACCCTAACTTTAACACATTAATTCTACCTGTAACACAATAACCCTAACCCCAACCCTAACACACTAACTCAAGTCCTAATCCTAACTTTAACCCATTAATACTACCTGTAACACAATAACCCTATCTCCAACCCTAACACACTAAATCTAGTCCTAACCCTAACTTTAACACATTAATTCTACCTGTAACACAATAACCCTATCTCCAACCCTAACACACTAACTCTAGTCCTAACCCTAACTTTAACACATTAATACAACCTGTAACACACTAACACTATCTGCAACCCTAATACACTAACTCTAGTCCTAACCCTAACTTTAACACATTAATTCTACCTGTAACACAATAACCCTAACCCCAACCCTAACACACTAACTCAAGTCCTAATCCTAACTTTAGCCCATTAATACTACCTGTAACACAATAACCCTATCTCCAACCCTAACACACTAACTCTAGTCCTAACCCTAACTTTAACATTAATACAACCTGTAACACACTAACAACTGCTGTCTAACCCCTTTAACACATTAATACAACCTGTAACACACTAACACTATCTGCAACCCTAATACACTAACTCTAGTCCTAACCCTAACTTTAACACATTAATTCTACCTGTAACACAATAACCCTAACCCCAACCCTAACACACTAACTCAAGTCCTAATCCTAACTTTAGCCCATTAATACTACCTGTAACACAATAACCCTATCTCCAACCCTAACACACTAAATCTAGTCCTAACCCTAACTTTAACACATTAATTCTACCTGTAACACAATAACCCTAACCCCAACCCTAACACACTAACTCAAGTCCTAATCCTAACTTTAGCCCATTAATACTACCTGTAACACACTAACCCTGTCTCCAACCCTAAATCTAACCCGAAGACAAGCCCTAACTCCAACACTATATTGTTATATAATTTTTCAGTTTATGAGCAGTATGTGCTGATTTGATAGACAGATGACTTAGTGTGCTTTGCATCAACAGAATACGTTGTATGTTATGTAGACAAAAGAGAAGGAGAGAAAGCGCTAAGTAACACAAAAATGCAGCAACCCTAGGAAGGGAGATCCCTTAAACCCTTTCGGACACAAAAACAAAGGAAAATAAATAAGATAAGGGCTGCGCCAAATCTAGTATTGGGAGATAGAAACAATATAAAACAGAAATCACAGATAAAAAAAGTCCAAGCCAGCAATAAATATTATAAGGAAAGTCCAAAAGAAGGATCTCACTCAGATCCAGTAGTGGGTAGCATGCTTAGTTGTGAATAATATACTCAGTGTCTTTGTACAGGTATGTCCACTTTTATGAAAGACAGAAAATAGAGGAAACCAATAGTGCAATATGTATAGTCCAATATATAAGCTATATGTAAGAGGATGGAATGCACTCACATTTGTAGGAGCTTATAACTACCTCTAGCATGAAGGACGTACAGCGATATAATCCCCGCTTAACGGATATATATATGATGTCTTCCATCACGGGTATGTCCAACACTCAGGAAAGGAGTAAAAAGAGACAACTAATAGTGCTCACTGAGTAAAATATTAGAAATAGATAAATAAAATAACTCACAAGTGTAGAGCAGGCTAACTGCTCTCTGTAATCAGCATTAGTGGTATGATCCCCACCTAGGATATCTTGGACTACTAGTAGGTGAAAAGTCAAGAGAAGATAAAATAGTAAAAGTGTATTTTAAAAAGATTAGTGGCACAAAAGAGAGACCAAAACATTTTTATCTAGCTTTAAAATACACAAAAATTAATAATCTATAACGCGTTTCGTCATAACAGACTTTATCAAATGGATTAGTTGTATGTTATGTGTCTCTTGGAGACTGATGGCCATCATTGACCCATAGTGGTAGGATTGCAGTTGCTGCTCTTCAGGTGTATCCATATATCGGAGATGCTTTCCATATGTCAAAGAGTAGTGATAGTCGTCCTAGTTTTGCTTGGAACATGGTCTTGTGCATACTAATAAGAGGGTGTTTTTACAGAATTCCAGGAATATGAATATTGTCCAGATTTGACCTGTGTATTGAGATGTAGATAAGTGACAGGGCTAATATCTTGGTTCCATACAGCAGGATGGGAACTACATTTACTCATGGCTTTGGATGGTACACATACCACTCTGTAAATATATATACACCAGGGCACGAAATTTAAAGTCCTTTTTTTTTTTCTCTCCCTTACTTTCTTATCCCTTTCTTTCCCTTTTCTGTTTAAAATCTTTCTTCTCTTTTCTCCTATGACCTTTTCTTGCGGATACACTGAGATGGTGCTACGGACGAACTATATTAACATAGGGCAATCTCGCGATCACACTTGTTCCTACTATTCATGAGCAATCTAACATGCCCTTCCATATACTTTTTTGTATAAAGACCGAATCATGATTGCTCCGGTCAGGTATTACATTGTTGATGAATAGATTGTCTCATAGTGATTCAGCAGGTTAACAAATTGTTAAAGTGGAACAGCACTGTAATACAATGGAAATGACGGGAGCTATTAGATAACTTCTTCTTCGTGTACATATACATATACCTCTTTGACTACTACTCCGTTCCTTTCTATCGATGTTCCAATATTGAGAATTAACCGTATTAGACTGCTATGTATTCTGCTATATTGATAACGCATACCTGTTTTTATTGTACACACTCCTTTATTTAACTTATTTCTATAATATAATATTAAAACTTGAAATATAAAAAAAATTCAAGTCCTGTGCTATTAGCCAGGTCTGAATGTTATTTGCCACTGTGAATCACCTCCTGGTCTGTGACCGTAGTACTGGACAGGGCGACAGCACATGTAGCCATCTTAGTCCTACCCTCAAAACATGTGCAACTACATTTGTGGTTTTGCTGACAGCATCCAAAGCTACAAATGTCAGAAAATAAAAATAACTTATTTTGAATCCTAAAATTAGCATTAAGGATTCTCATAGACACTGGGGGCTTGGCTCAGTTACCAGGGTAAATTTCCACCCGTCAATGGCTAGCGGGCAAGTGGAGATTTTAAACGCTATACATACATGCAGGGAACCCTTGTTAGAGATCATAAATCTCCCAAAGCTAGATAAAGGTCTTATGGAAAATACACAAAATCACTGTAAATGAAGGAAATTAATTTGTCATGTTATGTTGTGATCATGTATTAGTCAGCCTGCAAATTAGATAGACTACAGTTGTTGTTTTTTGTCTATTCCGTCTCCCTTAAAAAACACATTCAGAACCATCTCTATTTATCTGTCTATCTATTTCTGTGTGCATACTTAATCTGTATATAATGATTTGCTTTGCAATCCTAATAAACCCACTCTGTATACTGCCAACATTCTAATAGCCTCAATCTGTTCTTTTACTTCATTGATTTGCATAGTGAAAGGCTAAATTCAAGTATGTGTAAAATAGGTAAAAAAAAATACACATACGTGATGTGTTAGTCTAGACAGTCAGAACATGGCATCTTCAAACGTATTTAAGGGCTTTGAAATAGCCAAGTAAGTAGGGGTATCTATTGCCATAAGCTCCAACTGCATTCGAAAAAGACTTTTTCATCGTGGAAGTTGCAAGGATTAAACAAAGGCGTGCATAATAAAAATGTAAATGAGCTTGCTCTCCCAAAATTATAACTTTAAAGTCTTTTGTTGGGCCCTATCCTTAAACCGTCTTACAAGGTAATCACTGTTTGCATAGAGATTTAAAGTGAAGTGCTCAATAGCATTAGACGCCTGCACAGTCTATATGTGACAAGCATGCAAACTCATGTTAATGTTCAGAATATGAATTGCCTCCGGGTGGCTGCAGGACCAAGGAGAAAACCAACTGTGTTGATATCAGTGGGCCTGATGGACTCCATGTGGCTTAAAGGCTGAAAACTTCACTACTTTGACATGTGATGTGCTCCTTATGACACTGGCAGCACTGTCACAGAGGAATGGTACAAAGGCAACAAGCCCCCCTCCTTAGCAGTGCACTCTGCAACCCCCTCAGTGCTGGACGTCCACAAACTCCCTGCTTTTGCCTAGTTACGGACAGCACTTTCCTAAACACACAGAGAGCTATGTGGGTGGATAGGCCCCAGCTGCCTTTATAGAGGCAGTTTCCATAATAAATTGACCTGAATGATGAGGGCACACAAACAGTTTGATATGCATTATCCCTGTCAATAAAAATGTCCCCATGCGTTGGTCTTTGTATGTAATGTACTGCCGGCTTTCTTTCAGCAAGCGCTCTTTTTAGTTGCTTTCCTTTTCCCCTATTCATATTTTAAATATGCAAAAGAATGCAAGAAATTATATGACGGCCATGCTGTATAATTATTGCCAGTGAGCAGCACACTCAAGCCTTTTGTCCGCGTCCTTTAAAATAAAAGGCTCCCTAATATTTCAGATTGTCTTCGAATCAGAAGATGACCCAGAAAAAGAGAGACTTTTGGAAGAAAATCGAGAAATGAAAGAAGAAGTTGACGCTCTGCAGGGTAAAATCGAGCAGCTGGAAAATGGTCTACGGCAGAAAGAGAAGCATATTCAGATGCTGGGTAAATTCTACACACTGATTTTTGTTAATATTATTGAAGATTAAGCAAAATGTAAATTCAAATTTAATTTTTCTTTTCATTTTGTTATTCTCTATTAAGGGTTACTCTGAAAATATGTAAATTATGTGTGCATGTATCTACCTTTATTTGAATAGTTAATTGATAAAACGATATTAATTACTGTTTAATTAATCAGTATGATTAATTACTATTTTCATTGATGGTGTGCACGAAAACAAAAATGGCCATGTTGTGTGATGGTGATATATATAATATAGGGTGTGGTTATATGAGAAAATATATATATTACTGTTAAAAGTAGAAGAAATACGACAGTAATAAATGAAATAAATAAGTTAAAGTTTGCAAAATAGTGAAGTAAAAAAAAAAAAAATTCAGATTCAATTCAAAGTTGGCTGCATTGGAACATTTTTTCCCACCTCTGTTTTCCTCGGTTTTTGCAGCTCAGATATCATTACCATAAAACATTGTACAATTTAGTGAATCTCTGGATTAAAGGAAAATTAAGTGCACATATGTTTTTGTATTCTTCATAGACATTATTTATCATCATTTGTGCCAGCCATGTTTTTATCTTCAAAGCTCCCCAGATTGGACAAGGCTATCGCATGACGTCATTCCTTTAGGGTATCACTTGCTCTGATATTTAGCCAGTGTGCTGATTCAGGTTATTTGAATAGTTGAAGTGGTATTTAACTATTAATCCATTATCTGCTGAACAAACCATAATCCACTCAAATTTATGTTATGAGATTTAATGGTGGTTCTTATCTTTTCATACCATGCTCTTTCAGCTCAAAAAACCCACCTGCTAAAGTACTTTGTATTTGCTGTGACTAACAGCAAGGATGTCCATTAATGGTTTTGATCAAAAGCAATGGCCATTCAAACCCACACTTGGTTCTTGAACTTATTTCTTAATTTCCCTCTGACCAGCCGGCCAAACAGCAGGAAGAGGTCCATGAATGTCAAGGGCAGTCACAAAGGTCAGAGTACTGCCAGGACTTTCGTCCACAGTGCAAAAGATAGGGGTTTCATACTGACCTGCATTGCACAATGTGAATGCATTGTCACATGGCTGAGATTTCACGCTCTGCATTTCTTTCTCATTGTTTAGATCTAGATGTGGGCTCCATGAAACAGAAAATGGAAAAAGACCAAAAGACCATTGAGAAGGTGTGACTTTTGACATTAAGTGATGGCTTTTTTAAATATGTTAATGACCAGTCTGTAGCATTATCTCAAATTGCAAGAAAACTTGCCGAAAGTACTGGGAACAAAACGGTTTTGTATGTTCAGATTGATGGCTCATTTGAAGGCAATGAAAACATGACAAGCAGCTTATCAAAGTGAGATGTAATCTTCAAAGTCCATTGAAGTTGTGTTTCTACTAAAAAAAAAAATAGTCGTGTTTATACCATTCTGCAAAGGAATAAACAGAATCAATGTTGTATTATATCTTTAACATTTTAGATGCATTACAATAGACCATAGTGCTTGATTATTGAAGCGCAGTGAAATTTGAAATTATACTATGTTTGCACAATGAAAAGACAGGTTCTAAACATTCTCCTAGTGTTTTGTAATCAAATATATTGTGATCTGTGTCGAGCTTTTAGCACAGTATTTGACAAAATATTTATAATGATGTTTACATTTACAAATATGCCTATAATCCATATTAATTAAATGATGCCATAGCGGAAAATCCATTCAATTTATCATTGGAAGAAATACTGGAACTTTTCATGGCTTCCATAATATCTGGATAGTTCCTCTTCCATGAGCATTAATAGAAAATCAAAGATATCTCAGAATCTGATGCTCCTTCTCCTGTGTACAAACACCATACTGTCAGCTGTCTCTGTAGGCTGCTAAGAAAATGTCAGAAGAGCAAACCAATCTACTACAATCATATCTATACTTTCTTTACCTCTCAGACCAACGTTACTATCCAGGTGATAACCACCCCAGCACCAGGAAAATGTGTCAATAAGAGAAAAGAAAAAATGATAAGCAAACCAGTCACAAATATAAACAAGACAATTTAAATATTGGATTAATATTAATTCTTAATAAAATAATCCAAATGAGTCTCTTACAGGTTATAGTACAGACAGGAGCATGTAGACCGTTTAGTACTGTCCGAGTTAACTCAATGGGTCATCATGTAGGATGTGTAAGGAGACAAACACAAAGAGAGATCTCTGATAGTGTAGTAGTTAGGATAATTAGTGTATTGGTGCAAGGAAAAGCACAAACGCACTCAGAAGTGGAGAGCTACTATCTATGTAAAATATAACAGCGTGTGGCGATATATTCCTTACTTTAGGAAATGTAGGTGTATACACATGCACAGCAGGCAATGTGAACAGATATGGTCTCGATCTTACTGTTACGATGTCTCATGCAGTATATGTGGAAATAAATACACAGAGAAGATACCAATAGTGTAGTATCATTGGACTTTGTAATAAAGAATTAATACTATTCCAATATTTGAACTGTATTGCTTGTATCTACCATTTGATATGTTTGACTCTTTTGCTTATCATTAGACGTAACCTTTGTTTTTGTTTTTCTTTCTTCTTATTGATTTATCTTATTGTTTGGGTCTGAAAGTACCCATTCCTTCAGTGTTTGCTGCCTCTGAGCTACCGGACACTCTGTTAGCGCTGTATCTATTCTACATATACCAGGAAGATGTGGGTTTTGCACGTGGAACCCTGTTTTCTAAACATGTTGTGGCCCTCTGCCTTCATCCAGCATTTTATCATACCTATATGGCATAGGAGAGAGAGGTTCAGCCTGCAGACGCTATAGGATTGCACACCTATAATACATGTTAGAAACAATTACAGTGTTGGGGTGCTACCTACTTAGCAGTGTCCCACAAACCAGACTGAACTACTGCAAAATATTGTTTACAATGCACAAGACTTTAATGTCGGAGCACTCCTGCACTTTCTACAGTTGACGTCAATGATGGGGTGCAGCATAAACACTATATTGAACTGTATTCTCATTACAGAATAGAAGAGAATAAGGCAGTTAATGCAGTCGATGAAGGGGGTGAATCTGTAATATTTTATTTTGCATGCCAGTAAATATTCACGCAGAGAGTGCTGTTTTAATAATGCCTATACCTTACATGCCCTCATACCTTAGTGTCCTTTGTTTGAGAACTTGATTTGATTTCTGTTCATTTTAGCTGTCTTCTGAACAAGATAATTTGAACTCGGTACTCGAGGAGAAGTCTGCAGCCATTGCACAGGTAATATAGAGAGCTGGTCCCCTTTCTATGTATCCTTTGTTATTATCTGAAAACACTATACTGCTGTAAATGTGGGTTGGGTGGGATAAATAAATTGGACTCAAATTAACTTGTTTAGAATATCGATTATTTTAGTGTTGCAGTATTGCATAATAATATGATATCACTGGCGTGCATTACATATAATTCAATATACTCAATAAAACTAATGATGCACTGTTTACAGATTATAATACATAACGTTTTTTATAACGTTAAAATTTGAATTGCAGTAACTGAAAGCAGTGACAATGGGTAACCTCCCACTCAGAAGCACTTAACGATAGGTATGAAGTAATATTGAGCCCCAAAGCATGTGGTGTGAAGCATAAAGGCTTTATAGAGCATTACACCTCTCTTTCTTAATATCTGTGTATGCACATACCATGTTGATCCACATTGTATAACTGTTTATTGCCATCTACCAGCATTTCTCAGCATGAGAATTCGCCATCTGTTTAAATTCAAAGGTTAATGGTATATGTTGAGATGAAATGGTGGTATTTGGGGTGTTTTCATCAATTAAAGAGTTTCTTGGATGGAAAATTTTCTATTAGATTTCTCCTTACTATGATTGTTTATGGCAGTGTTTCCCCTCAGGATCTAGCCAGACTGAAGATGTAACACCAGTGGCAATTGTTATTAAGACTTTCCAAGTTACAAAGCCTGTCTAACCATTGAGGAATGGAGTAACTACCTCAAGACAGGCATTACTTCTAATAGTTGCTTTTTAGAGAGCTGCATCCTTACTGCTTTATACGTAGGCTCACATACAGACAGGTTCATTCACTGAAGTGCCCATCGTTAGAAATTCAAATGGAATTCAAAATCTTAACATAGCTGACCTGGAAAAGTCGTCCGATTTGGTTACTTTTTACCATAAAATTTGAAATTCCCTTTGTATTCGCAACATTTTGCACTTTCGCAATGTGTTTGGTAAATGTACTACCTTATGTATGTTATCCTTTTCGCACTTTCGCAATGTGTTTGGTAAATGTACTACATTATGTATGTTATCCTGTATCTGCCTTGTGTGAATTTGGTCATTCGAACTGTTTGTACACAATGAAGTATTCATATGGAGCCAGCCGGCAGGTTCCTTTTGATATAACCCTTCAGCTTCCCATCGCACAGCTCCTTTAATTGCCATGCGACTACTGTCTGCCCGTACGTCACATTAGTACAAATGCTTTTGTTACAGTAAACTGAATGTGTTGTTTATCATAAAAACCAAAACCCAGCTTGCGTTCAATATTTAACATGTGCTGCAAAAGAATATGACAGTGTCCGGGAGAGAATGTTCTGCTCTCAGAAAATCAACGCGCCTTTAGATATGTAAAGAGTCATTTTCATGCCACTTGTCAAAGTCTGGGCCAAGTGGTGAAGACTTTACTTGTTTTGTTTTGTTTGACTTCGCATCGTGCATTGTTGTGCTCTCTGTCATAGAAATACATGAAAAATGATACTTTAGGATTACAATGAGAGCTTTCTGTGAAACCAACTGGTGAGGGCTGGGAGCTGGGCATAAATGACTGAGTGGCATCATATTGAGTTAAATAATGAAAAAGACTTTGGCATGTTGCGCCGTTTTACAATCTGACATTCTAAAAAGATTTGACCCCTTTTTGTCAGTAGAACAATCCATGGATTTTCAGCATAAATGAGTTTATTTTGGTAGTTAAAAAGGCCTTTGCTTAGAAATTGTGTTTTATTTAAAAAAAAAGTGTTCTGGTGTTCATAACTATGTTAAAATACTATTGATGTTTGTGGCAGGATTTTTTTTATTAATTGCATATGGTTTCTTGCTACAAATAACAATTTTGTTTTAAACTCCAATTTATTCAATAGTGAAAATGATACATGAATTTTATCTTCAATGTGTTTAGTTCAGACACGTTTCTCGCATTGACAAGCTGTGAACTAGTCCTTTTATTATTATTATTATTATTATTATTTTAACATGTCTGATTTAAAGCTTATACTCAAAACAACAGCACATGGAGTGACAAAATAGTATAAGAACAGCCAGATGCAAACCATCAAGTGCTTTAAATATTCAACTGTATATAGAATATAGAATGCACACTATGACAATCTCAAAACACTTAGCTTTATTATGTACAAAAAAGTACCAGAGTGAAAACATATACGAAAAAATAAACAAAGTGACAGAAGCAAGGGCAAATACAATAAAATAATAATAAATTACCACAAAAATTCTTATAAGCCTCAAGACAGAAACACGAGTCACCAAACCCCCCAACGTTTCGGCACCAAGTGGCTGCCTTTATCAAGGGTACCTGATTTAAAGCTTATAGACACATACCTTTACTAAAACAACTATGTAAGATCATTTAATGTACTGAATAGTAAGCATCTGATGGGACAGCAGGTGTTATTCAGAATCCCTGCAATTCTGTATGAATGACACAAAAATCTGATACATGGCTTTGTAATGTGAAAAAGCCTTAATTTGTATAGTGGGCCTCATTCCGTATTTGGTTAGGTTATTAAGATTTAGATCTAGATTTAGATAGACCTCTTCATCACTGTGCGTCAAGGGATATCAACTGAGCTTTAAGCTAGAGGCCAAAGCAGTTATTCGAGGTTGCTGTTTTTCTTAACCTTTTAGGTGGAACCAATATAGTCAGTGCTATATACTGTTTTTCATTGCGTGTGTGTCGATTTAGTAAAAAAGGAAAATAAGAAAACTGTGATTTTGGATCATAACCGAATCGTTTTACATTTGCTTTAACTTAGCAACTCTCTTTTCCTCTATGTAACTGTGATTTTTTTTTTGATTTTTTTTTTTTACTATTGCCTTCAGAAAACAAACATGTTTCTTATTTATCTATATATATGCAGCTACAGCATCAAAAAGAAGAGGCAGAAAATATTATGAAAACAAAACTTACTGAAAAAGAAAGAGAGGTACGTTATTTTTAAAGGTAACAATATTTAATGAGTGACCCAAAAGATTTTTCTGTCTGTCTCCTTCTATGTGACTATCGCTCCAAAACATCTCCTGGGTACTGTGAGAGAAAATGTGGTCTGGTAGTTGATGGCATATATATTAGGCCTGATTTACTGAACAGCAGCCTGAGGTTTGAGAGTTAAATGTCCCAGGGAGAGATGTTAGGTTGCAAGATGCCTTACTGGTATTCTGCAAACCACGGTATGGGTCCCTGGGGCAGAGCACTTGGAGAGCAGGGTGGGCCAGTGCTCCAATAGCACCAGCTGCCATGTAACAGTCGGACCAGAACTTTTATTTTGCTTAGTAGTTTCACTTGTGTCAAATTGCACCTCACCTGGCTGTATCTGATCAATTAGCCAGCAGGCTTTTAAAAAGAAGGGATCAGCATGCTGCAGAGTGAGGAGGAAAAGCCAGAGGAATGGTGTCTTGCAGTTATACTTTTTGTAAATTGGCAAGTGGGAAAGCCACCCAATTCCAGATAGGGATTTGCTGTGTATAGTAAGTGCTCAAGCAAGAGCAAGGAATTTTGTTTTGTTTATTTTTCATTTTTGAAACACCTGTATATATATTTCACCGAATAAATCTGAAAAACTGAGCTGGATGTGTCCTGGACTTTCATTACCCTAGAAGGCTGTGGTTACAAGATCTGTGACAAAATCCTACCTGGACATTAGGTGGTGTGTTACAGTACTCAAAACATGAACTGAACGGAAATAATAATCAAGTAATAAAAAAAAAACATGTTTGCCACTTTAATCACATATTTAGATGAAATTCATAGGTATCAAATAGTGATGTCCCGAACGGTTCGCGAACGGTTCGCCGCGGACTCATCATTGAGTAAACTTTGACCCTGTACCTCACAGTCAGCAGACACATTCCAGCCAATCAGCAGCAGACCCTCCCTCCCAGATCCTCCCACCTCCTGGACAGCTCACTAAAAATGCAGCTTCACAATGAATGTAAAATGGATGCTGTCCAGGAGGTGGAAGGGTCTGGGAGGGAGGGTCTGCTGCTGATTGGCTGGAATGTGTCTGCTGACTGTGAGGTACTGGGTCAAAGTTTACTCAACGATGATTCTGTGGCGAACGGTTCGCGAACAGTGCGGCGAACTATTCGGGACATCACTAGTATCAAACACTCGTGTCCGCGTACAACGCAAAAACCTTATGGTAGAAATATCTACAAAGAGCGTTATCCTCTTTCTGTTGCTAGATGCAGAAGAAATTGAATAAAACCTGAACAAAATGAGGAAGTAATTTAAATCAATAAATAAAATTACATTATGAAACATTAGCGTTTGTAATAAAAATCCTGGAAAACCTTGTAAATCTAAGCTTAATGGAAAGGAGATTTTTCACGATTTTTACTCAAACTATGATTTCTGCTACAAGTTGGCTCATATTCAGTTATCTTCACCAAAAGCTTCCTCTAGTCTAGAGCCATAGCAGCAAGTTGTCAATAGCTGCTCCTAATTAATGGCCATTATTGTAATATTGCTAGGACGTATTGTGCGTACAGGTGTAATATTCACCGGACTTTCTATAGTTTAACAGTCTAGAGCCTCTAATCAATCTTTTCCTTGATGGACGATCAGGATCTCCATTCTGCAGATAGCAAGTGATAGCCAAATACTTCATATAAACATCTAGGAATGAATTACCTTAATTGTTTAGAACTAGTATTTATAACAAGACTTGTTTACCCCATTATATTAATCACACTTATTTTGTGAAATCGTGACACTTGGTGGGAACTAGGCACATGTTGCGATAAGACAGGCTATGTAACCATTCGCTAGCAAGTGATAGCAGAATTACCTGATAAATACGTTACCAGTAAATTAGCATTTCCAATTGCCAAATCATATAACATATAATGTTGTTATGCAGTGAAGGCAATCATTTAATGATTAAGCTGATTTTCCAGGTACAACAGAACTTATGATGTATGCATATCTGTATTCCCTGAACAAAAACACGATTCTTTCTATTACTGTGGAAGTTATTTAGTTATTTTTTTAAATTAAAATGCTTTAACATATAAATGTGTGGGTTATGAGAACATTTGCAGCAATGTTACATTAGAGTGTGCGGCTAGTGAGACTAGACTTGTGGAGCATTTGCATTAGTGTGGCAGCTTGTGCTTGTCCCAGCTGGAATGCTACATGCAAAAAGCAAGCCGTGATATGGATCCAGAGTTTATTTTCTAAATATATCTTTTTCAAGAATTGCTGAAAGTGAACTTGTGCCATGTTGTGTGTCTTTTGCACTTGTCACTCCGTACAAGCACTTTGTGTTATCTTTAGGGAATTCTATGTTTCTTCATACTGGTGACCTTGTACAACTGCTTACCAATCAGATAAATGTTTAACACTGAAAAGAAACCCTTAGAGAAAACATGTCATATTAATACTTCCTGAACTGTTGTATTTCAAAATGAATAAAGCGACATTGGGGGGACACCTAGAACATGTATTCTTCAGTAGTGGTGCTGCCGTAAAGACCAAAATATATACATAATACAGACTAAGGAACAGCGCACAAAAAACCTACAAAAATAGTTTAAATTTTTACAAGGCAACTTAAAATCACCTATCTTAGCAAAAATATACAGGGTTTCAGTTCCACCATATGGCCATATTGTGCTAAGCCCACCACTACGTTACAGTACCACAATATCGAAGGGTCCTACACTAATTTTAATATGGTAGATTAACATGCCAACTGCAATACTTACTGTTTAAACTGAGACTCTTCTCAAATTCATGCTTTCCTGTGATCACCTCTAAAGAGGCACCTTTAGTGGAAGAGTGGAGTGCTCAACTCAAAATAAATCTGTTCCTTAATCTGTATTTTGTATAAATTGTGGTCTTTACATCAGCACCACTACTGAGACATGCTTTTTCTGGGTTTTCCCCCAATTCCCCTTTTTTTATGCTAATTTGGAATCCAGACCAGGTCCCTTTTGGGTTTAGACCCCACCCGTCCACTATAGGTGCCTTTGGATGTGACCACAGGAAACATTTGAAGAGTGCCTCTGGAAGTAATCTAAGCAGTACGTATTGGGGTACTGTGACATAGTGGTGTGGATGCCAGGAGCAATCAATGGATAAAACAGAACATTTATGCCATACTTACCGATATTTTCTTTTCCCGGATATATGCCATGGCAGCACTATGTATGGGTATAGCTCCTCCCCTTCTCAATTGGACAGGAACACCTCCTAAATAAAAAAGACTCCCCCCTATACCCCCTCAGTCTTAGTTTAAAGGCACGAAACAACACATGATTTCAGAAGAGGGTGGGATCACAGGGCTGCCATGGCATATATCCGGGAAAAGAAAATATCGGTTAGTATGGCATAAATTTTCTGTTTTCCCCGGATATATCCATGGCAGCACTACGTATGGGTTATACCCAAGCTGAAAGGAGTAAGGGAGGGAGAATAATAACCACAACGCATAAATCCATGCAAATACGGTTTATTGATCCATAAACTATAAGGACTGAGGGAGTATAGGGGGGAGTCTCTTTTATTTAGTAAGTGTTCCTGTCCACTTGAGAAGGGGAGGAGCTATACCCATACATAGTGCTGCCATGGATATATCCGGGGAACTAATATTCCTTAAATCTAGTATATGAGACTCAAAGGGAATTGCAATGTTAGAAGATATGGAAAGTGAGTTTCAGATTCTAACTGTTCCTGAAGGCAGTAATGGGGGATAAACCAAGAGTTGGGTATAAAAGAAATACTACAATCAAAACTGTTTAGCCCTCAGAAAACTCAGGAATCTTAAAACTACAAGTAGACAGTACATTTTAATATGAAATGTATGTACCCATGTGTGAGAAAAGGATGTAAAATGTGTGTTTATGTGTATTACTAGAGGTAATAAACAAGGTAAAGGATATACTATAGATAGTTTTATCAAATGCAATAGCAAATTTGTAGTTTATGTTGGGCTGTGCACTATAATGTTAACTATATCAACCATTTTATACACTTTATAAATCAAACAAACTAAACTTAATTTTGTTAAATTCTACTTAGAATATACAAACCATAAAGTGTGATAACCAGGGTATTATAAAGTGTGTCATTTTTGATGTTTATTATCTTCAACCAGATAATATATATCAACTAATACTGGAAAAGTGCAGATACTGATCTGATCTGAATTAGTAGGTAGGACAACTCAACCACTGCATTAGTGTTTGCCTGGTCATTGTGGCACTTCACGTCAGCATTCTAATGAAATAAATACTTATCCTCTTACATTCTATTGGGTTAGCTCACTAATCAGTGTATTGCAGTAGTTACAAAATTAAAGAAGAAATGACAGATTTTGAAACATTCTCTAATGTAGTTAAGGAGGTTATCTTGTGTTTTTTTTTTCATTTTTTTTTTTCATTATACATATGATTTATTCGAGATTTTATTGTATTTCTTGTAGAACTGTAAACGGGTTCAAGTTAATTATTACAGACAAATATCTATTTTAGAATCCATTTCTGGTGTGACCGTAGGAAAGAAATGCTCACAGACCCCTTGGATATTTGTAAGGATTCTGTTGCTGTGTTTGAGAATGCAGATTTCTAAATTGCCAACAGAAAACACACGTTATATTTATGTGTGAACATAATGTCAGATACAGTAAATACAGTTAATTGAGTAATACCAGGCTTTCTTCTTAAGGTGAGTTCCAAACGTCTAGTATTTAAGCTCCAACTCCTCTGTCTAAATCAGGACTGCACGTTTGGAGCATGTCTTGGATGCTGTAAGAGGCATTGTCTCTCTCTTTTTTTTTTTAATTCTTTTTTTTTGCAGTGCCAAGTTAGGCATACAGGCTTGCATGAACATTGGAAAGATTGACTGCAGTAGAAAGCACAGAGATGTAATATACAATGTCAAGAAAAGTTGCACTGTTTTTTGTAAAGACATGGTAAATTAGTGAATGTCAAATGGTAGAACAAACAATCTGATAAGAACTAAGCTGAATCTAGTGACAACATAAATAATAACACAATATTAAATGTCCTCCAGGGAGCATATGCTTGGGGATTCATCCAACAAACTGCTTAGTTTGAATATAAGAGAACAAGAGTAGGTTAATGCATAGAAGTGAGAGTCATAGATAAAATGCATTAGGGCAGATCATATTCATTGGCATTGGCAGCAATAGCTTTTTGAGACAAAAAGAGCACTTCTCGGATCATGCTAAGGGCATATATACATGCAAGCTGAGCTGAATGGCCCCTCAGCGCCCCACTTCCCCCCAAGCCCCTGGTTTGGTTAAGCATGTTAGTGATGTATTCCCAGCATAACAGCAAACCTGGCCTGTTCTGTTCAACCAGTCCCAAGTCACAGCACAGGCCCATCTTTTGCACCCTTGGTCTAGCGCTATCAGGAGCTGACATCTGAATTCTTGCAAGGGGTGCTCCTCCTGGGTGTCAGGCAATAATGTAGGGTTCTGTCTCTTCAAGGCTCGAGGCCCAGGTGAGTGGACGCTTGTATGTTGGTGCTGGGAAGTAGGTGTGACAGCCGAGGGTCCTTCTGTTGGACTATCAAATTCGTGGTGTAGGGGGCCGCTGCAGCCCAGCCCCTAGAGCAGAGGTCTTTTGTTTCCTCTCTGCTGCTTTCGATGCTCCAGTGGGGACCGGGATAACCCCCACCAGTCCAAAGGGGGGGGAGAAGGATAGCAAACGCTTCACAGAGACAGTATGTGGAAGCCAGGGAAGAAAATCTGGGCAGCCGTCCGCCCCGCTCCTTCTTCAGAATAAGCCGCAGACTTCAACGTTTTCAGCCGCCCTCATGGGCTTTAAAAACTCCCGATCTTGAAGTCTGCTGCAGCACCAGCAACCACTGGTCCACTATGTTGCAATTTTTGGCCTCAGATTTGGCGTATGAGCCGCAAATCTCAGCTTAGAAGTCTGAGTCCCTCAGGAGCCTCTCCTGCATGCCTCCTGTTTCTTATTTTATTTATTTTATAAGTTATAGCTTAGCTTTGGGATGATGTCTAGGGTCTGGGTTTGAAACTTGTCCAAAATTCCTTGTAGAATCACAAAAATGCTTGTTAAATGTTAGTGTCTGAACAGTGTTTATATGCATTTTGCATTGTTAATCATGTCCTTCCTCAGGCTGTCTTTGAGCACCAATCAGTATTACTATTGACAAAACGTGATATATTTATTGTACAAAATATTAACAGAACACATGGTGGAGATGGCCTGGTTTATACCTTGCCTTCATTTTAGTGATCGGATGAATATGTGAATATGGAGGTAGATCGATATGCAGGTATATAGACTGCTGGATGGTATATATGGTAGATCATTAATTATGTTAAAACAATTTTTTACAAATAACAACCTGCCCAAGTCCATTTGTTTTCAATCTATAAACTATAAATGGATTCCAAGTTTGTAATACCATTAAGTCA
Organism: Pelobates cultripes; assembly: GCA_933207985.1. NCBI lineage: Eukaryota > Metazoa > Chordata > Amphibia > Anura > Pelobatidae > Pelobates > Pelobates cultripes. The sequence continues at coordinate 33,816,690 of OW240915.1, forward strand.
TGTTTTCTTTATTTGTATGGAATGAATAAATAAATCGTTTATTTAGTAAATGGAAACTGAATCACTGCGTTTTTAGTTACCATCTCTCTTTTTTATATCTTCGCTTAGATAATCCACAGAGCCTTAAAAAAGGAGCATTTAGCATCTCTGAAATACACAGGTGCCGGATTAGTCTTTTATCACTGTCCAGTTTATTCCTCTGAAGTTTGTTTGTTTTTTTCTTCGTTTTTTTCCCCTAGTGTCTTGGGATTGTGAATTGCTGGTGTTCGACAGACTTGCTGATTCCTTTTGTTCCACCCACTCACATTTGCAGGCATCCTAACTCGGCTTTGAAAAAGTAGTGATGGCCCATGTTAAATATGCTCATCAATACAATTTATTGTTGGTAAATTGGTGACAGGATCAAGCTGCCTTGCATTAATGAATTGTTCATTGGCAAGACATGCTTTCCGCATCCTACCAGCCTAATGAATATGTTAATCTAGATTATCCCAAGTGATGGGAAAAGCACTTAACAAGAGTTACTGTTTTCTACAAGTGCTGGCTGTTGTGGTTCATTGAAACACAACTGTTTTATAAACCATTTTTATAGTCATCAAGTGTTAACCATGCAGTGTTTATGGCAACTCGGATTTTTCATTTGCTTTGATTATTTCTCATTTCTATAGCTAATGTGTCTTTCACACAGACCAGGTGCAAGTTGTTTGCGTTTGCTCATAGGAAATATTTGCCACACCATTATAATGAGTATATAACACTTATTATGAAATGCTTACAGCCATCATCTAACAAAGTTATCACATTATTGATATAGGGCAAAGCAAATATATTTTAAAGATAGAAACATGTCTACTCAACATTGTGTCTCTGTAGACTATTTCCTTTTTGTCTTACTGTGATGCTTAAAATATTGGGGACATTTTTCCTGTACCTGTTGTGCGGTCGTTGACAAGGAATTCTGTGATTTGGTCCATACAGCAATTTTTTGTTTTATTTTAGGATTCTTCCTTAATTTGGAGATTGAGACTGCAACTAGATGCAGTGATACTGCCAGACAACCTTTTTTGGGGGAAAGGTCTGGTGTTTGAGAGCATAACATTTTCTGAACATGTTTTCTTTTTAAGATTACACACATTAGTGCAGTGTCCCCTTTCCCAAAATTACTTTATGGGATCACCTTATGGATGTGTTTCTAACCCATTCTGATGGGAATAAAAACAGTATGATATCCTATAGTGAGCTATCGAAATTAAAATTGCTATTTTATTTTTTGTTATTTGTAACTTTAACACAGTGTGGTGATGTATCAATCATTGTACCTTCATCATCCATGCCTTTTGAGAACCAGTACACAAAAATGAAATCATCACCCTGTTAGTTTGTTGTTATTTTTAATTTGTTTACATTCCTTTACTTTATCAATTTAACATGCAGGACTCATTTTCATGCTTGTCATCCTTTCCTTTATACAAAAAAAAAATATATATATATATATATATATATATATTTATATAACAAAAACAAGAAAGCTTGGCACTCCTCCCTTAAAGAAAAAATCAATACTTTGATGCCTAGCTGCAAATCCCGCGTGAATCCATAGTCAAAGAGGTATGAGGGAGCACACTAGGTCTTAAAATTAGTGCAAAAAAATATTTATTGTATTTATAGAAAATAAGTATATACACAGTTAATGTATTTTCTATAAATACAATAAATATTTTTTTGCACCAATTTTAAGACCCAGTGTGCTCCCTCATACCTCTTTGACTCTATATATAAATGGTATAGGTTCTCTTTGTAATGGCACAAGTGAACAAAAACATTTAAAAAGCTAAGTACTAATCTAAGGGCACGCTACTGGTTTTCGCTAAGCTTTTGCATATATATATATATTATGACTACTAGACATTGTCAAGTGAGCATTTGCTCTGGCAAGTAGAATTTTAGTCCTGCCAAGTATAATATAGCTTGGATGAATACCTGCGTAGAACTTCACATTTTTAGAAAAACAGAGAGTATGAGAACCCTGAGGCAAAAGCTTAGCGAAAACCAGTAGCGTGCCCTTACATTAGTACTTAGCTTTTTAAATGTTTTTGTTCACTTGTGCCATTACAAAGAGAACCTATACCATTTGCATATCAAACTGGTCCCACTCATAAGGGCAGTCCAGAACCAAACTACCGGCATGTCCTCTCTGCACGAGAGATGCAGTAACCCTGGAAGATCGTTTCTGCCTCATTTTGGGCTTCATCAGTGAAATGTAGCTGATTCCCCTCTAGACTCAGGGAGCCCGGGGACCACAAGTGGATTACCCTTTTAGTTTAGGGAGAGCCCAACAAATATATATATATATTTATATATATAAAATCCAAAATAAAAAGGGTGCACCCCAAGGGAATTTAAGTGAATGAACTTGATATAATTTATTTCATATAAGCGAAAAAGATACACATAGTCCCGATCGACGTTTCGACCCCTATACGGGTCGTTCTCAAGATCTTGAGAAAGACCCGTATAGAGATCGAGACTGTGTGTATCTTTTGCTAACATGCAATAAATTATATCAAGTTTATTCACTAAATTCTCTTGGGGTGCACCCTTTTTATTTTGGATTAGCTACTAAACGCGGATAGCACCGAGGTAAAAAAATCTGTCTTTATATTTTAAAGGGGAGTGCCAAGCCTTTGTTTTATATATATATATTTATTTATATTTTCTCATTTTCAGTGTTGCAAATGTCCTCATACCCCCATTTACTGCAGTATCAAAATGATCATGAAAAGTGGCTTCAAATGAAACACAAGAATAAGACACATCCATAGATTAATCTACTGTTAACCATTTAATTTATTTCTTTATTATGTGCATTAAACTATAAATAACATATATGAATATTTCACAAGCAAAATTTACAATCTCAACCCCATCAAAAAAGCAATTAAAACTAATTTCTAATGTATGACACACTGCTTGGCCTGATCAATACTGATTCATTTTTAGTATGGAGAAATCACAATTATAATACGAGAGTCCCATTCAAACAATAACACACCAAACAAGATTTTAATGTCGGCAGCATCTATCCATTATCAGGCTGCACTGTGTAAACACTTTCCATGTCCCGCTATCATTCTTTTGTATGCTGTTTGCTTTGAACAAGCCATCCCAGTGTTAGTGAGTGGGTAACTATAAATATAATTCTATCTGCACCTATCTCATCTGATATTTATACAGCTCACTTGAAATGAGATTTGTTTTACAATTTACCCTTTTCCTGGTTTAAAGATATTTAAAATAAATAATAATTGAAAAGCAGCCACTGTATTAACCATTAAAGATCCTTGTGTATTGTTAGCACACATTTTCTTCCTTGTTTGCATTATGGTACTTATTGAATGAGAAGCACACATACACCTGCACCTTATTCAGGGCTTGGGCAAAGGCTTATATTTAAAGAGCCTGTTTGCACACAGTTCTAAAGCGTAGTGTGTTAGTAATAAGGTTACAGTTATTACTTAATATTGTTTAACCATGTGCATGGATTATTAAATATAGGTCCTATTCGGAAATGCTCGTTTAAGGTACATCTTTAGGAAAAATAAATCTGTCACTCAAAGTTTATCTGTCCTTCAAAAATTACATGTTGGTTCTTAACCCTTTTACTACCGAGCACTTTTTCATTGCTCAAAAAAATATTAGCATAACAACAGATGGTTAGCTAGCATATACATATTTCACAACAATGGAATCAAAGTTATCTTTACTTTGGAGTTTCATGTATCATAAAGGGTTAATATTTTCTGTAAGGAAGCACTGCTTGTCTCTTTATTACACATGCATACACCTATTGTATCTTTCCCCAGTGAGGAGAGAACAATTGTATATGCAGCAAGAATTGTAGCCTAAGAGAGTTTAAAAGCCCCGTGTTTGCTCCTGTCAATATGAAGCCAGTACCGATGAGAGGCTGCATTGCAAAGGGAGCAGAATGTGTCAGAAAGTCACTCGACAAAGTGACAGCTTGAAATGAAAAGTAGCAGGGTTCAATCTACGCTACGACAGAGTTGAAAGTTCATCGTTTAGTAGATTCACACTTCAAAGCTAAACCATCGTCCCCACTGCCATTCTGTTTCTTCTATGAATGGGATAGTGGCTGTGTGTCGCTTTTAATAATTCTTTGTTTTCCTAATTTTTTGGAAACATTTGAATAATAGCGTATGCTATGAGTGATGCAGCATCTCAAAGGGAAGATATTGCAACAGATCTGTGTCTGCCTACTTATTTTCTGAAAGAGCGCCTCTGATGGGTCATTTTATTTTATATTTTTGCTTTTCAAAATGTTGTGTTGTTTTGTCAGGGCCAACAAAGCTGTAACAAGCTAGCCGTTTTAAAAGATTGCTCATTATGAGTATGCCAAAAAGCCTCATTTATTTTTTCTTGATTGTTAGAGGCATACTGTATTTGCACTGGTGGTTAAATTTACTTTTATGTATTTTTGACTCTATTAATTAAGTAGATATATTGGTTACCAATTGATATATGAACTTATCAGAGCACAAAGTCTTTTGCAATAGCGCCACAAATTTACAATGGCTTTTTATGTCTCAAATTTACTTTGTGTAAACAAATATAAGCATGTTTATTGCATTTCTCAGTCTCTCTGTAATCATTCACATCAATTGAGGTAGCAATGGGTCCCTTATAAACCATAAAATCACTTTGCTTATGTCCCTATAAAAACAAAATCTGTCTCTTTTATCACTTGATGTATAACATAGAAAAGATTGTATTAATTAAAAAAAAACAATCCTTTTCATCTCCAACAGAGGAAAGGATGTTTTACAGTATATAAACAATGAGGAATTCTCTGCCCTGATAGGTTGATTCCTGGAATCTATGGGTTTACTCACCATTTAGTAGGCTCTCAGCAGGCTATTGCCCGGCCTTCAATGATAATACGGTGGAGGAGTTATGCTTCCTTCTCGCACTATACCAGCTCATAACAGGAATTGAGGCAGTGATTGCTTGAGAGCACTCAGCTGACACTCTCAGCCTATCAAGGCCCACTACCCTTGGTATGGTATGATATGGAGCATAGCTCTGCCTCCATAATTTTATCATTGGAGATCAGGCTGAAAAATGCTAGAAACTGTGAATCTAAGCAGTGAGTATTATATTCTTCTTCTTATTCTTCTTCTTATTATTATTATTATTATTCACAGCGCTGTATGGTATTATAAGAGGGTGAGATTTAACAGTAAATTAGACAATTACAAAATGTTACAGGAACAGTAGGTTGATGAGGACCCTGCTCAAACTAGCTTACAGACTTAAGGGGGTGGGGTATAAAAACATGATAGGGTATCAAGGGGACAGCAAACAAACAAGGTGGGAAGTAAGAGTGGAGAGTAGCCCTTGAGGAGAGAGCGAGAGACAGGTTTGTAAGATAGAAGTTACTCTGGGAGGCTATAAGCTTTTCTGAAAAGATGGATTGTGAGGGACTTCTTAAATGATTGAAGACAAGGGGAGAGCCTGATGGGGGTAGGCAGGCTGTTCCAAAGGAAAGGAAACACCCATGAGAAGTCCTGCTAGCGCAAATTAACAGTAAGGGTGTGAGCAGCGTACAGGAGAAGGTCACTGGCAGAGCAGAAACACAGAGAAGGTGCATACCTATGGATCAGTGAAGAAATATAACAGGGGCTAGAGTTGGTTAGAGCTTTATAGGTAAGGGTAAGTATTTTGAATTGACACAGAAGCCTGTGTGAGAATCGACAGAGGGGCGAGGTGTGAGAGGAGCAGCAAGAGAGAAAGATATGCCTGGCGGCAGCATTCATGACAAACCGTGGCAAGACAGTACTGAGGAAACTGGTTAGTAGGGAATTACAGTAATCGATGCAAGAAATTACCAGAACATGAACAAGCTCCCCGAGGTGTGTTGATTAAGGGCAGACACGGGCAATGTTTCTGGGGTGGAATTGATAGATTTTAGCTACAGACTGGACATGAGTCACAAAGATGAGGCCAGAATCAAAGATCACACTAAGATATCGACCTTGCATAGACAGGTTGATGCAGGTACCATCAACCAGCCTCGAGAGCAAGAGAGAAGGGTCAGTATTGCTGGGAGGAAGCTCAGTTTTAGAGAGAGTTGCGTTTCAGAAACCAGGAGGACATCCAGTTAGAGATGGAAGAAAGGCAAGCAGTGACACATTGTAGAACAGCAGGGGAGAGATCAGGGAAGAAGAGATATATCTGCATGTCATTTGTGTACAGGTAGTAGCAGAATCCAAATTAATGAATGCGTTTTCCAAGAGAGGCAGTATAAAAAGAGAAAAAAAGGGGACCAAGAACAGAGCCTTGGGGGACTCCAAACGAGACAGGACGAGAGAAGGAGATTTCATTGGAAAAGGAGACACTGAATGAACATTGGGTGAGATAGGAGAAGAACCACGAGATGACAGTGTCACAGAGACCAAGGGATTGAAAAGTTTGGAGAAGGAGGACAGGATCTGTAGGAATGTGCATGGGCAAAAAATTTGATTCGGTTCGCAATTTCGAAATTCAGGACTTCAGCTATTCGGCCTAACCCTAACCCCAGGGCTCGAATCCTGCAGGAACATGTGTGAACAACGTTCCTGCACTTTTTTCACAAAATGCAAAATCTGCCGCCCCCAAATGCCCCCCGTGTTTCCCCTGTAATGGAGGGGCCACCTGATGGACCGATTGGGGAAGGGGAGGACACGAGGGAGGGGGTCACTATAGGGAATTATAGTGCCAGGAAAACAGCTTTGTTTTCCTGGCACTATAGTATTTCTTTAAAAGGAGCAGAAAAGGGTGGAGTCTAAAGAGGAAGGAGTGGGTTCATAATCAGGAAGAGGTGCGCCCTTGACAGGAAGGGGTGGTAAATTTAGATTAGGGGAGTGCCCAGATTTAGTCATGCCTAAGGCAGCACAAAATTAAAATACACCACTGTGTGAGTTTCTGAGTATGTATGTATGTGTGTCTGTGTTTACCTGTCAGTGTGTGTGTGTGCACGTGTTGATATATGCATACGAGTTTATTTTTTTGGGTGGGGGGGGTGTGGATCTTGGGTGAGTTCCCACACATTTTTCCCCAGAACTTGACCCCTGCCTGTTGACCCTAACACTACTCCTAACCCTACCCTAGCCCCTAACCCTACCCCAACCCCAATCCTACCCCTACCCTTTTTGCCACTTTTCAGAAGCCTGAAGCACTTCGGAAATTTGGCAATTCGGTTCGGCACTTCGGAAATTTGGCAATTCGGTTCGGCACTTCGGAAATTTGGAAATTCGGTTTAGCACTTGCAAAATTCGGCACTTTGACACTTTGGAAATTTGGCACTTTGGACATTCAGAAGCATCTGAATTTCCATTCGGACCAAACCGAATTGCACATGTCTGATGATTAACAATGTCAAAGACGGCAGAGAAGTCAAGAAGAATTAGTATAGAGAAGGGACCTTTGGATTTAGCCGCAATTAGATAATTTGTAACTTTAGTCAGATCGGTCTCAGTAGAGTGGAGGGGCGGAAGCCAGATTGAAGAGGGTTGAGGAGCGAGTTGGAATTGAGGAAGCAAACCAAACGGGTAAACACAAGTCTTTCTAGGAAAAAGGGAGCAAGCATATGGGACAAGAGTTGGAATGGGAAGACAGGTCAAGAGATGGCTTTTTTAGGAGAGGTACAACACTAAGGGGAGCAGGGACAATGCCAGAAGAAAGAGTAGTTGAAGATTGTTAAGACATGGGCATATTTATCTGGTAAGGTGAGATGGGATGGGCTTAAGCAGACAAGTGTTGGCACAAGAGGTAAGGAGAAGTCTTGTTCAGTAGCCATAGAGATAATGATAGATTGTTCAAGTGCGGTTGAGACATCTCAGCAGATGAGAAAATTACTTAGTGGGATTTTTCTTTTGACTGTGGAATCATTGAATTGTAATTTCTGGTACTGAAATGTTTATTTCAGAATTTATATAATGATTGACATAGAGAAGGGGTAGGCATTGGCACTCCAGATGTTGTGAACTTCATCTCCCATAGCCATAATGCTGGCAACAGGCGGTATGTAGTCCACAGCATCTGAAGTTTTGTCTACCCCTGGCATAGAGTAAGTGAACATCTGATCTGCAACAATGCATATTTTCCCTCCCACCCTACCCCTCGCCCACCCACCCCATGGTCATTTTCTCATTTATAGATAGTCTCCCACACAACTTTCAATCTACTGAAATGACAGGTGCAACCACTGATCAGCACACCCTTTCAATCTCTTAACCCTATAGAACACATACCCTCTCTCACTACAAATAGATATCACACACCAAAACCATATACTTCTATTTAAAAAAAATTTTTCCTCACAATTTCTGTTTCATTTACAACTACACACCTTATACCACTAACATGAATCCTAATATAACCATACTGTTATTCTTAATAACCCTTTTCTCAATCCAATTTTGTTCACACAACTACCAGCATAAGCACACACCTCAAACTGGAACACAAATTATAATACATCATGGCCTGCTCTGTTCCTTTAACTTATCTGCTGAGTGCTGGTGGAGAGTTATACAAAATAGCCCTCCTACCCCAAACTCACAAAATTATAAATTATCCCATTCACTATATGGCCAAACAAAGATGATGTCCAAATTCCTACTCCTTATGTTACTTGCCCTTGCAAATGATGTGGAGTCTAACCCTGGTCCCCCAGCTAATTCTAGTCCTAATCTCCCCACTAAAAAAGGCCTCTCTTTTGTGCACTGCAACATCCGTAGTTTACTCCCTAAACTGGATGCACTGCAAGCCTGGTGTTCCCATTACAAACCAAAAATCATAGTGCTCTCAGAATCATGGTTAACGGCTAAAATACCAGGCACCGCCATTGCAATACAGGGTTATTCATGTTTTAGAATTGACAGAGCAAAGAGAGGAGGAGGCATTGTTATTTATGTTGACAATTCCATAAAGTTTACCCCTTTACAAAACCTTAGTCCTCCTGCCATCTTTGATTTCCTTTCTGGCACAATTGAGATCCCGTGCAGTAAATCCATCATTGTTGCAGGAATCTACCGCCCACCTAGCTCCCCTGTGCATTCCCTTTCTGACATAGCCCATCTCCTTAGTGAAACCATAGCTCAAAACCCAAAAAGTGAACTGTTGGTCTTTGGAGATTTTAATATTGATTGGCTGAACCCTAAAAATAATAGTTCTTGCACGCTGTTTAAGACTTTGCAGCTAACGCAATTAATCTCCTCCCCAACTCGCATAAACATTAAAAGCCATAAACATACCCTGCTAGATTGGATTCTCTCCACTTCTCCTGATAGAATCCAGGAGGTTGGTGTTCTCCCCAACACGTTCAGTGATCACTGTTTAGTGTACTGCGTGCGCAAAATAAAGGCTATTAAATCCTCTCCCAAGGTTAAAATAACTAGGTCCTTCAAAAAATTTAATCTTGAATCCTTTTTAAATGACATCAAGAATCTCTCATGGCACAGATTAAACATTATCCCAGATCTAGACTGTGCTGTTGAATACTTTCAGTCTGAACTCCTTCAAATCTGGAATTTGCATGCCCCGCTGCGTAAGGTGAGGGTAAAAGGAGCGCATATGAACTGGATCACAGCTGACCTCATCCAAATGTACCAGTTTCGGGATTCTTTGTGGTCAAAGTTTAAGCGTACTGGCTCTATGAATGATCACGGTGCATATAGACAATGGCGAAATATATGCACAAAACAGACAAAACTGGCCAAGGCCCAATATTTCTATGAAAATCTGAACAGTAACATCTCAAACCCTAGAAACTTTTGGAAAGTCATAAATAAACTACAAACTCCCCCAATCCACTCCCAACCCTCCACTGTCAAAGTGGGTAACCAAACCCTGCAACTTCCTTTAGATGTTGCAAATGCCTTTAACAATTATTTTGTCGGATGCTCTACTGCCCTGATTGACAAGCTAATAAATGACACGCATCCTGAAACTACAAATGTGGATCAGGCCCCACTAAATTTGCAAAGGCCCAATATAGATAAGTTTAATTTTAGACCTGTACCTGTTAGTGTCATTAAAAAACATCTTAATAATCTAAAAATGAAAAACCAGTCCGGACCTGATCAAATCCCAGCAATGCTGTTGAAGCTCAGTGCGCCGGCAATTGCTAAACCCGTCTCAACTCTAATTAACGAATCCTTGGTGTCTGGATACATACCCAAACTTTGGAAGACTGCGAGAGTAGTGCCTATCCATAAAAGTGGTGACACTACTTTGGTTTCTAACTATCGCCCAATATCATTGCTCCCGGTATTGTCAAAAATCTTAGAAAAATGTGTCCATACGCAACTTTGTGAGTACTACCAACAATTAAACTATCTGACCCCTGATCAATCGGGCTTTCGCCAGAATCACTCCACTACAACTGCCCTCCTAAAAGTTTGCAATGACATCCAAACTGGCATGGAACAAGGAGCCCTAACTGGAGCTATTTTCCTTGATTTTGCTAAGGCCTTTGACACAGTAGACCACGACATTCTACTGCACAAACTCGAAAACTCAGGTATTGGTGATCATTCTTTAAACTGGTTTCGATCGTATGTATCGGATCGCTCGCAATATGTGTCCATTTCTGACAGTGACTCCCTCCCTCTCCCAGTCACGTGTGGTGTTCCCCAGGGTTCCATTCTCGGCCCCCTACTATTTACATTATTTATAAATGATCTGCCTAATGTCTGCCAATCCTCAAATGTACACATGTACGCAGATGACACGGTAATCTATGCGAGCAAATCCCAATCTACCGCAACTTGAGGCTTTGCTCCAAGACCAGTTTACAGAGGTAGAAAAGTGGATCGCAAAAAACAAACTCTTCCTGAACACTGACAAAACTGTCACAATGATCTTTGGAACAGTACCTAAATTGCACAAATTACACAATCCCCACCTATCCATCAAAACAAATTCAAATGGCACACTGACCGCAGTCCACTCTTTCAAATACTTGGGTATGATATTAGACCCCAATCTATCTTTTGGCCTGCACATAGAAAAGCTTGCATCTAAACTTTATCCAAAATTAGGTGCCCTGTACAGAAACAAAGCCTGCCTAAGCCCTACAGTAAAGGAAAAGATTGTACAGCAAATGCTGATGCCAATCATTGATTATGGGGATGTAGTATATGCGTCTGCATCGCGATCCCACATTAATAAACTCAACACATTGTATAACTCGTTCTGCCGATTTGTGCTACAATGTAATTACAGGACCCATCATTGTGACATGCTAAAGGAACTAAACTGGCTGTCGCTGGAATCCAGACGCACCCTTCATCTTTCCAGCCTTGTTTTTAAGAGCTTCTCTGGGAAACTCCCACCCTACCTGAACAAAATGCTTTCCTTAGCTGTTCCCACTTTCTATAAGCTCCGATCCAGTACAAGCACTTTACTTAGTCTACCTCAATACAAAAAGAAAGCGGCCCGATCCTCCTTCTCCTACAGAGCGCCGCAATTGTGGAACGACCTCCCGCACAATTTAAAATCTTCCCTAAGCCTAAAGTCATTTAAGAGATCCCTCTCTACATACCTCAAAACAGAATGCACGTGTCATGGTTGATTATATATTTCCTGCCTGTTCTATGTTAAATTTTGTATATATTGTGTATTAATATTGTTTTTGTATTTTGTTGTACCTAATGTAACAATGCAATGATTTGTGGACCCAGGACATACTTGAAAACGAGAGAAATCTCAATGTATCTTTCCTGGTAAAATATTTTATAAATAAATAAAAATAAATAAAAGAAGAATGTGCACAATGTCTACGTAACATGTACCTTGTAAGGTGCTCTAGAGATCAGTTGTTTTCCAAGGAACTAGGACTACTAGGACTACCCAGAGCTGAAATATTGAGGTTTATATAAATCCCGGTATAACCAAAACGTGTGGTGCACCATGACAATGATGGCCACGGTGGTTTAACCAAGTACAATAAAAAGCAGGTGGTGATTTGCATACCTCCGAAATGTGCCTATTTAGTAGGAACAGTCCCTGATTTGAGCCCAAGTCCCTCTTTTCCATATTGTTGGTGTGTGAGTGTATATCAAAGCTCTACAGAGATAATGCTATACAATAAAATGTGTTTAGAAATCAGTATTATAATTTTAGTTTATGAATTTATAGTAAAATCCCCTAAAATGTCCCACACCTAGACACCTAAAATTAAAGTGTCCCTTTTTGTCTTTTAAAAATGTTGGGAGGTATGTTGCAATACCAATACATAAAGGTAGTCACTCAACTAAAAAACAAAACAAAAATAAGAATAATTATGAAAATATAAACTGGTCGAGCAACTTATGCTGGACCACTTCATATGGAATAACTGAACTAGCAAAAATAATAACTTGCCAGAATACACAAAGTTATGTCCATTTAAAGGCACCTGCTTTCTATAAATGGTTTATAGTGCACTTTAAATCTAAAAAAAGGGATGCAAGTCCAATGGCAATTTTGGTGCCAGTGGAAAAACTGATAAAGAATGGAAAAGCTGCAAGTGATAAGATTTGATTAATGAAGGCTAAATTCACATCCCAGTCTAAGAGTAACAATGTGTAAAAGGAGAGGTAATCTTTGGAAAGACATCCCTTAGGTTTAGCAGATTAATGTAGAGAGCGTTTTTGAAGCTTTTTACATTAATAGAAAAAAAATGCATTGATTTGTCACAGGTGAAACAATCAGTTGGATTTGTACAACAAAGAATACATGTACTTTGCCTTACAACAATCTGGTGATGTGTGCGTCCTATTCTGACCACAGCTGAATAGTATATTTTACTCCCAAATATAACCTCTCCCTTCAACAAACAGAGTGTTACACTGTGTTGCTGTTATGTAGATTTAACCTGGTTTTATCAAATCACACCACTCATGCCATTTTTTTTATGGTGTTTAATCATTATATTGGATTCCCAGTTGCTGCTAGAGTAGATATTGTCTATTGAATGTTTTTCAGGCACCTCACTGTGCTTTTTTCATTTTGTTGAATAAAAAAAAATAAAAAAATTATAAAATCAAATATGTATCATTGCATAATGTAATACTCTGGTATTTTGTCGTCAAGAGATGACCGAGAGAAAGTCATTTCGGACTGCCCTTTCTTAATTTAAAATTCATTTTAGTTTAAACATTACATTTACTTGCTATTATTCTTTGAGTCGTGTATTCACCTGGTTCTGTTTATTACAGAATTGTGTTGTGACAAAACTATATACTGTATTCCCCAAGTTACTTTCCCTGCATTCGGTAGATAAATCTACCGAACACCGACCACCCCCCTGGCTCATTAAGTTCAAAGAAACCACAGACTAAGTGCTCTCTCTGTGTGACCGCCGTTCGTATAACCAAACGCCACATGCTGGAGAAAACGGTGGCCATCTTGTCGCACGAAAGCAGGCAGCGGGACTTGGTCGTCGAGTGTCTGGAACTCTAAGTCAGACACTTGACCTCGCGAACGCTGGCCAAACTTCACGAACGCCTGCTTCTTTCCACGACAAACCAGGAGAGCGCGATAGGTTTGTTCGTATGAACAAGGCGAACAAACGCTGCCTATGAGCCAGGGGAACCGTTCATCTTTTTGTTTGTTTTGGAACTCCCAAAATTGCCAGACCGCTATCACTATCTCTGGAACAGATTTGGGCAGGCGCCTGAGGTGCGGTAGTTCAAAACTTTAACAGGTGTCGATTTGGCTGTATTCGTGGGATCTAAAGCTCTTTGGACAACTTGGGAGCTCAGATCCAGGCTATCCGGGGATATAATATTTGTGGGGGTTCCTTTATGTTTTATATGTATTTAAGATTTGTAATACTTTATGTTTTTATGCAAAGTAATGCGGACTCAAAAGAATGGCCGTGTTGTGGGAGTGTCCTGGGCTTGTTTAACTGTATCCCTGTTGTGTATAAAAGTGGGCCATCTGGCCCTAACAAAACATTCCTGTTGTACCCTTCATTAAGTCTCGACTGATGTTTGGGTATGTGACTGACGAACCACTGGATTTTCCTTATGCAACTTGGATTTCGGGAACGGACGAATCAGTACTCCAGGCGAACGGGCTATAATCACCAAGTCCCTAGCCTTTCGGGAGCATACGAACGAACGGGTATACAAAATACCAAGCGTTCGTTACATGTGTAAATGTAATTTTAGATTTCATCAATAAGTGTAAATAATCTGAAAATGTTGAAGGGATAGTAATCAGAAAAGTCAAACTTGCATTCAATGATATGCTTTACTAAGGAAGTAAGAACAACTATTTAAATGTAACAAAATGGGTTTATGCAAAATAAAAGTTATATGGTGTTTAAACACCATAGTGCATTTCCACCTTACCTCCAACACAGACGCTGCTGCCATCATGATGGATTTGTGGGTGTTACTCCTTTATTCCCTACGTTGATTTGCCTAGCCTAAGAATGTAGGTTTTATTATGGAGGTGCACCCATATTTTATAGACACTAGCTTCATATAGTTCTCATATTTCTTCCTCTGGCAATACGTGACGTGCACTGCAAAGGGCTTGAAAACTTATCTCGTGCACAGAGCTTCTTTTAGCTCCATTGCGTTAAACCCTGTACTACATGTCCAGCTTATTGGCGGAGAGAGTAAATTGAGCACACTTAGTGAGTTAAGCCCTGCATCACCTGGAGGAGGTGACCGGTGGCCTGCAGACTTCAGGTAAGTTGTTGAATCATTTGCAATAAGGGAGGCCATGACACTTGACATCATTACTACTACAGTGCTCGGTTGTGGTTATGAAGCTCGGAGGGTTCCTTTAAGCAATGTGCATCTTGCCGTCACTCAAAATTGTTAGAACATATTCCCTTAAGCCTCTGCTGGAAGGATAATTTTTAGAGGGGAACTTATCGAACAGCCAAGGACTGTGCCCATATGTCAAAATATAACCTTTCCTCACGAATGGATCAAGACCTTTTGTCTTAAACAGGGAATTGTGACATACTAAAAATAGAAAATTTTATTTAATCCACCATAATTAACTTTTCAGAAAAAAAAACTCCTCTTAAAACACTTTTCCAGTAGCTTCCCCCAGTTGTTTGTAAGGTTTAGTAACATCAGATTAGAGTGTACAGCAAACTGAACACTATAACAACCTTTTCATTCTTCACAATTCAGGGGTGGAGGCTTAGATAGGGCAATCAAGAACCTATAGTATTGTAACACCGTTAATCCTGTCAGGACAAAGGCTTAGGGAGATTCACAGATGTTTGCAGTCATCAGTAACAGGCATATTGTAAGCACCAAAACACCTTTACATTAATAAAGCTGTTTTAGTGTATGTATTTGATCTCTCCATAGAGAAAATGTGCAGTGAGACTGTAGGTCCAAGTTTCTCAACATGTGGTACTCTGTCGTACGTAAGGTATACGTCAAGACGCGGCTGGCTGGGAGAGAATGGAGGTGGAAGGAACTCTAATATTCCAGCCCTGCTGTGATGCCTGTAACTGGGTTATAAGTCACTGTGACCACAGTATAACTAAACAGTGCTCAAGGGAGCAGTGCTGGAAGCGCATAAAAATTATATAGCCTAACACTGAAGGGATCCACTCCAGCTCTTCCAAAGGTAAGGAGACTGGGTGGACTTAAATTATTTTGTGAGTTAGAGAATGTGTGTGTGTAACTTGTGTAGACATTTTTACACCCGCAGAGGTATTTCTCTGTAAAAGATTGAGAAACACTGGTGTAGGTCACATGCAGGGAATGTGTGGCTAGGACTTCTTAAACAAAGCAATCTAACGCATTAATTGCAGACAATAGAGCAGTGCAAGGGTATGCTCTATACACCAAATTACTTAAGCAAATGTTTAAGTACTTATAGTGTTACTTTAAATATAAATCATGTTTGGGAACATAGGCGTGCGCAAGGGGTGTGTCGGGTGTGCCTGGGTACACCCTAATCCCCGCGGCACGCCTATGGAGTGAGACCGGCAGGGGAGATCTCAGGATCCCCCTGTCGGGTCATGCAGAGCCGGCGCTATCCGAGCGCCAGCTCTGCTCTAAGCCTCCCTCCCCACCGACCCACATGCATGGAGGGAGGCAGGAGAGGACCCGGGGAGCTGGACCACCAGGGAAGGCAGCAAGGAAGGTTCCCCCCTCCCTACATAAGGTGAGAAGAGCGGGGGGATATTAAGTAATGTACCCCCACAATCACCCACCCACACACACACATTACACACACAGCACCCTCACACACACACACACACAGCACCCTCACACACACACACACACAGCACCCTCACACACACACACACACACAGCACCCTCCACACACACACACTTTTAGCACCCTCACACACACACAGCACCCTCACACACACACACCACACACACACACCCACACACACACACACATTACACACACATGCGGGAGGGAGGCAGGAGAGGACCCGGGGCTGGACCACCAGAGAGAGGAAGGCAACAAGGGAAAGGTTCCCCTCCTACATAAAAGGTGAGAAAAATGAGGATATTAAGAAGTAATGTACCCCACAATCACCCTTACACACACACACACGTACACACACAGCACCCTCACACACACACACACACACAGCACCCTCACACACACACACACAGCACCCTCCCACACACACACACACACAGCACCCCTCACACACACACACACACACCACCACCCTCACACACACACACACACAGCACCCTCACACACACACACACACATTACACACACAGCACCCTCACACACAGCACACTAACCGTACCCTCACACACACACAGCACACTAACCGTACCCTCACACACACACAGCACACTAACCGTACCCTCACACACACACACATCACACTAACAGCACCCTCACAAACAGGACCCTCACACACAGTACATTAACAGCACCCTCACACAGTGTGCACACACAAACCCCCTCACACACACACACCACACTAACAGCACCCTCACACAGCAGTGTATGTGTGTGTATATATATATATATTTGTGTAAGGGGCAAAATAGCCGTATATGGAGTACGGATCCCGCATAAGCTTAGGATAGTGTAAAGGGAGCAAGTCGGTTGTGGTGTGCCGATACCGACGATACGGTAGGCCTGTAAATAAAGAGGGCCCACCAAGGAGTAAGAAAGTAAAGT
Organism: Pelobates cultripes; assembly: GCA_933207985.1. Classification (NCBI taxonomy): domain Eukaryota; kingdom Metazoa; phylum Chordata; class Amphibia; order Anura; family Pelobatidae; genus Pelobates; species Pelobates cultripes. Next base: position 33,833,877 of record OW240915.1, read on the forward strand.
AACTGGAAAGAAAAGAGAAAGTGTTGAAATGAGGAGTGGGTGGGAGGGTCATTCTGATGCTGACCTCAAGCGATATGAGTCAGGTAAGGGGTGTCCCTTATATAGGGAGTGAATTAATTTAAGCCCCTCCCACAAATACAGGCAAAACTGCCTTAATACTTGTGTAAGGGGCAAAATAGCCGTATATGGAGTAAGGATCCAGCATAAGCTTAGGATAGTGTAAAGGGAGCAAGTCGGTTATGGTGTGCCGATACCGACAATACGGTAGGCCTGTAAATAAAGAGGGCAAAAATGAATAATCAAAGATTTAATACAGTCAACAAATATATACAAATTAACCAGACATTTCCTTTAATGCATTACAGTATTTAATTCCTGAAAGGATTTTGAAGGTAGGAATCTAGGACCGAAAGTGGGCACCATTTGTTGTGGGTAGGATAGTATGTTATCTCTACTGTTGGTGCATGTTGACTCATTTCGGAATGTGGTAGAGTCAATAGGTAATGATATATGTGTTTACGTACGTGGGATCGTTGAAGACCATGATCTGTCTGAGTGGTGGTGATGGTAGTGGATTCTCTGGCCTGAGAAAGGCATAAAAGGCAATGTGCATGGCTGGTAATGGCCGACTTGGTAGTATAATTGAATGGTTGTAGATCTAATAGGTCCTATAAGGATGAAAAGTTGGATGGCTATTGGTAATCTCTGAGAGGAATGTGGGGGAATGGATTCCTGAAAACCTCTGAGTATATTCTTTTCTGGTATGATAGCATGAAGTTTATGGTAGTTTTGGCCATAGGTTATCATGTGTTGTTGAATGCCTGTAAAATATATAATTAATGGTGTATGAGATAGTTTAAGTTTAAGGTGGCAAAAATAAGCAAAACTTAGGAGAAATTTTATGACACAGGTTGAGCTATGTCGTGTTCCAATGAGATTCTTTAAGCCAGGTGAAAAGCTGTGTTATGCGTTCTACAAGTATGGGACGAAAGTGCTAGGTGGGATAGTGCATGCTATGCTGCATGAGTATGTCTAATCCATGTTTTTGTCTCTGGAACGAAAGAGTGGACGTGACTGTATGGGCGGCTGTAGGAAGCGTATGATGAACATGCCTGGAATATAAATGAGACAGTTGTCGGCAGGGATGTATACCCCCGCCTGGTACATGAAAGTAAAAGAAATGTGGTAAGTGGCCAACCAAGTGAGTTCCCCAGCAATACCATGATCGTATGGATGATGAGTGGCATTTGTTGATGATATGACATGTGCTTAGTTGTCTGAGTAACAACGGATTGATGACCCTGACCATGATTTACCCCATGCCACAGCAGCTGCTACAATGGGGTAGATCTCCCAAAGGGGCTGAAGTGGTGGAAAAATTTCCAAACCTGGATGCCATGGCCAACAGCCCCAAAGCAATTGTTCCCGGTAGATCGCTGCCAAACCCGTGGTATACGCTGCGTCTGACCATCTGGTTGGAGAAGTGTCAGACAATCCAGGAAGGAACATGCTTTTACCATGCCAAGTGGTTAAGAAATCCCCCCCCCCATGTGCAGGTCTGCTGTTGCTGAGGTGTGTAGGCACCTCCTCTGATCGTCATGTTGGAAGTGTGGAAAAAAGGGGAAAGTACTCTGGATGTGAAAGCATGGCAAAATTAAGGAACCTGGTAGGGATTGTAGTTCCTTGTAGTTGTAAGTACTAAGCAGGAGGTAGTGATTGATTTAGTGGAGAATGTTCCCTATTTGTCTTGTGGTAACTTGCGTGTATGGATGCCGACTCAAGTCATATGCCCATTAATGTGATGACAGTGTCTGCGCCTTCTGTTTCTTATGGGGTACTGGGACGCCCAAGTGGTCAACCAGACTAAGCTGCCATGGGGCTTCTAGTGAAAAATATGCTTTCTTTGAGCAACAAGAAGTCTTCTAGATAGTGTATGACTGTAATGCCTCTGGATATGTTATCATAACCAGCACAGAGTATCTGCGAATAGCGATAGTAGGTTAATCTGTAGCTCGAAAGTTGAGCAGGAAAAGGATTGCCCAATTTATGCCATGTAAGTGCCAGTGTGTAGGGTA
>OW240915.1:33839095-34134662 GCA_933207985.1 Pelobates cultripes
AAGTCCATTTGTTTTCAATCTATAAACTATAAATGGATTCCAAGTTTGTAATACCATTAAGTCGTGTTTTCTTTATTTGTATGGAATGAATAAATAAATATTTTATTTAGTAAATGGAAACTGAATCACTGCGTTTTTAGTTACCATCTTTCTTTTTTATATCTTCGCTTAGATAATCCACAGAGCCTTAAAAAAGGAGCATTTAGCATCTCTGAAATACACAGGTGCCGGATTAGTCTTTTATCACTGTCCAGTTTATTCCTCTGAAGTTTGTTTGTTTTTTTCTTCGTTTTTTTCCCCTAGTGTCTTGGGATTGTGAATTGCTGGTGTTCGACAGACTTGCTGATTCCTTTTGTTCCACCCACTCACATTTGCAGGCATCCTAACTCGGCTTTGAAAAAGTAGTGATGGCCCATGTTAAATATGCTCATCAATACAATTTATTGTTGGTAAATTGGTGACAGGATCAAGCTGCCTTGCATTAATGAATTGTTCATTGGCAAGACATGCTTTCCGCATCCTACCAGCCTAATGAATATGTTAATCTAGATTATCCCAAGTGATGGGAAAAGCACTTAACAAGAGTTACTGTTTTCTACAAGTGCTGGCTGTTGTGGTTCATTGAAACACAACTGTTTTATAAACCATTTTTATAGTCATCAAGTGTTAACCATGCAGTGTTTATGGCAACTCGGATTTTTCATTTGCTTTGATTATTTCTCATTTCTATAGCTAATGTGTCTTTCACACAGACCAGGTGCAAGTTGTTTGCGTTTGCTCATAGGAAATATTTGCCACACCATTATAATGAGTATATAACACTTATTATGAAATGCTTACAGCCATCATCTAACAAAGTTATCACATTATTGATATAGGGCAAAGCAAATATATTTTAAAGATAGAAACATGTCTACTCAACATTGTGTCTCTGTAGACTATTTCCTTTTTGTCTTACTGTGATGCTTAAAATATTGGGGACATTTTTCCTGTACCTGTTGTGCGGTCGTTGACAAGGAATTCTGTGATTTGGTCCATACAGCAATTTTTTGTTTTATTTTAGGATTCTTCCTTAATTTGGAGATTGAGACTGCAACTAGATGCAGTGATACTGCCAGACAACCTTTTTTGGGGGAAAGGTCTGGTGTTTGAGAGCATAACATTTTCTGAACATGTTTTCTTTTTAAGATTACACACATTAGTGCAGTGTCCCCTTTCCCAAAATTACTTTATGGGATCACCTTATGGATGTGTTTCTAACCCATTCTGATGGGAATAAAAACAGTATGATATCCTATAGTGAGCTATCGAAATTAAAATTGCTATTTTATTTTTTGTTATTTGTAACTTTAACACAGTGTGGTGATGTATCAATCATTGTACCTTCATCATCCATGCCTTTTGAGAACCAGTACACAAAAATGAAATCATCACCCTGTTAGTTTGTTGTTATTTTTAATTTGTTTACATTCCTTTACTTTATCAATTTAACATGCAGGACTCATTTTCATGCTTGTCATCCTTTCCTTTATACAAAAAAAAAATATATATATATATATATATATATATATTTATATAACAAAAACAAGAAAGCTTGGCACTCCTCCCTTAAAGAAAAAATCAATACTTTGATGCCTAGCTGCAAATCCCGCGTGAATCCATAGTCAAAGAGGTATGAGGGAGCACACTAGGTCTTAAAATTAGTGCAAAAAAATATTTATTGTATTTATAGAAAATAAGTATATACACAGTTAATGTATTTTCTATAAATACAATAAATATTTTTTTGCACCAATTTTAAGACCCAGTGTGCTCCCTCATACCTCTTTGACTCTATATATAAATGGTATAGGTTCTCTTTGTAATGGCACAAGTGAACAAAAACATTTAAAAAGCTAAGTACTAATCTAAGGGCACGCTACTGGTTTTCGCTAAGCTTTTGCATATATATATATATTATGACTACTAGACATTGTCAAGTGAGCATTTGCTCTGGCAAGTAGAATTTTAGTCCTGCCAAGTATAATATAGCTTGGATGAATACCTGCGTAGAACTTCACATTTTTAGAAAAACAGAGAGTATGAGAACCCTGAGGCAAAAGCTTAGCGAAAACCAGTAGCGTGCCCTTACATTAGTACTTAGCTTTTTAAATGTTTTTGTTCACTTGTGCCATTACAAAGAGAACCTATACCATTTGCATATCAAACTGGTCCCACTCATAAGGGCAGTCCAGAACCAAACTACCGGCATGTCCTCTCTGCACGAGAGATGCAGTAACCCTGGAAGATCGTTTCTGCCTCATTTTGGGCTTCATCAGTGAAATGTAGCTGATTCCCCTCTAGACTCAGGGAGCCCGGGGACCACAAGTGGATTACCCTTTTAGTTTAGGGAGAGCCCAACAAATATATATATATATTTATATATATAAAATCCAAAATAAAAAGGGTGCACCCCAAGGGAATTTAAGTGAATGAACTTGATATAATTTATTTCATATAAGCGAAAAAGATACACATAGTCCCGATCGACGTTTCGACCCCTATACGGGTCGTTCTCAAGATCTTGAGAAAGACCCGTATAGAGATCGAGACTGTGTGTATCTTTTGCTAACATGCAATAAATTATATCAAGTTTATTCACTAAATTCTCTTGGGGTGCACCCTTTTTATTTTGGATTAGCTACTAAACGCGGATAGCACCGAGGTAAAAAAATCTGTCTTTATATTTTAAAGGGGAGTGCCAAGCCTTTGTTTTATATATATATATTTATTTATATTTTCTCATTTTCAGTGTTGCAAATGTCCTCATACCCCCATTTACTGCAGTATCAAAATGATCATGAAAAGTGGCTTCAAATGAAACACAAGAATAAGACACATCCATAGATTAATCTACTGTTAACCATTTAATTTATTTCTTTATTATGTGCATTAAACTATAAATAACATATATGAATATTTCACAAGCAAAATTTACAATCTCAACCCCATCAAAAAAGCAATTAAAACTAATTTCTAATGTATGACACACTGCTTGGCCTGATCAATACTGATTCATTTTTAGTATGGAGAAATCACAATTACAATATGAGAGTCCCATTCAAACAATAACACACCAAACAAGATTTTAATGTCGGCAGCATCTATCCATTATCAGGCTGCACTGTGTAAACACTTTCCATGTCCCGCTATCATTCTTTTGTATGCTGTTTGCTTTGAACAAGCCATCCCAGTGTTAGTGAGTGGGTAACTATAAATATAATTCTATCTGCACCTATCTCATCTGATATTTATACAGCTCACTTGAAATGAGATTTGTTTTACAATTTACCCTTTTCCTGGTTTAAAGATATTTAAAATAAATAATAATTGAAAAGCAGCCACTGTATTAACCATTAAAGATCCTTGTGTATTGTTAGCACACATTTTCTTCCTTGTTTGCATTATGGTACTTATTGAATGAGAAGCACACATACACCTGCACCTTATTCAGAGCTTGGGCAAAGGCTTATATTTAAAGAGCCTGTTTGCACACAGTTCTAAAGCGTAGTGTGTTAGTAATAAGGTTACAGTTATTACTTAATATTGTTTAACCATGTGCATGGATTATTAAATATAGGTCCTATTCGGAAATGCTCGTTTAAGGTACATCTTTAGGTAAAATAAATCTGTCACTCAAAGTTTATCTGTCCTTCAAAAATGACATGTTGGTTCTTAACCCCTTTACTACCGAGCACTTTTTCATTGCTCAAAAAAATATTAGCATAACAACAGATGCTTAGCTAGCATATACATATTTCACAACAATGGAATCAAAGTTAACTTTACTTTGGAGTTTCATGTATCATAAAGGGTTAATATTTTCTGTAAGGAAGCACTGCTTGTCTCTTTATTACACATGCATACACCTATTGTATCTTTCCCCAGCGAGGAGAGAACAATTGTATATGCAGCAAGAATTGTAGCCTAAGAGAGTTTAAAAGCCCCGTGTTTGCTCCTGTCAATAAGAAGCCAGTACCGATGAGAGGCTGCATTGCAAAGGGAGCAGAATGTGTCAGAAAGTCACTCGACAAAGTGACAGCTTGAAATGAAAAGTAGCAGGGTTCAATCTACGCTACGACAGAGTTGAAAGTTCATCGTTTAGTAGATTCACACTTCAAAGCTAAACCATCGTCCCCACTGCCATTCTGTTTCTTCTATGAATGGGATAGTGGCTGTGTGTCGCTTTTAATAATTCTTTGTTTTCCTAATTTTTTGGAAACATTTGAATAATGGCGTATGCTATGAGTGATGCAGCATCTCAAAGGGAAGATATTGCAACAGATCTGTGTCTGCCTACTTATTTTCTGAAAGAGCGCCTCTGATGGGTCATTTTATTGATGTAGCTACACAATATCTGTTTATAATATTTTTGGTTTTCAAAATGTTGTGTTGTTTTGACATTGCCAACAAAGCTGCAACAAGCTAGCCGTTTTAAAAGATTGCTCATTATGAGTATGCCAATTTATTTATTTTTGCTTGATTGTTAGAGGCATACTGTATTTGCACTGGTGGTTAAATTTACTCTTATGTATTTGTGACTCTATTAAATAAGTAGATATATTGGTTACCAATTGATATATGAACTTATCAGAGCACAGAGTCTTTTGCAAGAGCGGCACAAATTTACAATGGCTTTTTATGTCTCAAATTTACTTTGTGTAAACAAATATAAGCGTGTTTATTCCATTTTTCAGTCTCTCTGTAATCATTCACATCAATTGAGGTAGCAAAGGGTCCCTTATAAACCATAAAATCACTTTGCTTATGTCCCTATAAAAACAAAATCTGTCTCTTTTATCACTTGATGTATAACATAGAAAAGATTGTATTAATTAAAAAAACAATCCTTTTCATCTCCAACAGAGGAAAGGATGTTTTACAGTATATAAACAATGAGGAATTCTCTGCCCTGATAGGTTGATTCCTGGAATCTATGGGTTTACTCACCATTTAGTGGGCTCTCAGCAGGCTATTGCCCGGCCTTCAATGATAATATGGTGGAGGAGTTATGCTTCCTTCTCGCACTATACCAGCTCATAACAGGAATTGAGGCAGTGATTGCTTGAGAGCACTCAGCTGACACTCTCAGCCTATCAAGGCCCACTACCCTTGGTATGGTATGATATGGAGCATAGCTCTGCCTCCATAATTTTATCATTGGAGATCAGGCTGAAAAATGCCAGAAACTGTGAATCTAAGCAGTGAGTATTATATTCTTATTCTTATTATTATTATTATTATTATTATTCACAGCGCTGTATGGTATTATAAGAGGGTGAGATTTAACAGTAAATTAGACAATTACAAAATGTTACAGGAACAGTAGGTTGATGAGGACCCTGCTCAAACTAGCTTACAGACTTAAGGGGGTGGGGTATAAAAACATGATAGGGTATCAAGGGGACAGCAAACAAACAAGGTGGGAAGTAAGCGTGGAGAGTAGCCCTTTAGGAGAGAGCGAGAGACAGGTTTGTAAGATAGAAGTTACTCTGGGAGGCTATAAGCTTTTCTGAAAAGATGGATTGTGAGGGACTTCTTAAATGATTGAAGACAAGGGGAGAGCCTGATGGGGGTAGGCAGGCTGTTCCAAAGGAAAGGAAACACCCATGAGAAGTCCTGCTAGCGGGAATTAACAGTAAGGGTGTGAGCAGCGTACAGGAGAAGGTCACTGGCAGAGCAGAAACACAGAGAAGGTGCATACCTATGGATCAGTGAAGAAATATAACAGGGGCTAGAGTTGGTTAGAGCTTTATAGGTAAGAGTAAGTATTTTGAATTGACACAGAAGCCTGTGTGAGAATCGACAGAGGGGCGAGGTGTGAGAGGAGCAGCAAGAAAGAAAGATATGCCTGGCGGCAGCATTCATGGCAAACCGTGGCAAGACACTACTGAGGAAACTGGTTAGTAGGGAATTACAGTAATCGATGCAAGAAATTACTAGAACATGAACAAGCTCCCCGAGGCGTGTTGATTAAGGGCAGACACGGGCAATGTTTCTGGGGTGGAATTGATAGATTTTAGCTACAGACTGGACATGAGTCACAAAGATGAGGCCAGAATCAAAGATCACACTAAGACATTGACCTTGCATAGACAGGTTGATGCAGGTACCATCAACCAGCCTGGAGAGCAAGAGAGAAGGGTCAGTATTGCTAGGAGGAAAAATAGGAAGCTCAGTTTTAGAGAGTTGCATTTCAGAAACCAGGAGGACATCCAGTTAGAGATGGAAGAAAGGCAAGCAGTGACACATTGTAGAACAGCAGGGGAGAGATCAGGGAAGAAGAGATATATCTGCATGTCATTTGTGTACAGGTAGTAGCGGAATCCAAATGAATGAATGCGTTTTCCAAGAGAGGCAGTATAAAAAGAGAAAAAAAGGGGACCAAGAACAGAGCCTTGGGGGACTCCAAACGAGACAGGACGAGAGAAGGAGATGTCATTGGAAAAGGAGACACTGAATAAACATTGGGTGAGATAGGAGAAGAACCACGAGATGACAGTGTCACAGAGACCAAGGGATTGAAAAGTTTGGAGAAGGAGGACAGGATCTGTAGGAATGTGCATGGGCAAAAAATTTGATTCGGTTCGGCATTCCGAAATTCAGGACTTCAGCTATTCGGCCTAACCCTAACCCCAGGGCTCGAATCCTGCAGGAACATGTGGGAACAACGTTCCTGCACTTTTTTCACAAAATGCAAAATCTGCCGCCCCCAAATGCCCCCCGTGTTTCCCCTGTAATGGAGGGGCCACCTGATGGACCGATTGGCAAAGGGGAGGACACGAGGGAGGGGGTCACTATAGGGAATTATAGTGCCAGGAAAACAGCTTTGTTTTCCTGGCACTATAGTATTTCTTTAAAAGGAGCAGAAAAGGGTGGAGTCTAAAGAGGAAGGAGTGGGTTCATAATCAGCCTGTCTATGCAAGGTCAATGTCTTAGTGTGATCTTTGATTCTGGCCTCATCTTTGTGACTCATGTCCAGTCTGTAGCTAAAATCTATCAATTCCACCCCAGAAACATTGCCCGTGTCTGCCCTTAATCAACACGCCTCGGGGAGCTTGTTCATGTTCTAGTAATTTCTTGCAGGAAGGGGTGGTAAATTTAGATTAGGGGAGTGCTCAGGTTTAGTCATGCCCCTGCTGTTCTACAATGTGTCACTGCTTGCCTTTCTTCCATCTCTAACTGGATGTCCTCCTGGTTTCTGAAATGCAACTCTCTAAAACTGAGCTTCCTATTTTTCCTCCTAGCAATACTGACCCTTCTCTCTTGCTCTCCAGGCTGGTTGATGGTACCTGCATCAACCTGTCTATGCAAGGTCAATGTCTTAGTGTGATCTTTGATTCTGGCCTCATCTTTGTGACTCATGTCCAGTCTGTAGCTAAAATCTATCAATTCCACCCCAGAAACATTGCCCGTGTCTGCCCTTAATCAACACGCCTCGGGGAGCTTGTTCATGTTCTAGTAATTTCTTGCAGGAAGGGGTGGTAAATTTAGATTAGGGGAGTGCTCAGGTTTAGTCATGCCTAAGGCAGCACAAAATTAAAATACACCACTGTGTGAGTTTCTGAGTATGTGTGTATGTGTGTCTGTGTTTACCTGTCAGTGTGTGTGTGTGCACGTGTTGATATATGCATACGAGTTTATTTTTTTGGGTGGGGGGGGGTGTGGATCTTGGGTGAGTTCCCACACATTTTTCCCCAGAACTTGACCCCTGCCTGTTGACCCTAACACTACTCCTAACCCTACCCTAGCCCCTAACCCTACCCCAACCCCAACCCCAATCCTACCCCTACCCTTTTTGCCACTTTTCAGAAGCCTGAAATTTGGCAATTCGGTTCGGCACTTCGGAAATTTGGAAATTCGGTTTAGCACTTGCAAAATTCGGCACTTTGACACTTTGGAAATTTGGCACTTTGGACATTCAGAAGCATCTGAATTTCCATTCGGACCAAACCGAATTGCACATGTCTGATGATTAACAATGTCAAAGACGGCAGAGAAGTCAAGAAGAATTAGTATAGAGTAGGGACCTTTGGATTTAGCCGCAATTAGATAATTTGTAACTTTAGTCAGATCGGTCTCAGTAGAGTGGAGGGGCGGAAGCCAGATTGAAGAGGGTTGAGGAGCGAGTTGGAATTGAGGAAGCAAACCAAACGGGTAAACACAAGTCTTTCTAGGAAAAAGGGAGCAAGCATATGGGACAAGAGTTGGAATGGGAAGACAGGTCAAGAGATGGCTTTTTTAGGAGAGGTACAACACTAAGGGGAGCAGGGACAATGCCAGAAGAAAGAGTAGTTGAAGATGTGTTAAGACATGGGCATATTTATCTGGTATGGTGAGATGGGATGGGCTTAAGCAGACAAGTAGTGGCACAAGAGGTAAGGAGAAGTGCAGTCACCACTTGTTCAGTAGCCAGGGAGAAGGAATGATGGGTAGGAAACTTATTGTTCAAGTGCGGTTGAGAGAGAGAGGGGAGAGAAGGGGTGAGAATTCTTGTTTAGTAAGTGAGATGGGATTTGGAGCTGCGACTGTGGACCCCAGGCACTATAACCACCTCATTCTGTGATTATGGTGCCTGTAGTGTTTCTTTCAAAAAGGTTTGAATGTTTTTTTGTTTTTTGCAAAGTAGGATATAGTTATAGATGATATGTGGACATTATTAACATCTATGGAGTAACAGTGTTTTTTATCTCAGCAACGTATGAGAAAATTACTTAGTTGGGTTTAATTTTCTTTTGAAAAAACTGCAGAAACAGAATCATGTGATAGGTTGAGCTTGATTGATTTTGGTAATTTCTACCAATACTGAAATGTAACTTATTTCAGGTCAATTTATATAATGATTGACATAGAGAAGGGGTAGGCAATTTTTGGCACTCCAGATGTTGTGAACTTCATCTCCCATAGCCATAATGCTGGCAACAGGCGGTATGTAGTCCACAGCATCTGAAGTGTCAAAGTTTGTCTACCCCTGGCATAGAGTAAGTGAACATCTGATCTGCAACAATGCATATTTTCAAGATACGGTTCTATGACGATAGATGGTTCCATCAATCTCTTTATAAGAGATGCATCTAAACTATGTGGCAAGGTGGATATGTTAATATGTGAGCATAGTAAAGACCCTGTTGATTGGTACAATGTACAAACTACAGCAAAATCAATTAAATAGTGGGGATTCAAGTGCAATTTATGATCTTACATTATATATGCCTGCCATTGCATTTTTGTTTTGCTAATTATTCACATTTATACAAAATGCTTTTGTTTTTACCAGCAAACTCGTATACAACAAGAACATGAGGCCCGACTACGTGAACATGGAAATAAAGTCCAAGAAGACTTACAAAAACAGAGACAACTGCTGCTCCTTGAAACTGAACAATTGAAAAAAATGCAAAAACAACAACTAATTCCTAAAGCTCCGAAAGCTGATGTGGCGGTACAGTATTTCTTTCTAAATGAAGTCACTGTGTAGCTGTATCTTTAACTGTCAGCTGACTGATTTCATTTTTTCATAAAAGTTTTACAATTCAGAGACATCAATTAAACACCCTAACAAGCAATACAAATATCCAGCAACCAAAAATGATTTCTCCTATGGAAATCTGTGAAATTGAAGACCAGAAAAATTGTTTAACCAACCACATTCTTCTCTAGCCTGCAGTCACAAGTTCATAAAAAATATCTTTAATTAATGCAGTACTGGACCTTAAATTATATTTCCACGCCTGCCACTTTTTGGGGTGGTTAAGAGTGGAGTGGATACTCATTGGAAGGGTGTGAAGAGTGCCCAGGTGATAGTTTTCCTGTTTAAGGAGCCCAGTAAACAATTGGCATCTACCCACCCCCTAATCAGGGCAACTGTAGCTATCAGGCACTCCCTAGTTGAACCTTTGAGTCTATCTTCCTTTCCCTCCCCTTTGACCCCATTTGTATACAATCCCGTCTTTCCCCCAGGAACAGCACCTGCAGTATTTGACAAGATGCTCCCAGAATTTCCCAGATTCGCCATATCCTAAGGTCGGTAGGCTACACCCCATTGGATACATTCATTGGAGGGCACACACCAACTTTCATGCAGCAATTCCACTACCACCAACTTACCGCTTACTTGTCAGGATATGCAAAACCTCCCTGCCTTGTGAGATACTTGACAAGTTTCAAGCCTTTATGTCTCGATGCAGAACATGGCCAAACACTTGATCCCATTATTCTGGCATAAACCAAATCCACCATCTATTCAACTTTTGTTTTCTAAAATAAAGGACCTCAGGGCAATGGAGGAGCTTATCTTTAGCTCATCCGGCCGCATCCACACATACACTGCAATCTGGGCTCAATGGCTGAACACTATAGAGCCTGCTGATTTTTCTGCTGATTTTCAGACAATTCTTGCCAGTCGCTAACAATTTTCTGACTGCATCCACACTAGCATCTACAGTCCAAGATTAGTTGATAGGTGAGAATGGCTGATGTTATTACGAGATCCACCTCTCCCATTTTCTTCTTAACCCCCCTTACCTGTTCAGTCTGTTTTATCTGTAAGATAAATATTCATAAGCTGGATAGGCAACCAGTCTTGTTGCTTGAATTCATATGAGTCATACCTTTTCAATATAACAACCAGCATAGCTTCTAAAGTGTGATATATATTATTGAGACCCGTGTCTGTGTCTCATCATGACTGAAACGATTTTTCACTGGGCCCTTCAAGTCCCATATTGTGCTAATGGTTGATTATCTAAATTGAGACTTTTTTTTATTTATCCTTTTTTTTTTCTTCATTTCTCTTCAATAAATACCCAAAAAAAACATGTGTAAGGGCTGCCTATATCACTAATACCTGCCAAGAATGTGAATAATTAATGGCAAGATTCCACCTCAACTGAAGCCTTTGGTGGGTGGGGTGTGGGGGGTAGGGAGGTTAAGGGATGTAGGCACCAAACAAATTTAGTTTAATGATGCAGTACCTATGTATAGATCCTGCCCCTGCAGTCTCACTGCTCCATTCTCTGCCATTTAGTAGTTGAATCAATTTTCTTTCTATTTATGCAGCGCAACCACACCTCCTCTGGCTGTGACTCACACAACCTACATGACAAAAAAAAATTTTTATTTAGATCTTACAGCACATTGTGTTTATCTCCTGCTGTTAATTGAACTTTAATCACACACAGGAGGTTCATGCTGGCTCTTTCAGCCTCTTAACAGAGTAGGAGATAAGATATTATAAATTAAAGTGACTGTGCAATAAAGGAAATGTAAACATTAGATCTCTCTTTACAGCAAGTTTGTAGGGAGACTGTGCAAATCACAGCCAGTGGAGATGTGATTAGGGATGCATATAATAAGTGATTTAAGGGGACACTATTGGCACCCAGGCCACTTCATCTCACTGAAGCAGTCTGGTGCAGTGCCCCTGCTCCTTTACCCTGCAATGTAAAACATTGGAGTTTTAGAGAATCCACTAGAGACGTTTCCTGCATTTACATGGACGTGCATGAGGACGTCTTGCGCCTTAAAAAAATCCCACAGGAAAGCATTGAATTAATGCTTTCCAATGGGGAGGTCCTAGTGCGCACATGCAGCACTTGCCGGGTATTAATATTAGGTTCCCGGATCGCTGTGATGTTGTGGGAGGAGGAGCCCACGCACTGAAATCAGGTATGTGGAAAAAAGGGGGCAGGGAGACCACGGCAGAGAAACACTATAGTATTAGCAATACAGAGTTGTATTCCTAACATTATAATGTTCCTTTAACTCCTAAATGGCAGAGAATTGGAAAGTTAGAATGCAGGGTCATGCTAAAGCCAAAGTTATTTTGCTGCTTTTAGTGTCTCTTTAAACATTTGAATGATGCTGCCTAAGGATAGCGGTGAAATAACACAGGAAAAAAAACACGTGATCCCCAGTGATCCCTAATAATGAGAAAAGTCTGAACTGACCTGTAGCGGAGCCCTAGTCCTAGCAGGGACTCTCCTCCGCTGGTTACTCCAAAATATACTCAGGAAAAAGTAAAACAATCAAATGGAACAGTCAGGCACAGCAAAGTAATCTAAGAATCTCCTTCCACTTCCCCAGCAACTGGTCGACACTCAGCTCTGGGGGTTTTACTCAGTTTTATTCACACATACACAGCTTTTATGCCATCTCCCATGCAAGGGGTCTCACAGGCAGAAAATGCAAGGGTTTCAATCCCAGGATCCCTTGTGCTCCTCCAATTTAATTATCTCTCAGGTACAAAAAATCCTCAAAATCACCCGCACCCCATAAATCCCCCAACCATACATAGGAACCCCACAAAAAGTACATTCCCTGATAGCCCCGATGTGAGTGACCAACATATCCAAGAATCACTCAGAACGGTTCGGTAGAACGGGAACGGCATCGTGTGGAAGATTTGACCGGCCAGACACGATGTGGTAGCCCAAAATAGTTCCTGGAGAATAGGTGCCCTGGCCTGTCTCTGTTCATGAGGTTCCTGTGCGAAAAACATACAAGGGAATCTCTTGTTCACGATACGAATGCTCTCCCTGTTCAGTACTTTATATCTCCCAAACGCCATTCGTGTAGGTGGTCGGGAACAAGGACGGGCAGTGGTCGACAGTTTACTGGTGTTTGCGAGAGTGCCAAGCCGAAAATAGTTCCAGGCACTCGACGACCAAGTACCGCCGCCCTTGTTCGGGAGACAAGATGGCCACCATTCTCCCAGCCACGTGTTCTGTTATACGAAATGGTGTCCACCCAGGAGAAGCACTCATTAATTGTTTCCCTTGCAGTTTCGCACTTAAGTGGTTGGTGTTAACATTCTAAAGGGGTACAGGGGTGGTCCTTGTTCAGGAGACAAATGTATTCCGTTCGTATTAAGTCTCCCGAACGGCCAAAAAAGAACCACACGAAATAACTGGGGCACAATACATGAAATAACAGGGGGAAGATCTGGACAGCCAATATATGGGATAAAAAGTAGCTTGCACATGTTCAGTCCGCTACATGACCCTTTATCACAAAAGGGAGGCTTGATATCCCTATATAGGCATTCATCTTCCTGTTAGGTTCAATTCTGTGCAGGGTCCAGAGTCTTTGGTAGCATGCAAAGCTTTTTTTAACTACTAAATACTGTCTTGGGTTTTTTTTTTTAACGAAAGGAAACAATACAATGTTGTAATAAATAAATTGTGAGCTAATCGCTAACATTTTTATTAAAATTATTCATTGCAGAATCTCAGTGCAGATAAAGAACAGCTGCTCACTCAGATTAAAAAACTTACATTCATGAATGAAGATCAGGAAAAAAGCATTGAACGGTACAGTTATTACATACATTGTTTGAAGCACCCCAACATCCTCATTACCTTCCTGGCAAATGTTCCAATGGCTGACTCTATAGCATTGATCCTCTTATTCTCCCCTTTTCCTTTGCCTTGTCCCAAACAACTTGTACATTGAAATCCTCAACCTACCTAAAGCATTTTATTATGTGATTACAAGTGTGTAATTAAGTGTTTTTTACATTTAAGGCTTCGGAGAGAGCTAGAGAGAGTTAACAAAGCCTGGGAAAAGAAATTTGAAATATTAAAGCACAGGTATGTGAACTACTTATTCACCTGTGTGTATGTCTACTATGCATTGCACCAGCTTGCTGTTTAATATGGGGAGCTTAGGATCTACATTCATTTTTAGCAACCCGTCACCCAGGCATGCATGGGGTAATATAGAGCGATTATCTTACTCTAATGAGATGGAGCAAGAGCTCACATCACAGACAGATTTCCCAGCAGGCAGAATAGGCACCTGCCTCTTATAATGCGGCCTTTTGAAGTTTAGGTGGGCTGTTGACAGGAGATTAGTACCAGCAGCCTTGACCAGTGTCCTCTGTAGTACAGTCAGCTTCCTATGCTTGATAGCAGAGCTGCAGAAACAGTTATACAGGATGAACTACTCAATGCTGTCCTATCTCCTACAGGGTCTGTGTGTAAGTCTGTACAGGAAGTAGAAGGGATTATTTCCCATCTGCCCACTAACAGCCTCTCACACAGGAAATACCACGAAAGAGGAGCAGAGACAGCACTGAGTGATACATACTGTATACTAGCTCCTGCACCTCTACTATCAATTATAGGAGGATGCAACTTTGCAGATAACCCATCAGACTCCACATGCCTGTACCCTAAACAGTGGTGTATTCTGGTTTTGTGCTGCCCTAGGCATGACATAACTCGGGCACCCCCACCATTCCAAATTTTTCTTCCTAACAGACACACACACTTACTGAAGCATGCACTGACATATACTCACTTACAGATACACAGTCATTGTCACACACACTGTTTAACCAACATTCACTGAAACATACACATTCACAGACATATACACTAACTAATTCACAGTTACACTACCTAACAGTTAAGCACACTCACATTCACCGACAGACACACATAAACAATATCTGACAGACACACATTCACCGACAAACACATACACAGTCACTAACAAGACAGACATGCACACTCACTGACAGAAATGCATACACACTCACTGACAGACTCACACTCACTCAGTGTCAGACACACTCACACACTGAGACACACATATACTCACTGACAGATACACACTGACAAGCACACATATACACTTAGTGTCAGACACACATTGGCTGACAGACACACATACACTAGCTGACAGACACACACTAACAGGCATACACATTTACTGACAGACACACACTGTTAGTGACAGACACGGATACACACACTGACACGCTGAAACATGCATAAATACACTGATAGACACACACATGTATGCACTCTCACTGACAAACACATATACACTCTCAGTGACAGACACACACTCACTAACACACACACTCTCTCACTAACAGACACACACACTCTAACAGACGCACACTAACGCTCACTAACCGACACACTAACACTCACTAAGAGGCACAGACTAACACACTCACTAACAGACACACACTCAAATTATTTTTAATTTTTTTAAAAGTCCAATCCACCCAGCCTCCTTACCTTTGGGAGTGCTGGAGTGGATTCTTCCCTGGGGTCCAGTGCAGCTGCTGCTGGCTGGGCATGGGCCCAGGTAAGCAGTCGGGAAGGCAGACTCATATTGGAGGCGGCGAGGGTGTTCTGATCCTCCTGCTTAGTGATTCCGGGGCCGGAGTCTCGTCGCGTTCCGGCTCCAGCATCACTGCGGTGCGCTCAAAGGAACTGAGCAGGAAGATCTCAGGGGAGAGTGCTCCCTTGCTGCCCACCTACAACATCAGCGCATGCCAGCTTCGGGGGCCCTGAGGTGGCCAGCCAGCCATCTCTTGGGCCCCAAGGACAAAAGGCCTCTGCCAGGGTGATTGGGGTCTGCTTTTTTGCCGCCTTTGAAAGTGCCGCCCAAGACAAATGCCTTGTCAGCCTCGCGCTAGATACAGCGCTAACCCTAAACAACCCCTTTCCCTATCCCTAAATGTAACCCCTTACAAAACTTAAACAAACCACTTCCTTAGTCCTAGATTTAAGCACTCAAAGCCTAAATCTAGGGGGCGGAGCAAATCCACTGAAGCAACCGTTCGCATGTCCTTGCAGCTCCGAGCTTCATGTCGCTGAAACCCGATTTCTAAAACCAGTGCCACCATTATCTGCACTTGGGGAACATCACCAGTTGGCCCAGGAAACATGGGGTGCAAATCAAAAAAGCCCAAGACCAATAGACCAAGCATGGGGATGAATATTGGTGACCTGTGGAGGCAGGCACAGGGTGCGTGCGGACCTAAAATGGCCGCCCTCTCTGGAGGCTGTTCGGATTTCTCTGATGAGCTATGGACGGTGAAGAAGAAATCCTACCTGCAATCCCAAAGCCGAAGTCGGGTCAGACGACACCAGACTCAGCTCCGGTCACCACCGCCGTGCTCAAAGAGCTGCTGGCAGATCTGAAAACCACTCTGCAGGCAGACATAGCCACGATCCGTGGAGGCCTACAGGGCCTCACAGGCCGCATCGGAGTGCTGGAGGAAGCCTCCCACACAGGCACACAGCGCATGGACACACTACAACAAGAGGTCCAAGACCTACAAAAGCAGAAACAAACGTATGAACGCCACTTCGCGGCAAAGAAGATATCAGACGCCGGAATAATATCAAAATTAGAGGAAATACCAGAAGCCAAATTACCACACTTAATGAGGAGACTTATGGTCACCCTGTTGCCGCTGCGACATGCCAAAGCTGTAGCTCTGGACAGTCTATTCCGTATTCCCAAACCGGCTAAAGGGCAGGCTATTTCAGCTGCTGTCCGTTCTCAGAATACTCTTGCGACCCGTTTTTTGCTCTCCATAAGTTTAAAGGGCAATCCAGACGTGGACCCCTTTCTTTTCTAGAGAGATATCAGCTATGCCTCACTGATAATGCCTAACAAGGCTGAAACGATCGTCTGGGGTTGCTGTATCTCTCGTGCAGAGAGAACTTGATGGCATTTCGGATCTGGACTGCCCGTATGGGTGGGACCAGTCTGATATGCTTCAGATATGTTCTCTCTGTAATGGCACAAGATTAGCTAAAACCAGCTTGAGTTCTGAGCGGGGACCCACCAAAGGGCAGGCTATTTCAGCTGCTGTCCATTCTCAGAATACTCTTGCGACCCGTTTTTTGCTCTCCATAAGTTTAAAGTGTAATCCAGACATGGACCCCTTGCTCACGGTACCTAGAGAGATATCAGCTATGCCTCACTGATGATGCCTAACAAGGCTGAAACAATCGTCTGGGGTTGCTGTATCTCTCGTGCAGAGAGAACTTGCTGGCATTTTGGATCTGGACTGCCCGTATGGGTGGGACCAGTCTGATATGCTTCAGATATGTTCTCTCTGTAATGGCACAAGATGAGCTAAAACCAGCTTGAGCGGGGACCCACCGAAGGGCAGGCTATATTAGCTGCTGTCCGTTCTCAGAATACTCTTGCGACCCGTTTTTTGCTTCCCAAACCGGCTAAAGCACCGGCAGTTGTCCTGAGGGATTTGGTGGTCCACTTTAAGTCTGAGTCAGACAAAGCAGCACTCCTTGCGGCCCTCAAGGGGACGTCCCTATACCAATTTGAGAACATGTCACTAGCTTTTTACCAGGACCTCTCAAACAGTACCCTGGCCTGGCGGAAGTCCCCTTTAGGCCTCTTACCTCACTCTTGCAGCAAAGGAATATATGCTACCGCAGGTGCTTGTCTCGAACTCTCCTGGTTATTCTTGGAGACTCCACACACTTGCTCCACGACCTTCAAGAAGCAACAGCATTGCTACGTGACCTGGGTCTACCGCAGGACAGTCTGAGCAGTAAAGACCCCACCACCGCTCCCAGATCTCCACACGCATGGAATCCGGCGGCAATCACCCCGTTCATCCCGCGGAGGCCCCCGACAGATTCATATGCGGCAGCTACCGCCTGAGGACAGTCTCACACTTAGCCTCACCTTAAAGGGATATGTTTAGTTTTCTCTTGCATTGTTTTATAATTCGTTATGTTCTCTTACCGTACAGCGCTTATTTTGTGATAACCACCCCTGATGATATAACACAGCAGACACGACACACACGTTTAATACCCCCCTCACTACATCAGCCCCATTATACACACCTGACCACACCCGACTACTGCATGTACACACGCAAGTCAGTCTCATATATTTTGCCTACTAGCTGTAGATCAACTGATCTGACTTAACTATCTTAAACTTTTACCATAGAATTGTGCTTGATTTCCAACTGTCACACCCTGTATGGCGTATAGCATTCCTATGTCTTTTGATACCGCTGTTGTGGCATATTGCCAATATTTGTTCAATCCAGCACAACAAAAATAAAGATTTTTAAAAAAAAGGCCTAAATCTAAATAAAAAAACTTTCTTTTAACCTTAAATTTAACTACTCTTAAAAACTAAACATGCTATTTACAGTGAGGGAAAAAGTATTTGATCCCCTGCTGATTTTGAACGTTTGCCCACTGACAAAGAAATGATCAGTCTATAATTTTAATGGTAGTTGTATTTTAACAGTGACAGAATAACAAAAAAAAATTACAAAAAAACGCATGTCAAAAAAGTTATAAATTGATTTGCATGTCAATGAGTGAAATACATTTTTGATCCCCTATCAATCAGCAAGATTTCTCTTAAAGGGAGTGCTACTAATCTCAGCTCGTTACCTATATAAGAGATACCTGTCCACATAAGCAATCAATCAGATTCCAAACTCTCCACCGTGGCCAAGACCAAAGAGACAAGACTGTAGACCTACACAAGGCTGTAATGGGCTACAAGACCATTGCCAAGCAACTTGGTGAGAAGGTGACAACAGTTGGTGCAATTATTCGTAAGTGGAAGAAACACAAAATAACTGTCAGTCTCCCTCAGTCTGGTGCTCCATGCAAGATCTTACCTCGTGGAGTTTCAGTGATCATGAGAACTGTGAGGATTCAGCCCAGAAATACACTGGAGGATCTTGTTAATGATCTCAAAGCAGCTGGGACCATAGTCACAAAGAAAACAATTGGTAACACACTATGCCGTGAAGGACTGAAATCATGCAGCGCCCGCAAGGTCCCCCTGCTCAAGAAAGCACATGTACAAGCCCGTCTGAAGTTTGTCAATGAACATCTGAATGATTCAGAGGAGAACTGGGTGAAAGTGTTGTGGTCGGATGAGACCAAAATCTAGCGCTTTGGCATCAACTCAACTTGCCTTGTTTGGAGGAGGAAGAATGCTGCCTATGACTCCGAGAACACCATACCCACTGTCAATCATGGAGGTGGAAACATTATGCTTTGGGGTTTTTTTCTGCTTAGGGGACAGGACAACTGCACCGCATCAAAGGGACGATGGATGGTGCCATGTACTGTCAAATCTTGGGTGAGAACCTCCTTCCCTCAGCCAGGGCATTGAAAATGGGTCGTGGATGGGTATTTCAGCATGACAATGACCCAAAACACACAGCCAAGGCAACAAAGGAGTGGCTCAAGAAGAAGCACATTAAGGTCCTGGAGTGACCTAGCCAGTCTCCAGACCATAATCCCATAGAAAATCTATAAAGGGAGCTAAAGGTTTGAGTTGCCAAACGTCAGCCTCGACACATTAATGACTTGGAGAGGATCTGCAAAGAGCAGTGGGACAAAATCCTTCCTGAGATGTGTGCAAACCTGGTGGCCAACTACAAGAAACATCTGACCTGTGATTGCCAACAATGGTTTTGCCACCAAGTACTAAGTCAAAGATTTCAAATACTTATTTCACTCATTGACATGCAAATCAATTTATAACTTTTTTGACAAACGTTTTTCTGGATTATTTTTTTTTTTTTGTCATTCTGTCTCTCACTTTTAAAATACACCTACCATTAAAATTATAGACTGATCATTTCTTTGTCAGTGGGCAAACGTTCAAAATCAGCAGAGGATCAAATACTTTTTCCCTCACTGTATCCCAATAATACATTTAACCCAACTAAACCCAATAATTGTAAACACCTCTTGTAACACAACTATATCCCTTTTCAAGCTTTTAATCCTCTAAACACTTTAACCCCTTAAGGACGAAACTTCTGGAATAAAAGGGAATCATGACATGTCAGACATGTCATGTGTCCTTAAGGGGTTAAACACTAAACACCCTTTGTAATCTTACTCTGACATTAACCCCTATGTAATCTTAACTCTCCTTCTATAACCCCGTATAACACTACCTAAATTCACATATTTAAACTCAACACATTACATTAAGTATAAACATGCATATATATATATATATATTTGTGTACGGGATTATAAAAGGAGCGTATACTTAAAATGGAGAGTTATGTTTTTGAAAATGAGAGTCGGTTGAGGTGTGCCGAAACCGACGAGAGGTTAGGCCTGTAAAAAAGAGGGCCCACCCTGAATTATTGATATTTAAAAAGGGTGTGGAGGGAGGGGATTTCCGGAACCGACGAAGACAGGTAAGTGAGGGTTCCCTGGGCTTAAATAGGCCTAAATCCCTCCCACAATTACAGGCATACGCCTTCTATTTGTGTACGGGATTATAAAAGGGGCGTATACTTAAAATGGAGAGTTATGTTTTTGAAAATGAGAGTCGGTTGAGGTGTGCCGAAACCGACGAGAGGTTAGGCCTGTAAAAAAGAGGGCAAAAATAAGAGAAACAAACATTTATTAACACAACATTATTTAGACATGTTACAAAAAGCAAGTCTGATCTCTTTCTCCGGGTTTGGAATGTACTGGTTATACGCGGAGGATTTCCAGCGGCCCATTTTCTTTATAATATGTGTTGGCACTTGACTACTTGAGGCTGTTGTGGCTGCTCCGATGCGGAATGAGTGTCCCGTGAAGGAGTTAGGATTGAGGCCTAGTCTGAGGAGTAAAGCGCGGATGTATAGCATGAATTGTTTAGTGGTGAGAGGCTTACCTTGTAGGGTCAACAGAGGCAAATCTGGATTTTTAACTCGTTGACTCAGTATGAACTTATCTAGTACTTGTACTGGGCACCAGATGGAACCGGTAGGAAAGTATTTAATGTCTACTGGGGGACCTGATTGGTTAGTTTTTGTGCGGGGAATAGATAATATGAAATGATCATGTACTCTAGTTAGGTTTCCTTGTTTGAGACAATTTTGTGTGTCGGATATTTTCTCTACTGAAAATTCTTTAGGTCTGAGGAACCCAAAAAAGGCCAGATACGCTGCTGTCTTAATTACTAGGTTAGTGTTATATTCAAAAGGATTTTTATCTAACAGATTGGAGATATCTTTAAAGAGGTTACTGTCTATGGGGAGTCTTTCCAGGGCTACATGTGCCTTTTGTCTCTGGATACCTTTTAGTATACTTTTAACAGGGTATGTGGACAAGAAAGGGGACTTGTTCGGGAAAAGAATTAGCATGAAATGTTGTACTCCTGTTAAATAAAGTTTTATGGTATTGTAGGCTAGTTTTAATGAGAGGTGGCAAAAAGTTGAGAATGCAACCATAGTTTCTACAGAAAAACAGTTTATTATATTGAAATCTTGTACAAATTTTTTGAACAGGTCAAATGCCCTATCGTAAGCTTTTTTTGTGTTTTCCGACAAGGCTGCCTGTGCAAGAATTCTACTATGTTCTAATAATTGATTTAGAGCATGATTAGGTCTTTGAATTGTGGGGGATTTATGGAGTGTTTGTTTGCTGTAGGGTGTAGTTTGAAGAATTCCTGCAAATTAAAACGAGACAAAGCATCAGCTGCGTTATTTAAGACACCAGGGACATGGATACAATGCATATAGAACTGTAAATTTGCAGCCAACCAAGTAAGTTTCCTTACAAGACTCATGATTGGTAGGGACTGAGAACGGCCCTTGTTAATTATGTCGCATGCTGCTTGGTTATCAGAGTAACATTTCACTGCTTTCCCCCTCCAATGATTTCCCCAGATGAGAGCTGCCGCTACTATTGGGAAAATTTCGAAGAACGCAGAGGTTTTGTCGAAATTCTCCAGGGTAAGTGTTTCGGGTGGCCAACTGTCGTACAACCACTCGTCCTCAAATATTGCAGCGTACCCGGTGGTAGCTGCTGCGTCTGTCCAGATAACCGGGGACTCATCTGATATGGGGGGAATAAAAAGTGACCTACCGTTCCAAGTTGTTAAAAACAGTTCCCACATATTAAGGTCGGCCCTCGCAGGATTGTCTAGATTAATTCTAGTGCCGTCGTCAGGGAGGCCGTGTAGGAGAGACAGAAGCCTAGAGATAAAAGACCTGCCTTGAGGGACAATTCTCATGGCGAAGTTAAGGGAACCCAAAAGCGACTGTAACTCTTTCCTGGTACAAGACCCTTGGTTGGTGCAGTTGTGAATGTTAGTAAGAATTCTGTCTACTTTCGTCTGAGGGAGGCTAGCTTGCATAGTCGCGGAATTAAGAGTGATGCCTAGGAAAGTTATTTCTGTACTGGGACCCTCTGTTTTGTTTGGAGCTACCGGGACTCCTAAGTCATTAAATAGGGATAGTGCATTATTTAGACTATGTGGCGTGTAGTAGCTAGGCTCGATATATAAAAAGTCATCGAGGTAGTGAATTACTACTGGGCACCTGGAATTGTTTAGTAGTAGCCAGTTTAAGGTTTCTGCGAATATATCGAAGATTTTTGGGCTACTTTTGGAGCCGAAGGTCAGCCTGGTTGCAAAATAGTATTTCCCTTCCCACTTAACACCATGAAGGTGCCAGAGTGACTGTTTAATTGGTAAGAGTTTGAAAGCGTTTGAAATATCAGTTTTGCTCAACCAGGCTGCCTCGCCCGAATTGATGATAGCTTGTATGGCGTCGTCTATTTTTGCGTACTGCAGTGAAAAGTCTTCTGACGGTATGAGAGAATTTAAGCTTGGGGCTGTGGAAGTATGAGGTGCTGAAAAGTCGATTATTAACCTCTTTTTATTGTTAAACTTGCCCGTGGCTATACCGAGTGGACTGGTTCTCCAGGAGGTGAAGGGTGGAGTAGTAAAGGGACCTATCATGAAACCAAGTTCAATTTCTTTATTGAGGAGATCCGTTAAAGTGACTGGGTCTGTAACAGCTGATTGTAGGTTGGGACATTCTAGTATGCCTGAAGGGAGTGCTACCAAACCTGTGTGAAAGCCTGTCGTGAAACCTGATACGAGAAAGTCTGTCAAGTAGGAAGAAGGATGTACAGTCAAGTAACGTTGTAAATTGTTTACGTTTATTGGGGTCATAGCTTTTTTAGGGAACAGTTTGTTTGGACACATGGTTTTCGCATGTGCTCTGAAACAGATTGAGCAAACATGAAGCAATCTACAAGCGCTGTAACTACAGCCTCCTGCGTTAAAGTTGTTACAGACTTGAGCTTTCCCGAGAAATACTATAGGTCTCCCCAATTTATCTTTCATTTCTCTTTGATTAGGGAAATAATCCGGACTGGTACTACTATTAGACGGACCACTTATATTATTTGGACAGAAATTTGCCGTATGAGACGCTGAGGCACATATTGCACATGCTGGTGTTTTAAGCCCGGCAAAATGTCTACAGAATAATTCTGTATCCAATTGACTCCAATCGGTGGGGGTGTTGAACTGGCCAATGATGCAGCTGACTTGGCAGCAAAGGACTTATGGTAGTCGTAAAACGCGTACCCCCCGTATTTATAGGCTAACTCCACCAGTTTGTGCAGATATAGATCCAGCTCTTCTCTACGGTGTGGGAAGGCAGTGCAAATTACGTCTCTATATAGGCCAAAGGCTAGTACAAACTCAGGAATATTAAGTTTTTTGTTGAGCCTAGGATCTCTAGTTTTCATTACCACGGATATATCGCCGAAAGTATAGGTTCTATTTTCGATTATATCCTGTGAGGCAATGAGGAGAGAGGCTAGATTAACATCTTTCCCTTCTAGTATATCTCTTTTTAAGTTTTGTGGTATCAAATGTACTGGGTTGATTATATTAGATGTTTTAGCAGGGAATGGATTGGAGTTACCTCCTGAACTTGTTTCTGGTTGTCCTAGTGGGACTTGTACTTCCGGAATGCTAGCTTGACAAGAGGTTTCCAGATTATCTAATCTATTATTTATGGTAGCTACTGAAGCCACCAGGGAGGTCATCATATTACGTAATTCTGACAAGCTATTTTGGATCGTAGCATTGGAACTGGGGCCTGGTAACTCTACGTCTTGCGAGTTTAATAAGCGGAAAAGTTCAGCTTTTCTGGCTGTAGCCGGAAAAGGAATGTTCCTTTTATTCAGTTCAGCAGTGATTTTTGGGACAGTCCAGGATCTGTAGTTGGACATCGTACTGGACTGTCTTGGCTGACTGCCAGGTCTGGAGGGCAAGTGACAGGTCTTCTTCTTGAACTGACTCGTTAGACATGCTAAGGGCGTGAAAAAAGAAGTTATGTTAGGAAATAACTTTTTTTTTTTTTTTTTATGTGAGTGTGCTGGCTGACTAGCTAGTGCCGCTCTGCGGCGAAGCAATTACACTAAGCCGGTGACTGGTGAGGCCCTGCTAAGTGCCAAGCGGCTTGAGAGGCTCTATCTATGAGTTGGCGCGAGGGAATTTCGTGGCCACCGAATGTTGTGGCGGGGTGTTGGCCTCTCGATGAGTAGTAGTCATAAGATAGAATGGGAGTGACAGGTGAGGCCCTCTCTATGCCACGTGCGAGGCGGCTACCTATGGATTGGCCCGAGGGACATAGTACCTCTGAATTGAGGATGGGTGTTGGCCTCGCGGGACCACTATTTTAAGGCGAGAGAGCCGGGATGATATTTAACACTACTGGGTTGCTATGACCTTAACAGCCAGCCACCTAAACTACGAGGGACGATACATACGGAAAAATAAATAAATAAATAAATAAACGTTCGTTATCCTTACCTGTATGCGAACTTGGTACGTACTTGAGTCGCACTAATGAGTTTGTATGGTCGGGTGGTATTTTTTTTTTTTTTTTTTATTACCCGAGCTGAATCACCTATTGCAAAAAAAACAAAAAACAAATGGGAGGCGTAAACTATGCGGACTTGCTAAAAAAAAAAAAATTTTTTTTTTTTTCTTTCACTAACCGGACCGTGAACGTGAAAACCTGCGTAAATTGGTGGTATTGAATTCCTAGAAAGGAAAGAATTGTTTATAAACAGCGTACGTAATACCAATTCGTAGCAAGATGAATAACTGGGTAGTTGTATGATTAAATTAATGAGCGAGTGAACTGAGCTCTGAGTAATGCCAGTGTACTGTCTGCCCTCCTATTTTTTTTTTTTTTTTTTGTTAAACTCTACCCAATACATAATCCTTGTTTAACGCTTTCAATAATGGAGGGGTAGAAGTATGAAAACAGCCAACGGTGGCTATTAGGCTTACTGGGAGAGCACATTTCTAGATTGAAAGATTCTAAGACTGCATGTGTTAATAGACAGCATGACATGCCTTGTACACATAATAAATGTAAATGGTTTTCTATGACACGTATAAAGTATGTAACATAACAGTATAACGAAGAAAACAAATACATGTACATTCTAAGTAGAAAGAAACAGGATGATACAAATTGTAATTGATATGCCCCTTTTTACAACAATGCAACAGTAGACTGAATCAGACATAGGTCAGTTTATTTTTGAATAAACATACAAGCCAGAGGACTCCAAGCACCGTAAGAGCAACTTTAGTTAAATAATCACTCTGTAAGTGACAGAACATGTAATAGCTGTAAGAAACGAATGGC
Organism: Pelobates cultripes; assembly: GCA_933207985.1. NCBI lineage: Eukaryota > Metazoa > Chordata > Amphibia > Anura > Pelobatidae > Pelobates > Pelobates cultripes. The sequence continues at coordinate 33,864,378 of OW240915.1, forward strand.
AACCCCCCCCCCCTGTAGAAAAACCCCCATACGACCAGCTGCTTAATTGAACAGTTATGAGGACTTACAGTTGTTGTAATCACCGAACGGAGCCGTTCGTGAGCTCTCACTGAGACGCTGGACGTACTCTGTGAGCGACGCGGGAAAGTGACGTCAGAGGTCTGCGCGCACCGGAAGCGAGGAGACGGATTTCCGGAACCGACGAAGACAGGTAAGTGAGGGTTCCCTGGGCTTAAATAGGCCTAAATCCCTCCCACAATTACAGGCATACGCCTTCTATATATCCATACATATGCTGTTGTCAGATTTGTATACATGCTTCTATGCCTGGAATATCCAGTTAATAAATGCATTACTCACTTTAACCTCTTCTTTTAAGGGGTGGGAAATACAGGGGCACCTAAGAATAATGTGCCTAAATCCAGGTAAATCTCATCTTCTTTTGGCTGCCTGTGTGAATTACTAACTGGTGTTTTCTATACTTAGTTGTTTTTATTGGTGTCTTGGAAAAGCTAGTCTTTTCTTGAACTAAGTTTGTGGCAGTTTGGGGATTGCTATATGTTTCAAAATCAATGAGCACAGTCACCCAGATACAACTGATGAATTTGCGATGAAGTTGCCTTTTGTGATTACAGAGTTGGAGATTTTTCACCAACTGTTTTATTTTCTCTAGTTTAGTTGGAGTCGAACATTAGTGAACAGACCCACTTTTTGTCCTTTGTTACTGAGAACAGAAAGTGGTTCTAAAATTGGAAATCCAAGTTAGTTCTAAAAAAGAAACCCGCTTTCATCTGATTACTTTGGAAATGATTGACTAATTATATTGCTCTAGTTGGACTGATGCTACCACGAGCTGACTACAATTGTAACCTTGTGGTATGGCATCTGCAAGCATCAGAGAACAGAGATAAGTAAAGACAGCTTTATGATTTGTGGCTGTGGATGATAAGCCAAAGGATGCCTTTATCTTGTACACATTTCATATGAGCCTATTTGCGCTTGAGTCATATTTTCCCTTTCACTATCTTGTACTATATTAACTATTCTCTTTTATCATTTAATGTTTAGCTCTTTCTCCTTCAGTGTCCCCGTTCCAAAGTAAATGAATTGTTCCTTTTATATTTAAACATTATTCACTCTCTGGACTATTTTTATTTATTAAAGATTGTGTATGCACGGAAGCCAAGAGAGGCCATTTGTTTTTAATATTTTTCTTACTTGTTGAGTCGAGAAAACAACTTGTTTTCTCAGCAGAGCAAATCATAAAAATATAAAAAATACATGGCCCCTCTGGATTTCCATATGTATGCAAAAAAAGTAAATTTTTAAATAGAATTTAGTATGCAAAATAGTATTTAGCAAAGTTATAATGGTGCCATATTCAAAGGATGCACATTATTAGAACATGATATGCATGTTATAATCATATCACCATTGTGACCACTAGAGATGCTGCGGATTGTAACACCGATCACTCTAAGCCCGGGGAATGTTTATTAATGTGGAGGTTTTAAAGTCTTTATGAAAAAGTGGGTACACTGATTCTGTTATTTTGATTTGATACTCTTCCAATTATAACTTTTAAGATTAAGCAATTATATTTTTGCTTAGTGAAGGCTTCTGCAAGATTGTAGCATCAATTGATATACAAGTGGTACTGTAGAATTTAGAGGGATTTAGATAGACTGGGGGATTGGGCACTCAAATGGCAGATGAAATTTAATGTAGAAAAATGCAAAGTTATGCACTTTGGCATAAAGAATGCACAAGCAACTTATGCCCTAAATGGAAGAGAATTAGGGATAACTACACTCGAGAAGGATTTGGGAATTGTTATAGACAACAAACTATGTGCAATGGCTAAGGCCAGTTAGGTATTGTCATGCATGAAAAGGGGCATTAATTCTCAGGGTGAGAATATCATTTTGCCTCTTTATAAAAATCACTGGTAAGACCACATCTTGAAAAGGCTGTGCAATTTTGGTCACCTGTTCTGAAGAAGGATATTATGGCATTAGAATAAGTGCAGAGGCGGGCTACAAAATTAATAAAAGAAATGGAACATTTTAACTATGAAAAAAGGTTAACAAATTTAAACCTCTTTAGTTTAGTTTAGAAAAACATCACCTCAGAGGGGATATGATAACATTATACAAATATATCCAGGGCCAATACAAAAAAAAGGAAGATTTAGTCTAAGGCAAAGGAAAGGGTTTTTTTTACCGTAAGAACAATAAGGATGTGGAATTCTCTGCCCGAAAAAGTGGTTTTATCAGCGTCTGTACAGATGTTTACACAGCCACTAGATGCATACTTGCAAAAACATAATATTCAATTATATAATTTTTCAACTGTAGGGTAATAGCTTCCTGATCCAAGGATCAATCTGACTGTCATTCTGGAAGTGCTTGCAAAATTGGAAGTGCTTCAAACTGGGTTTTTTGCCTTCTTTTGGATGAACAGCAAAAAACAAATGTGAGGGAGGCTTAACTTGATGGCCACATGTATCTTTTCAGCCTATGTAACTATGTAGATTAAAGTAGTATACAGAGATCTATTGGTCTGTGATGTTTCTATTTGTGTTTCTGTCAGTGGTAGCATATATCATGTACATATGCTTAGTACTTGCATAGTTGTCAGCAAAGATATGCTTCTCTGAGGTTTGCAGTGTTATGCCTGCAATCCGAAATCACAAGGCTGGGGACAAGGACTTTACTGAGCCACAAGCAGTGTGTGCAGCTGGTGTGCAGCAGCTAAAAGCTGTAGTGTGCATGTGGCATTGCTGTAAGTTATACCTGTATGCCAACAGTAGAGTTATAAGCTGTAATCCTTGATATATAATATGCATATTGTTTCAAGCACTTTTATTTGTATTTGTAACTTATACATGACATAACCCTGCTAATTTCTGGTTCCGCTCTTATCCATGCTGATAGCACTGCAGAGCCTTAAATGACACTCTAGCCACCTGCTCCCATTCTCAGTGATGTTTCCCTGTATACATTTTTTCCATAGCACATATTATCATAGCAATTCTAGTATACAAATGCTCTTACTCACCAATGTGTACATGTTTGAGATCCTTATTAGCATGTTGAAGACTCTCCTCATAGAGACAGTACAGGGTTATTCACTAAGTTCCAATCAGATATTAGTTCACTACAATTTGTCATTTTGTGAGTAACTATGGGTAGTGTAACTAGGGGTCAGCTTCAAGAGGCAGAAGTCCACCCCGTGTACCTCCTGCAAGTGTGGTGCGTTTATGGTCGATAACTTCCTTAGCACTCGCGCTTATCAATTTTAAACTGTGCAGTGTAATGTAAAAACCTAGCTACTATGCAGTCTAAATGTGTGACTCAGTATTTCAAGAGACCTCCACTTAGCACTCCACTTACTGCTGTCTCACTTAGTGGGTCAGCAATAGTGCAGTGGTACTCAGCCAAGTCCTTAAAGCGACACTATAGTCACCAAAACAACGTTCGCTTACTGGAGAGGTTTTGGTGTATAGATAATGCCGCTGCAGTCTCACTGCTGAATTCTCTGCCATTTAGGAGTTAAATTATTTTTGATTCTGTTTATGAAGCCCTAGCCACACCTCCCCTGGCTGTGACTGACACAGTCTGCATGACATCAAATGTTAACTTACTTTAAAGGTTTTTATCTACTCCTCTGCAAATTGAACCTAAATCACATATAGAAGGCTCCTGTAGGGTCTAACAAGCTATTAACAGTGCAGAAAATATAAATTCTAAATTAAACAGAATTTGCAATAAAGGAAATGTAAATATTATATAACTTTGCAGGAAGTGTTTAGGAGGGCTGTATAAGTCACATGCAGAGAGGTGTGGCTAGGGCTCTATAAACAAAGTGATTTAACTCCTAAATGGCAGAATATTGAGCAATGAGACAGTAGGGATATGATCTATAAACAAAAACTGCTTCATTAAGCTAAAGTTGTTTTGGTGACTATAGTGTCCCTTTAAGGCACGCTATAGAGCCAGGAATAAAAACATGTATTCCTGACACTATAGTTTTAAAAGTGCTGTTTAAATCAATGCATCTCTATGAGGAGTGTAGCACTGTCCCAGGAAAAGCACCTTTAGTGGCCGTCTGAGTGACTGGCACTAGAGGTGTTATTAGGCAGTAATGTAAACACTACCTTTTCTCAGCCTCTTCCCATTGGCTGAAGGAGGATCATGAGCCAGCGCTGAGGGACACCAGCTCTGGAATCCGGTAAGTGTTTAAAGTTTGTTTTAACCTTTTCATGGACAGGATGTAGGGACAGAGGACACTTTAGTGTTAGGACTACATCTTTGTTCATGCTCATGTACATGTTTGGGACATAACAAGTAATAATGTTATACGTCATCTTTAAATCACATCAAAATATCAATGGTGAGCATTCCTTCATGTTCACTAATAAACTGTTTATCTACTCTAACAATAGCTGGATGTGACTTGCTCCTTCTCAAAGCATTATCATTCTGTAAGGTGTGTAGTTACAGATATTTTTCTGTTTTAGCTTCCATGCTATTAAAGATGAAATGTTCCTCAGACAGTCTCTTCACCGCCAGGCTATGAATCTTCACCGAGTGTCTGTCAGTTATATGGTATGAATAGTGTGCCTTTTTTAATCTAAATTCTTAAAGAGACATATGAGACATATCTTTCTCTGTTACACTGTTATTCACTGAAGTGAGAATTCAATTCAAAAAAGCCAAACTGGAAAAATTATTTAACTTGGCTACTATGGCCATAAATTTTAGATTCACTTTGAGTTCTGTCCTATGAAGGTATTATATTTGAATATAGATTCAAAATCAGTTTAAATTTTCTATTTAAATACGTAAAAAATGCTAATTTGCTGATCTCTGGCATTTCACTCTCAAGGTTATTTACAAAGCCATCAAGTGTCAGAAATTGAGCAGGAAATTGCAATTTAAGGCAACAAGAGACAATTTGGCAAAAAATCCTCCAACTCGCCTCTGATTCCAGCTCAACAATTTTGACCTAACACAATTGCTGTATTAATAAATAAGCCTATTATTATGCCATACATGTCGACCCCTGTAGGCCACTCTATGTTGGAGAGAGTTTACAAGACTATTCTGAGTGGCTAAGGCCAGCTACACATGGGAATTTATTTGGAACTGAGGCTTGTGAAACTATTACCTGTTCAGTCGGCACTATGATTGAATTTATTTATTTTAAAGAGATCCTATAGTGCCAAGAAAACTCCTCCTTCGTGCCCCCCCTTCCATGGTGCTGAAGGGGTTTAATCCCCTTCAGCCACTTACCTGAATCCAGCGCCGATGTCCCACGGCATTGGGTTAGGCCGTGCACGCATTAGACCTCCCCATAGAAATGCTTTCCTATTGGGAAAATCTGATGCTGGAGGTCCGTGAGGACGTCCAGCGTCAGATAACGGACCAAAAGTCTGTTAGGATTCCAGAAGCTCCCCCTATGGCTGTCTGACAGGCAGCCAATGGGGGCAGACTTAGAGCTGCAATGTAAACACTGCAGTTCTCTGGAACTGTTTTACATTGCAGCACTAAGTGCAAAAGGGTCACAGCATCCAGACTACTTCAGTTAGCTGAAGTGGTCTGGGTGTCTACAGTGTCCTCTTAAGTATTTCAAAACCAAAAATACTTGTTTATTAAAGAGGAGACAGATATCAAATCTATATCCACCGTGTGCTGGGGGATTTTTTTTTTTTTTTTTAATTTATAAATTTTAATAAAAAAGAAATTCTGATTTTATTATATGCAGGAAGATGGCAGATTGGTTGCACCGACTACAAGACTGCCTGCAAAACAGAACTTCTGTTTTCCTACTTTACCACTGGTATGTAGATACAATGTACAATAGTGCAAGATAAAGTCCCATGTTAATAATGCGCAGACATGGGATAAGACTATCTATATTAATAGATATAAGAAATAATATTGTTGTTCCTTTGCAGCCCCAGATAGGAGCCAGGCCTCCGTCTCCAATGCAGATGTCACATTTTACTGAGAACTACGTAGGTGTACAAGAGGAAGACCTATTTACTGACAATGGTATGTTTGCAAAGCATGACTATGTGAAAGACCGTTCATCCATTTATTTGGTAATATTCTGAAGCAGAGCAATCAAGCAATATGGTATTTGCTAAATCTGATTAAAGCAATATTGCCAGCAGAGTAATACCATTTTCAGATAACTGAATTATAGAAAGCATAGTAGTAAATACCTGTTGAAAATGTGACTATTTTCCAGGGGGCTGATGGCCTCTTCTATGAAAACTGTCTCTTCACCAGAATTTAAACTACAGAATACAACATTGAAGATCACCTAGAACCTGAGTTACACTTTTCTTAATGAGATGCGCCATATACTTGAATTTTTTAAAGACATATAGAAAATGACATCATAGTCTAGTTCAGACTAGGCAAAGCCCGGACAAACATTGCAGATGAGGAGGAGAAATAGTAACATGTTTTCATTGTTCCTCTTTCTCTGTATGCTTTCTCTATTCTGACTGACAGGTACAAGGGAAAGAGCTTATTATAATAATAATAATAATAATAATAATAAATGACTTCCATAGTTACATAGTTCTCTAGGTTGAGTAAAAAAAACTAAAGTTAATCAAGTTCAACCGTGAAGCTCATTTTTTATGATGTTGATCCAAAAGAAGGAAAAAAAAAACAATTATGGCCATTTCCAATAATGCCACAAAAATGGAAAAAAAAAATCCTTATTGACTCTATAATGACAATCAGATTTCTCCTTGGATCAACAATCTGTTTACATAATTAAATCATTGAATATTCTGTTTACTCAAAAAAAAGCATATTTGCCTCTGTTTAAATTATTTATAGAATCTGATCCTAGATCTTTTTTGGTAGAAAATTTCAGATCTTTTTTGCCCTTATTATAAAGAACCCTTTCCTCTGCTGTAAGTGAAAGCACCTTTCTTCCAGTCTCAATGGATGACCTCTTGTCTGTTGTATTTTTATGCTAATTAACAGGTTAACACATAGTGGTTTGTACTGACCCTATATATATTTGTATAGTGCTATCATATTCCATCTGAGGTGCCTTTTTTCTAAAGAAAATAAATTAAGTTTTTTTAGCATTTCCTCATAACTAATGTTTTCCATTGTCCATACTAACTATGTAGCTCACCTCTGCACTTTATCTAGTTTTGCAATATCCTAATTTAAAACTGGTACCCAAAAGTGTACCGGATATTTAAGGTGGGGTCTTTGTAAAGGTGCAAACTTATATTTTGAGCATGTGAATCAACACCCCTTTTATACATGAAAGCATCTTACTAGCTTTTGCAACGGCAGACTGGAATTGCATACTGTTGCCTAGTTAGTGATCTATAATTGTCTCCAAAACCTTTTAATTTAATGTTATCCCTAACTAAGTAATAAAATTTGGAATAAGGAACCTACAAGCACTTATACATTAAATGGGGTAGTTTAATGTATAAGTGCTTGTAGGTTCCTTATTCCAAATTTTATTACTTTATTTTTATCTGTATTGAATCTCATCTGCTACTCTCCTGCCCAGTTCCCCAATTTATCCAAATCACTTTGTAGAGTTCAGACTGTATTATCTTACCTAGTTTTGTATCATCTGCAAACACCGACAAATGACTTTCAATATCCACTTAAAGATCATTTATAACTAGAATAAAGAAAAGTGGACCCAGGAGAAAACTCCACTTATTACTTTTGTCCATTTGAACATTTCCATTTACATATCTGCAGTCCATCTTTAAGCCAGTGTTCTATACGAGAACACAGTGTTTCGTCTGAACCAACAGGTTTTGGTTTTATTAGTAACCTTTTGTGTAGAACTGTATTCAAATGTTTTAGCAAAATCCAAATAGATCACATCTACCTGATCACCCTGATGTATCGTTCTATATTTCTACTCATTTTCTCAGAGAACGCTATTAAATTAGTTTGGCATGACCTGCCTTTCATAAAACCAATTTGATTCTTGCTAATAATAATTTTGTTCAAAATGAATTCTTAAAATAATTTCCCAACCACACATGTAAAGCTCACACGTCTGTAGTTTCCATGTTCAGCTTTTAAGCCCTATTTAAATATAGGCACAAAATCTGCTTTTCTTTAAGAAAAGAATCCTGAATAATTACAAATAGTGGTGTAGATATTTATACTAAACTTCCTAAGCACCTGTGAGTGAATACCATTTGGCCATGTGGCTTTGGTTACACTAACATTACTTAATTTCTGAAGCACGGTATCCTCAATCAACCAATCACATGTTTGCTGTATGGCTGTTTTTAAGGGGAATTTTTAGATGTACAGCCATAGATTCTTCTTTCCTATATACTGAAGAAAAATTATTATTTAGAATTTCTGCCTTGTCCTCATCCTCACCCATCTCACTTTCCAATGGACCAATACACTCTTAACCTTTTTGGCATTAACATACTTTTTGGGATTGGCCTTGCTCTCTTTGGCTATGAGCTTTTCATTTTCGAGTTTAGCCCATCTAATCGTCCTTTTGTAAACCCTATTGACATGCTTATAATTGTTATAGGAAGCAATCAACCCATCTGATTTAAATGTTTTGAACACCCTTTTCTTATCTTTTAGCCTGCCTGTGTCTTAGTATTTTTGCGTGTTGGCATAGTTACTAACAAAAGTACCTGTCAGGATGCATTTGGATTATTATAAATATAATACATGGATTCCTGCTGAAAAATAATCTTCCGTCATTATATTCATGCCTGGAAGCCTTTATGTTCCCTCTGGCTTGACATTTCCCCATTCCTCCTGTGGGTGTACAAACATGGAACTTAGACAGAGTTTCCTGGTAAAAGTGGTAAATGCAGCATAGAAGGGGTAGTCTCACCATATAAGTGGGTGGGATTCTCTGGTTTTGGGGTATCTGGACAGGACATAGAGAGCTACGCAAGCTTCCCCTTGCCATGAAAATGGGTGTTTGACTTGTAGTCCTGGCTAATACCTACCAAGTTTCTGAAATACCTGGTGAAACGTGGTAATTCTCCAAGTATGTAGATATGGTGGCTTTTCAATTTTTAGTATATGCTGACTAAATAGCTTTTTTATTTATTTTTTATTTTTTATAAATGCCTCTCGGACTCATGCTTAACCTTTTCTCAACCAAAGAGGAGAGCAGCTTATAACAAAGATATTCCACTGCTCATCCATCTGGCAGTGAATGGGTTAATGCCCACACAACATGAGACTTAAAACAAGACCAACGTTAATTATTATTTCTCTTCTGCCTCAGTAAGCAATTCTTCCTCTACAATAACCGTGTGTAATACAGATGACTGGAATTTTGTGGTTTTGGCATCATTGAGGGCTTTGGGGATTATGCAAATTTGCTTATGAAAATGTGGTCTTTTGTATTTCTGTAATCCCCTGTACATAGAGAGAAAATACTCCAATATTTGCCAACAACTGAACTACAGTACAACAATGAGAATATTTAGACATAAATACAATGGGATGTATCATTTTTATTATCAATTTCCAAACTGATTTGATCTGAATTGCAGAATTACAGTGATTAGTCTGGCTATTCAAGCAAAGGGTAGAAAACATGTAATATCAAAGGGTTTAGTTAAAGTAGCCAACAATAAACACATAATTCTGTATTAATATCTTATATGTTTTATCCGCTATATATTTTATATGGTTTATCCGCTTTATATATTTAGATGAGTGTTTTAGTCACATTTCTGTGGACTTCATATTTCTTTTTTTTTTTCTAAAAACCTATTGATTTTTAAAAAAGCAATCATACATTTACCATATCAGATACAATTTACTATCATAGGGAAATGACTAGATATGATAATTGATTTCCAAACCTTTCCCTAATGGTGTTTAATGGAAAATAGTATGTACGCGTTAATAAAAAATACAATTGTAAATATCATTATAATATAGTGTTTCAAACTCATGTTGTGGGTTTATTTTACTCCCCCACTGTAGTCCTTCCAAATTGAATTAAAGTACTTGCTTTGTTTCATCTCTGTTGACTACTTTGATCCATATATACAATATGTAAATTTAAAAAAATACAAAACATAAAACCACATTTCTCAAATAGTAACTTTGTGCAGCATGTATCCAAAGTGTTCTTAAATGTTGCTTCCTATAGATAAAATGTGTCCCCAGTGGACACCTTAAAGAGTGATATGATTAATGATAGCAACGTGGGACTAGAGTGACATAGAACACAAGCAGGATTATTTATTAAAGTAAGAATTCAATGTAAATTTTATATTGAAGGGCAGAGTAGCCAAAGTGAAAGCATACTTAAATAGAGCCAAAGTCTGGAAAAGAAAATCCTAGAATGGTAGGGATGTGGAGAAGGTTTAAAATAGAAATTTGAATTAAAAAATACAATGCAAACACACCTCCAAACACTGTGAATATTATATCAATAATCTGCTCAGAAAAAAAAAAAAATCTATATATTATTATTATTATTATTATTATAATTATTATTTATATAGCGCCAACAAATTCCGCACTGCTTTACAATGGGTGGACTGATAAACATGTAATTGTAACCAGACAGGTTGGATGCCCAGAATTTTAAATTGAGCTCTATATCTTATGGGAAGCCAATGCAGGTACTGACAGAGGGGTGAGGCATGGGAGGTGCAGGCGGAGAGGAAGATGAGTCTTGCTGCCGCATTCATTATAGACTGTAAAGGGGCAAGTTAGGAATACGTAAGACCACTGAGAAGCGGATTGCAGTTGTCAAGACGAGAGAGGACAGTGGCATGGACCAGTACCTTAGCTACATCTGGCATTAAGTAGGGGTGGAGCTGATGAGTTTACAAAGAGAGGCAGTATAGATCGAGAACAGATGAGTTTACAAAGAGAGGCAGTATAGTTCGAGAACAGATGAGTTTACAAAGGGAGGCAGTATAGATTGAGAACAGTAGGGGACCAAGGACTGAACCTTGGAGGACACCAACACAGAGGGGTTGGGGGGAAGAGACAGAGCCAGAGAAAGAAACACTAAAAGAACGCAGGGAGAGGTACGAGGAGCACTAGGAAAGAGCAATATCTCATAGACCAAGATTATGGAGGATGAGAAGAAGCTGTTGATGATCAACAGTGTCAAAAGCAGCAGAAAGGTCAAGTAGAATTAGGATAGAATAGTGACCATTAGATTTTGCCGTGAGTAGATCTTTGGATACTTTAGTCAGAGCCGTTTCCACGGAGTGCTGAACGTGGAAACCAGACTGACCTGGGTCGAGCAGAGAGTTGGACTCGAGGAAGTCTGTCAATCTCGCATACACAACTCTTTGAAGGATCTTGGACGCAAAAGGCAGTAGGGAGATAGGGCAGTAGTTGGGGAGCTAGGGTCAAGGTTGGGCTTTTTTAGAATCGGGGGTTACAGTTGCATGTTTTAAGGGTGATGGAAATATGACAGAGGAGAGGGAGAGATTAAGAATTTTAGTGAGAGGCAAAGCAAGAGAAGGAGACAGAGTATGGATGAGATGGGAGGGAATAGGAACAACGAAGCAGGTCGTGGGGCAGGAGGACTGGAGCTGAAACCTCTTCCGCTGTAGCTGGTGCAAATGATCATAGAACAGCAGAGGGAGTGAGGTTGGGGAAGTATTGTAAGAGATTGTGAGAGATCAGAGATTGCTTCCCTTTTTGTAGAGATCTTGTCAGGGAAGTGAGTTGCAAAGTTTGTGGTCCTTATATACCTAATGCTCAGTGATTGTTAAATCTTCTAATAAAAAAAAAAAAGAGGATGAGAGGAGGAAAAAAGAAAGGAGGTGATAGGGGATAAGAGGTGGGCTAAAATAACCTTATATGGTTATAAGGTACCTACTGCGAGCAAATCAAGTCAGGGCTGGGCGGCTAATGAGAAGATAAAAAGCAAGGTGGCTAAGAAGAAATGTTTGCAGAGCCAGGCTGGAATAGTAGGCAGAGCCAGGCTGAAGCGTAATCCAAAGCCTTTTTTTTAGGTTTTTTTCTGAGAAATGTAACATATAATAGTGAGTATTGTATGAATTCCTCTACATTAAAGTCTCACAGGTACAGTGAGTATAAAAAGTCAACACGCCCTCATGAAATTGCCGGTTATTGAAATGTAAAGAAAAAGAACAATGTACTTGTCAGACTTTTTCCAGCTGCAATGTGATCTTCCATCAACAAAAATAAGGAGAAAAAACAAATAGTTAAATATGAGGAGCATTTTAAATTGGCTTTAGAACTTCATTTCAATTCAATTAGGTCTGACTGGTAGCATAGGATTTGAAATATTATGCCTTTTATATAGATGCCCACACCATAGTGCATTTTAGCACTTCATTTCACTTAAATATATATTACATGTATCCTTTTTTTTAAAGAGACTGTCACTTTCTGGGCTCTTTGCATATTTTGTAAAGACCCCTGATGGTGACATCTCCGCATGTTGTGGTGCAGGGGAGGTGAGTTGTACTTAATGCTGTCCTCTGCAGTCTTTTTTTCTTCAAACATCTGGTGTTTCCTGCCATGAGGCCTTGTCAGTGCTGTACACTTGCACATGCGCGAGAGTACAACACTGATGTTTATGGAGAATCCAGGAGCTTCCATGGATCTTTTCTCGCAATGTGTGATGTGATGCCTTATTCCACTGACGCTAGTGATAGCTGGAGGGAGTGACAAAAAGGTAGCTCCACCTTTTGTCAACTTGAGGATTCTGCATAAGACAAAGTAGTTCTTCGTTTGTCTTATGATATCTTTTGTCTGCATTGGCATCTCAATAGAATTCCAATGCAGTCTTTATGAGAAATTCATAAGGATTTTAACTTTATGAAATGCTAAAAAAATATATATTTTCAGGTGATATAGCCACTTTAACGGAGATATCTTGATTAGTTTCCGTAACAAACCTGACTTTTTTTTATTTGCACGTAGGTGAGCTAAGTTTAAAGTATAGTAAGGTAGTGAGAGCACCAGTATTAAGATAATGCTTTTAATCTCCCATTGAAACACTTGGGAAGTCCTATTCATTTCAGTGGTAGACTAAATAACCTTTAGAAGCCACCATGCTGCTCTTGGTAAATGTTTCCTGTTGGAATACGGAAGCTGTCGCTAGTTGTAAACAATTGCACAGAAAATATTGCAACAGGCATGAAAAATAGCCTTTTCTTGAAAAGTAAATGTGGCACATGATGTCGGATCATCAACTGTGGGGCTTACAATCTGCACTATATTTGTCATTTTCATGTTTGCATATTTATAGAGATACAAAATGCAAGTGAAAAGTACCTTCAGCTGTGTTCTTAGCGATGTTCACTGTCATTATTTTATTCACTGCTTATGATTGTACCTTGATGACTGTTCACACTATATTTAAACAGTTTATTGGCAGAAACCATTTAAATATCAATGGTTAATTCACTAAATTGCAAATTGTGCAACAAATTACTCAAAGTATAATAACACATGAATTGAAGAATATTAACATTTCTGTTGTGACCGAAGATTTGCAATAGCCTTGCTAATTCTCCACAATTCCTGGATTAGTGAAAAAGCAGTAAAATTGAATTTTACATTAATCTCTGAAGGGCGACCCAAGCATATCACAGACCTAAAAGCAGATTATTTGAATGTCAGTTGACTTCATATCAGGTGTAACAACCCAAAATTACCTTTATTAGAGAATAACCCATCACAATGAGAAGAAAGAACTGTCTTAAATACATTGATTGAACTGGATCTTTGTTTAAAATTCTTCACTTAAATCTATGTACTTAAGCAGAACTTTCTCACAGTGTGGAAGTTAGGCAATGTTGACTTTCGCCTCATTAGGAACCTCCTTAATGAGCTGAAAAGACACGACTCCAGCAGATAAAAACCTTAAAGTGTTAGTGATTCTTTACCTGCTTGTCAGCAAGAGAAAGCTCAAATATGTATATCTGATGCACAGAAGTCACACATATTATCCCAGCAGATTACATTGTTTTTTCTGTGCTGCTACATTCCCTCTGCCAATGGATATGGGCTGCGGGGTTTAGCCTACAACCCCACTTATCAGTTAACCCTTTCATTGTCATATGCATAATAATTTACTGTTTGCTTTACTGCTGACTTAAAACTGTGGTTCTATGTAATTTCTTTCCTTATGCAATTTTTTATACTAAACGCTGGATTTATGTAATAGTAAATCTGCACCTCCCAAGTGTCCCTATTTAGGAGGGGCAGTCCTTATTCTGGGGCTCAAATCCCTCTGTCCCTCTTGTCTTTCCTAATATCCTTTTTTTCTAGGATCTCCACATTGGTGTGTCTGAGTGTATAACAGTAATGTGTCTTTAAACTACAATAAATGTGTTTAGAAATCAGTCTGTGTAAATAAGATACATTGTTCTTGTGCTAAATTACATTTTAGTTGAATAAATTTTATTTGTAAGTCACATAATATTTCTCAGAACAGCCGTGCCCTTGGCCACACCATCATTCACACCCAGAACAGCCTGCCCCCCCTGGCCACACCCACTCACACCCCTAAAATTAAAGTGTCCCTTTTTGTCTATTTGAAATGTTGGGAGGTGTAAATCTATATCTACAAGGAAGACTTTGGGGTATATGATCCATATCAATTAAACTGTGAACAACATTCCCTCCCCGCAACCTGTTTCCTCTCCGGAAACTGTCATCAAAACAAAACACTAAGCCCTCAATGAACACTATCCTAGCAACCTACTTTCCTACCCTACCCATACCTTTTGTGTCCCATTACCCTACTCCCTCCGGCATGTAAGCACATTGAGCAGGGCCCTCAATCCCTCTGTTCCTCTGTGTCCAACTCGTCTGGTTACAAATACTTGTTGCCACACTACCATCTGTCTCAATGGGACATCAGGAAATATTTGGTAAGGTTTTTGAATTCCACAACCTGGTGCTTGCTACCTTGGTAAAAGCTGGGACTGCATGGAAAACATTTGTTTGGAAATATCCAAAATTAGCAGTGAATACTAGTTAAATAACTTCTGGTAGCAAAAGCACCACCGTTATTAAAATTCTCTTTAGATTATGTAATTTTCAATCTATAGTTTTCTGCACTATCATACTATGTCTGCAGAATCGCAGCAGATCCACCACAGCACTCCAGAAACACAAACAATTATCTAATGAGTTACAAACAGGATCGGTTTGTTAGACCCTATACTTATGACTGATTTAGAATTTACAGATTTGGCAATGCTTAGTGTACAGAAGGCTGTGTGGACTTTGAGTAGAATATAACAATGCTTATCAATCTAGTTCTCAAGACATACTAAAGCTCTAGGTTTTGGTCGTATTCCCTTTGATAAAAACTTAGAAAGTTAAATCCCAGACTGTTGATGCTGTGAAGACTGAATTGAGATAGGGGATAGAGGATGTAGTTGCAAATAGTAACTCCGAAGGTTGTAAATGTAGCTGTCATTTATTTATTTATAAAATATTTTACCAGGAAAGATACATTGAGATTTCTCTCATTTTCAAGTATGTCCTTGGTCCACAAAACATTGTATTGTTACAATAGGGTACAATAAAATCCAAAAATACAATTTTATATATATATATATATACACACACACACACACACACACACATATAAATTTAACACATAACAGGTAATAAATATAGTCAACCATGGTAGGTGCATTCTGTATTGAGGTTTATTGCCACAGATCTCTTGTTTGGGATCTATGGAGATATATAAAAAGCAATTCTTCCACTTCCATTACTCATTTTATTGCAAAGCAAGATTGCTGCAGGAAATGGTGGGAATAGGAAACAATGAGCTGAATTCATGCTTGGATTTGGACAGTGGCTGCCCAACAAATTCAGCTGCATTGAATACAGTGATTGCAAAGTGAAGTACTGATTTCAGTAAAGGGTATTTACAGAGAGTTAAAAACCTGATATAAGCCAAATATACAATCTAAGAACCAAAAGCACCTCAAATTAAAGGACCACTATAGTGCCAAGAAAACATACTCGTTTTCCTGGCACTATAGGGTCTCTAGGTCCCCCCCACCCTCAGGCCCCCCACTCCCGCCGGGCTCTAGAGGGTAGAAGGGGTAAATCCCTTACCTTTTTCCTCCGCTGGGCTCCCTCGGCGCTGGGGACTCTCCTCCTTTTCGCCATCATCGGCTGAATGCGCATGCGCAGCAAGAGCCGCGCACGCATTCAGCCAGTCCATAGGAAAGCATTCTCGATGCTTTCCTATGGATGCTGGTATCTTCTCACTGTGAAAATCACAGTGAGAAGCGCGGAAGCGCCTCTAGCGGCTGTCAATGAGACAGCCACTAGAGGCTGGATTAACCCATATGTAAACATAGCAGTTTCTCGGAAACTGCTATGTTTACAGCAAAAAGGGTTAAACCTAGATGGACCTGGCACCCAGACCATTTCATTAAGCTGATGTGGTCTGGGTGCCTATAGTGGTCCTTTAAAGGAGCACTATAGTGCCAGGAAAACATACTCGCTTTCCTGGCACTATAGGGTCTCTAGATCCCTCCCGCTGGGCTCTGGGGTGAGGATTGGGTTAAACACTCACCTTTCTCCAGCGCCGGGCTCCCTCGGCGGTGGGGACTCTCCGCCTTCTTTTCCCCGTCATCGGCTGAATGCGCATGCGCGGCAAGAGCTGCGCGCGCATTCAGCCAGTCTCATAGGAAAGCATTCTCAATGCAAAATCACAGTGAGAAGCGCCTCTAGCCGCTGTAAATGAGACAGCCATTAGAGGCTGGATTAAACTATAGGTAAATATAGCAGTGTTCTCTGAAACTGCTATGTTTACAGCAGAAAGGGTTAATCCTAGATGGACCTGGCACCCAGACCACTTAAGCTGAAGTGGTCTGGGTGCCTATAGTGGTCCTTTAATAAAGTGATTGTGGTGCATAGATGCAGTCCCTGCAGCCTTGCCTTTGAAAGGCGTGCAATTTCAAAGAAACGCTGTTTTCTTTCTGCAGGCGCTACGTCAATCAGAGAGTCAGTAGGGGCTTTGAACTGAATGTCCAGTGTCAGCACACAAAGTATGGCGATGAAGGAAGCTGGGTGTGCGTCCAGTGCTCCTTTTGAAAAGCAATGCTTGTTTAGGGGAGTATTGTTCTGGCATGAACCATATGTCCTCAATTCCTCTCTGTGAGAAGCATTTCATAAGACATAAGTCATTATGCTCAATGACTTCACAGAAGGCTGAATGGGCTGCTGTGAGGGGTTTGTCTTGGCATTTAAGTAAAGGTATGTTTAATTGCAATTGTTGATGATTCTTTTTAAAAAGGAGGGCATACTAAAAAAATATTATTAGAGTGATTCCTTAACAGCCATATAAGCTTTATGTCCCAGCTAATAGACCTTCAGAACATTTTAGTCCATAGACCAGGAATGGTTAGATACATCTGTTAGTAAACTGTAAGTCTTTTCAATACTCGACCATCCAAAATCACAAATCAAGTGCCTGCCAAAGGTTTATGGGAGTCCTGATCTTAAAACAGCTGAAGGTTCAAGCATTTGATGACCTCTGCCCTGAGAGTGTCCATTATCTTCTCTTCTCCTCTGTACACACCATTATGTGGTCAAATCTATATGTTACAAATAAAAAAAAAAAACATTTCAGGTGCATTATACAACACAGAAAAAAAAAATTACCTTTATACCAAGCTGTTTTTTCTAATATTCTGACTTCATCAGAAGATTGTGCAGCAGATCAATGTTTCTGTTTACTAGTATGCGTTTGCAAAAAAACTGAATTGCAACTTCTCGGGACACATTTTGTTGGATTCTTAACCTTTAGAAATATACACATAGAAGAAAGCATCAATAGAGTGTTGACATTGCATTTTCCATTCTGTTTTGTATTTAACCCATATGCCCCCAATGTCCCTCGAAGGATACTAGAAAATGAATGTAAACTTACTTTTAATTTTAGTTTTCTAGTTCATCCTGAGCATAATTTGGATTAGGGAAGTGTTAGAATGTATACAGTATCCCTTGTCTTCTGACATGATGTTGGAATTAGCATCCCAGGACACATATAGGTTTTGAAACATATAGGTTGAGAATTAAAGATGGCCAAATTCCTTAACAGTGGCTGTTTATAACATCTGCCAGCATTTTGGGGAATTTGGATTCTCAAAATGCCAGCAGATACACATTTTCACTGTATGTAGGCATTATGAAGAATAAATCATAAGATAATTATGGCAATCTAGATTGATTATCTATGATAGATATGTTTTGGTTCAGGTGTCCGAGGTCTGCCCAATAAGTATAAATGTCCTTATCAAATAATGAATTTGGTCAGGCTAAGTGAATCTGCAGCAATCACTTGGCTCAGATGAATTCTGGGTCCGGATTAAAATCAGTGCTTTACACATTCAAACTCAATACAAAGTATTGGATTTGGAGGATTCACAGTAACTAATTATCATTCACTTGCTTTTTGCAAGTGAATTATAATTTGAATTACTATTTGCCCACTTACAGTGCTAACAGCCAGCAGGCAAATAGTTTAAAAACCTGCAACAATGCTATGACTAACTATGTGGAGGCTGGCCAGTATTTGCTAGCCAACGGCCCCATTAAAAAAGTAAAAATAAATAAATCAGAAAGTCCAAGGGGTTCAATAGGACCCACATATTACTATAAGGGAGGCGTCATCTCTTTTCATTTTTTTCATCTGTGTGTTTGCGAATGGTTGTTATCGTTTCATTTTCAATTATTTTATTGTGGTATTATGATTTTTTATTTACCCTTTTTTGGGTCTGAAGATTTGCAAGAAAGATATAAGATGGTAAGTATAGTTTATTATTTTTCCATGATGGAGAGGTTCTAGGGACTGGGCAGCAGCAAATTTAAGTATAGGGCGTGGGGATGTTTGTGTCTCCTTTATAGTAATATGGAGATCTTTTTGACCTCATAGTTTTTCCTTTTTTAAATGTGAACTCTGGCCAGTTGGCACATGGTTAACCCCCGCATTGCCAAGTGTTATTATAGTAACATGGCATTATCAATTCACTTGCTTTTTGCAAGTGAATAATAATTTGCAAATATACATCCTGACAGATGAATTTGGTCCCGAATTTTTTGTAAAATTGGTGCTATGTGAATACTCTGAATTTTTTTACTTTGTATAAGATTCGGATGCAAAAGCACTGATTTAAATCTGGACACCAAATGCATCCCAGCGATTGCTGCAAATTCACTCAGATCGACTGAATTCTGAGCGTATTTGGCTTTAATAAATATGAGAATTGCTATTGCGGTTGGAATTTGGTCGATTTCACCAGATTTTGTCTATTCGGACAAAATCTGATGTTTACTGCATACCTCTGTGAATGTTACAGTGTTAACTTCTGTACTAGGTTTCTTTTACTGTGTTTTGTACTGTTGTTGCTCTAACCCAGTACTTGTAGCAGGACAAAACCAGAAGTAGAATAGAATAGAGTAGAAGTAAAGAGTTAGGTTCAGAGGTCCGCCTTCAACACATGCTAATAAATAACCTGGATAGGGCTGATTTCTGTGCGTAACAAATTCACTAACTTATGCTGGGTCTTTACCAACTAGTTCATCTAAATTGTATGAATGCCGCCCAATACCCACATACAATAAGTGTTTTATTTTACTAGCACGGAGCATACATACTATGTGGGGCATTTCATGCTGCTCTTACAACCTGCAACAACGTCCTGTAGTACTTTCAGAGATCTACCTTCTTCCTTCCCCCTGCAGGGCATTGCATACTTGTATTTGCCATCAGTTGATATATACCTTACAGTATACCTAGAGCCCTCCTCCCCACTATGAATTAAGCCAGTGTACTTTAAGTGTATTTTTCAGCCTGAGAAGGGTTTCTACAGTGAAAAGGTATGGCAAAAGGTTTAACCCCTGTGTGTTCTACAAAAGGACTGACTAGAGCATTCAAGGAAAAATTAAATATAAACATTAAAACAAAACCAGCACTGGAACAGTGAACTCGAATAGTGAACTGTTCATGTTTATGTTCAAGGTAAGGAATGTGTATACTAACTTTCTCTATTTCCATGATAAAGTTTTGTCGCTCTTCATTTTATTTGTCTTTTTTTATGTGTAGATATGTCTCTATTATGACAATTAAAGCGACACTTCAGATACGTCTAGCACTTCAGCTCTCTGAATGGTTTAAATGTGAGGAGTTTAAACGATTTTTCATTTTAGAGAAAGCTCTGTTTTATATAGTAATTGGCACTTTTATAAATTAACCTTGTTACACCCCTCTGGCTGTCAGTCAGACAACTGTTGCTTCCTGGTTGTTTTGTTCAGTGGGGCTAAACTCAAGAGGCAGCAATTGCCCAGAGCACCTGCCTTGCAATGACTTCTCATTGAGCTGCATTGGCAAGTCTGTGATTGGACAGCCACTGAAAGTCTTGGCTGGGCTAGAAGGGGAGGACTTGCAACGACTTCAGACAAGAAAACTGCATCTTTTGCCAGCTGTATTTAAATATACCCTAATCAAAAAATGCATAATTAAATGCATGCATGTTTTCATTGGCATATATCTAATAAATAGTGATTTGTGTTTTTTGTTTTATTTGGACAGTGGAATGTCACTTTAATAGGCTATCAACATGAGAGCACAATTTAGATACTATTATGTGTTTGCTAAATGTATACTTTAGCCAGCTTAATCAATCTTAGGACTCGAAATATAGCACCTCATTCCACACTTATCCAGTAATATTAGTAAATAGTTTTGATTGTGTTATATGTTACAAATTATAGTTATTTTATAAAGGGTTTTATACTAAAGTTTTGCCAAGGAAGCAATTATGGCTTAGGCCAGTCATAATTCCGATAAAATAATTCCTGACATTAATAATACAATCACAGTTAAGCTTTTTTATGTTTTACCATTTTAAAGGTCAAATTGTAGCATTTACTATCCTGGTGTATAGAGCTACTCTAAAACAGCTACATTTATTGTGATGGAATGAATAGATCAAATATCGTATACACAGCTCTGATTCTTTATAAATGTCCATCCCGAAAAAAAACATTCGGGATAAAAAAAAAGATAATTAGATCTTGTAAAAAGGATTTCACAAGATTGTTTATTTCAGGATTAATTTGATTATTATTTTATCAGACAGGAATAATTTCTAAAGGGAACATCCGGAACAAGTGTTCTTAAAATCACATTAACTCATGCCCTTCTGTCCCTTGAATATTTGGGACTGACAGCTTAATACAATTGTACCAAGTGAATCCTGTAATTACATATATCACGCAGTCTGAGTATGTTACACTTCTTTTCCTCTTCTCCAGGAGATGGAGGAATGAAAAGAAAGTCAGCCTTTAAAACCTATAATAAGTTAATCGCGTTAATCTTACATAACATGACGTCAGCCTACTAAACGCATTCGCCTTATGGACAAGCGAACCGTTTGGTTAAAATGGCTTTTGTTTTGACTATGAAAATACACAAGCTTGGTTCAGTTGACATGTACTCTTAAGTTTTTTGTCCACCCCTTCTCTGTCCCTCATTCATACGAATGCAGACACCGTCAAGAATACATTGTAGTCCCATGTAATGATACTAGTGACTCTTTAAATGGGGGTTTTCATTCACACTTTGCCATTAAAATAGAAAAGCCTTTTGGTCGTGACCATACAAGCATAATAAATTGTGTATGTTTGTGATACTGAATGCATTTTGCCCATATGCTGCACTGCACAGCACCATGAATAAGACATTTACCGAATCAGTCCCACCACATTAAACAGAAAAACAATCTTTATTCATGGTAACTTATCAGTTTCAATTAATCAACTCTAACAATGGAATTTCTGATGTGCTTAAGCAACTTGAAAGCAATAGGTCATCTCCAGGGCAGCCTTGTTGTGTCTTTGTGCCTTTGGCTTCAAACAAAGCCACTTCGAACTGATGTAATGAGCACAAGTTTCGATGTCCCTTTGCCTATATTTTTCATGCAAGGAATTATCTTCTTTGCACTTTTAGCATTTTTCATATTTGTCAACAGTCTCTAGAGTCCAGCCAGAGGACCACTTTTAGACGTCTGCAACTTCAGACCCAGCAGAAAAGATTTTTCTGCTAGATGACCATGCTTTTTGTCCCTGTGCTGCTATGTGAATAGCATTGTGCAGACCATTCCAGTGGTTTTGAAAAGGGGTAACCATTGCTTTGATTAGGTTACACGGTTTAGCAAAGAGCTCCCTCCCACTGCCTTAGGGTCTGTGAAAGGTTTGTGACCTGTTTAGAAGTGCCAAGTGAAATGTCATGTCGCCCCTCCCAAAAGGGAGTTTCTGTATTCATTTGATCAGTCTAAAAAATGATTGGGGATGGTAAGATCAGTGCTTTTGAATTGCAATTTATAGTAGTTTACAAAAATTCACATTGTTAGAAAAGAAAACATGGAAGTACTTCTTTCTAAATTGCATTACCTGTGAAATTTCATTAGTCTTTGGAGAATATTTTTTCCATATTTAATAATATAATAGAATGTGCACTTCCAAATGTCTCATCGTCTAGTTAATGCTTTTTTGTTTATTTTAGATTTTGTCTTGTTGTAAATTTTCCTCTATAAAAATAATTAACTTTATTATGCCATTTTAAATCAATCTTGTTAATTTAATATTTTTCTTCACCAAACAAATCTTCCCCTTGAATTCATTTATCTTACATTGTGAGGTTTTGCTTTATTTTTTTTTATACATGTACATTTAACCAAATACATGTGTATATCAAGTCTTAAATCATCCAACATGCCACGTTTAACATGAAAAAACATTTAAATAAGGTTTATTGAAAAATCACATGTTTAAATATATCCATTAAATACAAAATATATTTTTTTAAAAGCATAGATAATTGCAGGAGTAAAAACATACATTAATACATTAACAGTCATTAAAGTAAGAAGTTAATCATATTTAAAAAAATAAACTATTAAAATATTAAAATAGTTATCGAAACTACTAAGCCCCAAGGATGACACTTTAAAGGTTTTTCTATTTTTATCTTTTATTAAATACTACGTTTTGGGCATACATATGTTTTACTTGTTTATATAATGTTTATATGCATGGCAATGTGTGTACACATATGATTATTATAGTATATACTGTATATACACAATATATATTTTTCCAATGCCATCAGACTTCTGTTGTTGATCACAGTTAGAGACATGTCTAGACGCTGACTTATTGTCCATCAATGATAAGTCAATAAAGCAATCTTGAACAGAATTCATCAAAGGTTTTTTAAGCCTGATTTCTGTCCATTTGAATGAATTGCCCAAACTCGTTTGGATTGATGTTAAATAATGGTCATCACTCAGGCCTCTCACTAGTTGGAATAATCAGTATGGTTTGAAGGAAAAGAACATTTAAAAATGGAATACTTCATAGGGGACAAAAAGATTTTTATTTTGCAGAATATATGCTGGTTAATAAGTTCTTTATGCTAAACAATTTTGACATTGAAAATTATTATTTGCCCAATAAAATAGTACAAATAACAGTATATAACAAATAACCTTCTAATTTGTATTAAGTTATAATGTATTTACCACTATGATGTTTGAATACAAAGACGTAGAATGGCACATACAATGTGGATCTATAAAAATCAATTTTATGTCATATATCATAATCTCTAAAATACATTTTCCCTGCTATGAGTAATGCATAACTATTCAAAACAGATACCATGCACACGTGTTCGCAGTCAAGCCACTATTTCAGATTTTAGCAGAAATTTGAAGAATCATACAATAAAGTTTATTGGGGAAACTGGATGTATGTGTTTCAAAACAGTGGAAATTTGCTTCTTTTATCGAATGACACTGGTTTACGCATTAACTTGAGCAGAGATGGAAATGTGATTGGCTGAGAGTGTCAGCTGGCCACTGTCAGCCTATCACAGCCGCCTGTGTCTGGTATGTGTTGGTATGTGTTGGTTCAGTGTTAAATTATCCAGCCTTGAGAGTCCCTTAAAGGACCACTATAGGCACCCAGACCACTTCAGCTTAATGAAGTGGCCTGGGTGCCAGGTCCAGCTAGGTTTAACCCTTTTTTTTTAATAAACATAGCAGTTTCAGAGAAACTGCTATGTTTATAATAGGGTTAATCCAGCCTCTAGTGGCAGTCTCTTTGAAAGCCGCTAGAGGGCTTCCGCGCTTCTCACTGTGATTTTCACAGTGAGAAGACGCCAGCGTCCATAGGAAAGCATTGAGAATGCTTTCCTATGAACCGGCTGAATCCGCGCGCAGCTCTTGCTACGCGTGCGCATTCAGCCGGTGACAGAAGAAGAGGGAGGAGAGGAGGAGGAGAGCTCCCCGAGTATGTTTTCCTGGCATTATAGTGGTCCTTTAACGATGCTTGGATTAACAAGTTTCATTGAATTAGAACTTTTGTCCAAAGTACAGGAAGGTTCTGTGTGCCAACCCCTCTTAAATTTTGGACACAATATTCCATATTAAAACGGCACTGTCACCTCCCCCCCCCACCCTCTCCCCTCCACAAAAAAAATGGAATTCTTAGAAAAAATCTTTATAACATACTCATTTGAACTGTGTCGGAATTTCACTGAACATCCAACCCAGTCAAGAGATATACACAGACAGAGTACGGACTACTTTGTCTGTGTATTTCTCCTCCCCCTGAGTTTCTTAGACTCAAGGCAGAGTCTAAGTGTTAATCTCAACAGCATTCACCAGTTACAGAATTGGCTCTATTTATGGAGGATCCCGCGGCCTTGCTGGATCCTCCATAGACCTCAATGCTGTATTCTTGCGCATGCACAAGATAACAACAGTGATGTCTGCTCCGAAGAGGACTCACCAGATCAAGATGGCCGCGCCTGCGAGGGACAGAGTCAGGTAAGTAAATTCTAACATTACCTCCTGGCCTCCGGATCCCACAGCAGCGATGTCACTGTCGGTAGTCTTTGTGAATTCTGCAAAGTCCCTAGATGGTGACAGTGCCACTTTAAGATCTCATCTTCAGTGGAAAGGGGGAAACTGAACTCTAACCAACTGGTAGGTTTGTTGTGTTCATGGGGTTGAATAAAATTCAGATCTTAGAGGACGAAGTGCGAAATGTTCCACAGAGCTAGCATTTGTCATTGTTTCTTCACTTTATGTCCACGTAGAGATAGGGTCTTTTGATTCCAGGAAACCTCTTACATCAATAGTCTCGTTGTACCATAACTACCCTAATAAGATGTTGTAGTTATAGTCCTTAGAATGATTCTTTAATAATGGGAATTTCCAATGGAAATCAAATGATCATCAAGAAAATGTCAACTAGAGGGAAAATATCAGTTCTTCATCTTAAACTTATAATTTGTGCTCATGAGAGCCACTCATTTCCACCTGAAACCATTGAGATCTAATTAAGATCTTCTCTGTTAAAATTAGACTTGTGCACAAATTCGATGAGGCTGACATGGACAAATAAAATGCCTTTAAATCTGCGCCCGAACAAAATCAATCTGTCCAGGATTTATCTTTCAAGTCTTGTTCAATTAATACGATTCCACAGGTAAATGCCTGATGGGTTGATTCATTCTGGTGTAGATTAAAAGAAATGTGTGCACAAATTCTAGTTGATATCAAATAAAACTAATTTTCTATCATTTTTGAAGCAATGATTGCCTGTCAATGGTCAGATCTCCTTGTCTGCTTTAAAATTAAAAAAAGACATGGAGTTTCTTATCAGAGATACAATGCATAACTGGCAAATCACATTAGTTGTACAGTTTATCTTATATACTTTTAGTATGAAAACATATGCTCATTGACCTTTTAAAAAGCATGTGCTATTTAAATGTATTTTTCAAAAATGAGTGAGTAAAAAAATATTTGTGGTTCTTGAAAAGGTTTTTGTTTTTTTTTAAGTTTATTGGTCCTTTAAGTTTGGCTCTTGCGTTTTGCCATTTTCTACGCTGTTGAGCTGTTCTGTCCCTCTATTAAACTCTGCAACTCTGTGCACTCAATATGTGGACAGAATCCAAGGGAGTAATCTGTTAAAATCCATGTATTTTACATAAACGTCTCTGGTCCATTGACAATAATGATAGTGCTATTACGGATTAGCCCTTGTTAGAAAATCAAGTTTGAGACGGCTTTTATTTTTGGACATTGTGTTAAGCGGTAATCCTTTTACCCATTCATGGAGGCTGAGAAACCGTGCCAAGCAAGAAAGAAAAAAAAGATCATGTTGGGATTTTGCTAATCAAATAAAATGTCAAGAAGACGTTTAAAAAAAAAAAAAATTAACCTTTTTTTTTTTTCATTTCTTCAGAACTGCAGGTGGTATCTGATGATACTGAAGGAAATTTGGAAGGGTTCCCCACTTTCCTACCTCCAGTGAATTAAAAGACACATTTTCGTTTTCCTCTGGAATGTCCTCACATTGAATAAATCTAACAAGCAGACATACTGGTGACACACTCATAGTTATGTATTGTATTGGTGAATTTAGAATCTAAATTAAAAATGTGATAAAATATGTGATTGTTTTTTCTCTAAAATTCTCGAGATTCTAGGCAATGTGAAATTTTGATTAGATGAAAGGTGGGTGGCACCCAAAATATACTTGAGAGCTCTAAAGGGCTACATTATTGCTTTTCAATTTAAATCCTTTGTTTTTATTAATTATGAAACTCTATCCAGAGATTGGGCCATAATGGCTGTTCTGTATTCCCTTTCCTGAGTTTTTTGCAATAATTGTAGAAGACGTTAGACTTCATTTTTTTTCCCCCACGGGAATTTAGAAATGTCAGAATGGGATGGGTATAGTCAGTGTTCTCAGAAGCTATAAGATTTTACGCAAAGCTTGGCTGCTGTTCAATAAAGATCACTTAAACTTGTAAATTTGTAATGTGTAAAAGATTTTTTTAAATCCTGTTAATTACAATTCAGTAAGTTTTACAATATGCAGTAATTCTGGCGGATAAAAGAACAAACTGAATAGGGCTTGGAAGTCGAATAAGGAAGACTAAAATGTGTCTGCGTGATATGAACATCTTTATAAAGGCTGTACAGGTATACATGTAATCAAAATGCACATATATATCCACCATACCAGTGTCAGTGAATGAGATATCTTTAAACCGCCCCATTTAAGGAACATACTCTCGCATACCTTGTGTTCTCCGGGTCCCCTCCACAGTCACATAAGCTGAGATATGTGGTGCGTTCCAGGCTAGCCACATACCCAGCACAGGGACAGGAGATGATGATTGAATAGAGACCAGGGAAACGAACAGCACTGAAGGAAGGTAGATTACACCCAGAACACAGCTTCAACCCCTGCAATTCATATGTGCTACTGAATACCCTAACAGAGAAAGCAATGTATATGTGTCTGTATTGGAGCACCAGGCTCTGACATCCCAAGGCAAATGCCATGAATCATGTTTCAAATCGATTATAGGGGCAAACTGAGCATGCCTGAAGTCTATACTCAAGACTGGTTGTTTTCACAAATAAACCAAGACCTTATAGTTGCCCTCAGTATCTCACAATTATTTTTTAAAGCTGTACGTTTACAATGGTTTATGAATATTTGGAGGTTTACACCACGTATCATAAAAATATATTTATACATGTAATCTCTACCTTTTTTATGTCAATAGATTTTTATATTGTTATTTTTTTTTTTATTAATATTATTTGCAATAATCTTGTCTGGAACTATTAAAAGTACGCCTATCGACATGACCATTAACACGGACTGTTGTAACGGAATGTCACTCACTCATTGACAGACACACACTGGCAGACACACACACTCACTGGCAGACACACACACACACAGAAACTCACTGACAGACATACACTCACTCACTGACAGACACACACTTACTGACAGACACACACAGACACTTACTGACAGACATACACTCACTGACAGATATACACTCACTTACTGACAGACACACAGACACTCACTGACATACACTCACTGAGAGACACACAGACACTGACAGACATTCACACTCACTGACAGACTCACTCACTGACAGACACACACTGACATACATACAGTCACTCACTGACAGACACACACAGACACTCACTGACAGACATACACTGACAGACAGGCATACACACACACACACAGATACTCACTGACAGGCACACAAACACACACACACTGACAGGCACACAAACACACACACACACTGACAGACACACATACATACATACACTCACTGACAGGCACACACCACTCACTGACATACATACACTCACTTACTGACAGACACACACAAGCAGACACTCACTGACAGTGAAACACTCACCTCCCTGGGGTCCAGTGTGTGGCAGCTCCTCACTCCTCCCGCCCGCAGTTTAGTATGCCGGTGGCTGGAATTACGTCATATTCCGGCTCCCGGCATCACAGAGGGCGCACAAGGGAGGAGTGAAAGGCTGCAAGAAGAGCCTCCCTCACCCCCTGCCTGCTCTGTCCCCCTCTCCTCAGGTCACCGGCATTTAGTGGCAGAGCAGGCACCTGCCATCAAGGTAAGCAGGTGCCTGCTCTGCCTTGCCTAGCACAGCATCGGGTGTGCCCCGAGGTGGCCAGATG
The DNA here is from genome assembly GCA_933207985.1 of Pelobates cultripes. Taxonomy (NCBI): domain Eukaryota; kingdom Metazoa; phylum Chordata; class Amphibia; order Anura; family Pelobatidae; genus Pelobates; species Pelobates cultripes. Next base: position 33,892,982 of record OW240915.1, read on the forward strand.
GCCACCTCCTGGCCCCTCTGTGACAGGGATCCTCTCGGCGCCCCCACCTTTGGGCGCTTTGCGGATCTGCCCGGCACTGGGGACGGTTTAAGAGTCGCTCGCCCAGCGCTGCAGCCCAAGACAAGAGGAGCCCACCAGGAAACATAAGGTTTGCCCAATGGTGGCGCCACCCCTGACCCTAATGGCACAAGCCCACATATGACATAAGCTTGTGCTCTTAGGACGGGCCTATCTCTGCTTCTGGCCCGTTGTACATGTAAGCTCCTTGGAGCAGGGTCTCTAGCATCCAATTTGTAATTGTCTCATTTATTGTTTACATTTCTCCCTTTTTTAGTATTTCAAAGTGCTGCGGAATAAGCTGGCACTATATAACTGCCCCATCTGGGATTTATTCCCTGTGCACCATGGCCCATTGGAAGAACAGTGACCCCCTTGGACACTTTGCACTCTCTGCTTTCAGATTCTTGAAGATGCATTACATTTCAGTTTATAAATGCATGTAGGAATGGATTTATAAATACCGTCAATGTCAAGCACTACCTATGGATGAAGAAGAGAGAAGGTGTAAAATGCAAGAAGAGAGGGTCGAACAAGTTGTTGGTTGAAATGACAAAGTATCAATCTCCACTTCATTGGCTGAGGACAACAAGCTATGGGTGAAAGAAGAAACAGACTTGAGGTTATTAAGTGAAAGAAAAAGAATTCAATTTCACAAATAAACTAGATAGTGAAGCTGATACCTGTGAGGTTACCTGAGATTGGCAATTAGACAGGTAAAGGAAGTACTTGAAGGCATTGGATACGTGTTGGGGTTTGAGAAAGTCGGTGCAGATAATGGCAATAAAGTAACTGTACTTAGAAAGAGAGATGGGTGAACTGTAGGAATGTTAGCATGAATTTACCTATATGGAACAGGAAACCTAATGTATATTTGTGAGACATAAACAAATCTAAGAATTATTTTGTATATAACCTTATTGTGTAAGTGTTCCTTCTGGGCCACTCACAAAGTGACCCGGTGGTCATGTCATAGGTGATACATAAACGTCTCTGTTAAAGTCTGTGGCCCACTGGTTCTACATAGATATTAACTTTTTTTCCATTCCAACTCCAAAATGTTTTTAAAACCTGGTCTTTAAATGGCCTGTGTGGCTCAAAATATAAAATTAGGTTTTGTATATCATCTACGAAGGTTTGTTTGGTGTGGACCTATCATGATACTGTGATAATTATTTTTTGAAAGTCATTATTAATATAAATGTGCTTTTTTTTTTTTATAAATAATACAGTTTTCCATGTGGTTCACCAGCCTGCAAGCTATAAATGTACATTGTAGAAAGGCTAAGTTAACAATGGCCAGCACATATTTTACATAAACTCTAGGATGGCATTATTTCAGAGTGTTCTCTAATCACTGTCAAGAACTCCTTTGCAGACACTGTGTCTGCACCAGTCAATGAGAGATTGTTACCCTAGAAACTTGCTAAACCTGGTTAAAATCCTGCTATATATCAACAACTGTTCTGCTAGTCTCCTGCTGAATTACAGTTACACAGTTTGGCGCTTCTTTCAAATTTCTTTCCAAAGAAAGGGATTTTTTTCCCTATAGAAATGAATTGGCTTAATTAGTAAGTAGATTAATGGCAATTGCTGGTGAGTGGGTTTCCAGCAGAGTTGTACCAGAGAGGGTTAATAGGAGTCAAAACTGGAATCTCTCTGAGAACTGGCTTCAAGCCATCAACCCCAATTACCTAAACCTTTTAGAAATGGCACAAATGCAGCATTTACCTATGTGTGCCTTTTAACTATCAAAACAATTGTGTTTATTTTTCTTACATTGATTTACTCTTTGTTGATTTTATTTAGTGTAGAGCTTAACAGAGCAACATTTTAATTTAAATTGAAAAATAAATAATTAAAAATATAAATATATATGATGCTTATTTACTGCACCTATTTTTTTTCTATTTTTTTTACTTATCACCCACAGAATAAGCAGCATGAATTCAACTTGTATTTTGCAATTTGCTCTGCTGAAATCCTAACAAATTACTAAAAAGAATGCATTGTTTGTGTATGAATTTATTTGAGTTTCCCATTTGAATTTGGTTACACTAGTAGCCTGAATGAGCAATTTCCCTCTCCATCCTTCTTGCTAAGAGAAGTTTTGATCATGTTACCAGTGATACAATGTGTCCATAGCTTCACTTGCAGCTGGGATAACTTTGCAAAAAAAAAATCCCTGCTGGTTAATGGATATAATAGAAGCAACAGTGGCCGGACAGCAAAGTAATTAATGCTTAAAGGAGCTGAGGACGGTTTTATAGTTGAGCTTTTGAGGAAATCAAGAATAAACCTGGTGAAAAATGACGCATGTTTTAGGATTTCAGAAAACTGCCAACAGGCTGTGTTTTTTTTTTTTAATCCTTTTTTTTTCTGTTCCATCTCACTTTATGCTCCAGAACAAAGGGGGTCGAACGACTAGCTAGATTGCAATGGGTTGTATGCCCCAGCACATTAAGTGCATGATGGAAACATATTGTATGGAGATAGTTTGGAGGAGAAATCTAGGCTTGAAAGAAAATGTGTGTGAGCTTTGATCAACTCCCTGGGGTCCACTGTGAGCACAGATTCTCTTGCAATGCAACTTATTCAGCTCCAGCTCAACACGTTTGAATGCAATTTGCATATCTGTAATTTATCACATTTGTCTTGAGGATTTTTGCTATGTTAATAAAAGATGCCTTTAAAGGGACGAAGAACGCCACTCAGCTTATATTACAAATGATGCAATTACTATTCAGATGGGCTTGCCCCAAAGGATATGTTTTGTGTTTTGTTGTTTTTTCTTCATCTAGGTTTAAATATTTCAAAATCTTCAGAATCTGCTGAGATTGGGGCTCATTAGGAGCTGTCTTAGACTGTTCTGCTGTAAGCCTTGTCAGGAGAAGTGCAAGGTTGGAGAAAGTTAAATCCGATTTTAACTGGAACAAGTGGATTCTTTAAGGCATCATATTTTTTATTTGGTTCTGGTAACTGATTATTATAGTGCAGTGATTAACTTATGGCACTGCCTATGATTATGGACTACATTTCCCATAATGCCTAGCAAGCCTAAGCCAGCTATAATGTAAGCCTGTCTGGGTAAGCATTGGTAGTGCTGTTCATAAAGTTTCCAGTGCTAATGATTAGCCATCCCTGTAGATGATATATTCACAGCTATAAAAGCTTACATCCAGGTGGAGAAACTGTCTAGAGGTCTTTTCTAAATTAAATGAAATGCTCTTTCTGATACAGCAGACAGGAGGAAGATTAACAGAGAATCAATGCCAACAGATATGTTTTACCAAACCACAATCATGCTCACTATCCTTTGTCTGTAACAGAGATAAATTCTGCAGTTGATGTTATCTGCTGACACTTTATTCCAAAGTTTATTCCAAGGTGTTGTCCTTGGGGAGATAGAGGAAAGGACTTGAAATGACACTTAATAGCCAATGTGCATTTTACCAAAGCCACATACATCCTTCCTATAAATAAAGCTGTAAATCAACCCTGTAATGTCCCTTTAAGGGCGTTGAAAAGCTGTGGACAATACTTCTCATATTAAACGCAATATTTTTTTGCTTTGGAGGAGAACAAAAGTCATAGCAAGAGGTCTTTGTGGCTAATTCAGTCAAATAGCCATCTCTCATTCCCCACTAAAAAAGGTCAGTAGCGATGTGTATGGTCCACCGAGGGGGGGTTTTCACAGTGAAAACTGAGCCAGCTGTCCCTGTCACAGTGTCACCATTGGGGGGCACACACTCTGCATGGCTGTTAACAGCTCTCTACACCTGCAAAATGGACATATTTTCAAACTTTTCTTGTACCCCCTTTCTCCACCCCCAACCTTAAACAACGAGATAAATAACTGCAGGCAACTATTATCAATGACTGAAAATATTTAAGGCTAACTAACACATGCATTCAGAAAGATGTATTGCAATTTACAAACAAGTTCCGTTGTGAGTACCGCCAGTTTAGTAAATACAGTGCAATCTGCGCAAAGCATGTGCGCTATTATTTTGCATCTATGAGTTTTAATATCAGTTTTAGCGAGTCTCAAAATGAAACAGCCTACAATAGCAATAACTAGCTATTTATAGACAGGATATACACTTCTTAAAAATTTCCCCTCTTTAGCCCTCAGATATTTATACATAGAGAATAATGCAGCATTTAATGAAATGTTACCAACGTGTATTTTTACAGTAACTTAAAAGATTTACAGGTTAATGTTTTGATTCTGAATGCACAAACTCCCATCCATTCACTGTCACCATGCAGAATAAGATAATTGGTTGATTATAATAATTTCTGGAAAAGTGCACTTTCAGTGAAAGTCATAGATCTTCGGTTTTTGTACTAACAAAAATTAGATTTTTCTGTTGTTGTGTTTTTTTGGGTTTTTTAATAAATGTGCCCATTGCTCAGTAATGTATGTATGCAAGAGGTTAGCAGGGATTCATTTGCCTCTAATGAGTTAGATGGCATTAGAAGGCATTGCTGCTGAATCCCCCTTGTGCATCCCAAGGAGGCTTCAAGGCTAAACAGTGCCATATTGAACACTTTTGTCCTTAAAAAGAGGAAGAAAACAATATATTTAGAGGGGCAGACAGGTTATAGCCTAATTTATTCATTGTGCAGGACATGGGAAATTGTATGCCTGGTGTAACACGTTGTTGAGAGCAGGTGCTGGTGTGAAGCTTTGTTGCATTCCAACAAAAGCTATATAGAACTATGTCCTGGGTGGAGGTGGCTTCAGGTTGTTGCATTCTATCATCCCTGTGATGTATCCTCCCACAATGCCTGCAATTTATTTATTAACCATTAATTCAGCAGTGTAATATATGCTATACGTATCTCTAGATATGTTGAAGTAAAAGTGTGGCTTCCATTCTAGATCACTGATAATCCCATGCTACAGAGATTTGGAGAAAAAAACTGCATTTTGTGTTTCAAAGGTTTAATGGCTATAATTCAATGAATATGAAGGATAAATGGAAATAGATACACTATTAGTAAAGTTTTAGGGGGCTGGGCTATGATAGGGCCACTTCTGTACAGATAACCCCCCTAGATTTAGCATGGGCTCAGTCCACTCTGTGCTTCTGATCTGTGTCTCCTTTCCAGCTTCAAGTCTCTCCATGCGTAATAAGCCCAGAACTCCCTACTCCACTTGTCTCAGGTTACTTTGAAGAATAGTGTTACTTCAGCCAATTACACAGGGGTCAAACTTTGCAAGGGACTTGGGGGCACATCACTGGACCCCCGCCAGGACTTCCAAATGATCAGAGGAAAAGCAGGAGCTTTGGAAAGGTGCTTTACGCGTGTGCGTCCTCCTGCAGCACAGTGCCAGAAAAGGTGCGAAAAGTTGGCCAAACTTTGGAAAGTTTCCCCTGAGACAAGGAGCAGGTCTGTCCCCTTGGGCAATGCAAATGAAAGCTGCTGGGGCACCGTATGCTCCCTGAATGAAGCTGTATGGGTTTGAAAAGATAAAAAATGAAGCTTTAAAGCCTAGAAAAGGACTTTTGTGTGGTTTAGACACAGAGTACTTGCGCATGAACGCAGTGCGCTCCTTGCATTGAGTTACCCTTTCTTTGGGATCCCAATAGCTACCACATAGTGTGTTTCATTACAGCATGTGCTTTTCATCAGCCTGCTTTGTTCTGGCTGAAAGTAATGCTGTGAATTAAAGACATGACAATATTTTCTATCTGCTTGAAAGTCCAAAGGGAAGGGTACTTGAGCTTGGCAAAAATCAAGGAAATCATTCACAGTGCCACCCTGCACCTGTAGTCATTCAGAGGCTACAAACCTATCCCTATTAAACTTAATTATTCAAAAACTGTACAATGGTTGAAATGGAGCAGGTTGGAGTCTGTTTATTGGTGGTAAATGTTTTTTTTCTGAAGATCTCCTGAATTACATTGTGAACTTGCTGTTGAGTCTGCCCCCTTTCCTTTCAGCCTGGAGCAGCCTTGGACTTTTTCAATTTTCAATTGTAACATCTGCTTAATCGTAGGGATCAAAATATGGAGACACAAAACATATGCAATGGTTGATTTGTTAAGTCCTGGTAATGAGTTATTAACGAGGGAAAACAATGGGAGAGGATAGAGAGAGCCTTATGGTAACAGAGTCACTTTATGTAACGCCTGACATTACCCTTTCTTGATAAATGAAATCCAGTCCTGGACACCAGGTGATAGCAGGAAAATCAATGTGTGGAAGAAGCAAAAAACACTAAGACCTTTTTTCTCTCTCACTATGTGAAACATTAGGAGACATAACATTTAATTGGCTGATCAGGGGAGGGATAGTCTGAGGTTTAATTGCCAACAAGCTTAGCTAAGCAGACAAAACAACAGGATTTTTTGGGGGCCTGTTTATTTGCTTGCAAACCCAGCTTTAAGTGTATCATTGAAAATGTGTTTTATTTTAACACATGTCATCCTTTACAGTCTCTATATTGTGCAAAGACAATAGTTAATGGTACATTAAAGACTAAGAAACCCATGCCAACAAGTCTTGGATACATTGTTTGAACCCCTGTTCCTTTTTGCTTGTTTTAGGCAGCTGCAGACCAGGATCTAGAAACACAAAAAGAACAAGTTTGAAATACCAGGTGCATTCGAGAGAACTAAGACATGGATTGATATGTTATAGCCCAGGACATGAAGCTAGCTATAAAGATATCAATTCGATTGTTTGCCTCTTCCACGCCGTGTAAAGTAAGAGGCGCCTGTACAGCTTGCTTTTTGCCAGCAAAGCCTTCTTCTCCCTCCCAGGGTTGTCCTAAAACAGAGTCTCCCTCAGCCAAATCTGAACACCTGTTGGTCAGACCTCACATCCAGTCGTGGGAATTGTCCCCCAACTATGATTCCAGATATTCAGAATGCAATTTATTTGTGGAATTATTTAGGACCCTTCTAGCAGGCTGCATCATTGCATCTTGGAAACAGAAATGTGACCAAAAAAAAAAAAAACGTGAAAGAAAAAAAGGGGGGAAGAGGATTCAACTAGTGTTATCTAAATCCAGCAGCTGGTACTCGATGCCACAGGAAAGATACATTAATGAAAATGGGATGGGTTCATGGATTTAGTGGGTTTCACACCCTATATATTATAAGGCACTAATCCCAACATTGGGTGATTAGGAGGCATGGGAATCACTTTGGAGGGAATTCACACTGGGTGTTGCAGATTTTCAGATAGAAGCCAATGGCATTACATTTAGGGATCTCTGATTTTGTCTGGGTTAGATTTAATTGCCATATTACTGTACAGTGGATGCGTGGGGGCTTTGGGAAGCAAACCAGAGAGAAACCTAGTGGGAACAGGATTAATATTAAAATGAAATGATAGCAAAGATCTGTCATTAATTCAGCTAGATTCTCAGGCACATATGGAGAATATTGCAGAAGTGATTTACACTATATAGAAATATACATAATATTTAGATACATACTGAGATATACAGAATATTTACATGTCAATATTAAAGCTGAAATCAATATCATGTTACATTTTGAGCATTTGCACAATTTCCATCTGTTACTCTAAGGGTAATATAGTAAAAACAGAAACAAAATATTATTATTAAAAATAATAATAGCAATAATATTTTTTCATATTTATTTATATTTTATATTTTACATTAAATCACAATTGGATTTTTTGTTTCTGATTTTTTTCATTGTGTTTTTTTTACAGGAAGAGTGAAATCTGGCATTTGTAAGACTTATATTCTGGTAGCTTGTATTAAAATAAAATGCTGTCCTAATTTGAATATTATTAGGTGCATTAAGCTGGCTCATGCAGGGTCCTGTACCCAACTGGTCTGTATGGTTTCTTGGCATCTACATAGCAGAGTGGGTGGAAGTGGGCATTTTGATGGCTGATATTGGGATATGGACAGAGTGATTAGAGATAAAATTAGACCCAAGCCAGTTTCACAGTGCCCACAATCCCATCCCAACTGGCACAAGGCTGCCCTGGGGAAGCTTGCACAGATGCCACAGTGTTTATCTGTACAGCAAATACTGGTCAGGTCCTCTTTCACAGCACAGAGACGAACAGGCGTCTAGCATTGTACTTACCATAGGAGTTTAATACATAATAATGATGGTAGTAATAATAATAATAATAATAATGATGATTATTATTACTATAAATGTTGAATAATAGTAATTTTATGAAACAGATGCGTATTTAACCCCTTAATGACCAATTATACAGTGTGTTATGAAATACAAGGATTTGTCTAAATCCCTGGATCTGAGGGTGTTAAGCCAGTGGGAGTGAGGGGGGGGAGGGGTTGGGTGCAGGTTTTTGCTTTGTAGATACACCAGCACTCAATGGGTTAATTTTTCCATGGAGATTGACATGATCTTTTTTAGTTTTTAGTTTTTTTTTCAGTGCTGTTAAGGTCTGGTTCATTAAGGCATGTTGCTCTAGTGATTATATTAATATTAACTCAGGGTACATGTAGGCAATACTGGGGGCGATACATGATTTAATCAGATTAACCCTTTGCATGCCTGGGATTCTCAGATAATTATTCAGACACCTCCGTGTCCTGCAATGCACGGCCAGCTCTAACAGTTGACTCTGTAATGAATGTAATGAGATTTCATGCCTGATAGAAGCACGGGCAGAGTGAGTCTCGCTGTGTTTAATGAGAGCCTAATGTATGGCCTTAGTCACATCTTACTCAGCTCCCAAAAGAGCAGATTTAACATCATTGTAATTAGCTCAGCCATCAGGCGTTACTAGAAATAGGCAGGGGATACCTCTGATATAGGGGGAGGGGGGAGGGGGGTCCCCTGGTTATTTCAGTTACCGATTTGGACGCTGACTTATTGGCATCTATAGATTTGATAGTTATTATTCAGTGGATTACAACTCTCACCATTCCCAGCCAGCCACGTGCAGTGTTGGATACAGGAGCATGCTATGCAAGCTTGCAGCAATGTGCATACATTGATTGGGGGGAACAGGATAACAGCGCTGGCTGGATGAGCTTGATGGGATTTGTAATCAATGGCTACTGATTTGAATGTCCATAGCTGTCAGCAGGACAGGACTGCAATCAGCCAGATTCACTAATTCCAAGTAATGCATGCATCCTCCTCTCCAGGCAGTATGTCTGCTAAAGGATGAAAGGAATTGCAGGTTTGGGAGAATATTTTGTGAGGATGAATCCCAGCACCTCAACCCTCCATTATTAGTTAGTTAAAAACCATAAAAGTCAGGGGAACCAGACGAGACTGGGTGTGATGTAAAGGATCTGATTAATATCTCACACCCCATTTCCCTCTCCAGATAAATGTATCACAGACAATATTTACTAAGGCCCTGGAGACCCCCAACATGGCACAAGCTGGGGGTACAATGGGAGACCAGACACAGAGCTGCCATGTCCTCCAGGTTTTACTGGACACACGTCATTCACACGTATTGTTCGACAGCTCAGAAAAAGCATTTACATATTGCAGGTTGGAAACCTAGTCAGTCAACATTACAACCTGCAGCACATGAAACCCACATACTGAGGAGCAGCACATGAAATCCACATACTGAGGATCAGCACATGCAATCCACATACTAAGGAGCAGCACATGCAATCCACATACTGAGGAGCAGCACATGCAATCCACATACTGAGGAGCAGCACATGAAATCCACATACTGAGGAGCAGCACATGCAATCCACATACTGAGGAGCAGCACATGCAATCCACATACTGAGGAGCAGCACATTAAATCCACATACTGAGGAGCAGCACATGCAATCCACATACTGAGGAGCAGCACATGAAATCCACATACTGAGGAGCAGCACAAGCAATCCACATACTGAGGAGCAGCACATGAAATCCACATACTGAGGAGCAGCACATGAAATCCACATACTGAGGAGCAGCACATGAAATCCACATACTAAGGAGCAGCACATGCAATCCACATACTGAGGAGCAGCACATGCAATCCACATACTGAGGAGCAGCACATGCAATCCACATACTGAGGAGCAGCACATGCAATCCACATACTGAGGAGCAGCACATGCAATCCACATACTGAGGAGCAGCACATGCAATCCACATACTGAGGAGCAGCACATGCAATCCACATACTGAGGAGCAGCACATGAAATCCACATACTGAGGAGCAGCACATGAAATCCACATACTGAGGAGCAGCACATGAAATCCACATACTGAGGAGCAGCACATGCAATCCACATACTGAGGAGCAGCACATGCAATCCACATACTGAGGAGCAGCACATGCAATCCACATACTGAGGAGCAGCACATGCAATCCACATACTGAGGAGCAGCACATGCAATCCACATACTGAGGAGCAGCACATGAAATCCACATACTGAGGAGCAGCACATGAAATCCACATACTGAGGAGCAGAACATGAAATCCACATACTGAGGAGCAGCACATTAAATCCACATACTGAGGATCAGCACATGCAATCCACATACTGAGGAGCAGCACATGAAACCCACATACTAAGGAGCAGCACATGAAACCCACATACTGAGGATCAGCACTATTCCAGTATAGACAATTGGTATTGTGTAGCTCTGCAGAATAAGCTGGCGCTATATAAATAATAATAATAATAATAATAATAATAATAATATTATACACCATGACTCCTACAAAATGATGGAAGGTTAATAATAAGATCTGTAGAATGAGAACATATCAATCACAGAGGAATCCTGTGGAGCTCAGCTACTTAGTCACCTGTATTCCTTGCCGCAGTATTACAAAGCACAGGGCAGCATTTTTCATGCAGCGCCCATCAGTCCAGGAAAATAAATTGGATCCAGAAACTCTACTTGTTGAGGAGATCCACAGGAAACCCACTATAGGGGAAAACCTTCCATGCACTGCACATCAACTGGAAGCCGTCATGTATGAGGCTAAGGATGTGCAGTGTGTGGCAGGGGCTGCAGTGTGCTGTTATAATTGTGTTATGCATTGACCCTATGTAGAGGCTGTGTTAGTGCCGACTGATCATTCAAAGTTAGAGGAATACTGCTTTTTAAAGTGGTTGTGGTTGAATGCAAGGTGCCCAGCAGGTACATTGTGATGTATAGAGTGCAGGATCAGGATGCATGCTGGGATATACTCAGTTGATACCAAGTGATAGAACTGCAATGGGCACTGATTGGCACCTGGCAAAGTTTTGTTTGGGTTTAGTGTATGTTATAGGGATTTATGACTTCATTTTCTCGGTGGTTGGTGATGCAAGAAAAGCGTTATAGGCTGCATTAATTAATCAAAGTAGTTCATTTGGTTTTACTCCAATACTCCTTGTTTGACTGAATTCCCCCTATAGCATATGCATACTACATACATCGGGCAGCACTGTTCATTCTACGACCTACTGCACGGTGAAGGAAACCTGGCTCTAACTAACATTGCACCTCACCTCAGTTTACTTCACCCAAATTACTCCCCATATCCTGACACACCATATGCCACTCCTGGCACCGTGCCCTCTCGCCAGTCATTAGCAGAGTACACTCTGTGTGAGCTTTGTCAAATCCCACGGGAAGAGCTAGCACTGGAGAAAACACCCTGTGCCCCTCACTCCAATAACATGCTATGCCATGTAAACAACATGGATGAATGATTTACCTATCAGTAGGCCTGGCATAGCCCTGTGATTATTAACAATAACAATATATTTATATAATATGATTTACCTATCAGTAGGCCTGGCATAGCCCTGGCATAGCCCTGTGATTATTAACAATAACAATATATTCATATAATATGATTTACCTACCAGTAGGCTTGGCCTAGCCCTGTGATTATTAACAATAACAATATATTTATATAATATGATTTACTATCAGTAGGCCTGGCATTACCCTGTGATTATTAACAAAAACAATATATTTATATAATATGATTTACCTATTAGTAGGCCTGGCATAGCCCTGTGATTATTAACAAAAACAATATATTTATATAATATGATTTACCTATCAGTAGGCCTGGCATAGCCCTGTGATTATTAACAATAACAATTTATTTATATAATATGATTTACCTATCAGTAGGCCTGGCAAAGCCCTGTGATTATTAACAATAACAATATATTAATTTAATATGATTTACCTATCAGTAGGCCTGGCATTGCCCTCTGTGATTATTAACAATAACAATATATTTATATAATATGATTTACCTATCCGTAGACCTGGCATTGCCCTCTGTGATTATTAGATTAAACATAACGGAAAACATGGATAATCCAAACTGCATGGAATCCACGGTGTGTCGAGAGAACCCTATAGGGGGTAACCCTTGGAAATATAAGATACTAAAAGTGATCCCTGGCCAAAAAACGCCACAGGAACACAGAAAGAGTTCTCTGGGTGTTGTGATTACATAGAAATAAAAATAAAAAATCTCTTTATTGTAGGGTATAAATTCCCCAAAAATGTAAATAAAACTTAATAAAAAACTAACACACACTAGAGAGACTGAATGGAGAAAGGAGCCGAGATGAGAATAAAGTGATACTAACAGAGTATCATAACCAGAAAATCTTGGTGCACAATCTCTCTCCTAAAGATATGTAGCGATATGGGTAGGAACTATCCTGTATAGCAGGGTATAACAGTATCCAAATGCTCACCTAAACTGCTTGATTATTGATATAAAGTATATTTTTGGGGAATTTATACCCTACAATAAAGAGATTTTTTATTTTTATTTCTATGTAATCACAACACCCAGAGAACTCTTTCTGTGTTCCTGTGGCGCTCTGTGATTATTAGCAATAACAATATATTTATATAATATGATTTACCTATCCGTAGGCCTGGCATTGCCCTCTGTGATTATTAGCAATAACAATATATTTATATAATATGATTTACCTATCAGTAGGCCTGGCATAGCCCTGTGATTATAAACAATAACAATATATTTATATAATATGATTTACCTATCAGTAGGCCTGGCATAGCCCTGTGATTATTAACAATAACAATATATTTATATAATTTGATTTACCTATCAGTAGGCCTGGCATAGCCCTGTGATTATTAACAATAACAATATATTTATATAATATGATTTACTATCAGTAGGCCTGGCATTGCCCTGTGATTATAAACAATAACAATATATTTATATAATTTGATTTACCTATCAGTAGGCCTGGCATAGCCCTGTGATTATTAACAATAACAATATATTTATATAATATGATTTACTATCAGTAGGCCTGGCATTGCCCTGTGATTATAAACAATAACAATATATTTATATAATTTGATTTACCTATCAGTAGGCCTGGCATAGCCCTGTGATTATTAACAATAACAATATATTTATATAATATGATTTACTATCAGTAGGCCTGGCATTGCCCTGTGATTATAAACAATAACAATATATTTATATAATTTGATTTACCTATCAGTAGGCCTGGCATTGCCCTCTGTGATTATTAACAATAACAATATATTTATATAATATGATTTACTATCAGTAGGCCTGGCATTGCCCTGTGATTATAAACAATAACAATTTATTTATGTAATATGATTTACCTATCAGTAGGCCTGGCATTGCCCTGTGATAATTAACAATAACAATATATTTATATATAATATATAAATATTGCCAGCATAGGCTGATTTAGCATTCTGGGGGCTGTAATCCTACCAGTGGTGTGTTGTACATTACACCTTAACCTACCTGCATGTCCTAGTAATGCTATGTAAGACCACTTACCATCAAACCATGGACTGTAATGAGGGGTGCCATATATAGCAGGCTTACAGAGACACAATCCCTTCTTAACACTGATGGACAATTCAGGAAAAGTGCTTCCCTCACAACAAGCACTCTATATATGCTTTGATTAGTTAATCCTGAGGTATGTGAATGCTTTATACAGCAGGGAAGCACTTTTTATGTGTTGCACGTAAGCAGGCATGATGGACCTGGCAAAGCTAAACACAAAGTTACCTTTCACTAGTCATCTTCTAATAGCCTTTCCATGGTGACTTGTAGCCTACATAGTTGCTCTGGTGGTAGAAAGCACAGTGTGAATTGGGCGACCTTTCTGTATATTACCTGGCTAATCTCTGGGTAACCTTGACACACAGTGCATGCTGGTTAATCCATACACACTGCACATTATAATGGCTATTTCTGCTTATTACAGATTATGGCAAAAATAAATTACCCACACAATGCATTCTGTCAGTCTGCAATGAGAACGCGTTACATTGAATGTAGGGAGGGACCAGTCTGTATAAAGAGTTTCTCAAATCCTCATTTGTTGCATTTGCTACATTTTCATGTACTGTTTAAAATGTATCCAACAGATCCGGGCTCTGAAACTCTGCTCCCCCACCTTTCATTAACATAATGGGCTGCAGCATCTGGGGGTCTCGTTTTAGAGGGACTCACTATAGATCAGCTATGATTTTCTCGATACCTTTAACTCACAGCTGGTTATAAGATGAAATTGATGCAGCAATCACAGGATGCGACAATGCAATCGATGAATTAGTCAGAATGGAATCCCACATAAGCTGACATGATTGCGTACATTGATTCCCCTCCAGCAACGATCTACAGGGCAGAACCTTTCATTCACCGCCATACAGAGCGCGAGAGCAGATAGCCACAGGGCTTGTTTGTTAGAAATCCTTCTCTTAGTATTAAAATGAAACAATTATTGTAGTGATAACACTGGATCACAGGCTGTTACAAGGCGATAAATGAATTTTGTGTGAGTGTTCAATGTCCTGATGGCATCCATTGATATTATTAACCCATTCAGGACCAGAACCATCCATATTATATATATTTTTTTAATTGCAATCTGTACTGGTGATGCATTGATGTTGCTGCTCTGGGGGGACCTAGGGTTTCCTCCTAACAGCCCAGCTTTAGTGAATGATCCTGGATTTAAGTGATTCATTGATAACAGATAATAATGTTGTGGGTCACACATTGGTTTTTTACATATTAAATAAATACTGTAAAACAATATAAAAAAGTTAATTTAAGACCTTGTGTGTGTGTGTGTGTGTGTATGTGTGTGTGTGTGTGTGTGTGTGTGTGTGTGTATGTGTGTGTGTGTGTGTGTGTAAATTCTATCTCTGAACAAAATGCATAACATGTTGTACTGTTTCAGTGTCGGTTTCTTACAAATAATTTTTAAAGGGAATGCTGATTGATATGCAGAAAAAACTGCATGTCTTATATGATGGACAGCAGAGCATATAGCACAGTATGATGATTAAATAAACTGTGTATTAACACCCCATTTTAGAATTCATCCCAGATATGGAATTCGGATTTATGAAGCGTTGTAAAATCAACTAACGTTTGGGACTTTGTAGCATTTCCTCAGTGACAGACAGAAACGTTTTGTACAGAACAAAATCTAGACAATAAGGAAGCAAATAGAGGCCATTGGCGACTTATATTTTAGGGAAGATCTGAGCCATGACAACTTTCACTTTAAAATATGGTTTCTGGAGAAGATCTTGAATGTCTCGAAACGTTGATTAATAATAAGATTTTCATAGAATAAACGTTCCTACACCTCACTATTCCAAGTAATAACCTTAATTAGTAACTACAATGCCCCCATTAAAAACGAATTAACGAAGTAAACGAAATGAACACTTAATTCGAAAACATTTTAAACATTTATTAAATAGAAAACGATTCAAGTGTTAGAAAAATAAATTATCTGCATATCTTCCAAAAAAATGAAAAATACTGATATGAAATTAGATCGATTTTAGTTCATACAAAGGTGCTGTCATTGCATATACTTCAATTAAATTATATAAATTACACATTCAGATTTTTGTTTTCTAAACAAAATAGTAATAAATATATAAATATCGAGCTGATTGCCATCCGTGTGATAAAGATTATACATTAGATTGGAGTCTATAAATATTTACACATATATATACACATTATTTACACACATGGAATATTGCATATCCAGTATTCACAGGTCTAGAATCAGCGTCATAGGGGGCTCATTTTCGATGTTGCTGAAGGAAGATTTGTTTAATTTCCTGGGGTCTTCTGGGGTCCACACTTTAGCAGTTCTGATAACGTTTTGATCTTTGAGTTGTTTTTCATCAGTCCATGACAGGGAATGTCCAGTGAGAGGAGGGAGCCCATAATCTGGGTCACTGGGAGACGGAGATCCTGGGGAGGAGAAGACAATATTTTAATTCTCTCTATTTGAATAGCTTAATAACTGCCTGTCACAATAAGTAAGTAGTTGTAGTTACAGCGGTGCAACTACTCAGATTAGGAATATTTTAGTTTGTTATATTTTGAACTTGTTTCTATTCTGTGATTTAAATGATGTCCCTGGTCCCTAGTTTAAGACGTTACACAGTGTATATACATTGTCAAAGCTGGAGATGTTTTGCGTGGAATTACTAACTTTGGCGCAATCACCATGGAAACTAATGGACATTTTGTAGCTAATTTCCTGGCTAATTTCAGGGATTTAATATGAATGAACCCTTTGCTCTGACCAGGAGCACATTGTTCTATAGGGTTACAATACAGTGCCCCTCGCTAGGCTGATCCAGGATACACTGCCTGCATGGTTATATTATAGTTAGTATCACAATGATCCCAATTAGTTAAACATAATTACTTAATAATGACTTCATTAAGGTGAATGCGAGTTATCATGGTGCACTAAGAAAATAAAATGATACTTGATACTGGATCAGAACCGATTAGACACGGACTATGTTAGAGCGATGCTGAGAATTCCAAAGAATCACTATGTGTAGAGTTCTCATGGCATGCGGTAGGTGTTCCTATTACACAAAGTGACTGCATGCTGCATCCTCCTCAGGAGGTCTACAAGGTAAGTCAGTGCACTGCAGCAACTCCGGGGCCCCAATAAATCACCCAGGACAGGTAATAGTAACAGGCTAGCCAGGGAATTCACCATACACCCTTTTTCAGTGCAGGTAGGTAAGTACTAACATGCTTTCTATGAGTCGCTATACCCCACCCCAATGCAGACAGGTAGTAACAGTCTGGCTGTGGTTCAGGAGACTCACTATACTCCGTCCCAGTGCAGGTAGGTAGGAACAGACTATCCATGGGTCAGGAGGCTCACTATGCCCCATTCTAATGCAGGTAGGTAGGTAGATAGGTAGTAACAGACCATCAATGGGTCAGGAGGCTCACTATGCCCCATTCTAATGCAGGTAGGTAGGTAGTAACAGATTATCCATGGGTGAGGAGGCTCACTATACCCCATCCCAATGCATGTAGGTAGTAACAGACTATCCCTGGGTCAGGATACTTACTGGTGCTCCTGTGACAGATTATGACTTTCTTGGGTTGGTGCGGACTCTCGGTGTTGGTGTTCCTCAGTGGGAGGTCAGACTGGACCAGCTCGCTCAGAAAGTTGATGTAGCCGATGGCCAGGCGCAGGGTGTCCACCTTGGACAGTCTCTTCTCGTAGGGCAAGGTGGGGATGTGGGACCTCAGACCTTCAAAGGCATCATTGATGGACTGCATCCTCCGCCGCTCCCTCACATTGGCCGCCTGTCTAAGCTGCTGCATTTCTACATCAGACCTCATCCTCTTCCTCCGCTTCATTCCCGAGCTGCCCTCCTTCATCCCTGGGGACAGCTCGCAGGACCCCTCCCCGCAGCCATATGGAAAGCCCCCCGACGAGGAGGAGGAGGAGGAAGAGAAGGAGAAGTTGCCTGGGTCTCCATAGTCTTCTCCATGCATGACCCGGCTGTCCTTGTAGTACTCCTGGATCTGGCCGGTCAGGAAGTCCACATCGTCATCTAAGAAGTCCTCAGCGTCCAGGTGGTCCCTGGAGGACTGGTCAGTGAAGAAATCCTCTTCATCAAAGTAAGGAGAAGGAAAGGACTCCAAGCCGGTAAACTGCTCCAGAACTGAGTCCATGTTCCCCCTCTGGCGTGATGGTGGCCCCAGTGACAGCAGTGGTCCTGGTCTCCTGTGGTCCCTTTGCAGGTTGAGGACTTGATGAAGTTCCAGCCAGGCACGCGAGGAGTCTTATAAAGTACATGGACAGGCGCGTGCCATTGCCTAAATCAAGGAGCCAATCAGAAGTCTGCACCCCTTCCTCAATGACCCCCCTCCTTTTCCCCTCCCTTCCCAGGACTTCCATACACCTCCATGTGATGCGATTGGGAGGCAGACACTGCCACTCCCCCCTCCCATTCACACAGGTAGCTGGGGATCGGACTCCCAGCTGCTCTCCCCACTTGTATCTCCCCCCCCCTCACCCCCCCATAAGTGGGGGTCAAGAAGAAAGAGGTCAGTCAGTCGTTGCCTGTATGGGACCCAGGACAATGAGCACACTCGCTCTGCACAAATCATAATGTCACTAAATAAAGGCTCTTCAACCAGTACTACTGTGCACAGCCACAGGCTCAGAGCCCAGGGACCAGCAGCCATTAGGAATACTTGCCATGTATTCCCTGTAAGCCTCTCATGGCTACAAACTGTCTAACAGGCAGAGACTGTCACATTGAGCTGATTGGAGAATTGTTTCAATTTACAGGACAGGGAACAGATTCACAACACAGAATGGCTCCTCTAAGAGATGGGGAAACTGGAATTAAACTGACTGACACTATAGGAAACTGTCAGAATGTTGATACTTTGTAAGAGGTTTATAGAACACTTTGCTAACAGTCTTAAAATAAGAAACAAACACCTGCTCCAGTCATTTCATTTAATAGAAATATTTTAATAATTGTCAGCAGTACAGATCTAAATATACATATATCTCAATCAGACACTGCAGATCTGTAAACAGTGATACTGTATAGTATGAAATATATATATACTATAAAACGTGTACGGTGGATTGTGATGGTGCTTTGCATTTTAATATAAATTAATGTCATATGATAAAAGGGGTGTATCAACATACATTACAACGATTTACAGCTATTTAGAATGTGACATTGCAGTGCCTGAACCATACAGGATATATTTATACTGAACTAAAACAGGACAAATTGGGGCCAATGATTTAAAGACATAAAACACTTTATTCCAAGTTATTGCAACAGAGAACAGTGTATTGCATTATTGTTTAATAGGACAATTAGAATAATTCTTAGGTTTATAGATGAGAATATTATAACACACAGTACGATGTACTGGGAAATGAGAACATATGACATGTCTATATAATAAGGCAAATAAAATCTTATACAGGATTATGACATATAAGGAGGACAGACTATAATATACACAAATATTAAATGGGTTATAGCTCTGGACAATTTAATAAGCACAGCACAGAACATGCATAACGTTACAAAATACTTCAACGTTTAATAATAGAATGTATCAGACTATAGTGCAATACAGAACAATGTAATAAATACAATGCAATACATAGTATATCATATTGAAGAATAGTACACATCGACTAGTAATTAACAATACACACTATACAGTATAACAAAGAGGGCAGTGTAGCACATGATATGTAGCATATTTAATAATATTTTAGCGAATATATAAGAGAGGGTATTATAGCACAACAGAGACTAAGCAACATGTAACAAAACATTGGATTAAAATATGGAGAAATATGGAGTAAAATATGCATTGACATCATAAACAATATATTATATAAATTATAATCTAGGGCTCTAAAATTCATTACAACATTGAATACACAGCATATTAGGGACAAGACATTACTATATTGGTTAGGGCATTACAATATCATATAATATATACAGCATATTACAGAAAGAGAATTCTAAACTGTAATTATTATAGAATACATATTACAGACAGAATTATATTAGAATATTGTATAATGTAATATACACAGCATGCCACAGAAAGAGAACTCTAATCTAGATCTAATCTGTAATTATTATAGAATACATATTACAGACAGAATTATATTGGAAATATCGTATAATGTAATATACACAGCATGCCACAGAGAGAGAACTCTAATCTAGATTATTACAGACAGCATTATATTAGAATATCGTATAATGTAATGTACACAGCATATTACAGTCAGAGCATTATAACAGAGTGCATTACATTACCGTGTGATATAAGACACAGCATATTACAGACAGAGCATTTACCATAAAGGGCAATAAATTACCATATAATATGGACACAGCAAAGTAGAGAGTGTTATAATACAGGGCTCTAAGACATCTTTTAGCATGGAATATACAGCATGTTATTATTTAATCACATAATAATAAATTATAGCACAATACAGAACATACAGTGTGTGTGATAACTTCATGTAAACAGAATATGCAACATGTTAAAGAATGTTACACTGTATAATTAATGGATTGAAAACTATAAACACGATTTGTGCTCAACTAAAAGAAACAACGTTGAACTAGTAGTGTCTGTCTGTGATAATAATCTATGCCAGGCTGTGTCTGCAATAGAAAATTGTGCCAGGCTATATCTGTGATAATTTATGCCAGGCTATATCTGTAATGATAAACTGTGCCAGGCTATATCTGTTATATTAAACTGTGCCAGGCTATATCTGTAATAATAAACCGTGCCAGGCTATGTCTGTTATATTAAACTGTGCCAGGCTATATCTGTAATAATAAATTGTGCCAGGCTACGTCAGTTATAATTAACTGTGCCAGTCTATATCTGTGATAATAAATTGTGCCAGGCTATGTCTGTGATATTAAACTGTGCCAGGCTACGTCGGTTATAATTAACTGTGCCAGTCTATAGCTGTGATAAACTGTGCCAGGCTATGTCTGTGATATTAATCTGTGCCAGGCTATATCTGTAATTTTAAACTCTGCCAGGCTATGTCTGTAATAATAAACCGTGCCAGGCTATATCTGTGATAATAAACTATACCAGGCTATATCTGTGATATTAACCCCTTAAGGACACATGACATGTGTGACATGTCATGATTCCCTTTTATTCCAGAAGTTTGGTCCTTAAGGGGTTAAACTGTGCCAGGCTATGTCTGTGATAATAAACTATGCCAGGCTATGTCTGTCATATTAAACTGTGCCAGGCTATGTCTGTGATAATAAACTATACCAGACTATATCTGTGATATTAAACTGTGCCAGGCTATGTCTCTGATAATAAACTATGCCAGGCTATGTCTGTCATATTAAACTGTGCCAGGCTATGTCTGTGATAATAAACTATGCCAGGCTATGTCTGTCATATGAAACTGTGCCAGGCTATGTCTGTAATAATAATCTATGTCAGGCTATATCTGTGATAAACTATGCCAGGCTATATATGTGATGTTAATCTGTGCCAGGCTATGCCTGTGATAATAAACTGTACCAGGATATATCTGTAATAATAAACTGTGCCAGACTATATCTGTGATAATAAACTGTGCCAGGCTATATCTGTAATAATAAACTGTGCCAGTTGTCATCAATATTAAACGGTGCCAGACTATATCTGTAATAATAAACGATGCCAGGCCATGTCTGTTATGTTAAACTGTGCCAGACTACATATGTGATAATAAATAGTGCCCGACTATGCTTGGTATATTAAATAGTGCCAGGCTATATCTTTGATATTAAATAGTGCCAGGCTATCTGATATGTTAGACTGTGCCAGGCTTGTATGCCCCATCATGAAGACGTAGATTTAATGATTGGCATGCAGATTTCTATGCACATTTTAGGAGAAGCTGATGTGTAAACATGACCTTGGCACTAAACGAGATGACCCCTTATTAACTGCATGGAAGAGACCACTTTATTAACCTCTGTCTGCCCCCACTAGTCTGAAAAACCTGAGATTTGTAAACAATTGACCTTAATGACTGTCAGCACTAACATAGCCCATTCTAGATAAAGGAAGGGGAATTGTCATCAATCAACAAGTAGCATTCTGTGTTCAGGACTGGGCTGTCTGCAGTGAGGATGGTGGCCAGGCAGAGGCTGCTGTGACAAGGACATTATTATCTGGGCTGACCTTTGTCCTGTCACAGTCATGTTTCTCCAATAGGTATCACCTACAGAGAGGGAAACAAACATTGGGCACTAAGGGCTAACTGTTCAAGACTTGCATCAATCCTAGATATTTCAACATTCCCTCTTCCAGTCACTGACACATTTCTGTTTGGTCTGTTCTGTGTTTCTATTTGTCCAAGTAGGACTGTTTATGCATTAATATTGCCTTAAACACATGCTTACTGTGTGTACATTAATGGCAATGCATGCTAGTATAGTGTGTGTAAAGGTGTGTGCTTTCACACATTACCAGCCTTTTCTTATTATAAATTGTTGTCAATGCTTCAGGTTATATTTAATATTGATATATTTGCCTACACAGACACACAATATTATAATGTGTCAAATGGTAAAGTAGTACTGTCTGGTCACTAACATGTTAAATGCCCTGTAAATTAGATGAGAGGTTAACCCTTTTGGTTCCATAATATTTTTGAATAAGAACTTCCTTTTCCAGAATTCCTTTTGATTCATACTATATTTCAATTTTAGAATTATGTTTCAATTAGAGAATGGCTCCCTGATCTGGTTTTACAATTTATTGATTATTGTGTAGTCTGTGAGGATACTATCAGCCATCAATGACTTATGTGACTGAGTGGGTTTATTACATACAATAATTATAAGAAAAAGTAGATTCATAAAGATTCATGTAAAAAAAATGCAGTAACATCTGTTAATTTGGGATCCCTTTGTGGTTTTATTTATTTATGTATTTCTTTATTTATTTTCTTTGTATTGATTCATTTCTTCCTGCACCTTTTACAGCAAGGGCAGTGCTTTTCCTGCGCAGCTCAACAGTATGTACCCTGCTGATAATTCAGTGCTGATGCAATTATTACAACATACAGATTATTCTTACCCTTAAAACTGGAAAATTTTCTCGGTCCCCACCTGCTCCACAACTCCAGGAAACAAAAAGTACGCAATAGTTTAGTAAATAAGGAGATGATGCAACGCGTGTATTTTCTTCAATAAATGACTAAGATTACGTTTGAATATAATATGACAGCAACAGCTCTGATATGCAATGCTCCCAGCTCTCTCGGTCACAATGTGCTCCTCAAACAATGTTCTACAGTTCGAATAATTCCAATGTTACAACGTTACAAGATTCCAACGTTCACATTTAAGGCCACAGTAGCTGAATTGGAAGAATAGACTGATTTAGAGAATTGTTCTGGTTTGATAATTTTTTCCTTAAATTTGAAATTCACTTTGAATTCCCACCTTCAGTTCAGCCATTCAATGCTAATGGTCAAGATGGGGTTAACAGGTTCATTTATGGCAGCCCATTCTTTGTTAGTCTGTTATTATGATATAATTATTTCTTTTATAGCTGCCAATAGTATATATTAACTATTTCATTGTCCAGGATTGTTCGATTAACACGATTAAAAAAAAAGATTTAAAAACCTCTCTATATAAGTGCCATTTATATATTAACCCTTTGAGGGTGAGTTGCTTGCCCAATAGCTCACACCCCTGTTACAACGTGTTAGATTATTTAATTCCCTGTGTGCAATCTTAAAAAAAAAAAATTAACAGATTTATGATTTTAGTTCCCTCCAGACTACTTCGCCTTGCAGCGTTTAGTAAAATCACATAATAATTGAAACAGACTTATTCCTGGGTTGAGGCAGAGAGAGGGTTCTACACAATTAATTATGGTCATTATTCTTATTGTTTCTTCTATAAAGAGCAACCATATCCCACACTATATATAACTACCAGCCACTCTTGTGTTAATAGGGATGATGTGAATTTGCTCTAAGACAAGTGATGGGAGAGGCTTACAAGTCATATACAGGTTTGGAATAATTGTCTGAATAAAACAATATTACACAAAGGGGATGTGTGCCATTTCACCTCTGTCACACTATTCAATCAAGCAGTGTCCCTGCCATTATATTAAATCATCTCAACCCAATGACTGCAATTAGATGTAATAGGATAAATACAATCTCTAAAGTAAGTATAGGCACAGGGATCCACCAAAGGAAAGGGACGAATTAGTTAAACATTCGTTTTATTAGGGTTCATTGAGATCTGGGAGAGAATGAAAACAAGGGGTATTGTACAAAAAATGACAAATCGGTTTCTAAAAATGAATAGTAATAAGATTTTATTGATAATGTCATTGAGTATCAGCGAGTAACTAATTAATTATTTTCCAGTTGTTAAAATATGTAATAATGATGAATAATCAAAGTTAAATAAGATGCCTGGCTTGGTGACCTATACTTTGGGTTTATCAAATACAATGTGTCCAGGTGTGGAATTATATTGGGTATTAAATAATGAATAAGTAATACAAAACTGAAAACATTATTATTCACCCCCCCACCCCCCCCCAAGTGATTTGGTAAAATATCGACATTAACTATTTGTAGCCTGGAGCACCATGTATGTATGACATGTATATAGACAGCCACCCTTTCCTTGTCTGTGGCATGTTAGAGGTAATTACCCCTAAAGCAGGGGGGGGGGGGGGGGATTATGTGGGTCCTAGTGTGAATTTTTATTTAGCATTTTGCTCTTTTGATATTTTTTAGGACCAGCCATAAATAAGACCACAGACACATCTGCTGCTTGTGGAAAGGGAACAGCACAGGCTGTTCACACCAAACAGACCCTCTGGGTTTTTGGCTTCTATGGTGCTTCATACAAGGGTGTCACCTCACCCCATTCTCTGTCTTCCTAATTCCCCATCCTTGGGAGGCACCTGCAGCACAGCATACAATATACATGGAGCTGGTACCTGGGTGCTTTGCTGGTAACACACCACGGAAAACCTCTTCTCAGACTCTCTTATGTCAAGATGCTAGAGGTCACTCTATGCCCCCCTCCTTCCATGTAGCAGCCATGGTGCAAGCTGCAAAGCTGGGCCATCCATGGGAATCCCAACACTTGTGCTGCTCACAAGCCAGCTTCCCCTCCACCCCCTGCAAAACAGCAAGCCAGGAGAACAAATGAGGTGCAATCGATCTGCAGACTTCCTAACAAATGAAATTACATGCTAAAGATGCATGTCCCATCAGGCAGCCCTGCCTAAAGAATAATCAAGCAATATTATAATTAACAGAGCTTCTGTCCTAATGTAACTTACCTAACTACATACCCAATGGGAACTGCCTCGGGAGAAACACTTAGGGGCTTATAAACTCTGTACAGTGTGTCCCTACATCCAAACAGAACAGTTATAGCATAGTATAACGTAATATAATATCTATACAGTGTGTCTCTACATCCAAATAGAACAGTTATAACATAGTATAATATAATATAATATCTATACAGTGTGTCTCTACATCCACATAGAACAGTTATAACATAGTATAATGTAATATAATATCTATACAGTGTGTCTCTGCATCCACATAGAACAGTTATAACATAGTATAACAGTGTGTCTCTACATCCACATAGAACAGTTATAACATAGTATAATGTAATATAACATATCTATACAGTGTTTCCCTACATCCAAATAGAACAGTTATAACATAGTATAATGTAATATAATATCAATACAGTGTGTCTCTACATCCAAATAGAACAGTTATAGCATAGTATAATGTAATATAATATAATATCTATACAGTGTGTCTCTACATCTACATAGAACAGTTATAACATAGTATAATGTAATATAATATCTATACAGTGTGTCCATACATCCAAATAGAACAGTTATAACATAGTATAATGTCATATAATATAATATCTATACAGTGTGTCCCTACATCCAAATAGAACAGTTATAACATAGTATAATGTAATATAATATCTATACAGTGTGTCCCTACATCCACATAGAACAGTTATAACATACTATAAGGTAATATAATATCTATACAGTGTGTCTCTGCATCCACATAGAACAGTTATAACATAGTATAATGTAATATAACATATCTATACAGTGTTTCCCTACATCCAAATAGAACAGTTATAACATAGTATAATGTAATATAATATCTATACAGTGTGTCTCTACATCCAAATAAAACAGTTATAGCATAGTATAATGTAATATAATATAATATCTATACAGTGTGTCTCTGTATCCAAATAGAACAGTTATAACATAGTATAATGTAATATAATAGCTATACAGTGAGTCTCTACATCCACATAGAACAGTTATAACATAGTATATTGTAATATAATATCTATACAGTGTGTCTCTACATCCACATAGAACAGTTATAACATAGTATAATGTAATATAATATCTATACAGTGTGTCTCTACATCCAAATAGAACAGTTATAACATAGTATAATATAATATAATATAATATAATATCTATACAGTGTGTCTCTACATCCACATAGAACAGTTATAACATACTATAAGGTAATATAATATCTATACAGTGTGTCTCTGCATCCACATAGAACAGTTATAACATAGTATAACAGTGTGTCTCTACATCCACATAGAACAGTTATAACATAGTATAATGTAATATAACATATCTATACAGTGTTTCCCTACATCCAAATAGAACAGTTATAACATAGTATAATGTAATATAATATCTATACAGTGTGTCTCTACATCCAAATAAAACAGTTATAGCATAGTATAATGTAATATAATATAATATCTATACATTGTGTCTCTACATCCAAATAAAACAGATATCGCATAGTATAATGTAATATAATATAATATCTATACATTGTGTCTCTACATCCAAATAAAACAGTTATAGCATAGTATAATGTAATATAATATCTATACAGTGTGTCTCTACATCCACATAGAACAGTTATAGCATAGTATAATATAATATAATATCTATACAGTGTGTCTCTACATCCACATAGAACAGTTATAACATAGTATAATGTAATATAATATCTATACAGTGTGTCTCTGCATCCACATAGAACAGTTATAACATAGTATAATGTAATATAATATCTATACAGTGTGTCCCTACATCCAAATAGAACAGTTATAACATAGTATAATGTAATATAATATCTATACAGTGTGTCCCTACATCCACATAGAACAGTTATAACATAGTATAATGTAATATAATATAATATAATATCTATACAGTGTGTCTCTACATCCACATAGAACAGTTATAACATAGTATAATGTAATATAATATCTATACAGTGTTTCCCTACATCCAAATAGAACAGTTATAACATAGTACAATGTAATATAATATCTATACAGTGTGTCTCTACATCCAAATAGAACAGTTATAACATAGTATAAGGTAATATAATATCTATACAGTGTGTCTCTACATCCACATAGAACAGTTATAGCATATTATAATGTAATATAATATCTATACAGTGTGTCTCTGCATCCACATAGAACAGTTATAACATAGTATAATATAATATAATATCTATACAGTGTGTCCCTACATCCAAATAGAACAGTTATAACATAGTATAAGGTAATATAATATAATATCTATACAGTGTGTCTCTACATCCACATAGAACAGTTATAGCATATTATAATGTAATATAATATCTATACAGTGTGTCTCTACATCCACATAGAACAGTTATAACATAGTATAATATAATATAATATCTATACAGTGTGTCCCTACATCCAAATAGAACAGTTATAACATAGTATAATGTAATATAATAGCTATACAGTGTGTCCCTACATCCAAATAGAACAGTTATAACATAGTATAATGTAATATAATATCTATACAGCGTGTCTCTACATCCAAATAGAACAGTTATAACATAGTATAATATAATATAATGCAGTATAATATGGATACATTGTATCTCTAAATCTATATAGAACACTTATAACATAGTATAGTATAATATAATATAGCTTAATATGTATGCAGTATGTCTCTAAATCAAGAACAGTTCTAACATAATATGTATACAGTGTATCTAAATCCATATAGAATATCCTTAATATACTATATTATGTTAAAGCTGTTCTATATGAATTTAGAGACGTGGTATGAAATGGATACAGTGTATCTAAATCCACATAGAACCGATATAACATAATATAATGTAAATATACACATATAAAATGTATGGTTTATACTATAACTGCAGCTTTCAGAGAAACACTTAAAATGTACTTATTGTTATAAAAAAATGAATAAATTACTTTATTTAGTTTTATTGCATGATAGATAGATAGATAGATAGATAGATAGATAGACAGACAGATAGATAATAAATAGATAGATAGACAATAAATATATAGATAGACAGACAGACAGATAGACAGACAGACAGATAGATAGGCAGGCAGACAGACAAACAGACAGACAGACAGATAGATAGATAGATAGATAGATAGATAGATAGACAGACAGATATCACACACATAAATATATTTATATAGATAGATATTTTTTGATGTTGCTGTATCTACATTGAAAAGTTTGTAGTATGTTGTTAGAATTTTTAATAACAGTTTATTGGACAATTTTGGAAAAAAAATATCTATCTATCTGTCTGTCTTTCTGTCTCTCTCTCTCTCTCTATCTATTGTTTGTCTGGCTGTCTATCTATCGGTCTGTCTCTATATCGATGTGTGCAGTCTATATAATGCTTGGCTGGACAGTCTCAGTCATTGCCCAGTGATTGAACGACCTCCTGTCCACTCAATGTGCACTGCGCTCACTGTTGGCAGCCCCCCCTTGGTATTCTGGGGGGACATCCACTGTTTGCATCCTGAGACGCTTTGAGCCCATCCAACGTGTGTCCCCTCCAGTCAGTATCTGGGACAATTAGGATGTCTCTGGGGTTAGGAAGTGACTTAATGAGGGCTTCCCTCCAAAGCAGCACCTGCAGGCAGGCCGGCCAGCCGGGTGTGGAGGGATGGGGGGGCTTGTACCTGGGTCCCTGTCCCAGCTCTGACAGGTCCCTGCTGGGGGGCGAGGAGCCCAGCCCTCCCTGGGAGCCAGGCTGCGAGATGGGGCAAAGCATGGGAATCTCAACACGTGTGCTCCCAGAGCCGGGGGGAGCAGAGCTCGCCTTTCACACACAGACACAATGTATCAACAAGCTCAATGAACATTCTAAATGATGGGCGATCGCCTCGCAGATTGCCTGGCAAATCAAATTATATGCTCACTTATGGAGGGTTTCATGCACTTTACGAGGAGAACAGGTAATTCCTGATGGTGTGAATAAGAGGAGATTTATTGGGGAGTCCCAGTGAAAGGACTGGGTTTGGTGCTCGCGTTTCCCTTTCTTTGCTCCTGAGGGGCACAAAGGCAGAGCCCAGGCTCACACTGACTGGCCCTTTCTCAGAGACATGTTCGTTTGTTTTATACCATGCAGGACGCAGGGCAGACACCTGCTCCCTCTATCTCCCTCTGTACAGCCTGATATAACCTGCAGCTCACATCCAGGGGCAGGAGGGACTAGATATATATGTTATACACACACAGCCATCTACAAACACACACACTGTGTCCCATCCAGGGGCAGGAGGGACTATATATATATATATAATACACACACAGTCACCACACACACTGTGTCCTATCCAGGGGCAGGAGGGACTATATATATATAATACACACACAGCCATCTACAGACACACACAGTCACACACACACAACACACACACACACCGTGTCCCATCCAGGGGCAGGAGGAACTATATATATATAATACACACACAGCCATCTGCAGACACACACAGACACATGCGTTTTTCTGGATTTTTTTTTTTTTTGTTGTTATTCTGTCTCTCACTGTTAAAATACACCTACAATCAAAATGATAGACTGATCATTTCTTTGTCAGTGGCCAAATGTTCAAAATCGGCAGGGGATCAAATACTTTCCCCCCTCACTGTAATTAAACACAGGTAATTAGCAATTAGCAGGATGCAGACTTCGAGCCAATAGTATACTTAGAACCAATAGTGTAGTATATCATCTGATGAAGGTCCCTGAAAACATTATCACCACATTTTTTCCTGATTGAATGTAAACAAGCAGAAGAGATTCTACAAAGTATAAATCCCTCTGACTGCACTTTTTTGGGATTGTACAATATATAGGGCTCCAAATTCCCACTTGCTACTAGACACTACAGACTGAAAATGTAGGCCCCTGGTGAGTATACCAGGGACACTCTAGGCTTGCAGTGGCCAGTAGTTTTAAGGCCTCGCTAGTAGCGAATGATTTGAAATTTGAAGCTACGATTTCTTTAATATAGCACAGTTTGGTGGAGAAGTGTGGAAGACAAGGTCTCCAGATATTTTTGTCCTTTACTTGCTCTGTTCTCTTGGCTTGCTCCGGGTCTCCTCGGTAAGTGGAAGCAATGCAGTGATAGAAATAAACATGGAGTTTGATAGAGTTTCATATTTCCTTTGGGTCTCTACCACTGCACTTCTGCCTCAGGCTGGGTCTCACGTAGGAGCAGAGGAAACATGGGAGGGAAATCAAATGCTGCCTAGGTGCCATTTTACAAGGTTTGTATGCTAAAACAGTGCCTAGCTGCCTGCATTTCCATCAGCCACTTTCAAAGGAACAGAGTCATCTCTTTTATTGCCTGTGTGTGGCTGTCTATGTATGTGTGTACCTGTCTGTATTCACCTGTCTCTGCCTGTCTATGTCTGTCTGTGGCTTTGTGTGCTTATTTGTGTCTGTGGGTGCCTGTCTGTGTATGTGTGTACCTGTCTATGTCTGTCTGCCTGTATGTGCCTGTGTGTGCTTGTCTGTGTCCATGTGTGCCTGTCTGTTTCTGTCTATGCATGTGTGTGCCTGTGTGTACCTGTCTGTCTGTGCTTGTGTGCACCTGTACGTCCTTGTGTGTGCCGGTGTGTACCTGTCAGTTCCTGTCTATTCCTGTTTGTGCTTATCTGTATCTCAGTGTTTCTGTCTGTGTCTGTGTGTACCTCTCAATGCCTGTGTGTGTACATGTCTGTAACGTTCTATGCCTGCCTGTGTCTGTGCGCCTATCTGTGTCTATGTATGCCTGTCTGTTTGTGTGTGTGTTGGTGCTTGTCTGTGCATGTTTGTGTATGTCTGCTCAACTGTGTTTATGTGTGTTTGTGTATCTGTGTGTGTGTCTGTAAGTAACTATGTGTGTGGCAAGACGAATGTAAAGTGATGGAATTGGAAAGTGGGATTGGTGGGGTTTGGGAAAAGGCCAGGGGTGGGGTTTTATGAAGGAATCACCAAATTTGGGTGTTTTTGACCCTAGCAATACCCCTGTCAATCGGCCTTTTTATGTTAGTTTGTATTAGCTTGTTATATTTTGAAGAAAATCTCTGCTTAAATATGTATTTTACACCCCTTATTTAAACTAGTATTTTAGGTAAAGTTTAGATACCCATCTTTCTAGGTGCACAAATGTGCTGTAGAAGCCTATGGTTGTATCCAGCAATACACAGTTTTGGGGAAGGAGGTTGTGACAAACTCCCCTTTTTCTGTGAGTTTGCCACAAGTTTTTGGAGGGGCCTGTTTGCTTGCCTCCTACTCTGTGACTATGGGCTCTGCAATATACCTTGCCCAATATACTGTAAAAGGCTCCATTCATGTAATGTAAGTAAAACGAAAAAACAAACACAGAGCATACAAATGTTAAAAAACAGATGTATTGGGCTGTGTATATCTGGAAATAACAAAGTAGTCAATCAGTTGGAAAGGATATCATAATAATGAGACTAAATTCCCTATATATAAATTAGTAAAAAAAAATATATACATATGACAAAAACCCTGGATGATGCTAATATATATATATTAAGAGATAGTACTGATGACAGCTATAGTGAGCTTTAATATATCAGGCTCAATTTTGTCACTATTATCTAAAATGAATGTATCAAACAGGGAACAAGCGGGTACATATGATTGGAAAGAATTGCTTCACTACCACTGAAATGTAACAAATAATATAGCCTCTTGGTCTATATCTAATATCAGCCCCAGTCAATATATAGACAGAATATCAATATGTAGAGTCTTGTCTTATAAAATTAATACAGATGGGCTATATATAATAGAGGTATAGAGAGGTATATAGTCTGGATATTGTGAAGCTTAGAATGCTCACAGCATATCCATATAGAGGAATAGGAAATGGACAGAAAAGATAGTTAGTAGCCTAAGTATCCAGCAACTTAAGTTGCAACATTATGTCTGTTTGTAAAGGATACAAAAATATATATCTGTCTGACCCAATATTACTAAACCTCTTCCAGAGGTAGAGAGAGATCAAGCTAACTATCTATACATATGTAGACGAAATATGAAAAAACAAAAATAAGTTAAAAGTGAAAAAAATATAGTGCCATATCGTGGGTATAAAGTGAAGTCCCAACGGAAGGGGGGACAGAAGAACGCCTAACGCGCGTTTCGGTGCAAAAGAAGCACCTTCGTCAGAGGATGTAATGTAAGTACTTTTGTACTCCACAAAGAGAGACTGACCACTGGCCCTAATTCCCTAGAACTGTTTTGGGCATGAAGCCATGCTTGCAGCCGGTCAAGAAGAGGCTTCCATGACACCTTTGAACCCCTGCTCAGATCTGGGTGATTTTTGGATATGTTGTTCACCCAGATCAGGGCTATCCAGGGATGTTATGTTTTGGAGTACTTTCTGAACTTTGTGAAAATTCATTTTTTCTGCCTGGAGATAATTGAGTTACTTACAGGACTTTACTCAATTATCTCCCAAGCAGAGGGGAGGGATTGTGTGATGTACATGGGCGTGTCACAGACTGTATGTTTGTTTTGATTGGTTTGTGTCCTTTGTGTTCCTGTGCCCCATCAGGTCCAGGGGGTGTTTCTCTGGCCTGAAGAATTGTATAAAACCATTAAAGCTCAGATCATCTTGCACCTTCATGAAGTTTCGGCTCATGTCTGGGGGATTGGAGAACTACACTCTGGGGGATTGCTATAATCACTATACTCCCCTGAGTATAATCACTAAGTTCTTGTATGAGCTTGTTCCTGCTACGCTCTCTGGACTAAGAGAGGTCTACCCACTGGAAGCTGGATCCTGGTTATAGGTCGACGGTGGGTAGGAGACGGCGAGATCCCAACCAAGCTGCGGCAGTTCGTGCTGTTTGCAGTAGTTATGGTGTTCCGGCGCAGTGTTTATTGGTACTAGGAAGCAGCGATTGATGGAGGTACCCGGTCGGGGTGCCGAGCACTCCGTCACAGAGATGAATAACCACAGATCCCTGCTTAATTCTATGAACTTTAAGATGTGTGAAAATAAGTGAAGATATCATGGCAGTCCCTAGCCCTGTTTTTGTATTTTTCCACCCAGAACGAGCAGAACTATTTTTCGTACATACTACTTGATTATTTTCAAACCTCTCAGTGCTGTACATGTAGTGTGAGACGAAGAGAGGGGAAGTACTGGCTCTTTTCTTATATTGTGTTTTTGATATAATAATGATATTTAATTTTCCTCCCACCGTGAGCACTCTGGAGGCCGACAAGCTGCTCCTTAAAAATGGATAGAAAGATAGAAAGGAACTGAAGAAAAAAGAGTCTGGAGACACAAGGAAGACCAAGAGATCGAGAAACTAGAGATGCAAAAGAACATGCACTAATTAATAGTGACAATGCTGAAATGACAATAGAAATGCAAGTTTTCTATATTACAAGGCTGCTTAAAAATGGCTGTCACAAGTGAATAGTATGGGGATTTGAGCCCCTTTAACTCCTTAGTGACTACGGACGTACAGAGTATGTCAGCCAAAAAACGGTTGTTAACAAACGCTGACGTATCCTGTGCGTCCACGGCAAATATGAGTGCTGGAAACTATCGTGATTGCTCCCAGACCCTCTAAGGGTATTGCAGCGATGCCTCGATGTCAAGGTATCCTGCAATACCCGCCTTCTTCAATGCTGGGCCGCCGGGTGATCGCTCCCCCGTAGCGATCACTTCTGGGTTGCTCCACGTGGCACCCGGCAGTCTGTGTGCAGAGTCAGCAAAATAAATTAAATTAAAAAAATGAATTAAAAATATTAAAACTAAATACCGTAATACCTAGCACATCCGAGGTAATCCTAATTACTTACCCAATTGCCGCCGTTCCCCTGCAGGTGATCGGTCTTCTTCTCCACTGGGGGGACTGTCTGACAGCCCAGACAGTCCACCCTAGGCTAAATAGGACCCCATGGACCACGTCCATGGGGTCACATGGCCGCAATAGGCGTCCACAGTGTTGCCTGCAGGGGGACTGCCTGAATTGACAGACAGTCCCCCTGGTGGTGAAAAAAAGTTAAAAGTAAAAAAAATAAAAAATAAAGTAAATAAATAAAATATATCTATATTTATGTATATATGATATACATATACATGTATTATATCTATATATAATATGTATATAGTGGACAATTTATTCATACTTACTGTAATTTTATTTTTCTGGCTATTATTATGGCAGCATATACATCATGGGTTAGCTCCGCCCCTTACAGCCGATAGGACAGGAAAAACTCCAAAGGCTTTAAAAGGGAGGCTCCATACCTAAGGTCCTCAGTCAGTAACAAGCTCTACAGTAGATAAATAGAGACATTAATGGGTGGGTAGCATTTGCGGCCATGAATAATAGCCAGGAAAAGAAAATTATGGTAAGTATGAATACATTTTCCACTTTCCTGGCTAATCATGGCAGCATATACATCATGGGAATACCCAAGCTAACAAAGGGAGCGACTGAAACTTAAATAACTGCCAATCAAATAATCAGAACAATTCAACATAGATTAGAAGATTGCACTGAGTTAAGTACTTGACGTTCAAATTGCGCATCATTGACTGCTTTAACGCCCAGTATGTAATGCCGGACAAACGTGTCTCAAGACGTTCAAGTGCCAGCTTTAAAAAAAGTGTCAGCAGAAACCATTGCCCACGATGCTGCGACAGCATGAGTGGAGAGTGCCCTGAAACCCTTCGGCACAGGTAGAGAAGGCATTAATAAGCTTTCCCCTTAGGCAGGATCTCTGGTGCTAAATGCAAGACAACCATATCCTGTTGAAAATTAGTGAATGGGGGTTCACATGACCAAGCCTGGAGTTCACACATTCTCCTTGCTAAGGTACTAGCCACCAGCAACAGCATTTTTCTGTGCTAACATCATGGAAGCTCCTGCTAGAGCTTCAAATGATGCTTTAGTCAAAGCCCGTGAGAACAGTGGTACGTCACATGGCTTCAACACCCTCAGTGGAGGCTTGAGTTAATCGCTGCTTACATGAAGCAAAGCACCAGGGGCTCCAATGCTCAATGGGTACCCATCAATGTGGAAAGTGCAGATATGTGCTACTCTAGAGTGTTATAACACAGACCCTTTCTATGCCTGATTGAGGAGTAATTCCAACCTCTATTCCTGAGACCAACAGACAAATGCATGCCAAGTTTTGTAAAGTATTTATAGGACTGTAAGAGGATCTCAATGACCATTTCAGGGATTCCTATACTTATAGAGACTCCCGCATCAACACCAGAACTTGAGGATCTTGGTGTGTCAAGGGACCTTGTCTGGACATACTGGAATTTCCCCTGGAGGTATACTTTCTTGCTGTTACCAAGCAAAAATGAAGAAACTGGAAGAGAAAACTTCCACAATCTGTGGAACTGTTCCTGAGATAGGGAAAAAGCAGAGCATAGAATTTTCCACCCAGAAATGTCAACCTCTGAGCTGGTGTGAAACTGCTTTTCTTGATATTTATCAAGCAGCCAAACTTCAGGAGTTCTGAAAGAACTATATCCCTATGTGTGCCTGCCTTCTGTGGGTCTGTTGCTACCAGAAGTAGATCATCCAGATAATGGAACCAGGTGGTATTCTGGACTCTCAATATCACTAAAAGCACATATAAGGTTCTTGGGGCTGCAGTGAGGCGAAATGGCAGGGCACTAAATTGGAAGTTCTCTTTTGAGATAATGCTGAAGATCTAGGGCTATTGGAATGTAATAGTAAGCATTCTTGAGATATATAGAGAAAAGGAAATTATCCTTCCAAATTGCTTGAGATATGGATGTGATTGACTCCATCCCGAAAACTCTGACATTCAGCCTTTTGTTGGCCATTCTTAGGTCCAATATTGGCTTTCATGTGCCTTTTCTTTTAGCACCAGAAGAGAGGTGAATATTGTCCCTGGAACTGCTCTTGTTATGGGACCTAAGAAATGACCTCCAGAATTCTCCAGAATGTGACGAGTCCAGGAATGTCTGATCAAAAAAAATAAGGCTCCTGGTACTGGAGGACAGACACAAGTTTCTTGCTGAAGAGCAAAATTACTGCTTCATAGCTCTATTAGAACCCCGAAAGGCAGGTTTACCGACTGCCCTGAGTTACCTCTGAAGTATTCCCTGCAGGGTAAGTAACTCCATGTTGTCAGAATATTTATATCAACAGATATTTTGTGCTAAAAAGAAATTAAAAGTGTATATTGCCCAAGTCACTCAAAACAAAGCAGACTCCATTTTGCTATCTTCAGGATAACAAAAACACATAATTTCCTTGATTTCTTCTTACTTTCACTAACCACTAAGGAATGCATTTATCTAAACACAGACACTAGTGACAGAGAAGACTAAGTAATTAATTTTACTTTCTAAATTTTACAAGGTTCCATTGTAAGTAAGGGGTGAAATTGAGTTTAGAACTGTCAATTTTACAAGTTACGATCAAAGTAGTTGCCACAAAGACTGGGACAAACGCTTTGAACTGACAGCAAATCTAAGTTATGGTAGTCATTTTAGATAAGCCAAATGATGTCAAAATCGTCATCAGGAAAAGTTAACTCTTTCCTGGATATGAAGGTTTCGTTAGACGAGACTGCCCTCTATAGATCAAATACCTAAATTGCGACCCATAGATTGAACACACTTACGGCTTCCTATTGGTTTATCAACTAATGACGTACAGAGACTCTGGCCCTTTAAAAGTAAGTACAAAGGGAAAAGTTAGAGATATACAGAGAGAGGGAGTTGGAAGTTTGGGAAACTCCAACTCAGACATGCAGAGAGATCCAGGACATTCTCTGGGACTACCTACTCATCTGATGAGAATATCTACATAACTGGTAATTATGCTGGTTTTATTTAATTAATTAAAAAATTTACTAATAGCATGATATATGACTGGATAAATCACGGTCAGATTTCATATTTAGAAATCTTAGTTAACTAAAGAGTATATAGTTATAAACATTCCATTCTGCAGGTGGAATTAAGAATAATTATATATTAATGTGATATTATCACGTGTTAGCATACCGCTGTTTTTATCCAGGTATATTGATTTGCTCTAATATAAGATAAGATATCTTTTTAGGCAAATTAAAATTCGGCTTATAAAATCTGGTAGATTATTCTTATTGGATGGTTCCAGGAAATGATAAATGAGTTGGTTCAAATGTTATTTTAATTGAAAATCACAGGAGAATAGGATACTATATGCCTAGGAGGATCTAGCCAGAATTGAAAGGGTTATTCAGTTGTTTTAACTGTTAGCCAAGGTTTTATGGCTCTTCGCTGTGAAAAGCTTTACTTTTTGTCTGCAAGGATACCCTCATAAATCTTATTAAGTGACAGAAGATGCTGTTAGCCCTTGAAACGTGTATAGCCATTCCATTGTATTGCATATTTATGTTGTACTAAATAGTCACTGATTATTATCATGCATGCTGCCTAATATTATTGTTAATTATTGGTCATAATAAATAAATCTATTTTTATAACACATTGTGATCATTAATTGTATGGAATACTTTTCACTTACATGATAAACGATCTCTAAGATCTAAGAGAATTGAAATAGTGGGCAATTCTCGACTGCTTAATATTATCATCCCATAAATATCCCCACAATGTATCTTAGAAATGCTGGTCACTGGAGGATCTCCTCTCTGACCATGACGAGCTAGGAATCTTGGATCTTTAGTCCTGAGGTTTAAATACCTTGCAGCCCTCAACCGCCTTTTTAATGGATTCATCCAAAGCTTTCACAAACAGCAGCTCCCCCTCAAATAGAATGGTGTAGAGGGCAGCTTTGGAGGATGAGTTATCATCCCAGAAACAGAACCATAATGCTTTCCTACCTGTTATAGATAAAGCAATTTGTTTGAGAGAATATTCTAATTACAACTAGGGAAGTTTATGTGAAGAAGTCAGTTGTAACATGAAGACTTCAGACTGAATCTTCAATCTTGGCTCTTAATATCTATCTCCATAGCAACTTTTAGATCTTTAATCACACTTTTCATCGTTCTAGAAACAGAAGTGAAAGCTACAGCTGGATGACATCCTGCATCGGCAGGCGTATAAATTTGGACATGTCCGCGTCCACTTTTTATTCATAGGCTTGTGTAAAAAAGCAGAATTGTCAAGCAGTAGCATCGTCCCACAGGCTACCCTTGAAATCGGTGCATCCACCTTAGTGGTAAAGTTTGGCCTCTTTTTCTTACCCCTAAGGCCTCTGAAATACTTTGGAACTTCCTTTGGAAACCCTGCCCGCATGTCATGTGGCTGTGCAGCTATAAGTGATGCTGAAGCGACTACTTTCAGGTGACAGTCAGTGCATAACAGTTTTCTTTCCACTGCTTTCCCATCACAACCAGAACATGGTGTAGATTCAGATAATACCTTGCAACTTCCTTTGTAAGCTATGTCAACATGTCCTGTGGCTAAGCAGGTATGTACTCTTGTTTTATCTTACATTCTGCTCATTAAGGGTTCATTCTACTGCCTAAATGAAAAAAAAAATCACTGTTTGGTAGATATATACCAAATGAAAACACGTATGCATTTATTTATGTATTTTTTTATTGGGGTATATCTAGAACTGGACATTTCTTCACAGCGGGTATATCTGATTCCAGCATTGTGACGGTAACAGCATTATTGAGAATATTGCCCACAACATCTGAAGTGCTGAAGGTTCCCTGCTCCTGATCTAAAAACAGCTTGCAAAAGCTGCAGATCTCTTGTCTGCTGCCTTTCTAAACCCTCCCCTTCTAACTTTCTGTGACTGTCTAATACCAGATTTTCCAATGCAGCTCAATGAGAAGTATTTGCTAGGCCGGTGCTCTAAACAATTGCTGCCTCATGAGTTTACTTCCACTGAGCTAAACAACCAGTACGTAACAGGACCGCTTGTCTGATTGACAGCCATGGGGTTGTAACTAGGTTAATTTATAAAAGTACTAGCAAGCAAGCTGTAGTGGTTATGGCTCTTGGAGTGTTGCTGTAAATCATCATCTGGGGACTTTGCATAATTTGTAAAAAAAACCCTGACAGTGGTCCAGGGGAAGGTAGGCTAATGTTAATTTAACCTACCTGAACCTATCCTTTGCCGCCATATTTTTTTAACTGGTCCTCTTCTGAAGGCACGAAAGTACAGCACTGGTGTCTATGGTGGGTCTTGCAAGAC
The DNA here is from genome assembly GCA_933207985.1 of Pelobates cultripes. Taxonomy (NCBI): domain Eukaryota; kingdom Metazoa; phylum Chordata; class Amphibia; order Anura; family Pelobatidae; genus Pelobates; species Pelobates cultripes. The sequence goes on from OW240915.1 coordinate 33,932,495, forward strand.
CCCGAGATCCTTCATAGGCACGTCAATTCCCTGTAGCCATCACGGTGGCTGACGACTGGGAGATTGACACTTCTAGATGGTGGGAGCTCCGCACAGTGTCTATAAGTGTCAGGTGTTGGAAAAATAATGAAACACATTATTCCCTACTTTGTCACAGTGTATCTTTTGACTGGGTTAGAATCCCAGTGAAATTCCAAACAGTCAATATGAGTATTTCACAAAGATTTTATCTTTATTAAATACTCATTTGGTGAGATGGGTGGATGATAGTCAGTGAAGCTGTACATTACCCCCCCCCCCCAAAAAAAAATTCAAAGATGTTTATAAATGTATTTTTAGGCCAGCAATTGAATACTTCTTCCTAAAAAGAGTTTTGAATGAGACTTATGTTAGTATGTCAAACTCATTGCATGTGGTATTTAGAGAAACATCAGTATTTCCTGTAAAGATTATTTCAGTTGTAACTTGTTACAGCATGTTGGTTTTTGACGTCTCTAGCATTACATTAAATACATTCTCTTACATTTGAAGGACACAGACGTGACATTTTGCCGGCCTGGCCGTTATGGGCCCGGGCCGCCTCTGCTGCACATGTTTGCAGCAGAGGCGGGTCTCTAAACCTTGGGGCAGACTAATCAGGACCCGGCATGAGGCATGCACACATTGTTATACACACACTGTTATACACACACTGTTACACACACTGTTATACACACATTGTTACACATACTGTTATACACACACTGTTATACACGCTGTTACACACACTGTTATACACACGTTGTTACACATACTGTTACATACACTGTTATACATACTGTTATACACACTGTTACACACACTGTTACACACACTGTTATACATACTGTTATACACACTGCACACACAACCTATTTATTTTATTTTATTTTATTTTATTTTTCTTTGTTGTGTTCTGCTCACCTTAGACTCCTCCTCAGCTCGTCTCAAACATGTCCTCTCCTGGATGGAGCATTCCAGGCACTGCGTTCATGTTAATAGCCAACTGTGCTTACACGTTCGATAAGTATTTACAGTGGTGGTTCCAGGCTGGATTCCAACACATATCTTTTCTCCTATTAGTCCTAATTTATATTTAGCACAAAACCAAAATGCTAACATCAACAAAAAATATATATGCGTAAAGTCATTTTTCAATAACATGAGGTTCTTTAAAACTATAAAAACGACAAAGAAGGGAGAAGACAAGGAAAAATGAAGTTGAAAGAGAGAAATATTGTCGATAGAGGTTAAGGAATAGATAGGGGTAGAAAGGAGGTCCTGCAGGTTAGTAATCAATAAAGTAATTCTATATCCCTCAATCACACATTTTATTTTATTTTTTTTAGAAATTATCACATTGTCCTTAGAATCCAGCCAAGAAGTACACTGAAGATGTCACGGTCAACGGCAGTCATTGTCATCTTTATTCCCAGCTTGGTTTTTAATTCACTGCAATTCTTTTGTTTGAGAATAAACCATTAATCAATCTATTTTATTGTTAGCTTTTTGTTATTTCTTGTTTTTATTTTAAATGAACTCAGACATTCAGAACCAGCATCTTTTCTATTTTGGCCTGGATCTGAAACATTTGACATCCGATCCATTTTGGAGGGGATCAGATCTGGGGTCATTTCAAGCAATTTATAGAATGATGCATTTAAATAATTTATTGACAACGTCTTTCTCTGAGTAACGTCCACATTACCCCAATATGATTTGTTAATAAATAGAATTACTATTCTTGAATTCTTTTGGTGAGTTTTGGGGACCAGTTTGAAGTACACTGATCTAGCTGAAAATGTTGGGTTAGAGCTACGTGATGACTAAAATAATAATAATGATTATTGTTACTTTTATTAGTAGTAGTATTTAAGCATTAAGTTTTTAAATGGACTTAATTTTAATGATTGCTTATGTTAATGGTTTTGTGGCTCCCTCTTGTGACCAATTTTGATACTGCATGTGGTTTTATGTGGCCTTACAGAAGGCTTCATTGGATTTGTGTTGAGCATTTTTGAAAAGTCCCCAGTGATAGTAATTAGACCTCTCTGGTTAATTTGATCAATGCAAGAGGACAGCAATGGATGGCAAGAGATATATGCTAGAGGATTTATGTGTTAAGTGTGATTTCTTTGGGGGGGAAGGGAAAAATTCTAAGCAAACTCAGTGTGAATTTCAAACTGCAGGACAAATCAGACCCCCCAACACCAATTTTTTTTTCCCCAAGTCAGCAACATATGCGTGAATTTCACACAATATATTGATATTTTCTTGAATGTGTTCTCCTGTCTTTTAATGACTTAATTACAAATAAAGAAAACAGATATATAGTAACGAATAAAACATAATACGCAGGATAAGGCTAGAAGCTCTATTCTATCTGTAGTAAAATGCAAAACAAATTGAATTTTTTCCAGAAAAGTTTTAGATTTTTTTGTAATTCTTTCTTTTATTAAGACATTGGCATTTGCGGTACAGAGTATAATGGAGATGCATGAATAAAAGGTAACATTCTTCAAGATTATACATAAAGTTCTTGGACATCTGTCTCATTTTATTTTTTTTAACAATTTTTGACTCAAACATGACAAGTAGAATAAGCTGGTATTCCGTCATTAGGCAAGACATGTTGCTGCGTAAATCGGTTGTTGCCTGGGTACATGCTAGTTACAAACTAGGCAAACCTGCTGTCTTCGCTGGGTTAGAAAACCCACAGTGTGTGATACATGAGTGAGGATAAATGCATGCTCTATCGGTCTATGGTCATGCTAGGCGTAATGAATGTGCAATATAGACCAGCTTAGGGCTTATGTGCATTTAGAGCTTGTTACTACTTGAGTAGCTAACCCCACGGTGGAATATAAGGGAGTGGGCTTAGTGTAGCTTGAGTGGCCCTTTGTGAATCATCTGATGCTCAAGGGAGGGTAAGTAATAGGGCAATGTGAGATTTGCCTCTGAGTAGATTGCCCCTGACCTAGAGGGTGACAGAGGGGGTGATAGGGTATTGGGGGGTCGCCATTTAGTTCCATCGTACCGTGTACAATGTGTATAGCTGATGGCTAATGGTAATTGGCATTAGGGCAAGATAAAAGCATAACAACAATGAGAAATAAACTAGAAACATTAAAACTCTTTGGCAGAACTGTGAAGACTATGAGTCCCTTGGGTAGGTGTCTTTCCGCCTTGTCATTTTGTGTCAGTAAGTTGAATGCTTAGTCCTTTCACGTCTCTGACGTCCTGGAGGAGGTAGCTCGCGGTGTGAATGTGGCTGTGTTGGAAGGGTCCCATGAGCTGGTGGGCATTGCTGTAGATGTTCTCACGGGCTGATCTATGCCAAGCGATGTTAGAAAGGTGGGTATGTCTGCCCCAGATTCAAGTGTGTGAACAGTCCCATTATGCGTAGCTAGCAAAGTTCCTGGGGGCCCCACCTGTAAACCACATCACCGGTTCTAAGTTGAGATGTAACCGGAGCAAGAAATTTGCGCCAAAGCACGGTGGCTCGTGTAAGGTCTTGATAAAAGGTAAGGGATGCGCCTTCAAAGGGTAGTAGAATTTTGCCTTTTAGGGCTTGCATAATATTGGGCTTATCGTGAGAAGAGGTGCAGCGGAATATGCCGTCCCTTATCTGGTCAGGTTGTGCCTTGGGTGAGCCTGTTATGCAATAGACCCCGTCGATGGACAGCTTTCTGGCAACTGGGTGAGGATAGTCGCCAGCAACCTGTGGGTGTAGTGTGGCAGCTCTTTGCCGCAATATTAGCGGGGACACCCCTGATCTTGACATGATTGCGGTGTTGTTTGTCCTTTAAAGGCTGTCGTTCTGAGTGACAGAGCAGACTGGTGAACCTTTAACTGCGTGAAAGATGCTTTTATTGTGGCCATATCTGTGCGAATGCCAAGAATGTCCTTTTCAGACGGTTTCACTCGGCCTGTGACTGCCAGTATGTCAGCATTGATTAGTTTTAGGTCTGTGGCCCTGAGCTTGTGTATGTCTGCCAGAAGCACTTTTCAGTCAACCTTTGTTGTGGGAGCCATGCCGTTGTAAGTCTCTGGGGATGAAGTCTGACAGGGCTTAAGGTCGTGTGTGGCCCTTACCTCTCCGCTCCCCCCTGTGGCGTCCGCATGTGTAGGCCGCGCTAACTCCGCAGGAGGCTGTTTGGGGTTTGTGGGTCTCTGCAGCATGGAGCCGATGTCTCTGATTAGGCTTTTGGGAGCGGCGTCCCATCGCTGGCATTTAGTTCGGTCGCGGTGGCTAAGTGGTGCAAGTGCTCAGGTTGTTTTCCGCCGTGATACCCTCGAGGAGAGCCTCCAGGCTTTGGATTGGCGGTGCATGGTAACATTGTCTGCTTAGTCGGCTCCAGAAAAGTTTATATTTGTCTAAATTAGATATTTACTTCAATTCATTTCAATGTTTACTTAATGAAGCACATTGATTTAGGTCTTAGGACAGGGGTAGGCAACCTTTCGGCACTCCAGATGCTCTTTACTACATCTGTCTTGATATTCTTCCAGCCATAATGCTGGCAAACATTAGGGGAGATGCAGTCCACAACACCTGGAGTGTTGACTTGGGAACTACCAATATTTCTTTTACTTTTAGAAAATGATATCAAGGTATTGTGTTTCCATTGCCAACATGTTTATAGAGGGCACAGGAGTATAGGTTTGGGCTCCCCTTGATTCATTTATTTGACCCATGTGATTGGACGTACTAAGTGAAGTTTTATTACAGGTGGTTTAATTCTAGACCAAACTAATTGATCATCATTGAATAGGACTCCACAAGCAAATACCGAACAATCGATTTGTTCCGGTGTGGATTAAACGGAATTTGATTTGTTCGTACCTCTTAAAATGCATTTGTACACAGGACTGTTTGATTCTAGATCTTCACAAACCAAAGTAGGACATGCACTATTTCTGTCCATTTTTTCTAACTTCTAAATAATGCAAGTTAGAGCCTAAACCAGGATATGTTATATAACCATGAACTGAGAGTGCATTTTGCTAATTATGTGCTTGTTAATTGTGATAATAAATTCTCTGTGATAATATTTGTGGTCTATCTACTGAGATTCCTGAACTCTCACACCATTCCACTTGGGTGACTTAATTGCTGGTTTGGTCCATCGCACCTATATTTTACCAAAATTATTCAATTTGGGTTCAATACTTTTTTGTGATTAGTGTATAAACTCCTTACTTGAGCAGAGTTCATTTCAACCTGTTGTTCCTGTTGAAATTTGTAATATAGTTTGTTTCATTTATTGTTATGTTCCCCCATGATAACATTATAAAAGCCTGCGGAATAAGTTTGAAAATAATATTGATATTGCACAAAACATCTATTTGTCTCCCTCTAGTGGAATAAATGAGTTTTAGTCATGTTAACCAAACTTTTCATTATAATGGTATCTTGCTATTGAAAGAAAATCCAGAATTATAACATCTAACAAACTTTGTATTTTGGCACAACGTTATTTTGACACTTAACGGGTTTTTAACTTAAGTGAGAATTGTTGGGAATTCAAAGTTAATTGATAATGAATAAATTAATTTCAAATTTAATGGCAAAATAGCTGGACAGGAATAATTCTGTAATTGAGCTGTGCTTCGACTCCAGCTATTTTTACCTTAATTGTAACATTCAATTAAATTCAATTCTCACTTTAGAATTCTAAGTGTTGTCTTTGCTCAGAAATGCTTTAGATGTGAGAAAGGGAGGTTCTCCGGAAAGCTTGTCAGTACAAAATTCTGTTAGTCCAATGAAAAACATACCAGAAAATACGATTTTCATCTGTTATTTTACATCTGCATCACTGGACTAATATGGCTACAATCTCTACTGTAAATAACGCTGTGAGATTTGAACACTGAACCCATCAATGAGCAATTTAAAGGACACCAGCCGTGGTACATACAACTGTCAACCAATTCTTTGGCATAGAGTGCTCTTTCGAAGAATCGACTGACAGGGAGAGCAGGGTGACCTGCCACAGGCAATCCTCTAGCTCATCATAGAAGGCTATAATAGCGCAGATGCAGCGGTTGCTATGGTTACAGCCTCAGTGTATCTGTTAGAACTGGTATACTGGCAATAAACCCAGAGTGTCAAAGTTACAGACAAAGTTTGCCCTACTTGGCAAAGTGTCCCCAAAGCTGTGCTAATGAAAGCAGGTTGAGGGCAGAACATGGGAGGACCGGAGGTGGGTGTAACAGAAGGATAATATCCACAAAACTGAGGACATGGCAGTGTTGGACTGGAGGTGAGTTTAAATCTAAATATTTTATATTGAATATAGCATTTCTCCACTAATGCACAGTGACTTTAAACATCACATTATACTCTTATCCTTGTTTCAGTGTGATTATTTATTTCCTGTTTGTATAATTACCAATATTCCTTTTGCAAAAAAATAAATGCTCTCTGGATTGGAGCGCTATACAAGAACTGTTAAATAAAAAAATAAATATATATATCTCTGTGTTGAATGATATATTCTCCAATTCATTTGGGGAGGATTTATGTTAAAGTAAACCTTTTATCTATCTATCTATCTATCTATCTATCTATCTATCTATCTATCTATCTGTCTGTCTGTCTGTCTCTCTATCTATCTATCTATCTATCTGTCTGTCTGTCTGTCTGTCTGTCTATTTTCTTTTACTAATTAAATCTGTCATTGCCTTATACAGAGAACACACTCAAACCAAGACTCAAAGTTTCAAGTCTGACACTACCAGCTAGGCCTAACAGTTACTCTGTCTATCATGTGACCTCTGGTAATGGACATGGCAGTCACGAGAACCTTCTTTTTTTAAGTGACTGGTGTAGCATTTCTCAGTACCCAGTATATAGGTGAGGATATGGAGCACAGCTGTCTGTGAACTCTATATTTGTAGCATTCACCCCTATGACAATGACATAACAGCTAAGGCTAAGGTTGTCAGAAAAACTTAAAGGGGAATATTAACAATATAATTGTTAGCAATATGGTGAACACAATTTATAGATAACATTACAATGACGAAGCTAGGATATCATCAAATCATTACATTCATTGTACATAATACTTTACTCTTTTTAGTGTCCCTAGGCATCTAAATGTATGAGAAGAGAGAGGAACGTACTCGTAATCTCTCCACTTCAAATCTGTCATTTTTTCTGGAGGTTATCCAGACTGTATGTTGCAGTTTATGAAATATATAGAGTTTGGTCAAAGCTGGTGGATGATAATTTGTACAAAGTTTTACAGTGACGGTTACCCCCCTTTTTTTAACATCACTCGTAGGGTGTCAGCCATGCAGCCACTGTTGCTGCTGTAGTTTGCCACTAGCTAGTGGATGAGTGTAGATTTTGAACTCTCAATCTAATCATGTGGTTTTGTAAGGCAAATATGATGCCCTATTACTGGAGAGTTTTTGCCCATTCCCCCATTCTGCTAAACATATTCTAATGTGGGGTTTATTTGCAAGTTTGAGAGACCTGTGTTCTGTTACTGTGACCTGTTACTATCCCTTATATATGCCGCACCCCAGACTCTCGCCTTCAAGACTCCTCCAATGCTGCCCCATCCTTATTAAATGCCCTGCCACATCAAATTTGACTATTCCCACCTCTGCCACATAAATCACATAAAAACACAATTCTTCAAACCAGCCTATCAACTTCTCCTCCATGACAACCTTTCCATCAGTCTCCCATTTACTGTGATCCCTCCTCCCTTCACACTTCTCCCAGTCTTTCAGGTATATCCAGATGATTTGATTCCCGACGTCCATCTGTATATTTGTCTCCTATCCATTTTTGTGAGCTCATTTGGGCAGAGCCCTCTGCACCTACTGTTCTGTTCCCGTATCTTAACAGGAATGACTTGTTTGTCTTGGTTTCCCGATGCTTTCCGTTTTACCATTCTGATTTAGAATCCTGTCCAAACTTTGTTACCGGGTGTCTATTTTGAGCGGTGATTTATGTCACTGACTTGCCCCCTTCTACACCCACCCACCGGCGTCCCACTTACATGGACGAAAAAGTTGCAGGTATGTTTTACCTATTGTACAATGCTGTGGAGAAGGTTTCTGCCATATAACTAATTGTAATTATAAAAAAATCTCATCTCACATCATCAATGTGCATTATGAAAAATTAACCCTACCCTATGTGCAGGAGACATTATGCCTTTGATGGCCCTTTATATTGGTGACAACCTACCGTATGATTTGTTTCGAGAGGAACTCAAATGCAGTGGGACAGCATCCCCTTCCAAACACGACCTTCCCAGGTACCTGAAAGTGATACAGGAACCTGAGAGATCTATGGTGGCATGGGTGTCTTTAATTACAAAAGAGAAGAGTAGCAAAGCACCCAATAAGGTAGCAGGCAGAGACGAAGTCAGACAGTCCAATGGTCAAAGACTGGCAGCTAGGGGGTAGTCAGGACCAAAGTCAAAGGTCAAAGCTGGAAATCTTCTAATAAAAACTGAAAGCTGGGAATTCACAAACTCAGGGAGGAATAATGGGAAATGGAAAGCAATTCACAAAGACACCAGGGAACCGAAGCAAAGCACCAAAACAACCAAACACTGAATGAGGGAAGTGCTTGGGTATTTATAGGGAGACTACATCACGTGACTGACATTGCCCTCCCTGATCCCCCACTCCCCTCTCCCTGTCAGTGGAGCCAGTGGTGTATTTGAAATGGTGCTGCCCTAGGCATGACAGATCTCGAGCAGCCCCTAATTTATATTTACCCGCTCCTTCCTGCCAAGGCCACTCCTCTTTCTGTTAACTAACACACATTTTGACTGACAGACACACGCTCAAGAACCTGCACACACTCTCAGATACACTGACATACACACACATACACTCACTGATTTGAAACAATCTGACAGACACATACAATCCTTCAGACACACACTGACAGACTCATACACTCACTGACAGACACACATAAGCACTGACAGATGCGCACACTTACTGACAGACATGCACAATCACTCACGACACACACATTCACTGGACACACACTCACTGGCAGACATATAACACACATTCACTGACAGAAAGACACAAACTCACTGACAGACACACACACTCACACAATGGCACACACACATTCACTGACATACACACACACTCACTCATTGACAGACACACTCACATTCACTGACACACACACACACACTCACTGACACACACACTCACTCACAATCACTGACATACACACACACACACATTTTCCCCCAACACTCACAATTATTATTATTTTTTAACATTTTAATCCACCCAGTCTCTCTACTTTGGGGATAGTTGGGTGGATATTTTACTTGCGGTCCAGTTGTGCTGCTGGGCAGGAAGGCAGGAAGGTGGGCGGATGTGCAGGCAGGCTGATGTGCAGCTCTAAGCTGTCAACGAGGGAACTGTGATCTCCCTGCTCAGCTGCCTTGCACGCCACAGAGTGATGCCAGGAGCTGGAGTGAGCTCAGGTGAAGCTCAGGGAGAGTTTAGGTGAAAGTGCTTCCTCGCCACCCGCCTGGAAAACAACTGTCTGCCTGCCCCTGGGGAGCCCAAAGGTGACCAGCCAGCCAGCTCTTGGGCCCCCATTAGACGAGGCTAACAAGGCATTAGCCTGGGCATTTGGGGGTGGCGGTTTTTGCCACCCCCTGGAAAGTGCCGCCCAAGGCAAATGCCTTGTTAGCCTTGCGGTAAATACAGCCCTGGGTGGAGCCCCCCAGTGTCTATAAAAGACCTTCTGGGACCCTGCATCATATTGACTGCATCATGGTTCCATTCCACTTGTCTCCTAAATGCCTCCACTCTGCTCCAATCCTTCCGGCAAGCCACGCAGACATCTACAAGGCAGCTGCTATCTTGCAGCATGACCTGACACCAAAGCAGACACAGGTGTCAGGAGAAGGAGAGAATTACAGGAGCAGCAGGTGCCACAGCCCTTTAGGTCATTTTTAATACCATAACAATTTCATCTTACTAAAGTGGTTATGGTGCAAACGATTCTTTCCCTGAAGCTTTTTTTAAATGTTTCATTCTAAAAATAAAAACATTTTTCTGTTTGTAGTTCTGCCTACAGAGGACTTACTTCTGCACTTTGCACCCCAGTAAATGCTTCAGGGCTGCTAACTGGGAAGAGGAAACAACAGTGTCCCATCCAGAGGATATATATATATATATAAATAAAGGAAGATACCGGCACTCAGGATTTTCAAAGTTTTACTCTCCAATATAAATCAAAAATCGACGTTTCAGCTCTTCTGGGGAGCTTTCATCAGGACACGGTATATAAATCCTGATAAGTCCAGATATTTTCAGAAACAGGTGATTTATTTACATATTTAAACTTTACTAATATTATTGGAAATCTTCACATTCACTCTGGGATCCAAATATTCTTCATAAATCATATCCAGACCCTTTTCATTCACTCTAAAGATCTCTTTCTTCACGTTGAAGCTGTAAGAATCTACATATTCCCCCGGAGACCAATAAATTGTTTCCATTGATTCTGTAAATCCGTCCAGTCACCCAAAGACAAGGTATCTGGCCCCTACCCCCCAGTCATCCCGTTCTCTCTTAGAATTTTTCCATTCGGATGTAGAATCTTCCCATTCATTCTGTCAGTGTGTGTATCCAGCAGTCTGTGTGTGTGTACTCCGCAGTCAGTCAGTGTGTGTACTCAGCAGTCGGTGTGCGTGTATTCAGCGGACTGTGTGTGCGAGTATTCAGCAGTCATGTGTGCGAGTATTCAGCAGTCTGTGTGTGCGAGTATTCAGCAGTCTGTGTGTGCGTGTATTCAGCAGTCGGTGTGTGTGAGTATTCAGCAATCTCTGTGTGCGAGTATTCAGCAGTCTGTGTGTGCGAGTATTCAGCAGTCTGTGTGTGTGAGTATTCAGCAGTCTGTGTGTGCGTGTATTCAGCAGTCGGTGTGTGTGAATATTCAGCAGTCTCTGTGTGTGAGTATTCAGCAGTCTGTGTGTGCGAGTATTCAGCAGTCTGTGTGTGAGTATTCAGCAGTCTGTGTGTGCATTTATTCAGCAGTCTGTGTGTGAGTATTCAGCAGTCTGTGTGTGCGTGTATTCAGCAGTCGGTGTGTGAGTATTCAGCAGTCTCTGTGTGCGAGTATTCAGCAGTCTGTGTGTGCGAGTATTCAGCAGTCGGTATGTGCGTGTATTCAGCAGTCTCTATGTGTGTATGTATTGCATTTGTTGAAGGTACCAATAAATATAAGCTAAATTTTATTGATAATTTACATTTTTATTCCTGTGAATTTTTGTGTAGGCAGGGCCCCAGTGCAGTGCTTTACCCGGGGGCCCTTAATGCTGTTAAGATGGCACTGCCACGGCCATCAGGCTCCATCTTCCTAACAATTCCATAGGCTGCATGTTGCCACTATATGCTATATAAATAATTATAATTATATGGCTTCCCTTCACAGAACCCTGCATAACAACATCATAAAAGGAAACGTTTATTATCACTTTATTTTTAGCCAGCAATTGACCCAGTGGGCGAAGTTCAGCAAGCTTGGGTGGATGTCTTGTAAAGGCTTCTCTGGATGCATCCGTTATGAAGAAGTAAGTTAACCCAGGAATCATGAATCTATTAACCTGTGTGGATTGTGATGTGTATAACTCAAGAATAGGTTCATGGATCTCTCCATTAATGGGGCACATTATGAGATGCTCAATAGCTTGAGTCCTATTAGAGGTGGACGAGCCCTTTATGATGCCGTTCTACAAAATGGCTAAAATGTCATCATACTCAACTAGTGTCTGGTGTCAATGAAACATGAGTTTAAAACCAAGTTCCTTATTTTTTTTTTCAATTTGACAATTTTTATTTTTGTCGGAAGATAATGGTTCAGAGGGGTACAGAAAGGAAAAAAGGGGTGGGGGGGGGGTTCAGGGGGTTGCATTTAAAACCTGTTAGAATTGACATTACAGTCGATCATACCATTTGTTAGCATTCGTACAATTCCTGACAGTTCTATGTGCTTACATTGTGTAGTACTGATTGTGCTTCCAGACGTTTACATATGGGTTGTACAGTGGGTTGAGCGAATTATTGTACCCTGCCCTGCGCGTCCTCTGTGAGATGAGGAGTGGTACTTATTGTCCCTACATGTGGGTCTTCCCATGGTGGTGAGCAGGGTGTGCTTGACCCCTCAAAAGAGACACAGATACAGATAGTATGCCCGTTCGAGGGGAAAAAAGGTCTCCGTTGTGGAGGGCTATGAGTTGTCTGGCCATCTTTCCCTTGCGGGCTAATTCGGTCGCTGCTGGCCGACCTGTCTGGTCGTCTATGGTATATGATTTTTTTTTTTTTTGCCTTCTCAGACTATCTGAGGTTGTTCCTCGGGTGCGTACCTCTGAACGGGGCCAGGTATAGGAGGAGGAGGGGAAAGACGGGGTGTAACAGGGGGGGAAAGGATAACTGGGATAACTAATGTGTCATGTGTGGCTGCTATGAACCATCGAGGTTCTGTTCTTACGTAGTTGTATCAGTGTTGGCAGTGCCCCTAGCTGCAGCTTGGAGGGTTCTTTTATCTATGTATGTGGTCCACATCTTTCTCGCTGTATCGCTCTCTTTGCCTGTTTTAGTTTGGTTCCACAATATCACCTCATAGTCCAGGGTGGTAGTGACCATTGCTGTCACCTCCGCCATGGAGGGGATCTGGGGGGTTTTCCAGTGTTTTGCCAGTAAGGTGGACGCTGAGGTGAGCGTGAGGAACATCAATTTAGTTATGCTGTGGGGTATGTTGGCAGGCAGAAGTTTGAGCAAAAATGTTTCAGCGTTATGTTCAAGGATACAACCTGTGGCCCCTCTTATTATCTCTGCTATTCGTGACCAGTATGGTTGGACCTGGGTACATGACCACCAAATGTGTAGCATGGACCCTGTTTGGGTCAGACATCTCCAGCATTTGTCACTCATGTTAGGGTAGATTCTCTTAAGTTTCGTAGGTACCAGGTACCACCTATATATTAGTTTGTGTGAGGCTTCCAGGTGCGAGGCGCACGATGTGAGTCCCCTATGGTTAGCATATATGTGGTTCCAGTCGTCTGGTGTGAGGGTTCTATTGATATCTCTGTGCCAATCTTTTTGAAATTGCCACTCCGGATCTGGCTTATGTGCGTTTATGTGTCTGTAGCACACTGATAATGTTTTTTGGGTGGGGGTGAGGTGTAGGCACATTTTTTCGAATGGAGTGAGGTTGGGAGCTAATTGGGGTGGTGGTTCCTTGCCCGTATTATTGTCTAGGAGTGTTTTCAGTTGTCAGTGTGAGAATCAAGTTTCTTATTTTAATATCAATTTGATACGTTCTAGTTCTGATTTGAGAACTCTCAGGCATCTAAAAATTCAATTATTTTAGACTTTTCTCCATTTCTTTTGTTTATTTAGAAAAGTTCATTCTTGGATTTGGTAGTTTTCATGGCTTCTAATTACTCTCTGCTGCTTTTTTTGGCTTCACACAAATCCACTACTACTACTACATTCTTCAACGTTTCAATGGTGTTTAACCTTGACAGTGAAGCCAATGCCAGGTTACGAGATAAAATAATGAATCACAAATTCTTCCATGATGTCATGATATTTGAATGAGTCCTGTTCTTATCAGGTCCCTCTCTCATTTTCGAAAGCATCTCACAAACGTATCACGGTTCTCTCCAATAGTCCATATTTAACTTTTTGCATTGGGAACTATAGGGTGCACACTATACAGATTAATATTCTCTGCACCGTCTTTGAAACTGATAGATGAAAGAAGACTATAAGTAGCTGTAATAATGATAATCAGGGATGAGAGCCAGCTGTAGTGAGTTAAGATAACAAACAAGAGACTGAAATATAAGATTTATGGCAATTATATTGCCACCTGCTATTGCTTTAATCTGGATCTGTGAAGGCCAATTGTTTACTGTGATTGCCACCGTGTGAACATATGATAGCAGTTTGGTGGGGATGGGAAACACATTCCACTCTTTTCATTTTTCTTTATAGTCAAGTGCTTCTCAATAGTGAGTGGCCCTTTATATTAACCTGCCATTTTATGGATGAAAAGTTGAATTGTATTTGTTTCCTTTAATTTACTTTTTGTTAATTCTCACCCATATCCTTTCTTTGTGTATCATTACTTTTAAACACCAGACAGACACTTGTGTTTACCCTTTTCTGCTCTTTTTTGTTATTATGAAATAGAGTTTGTCAAAAACGTATTATCAGGACATTGCAAAAAAAAGCCGGATTTGGGAAAATTCTTGAGGCAGACAACAATGACCCATTAAGGAGTTATAGATGTCCCCACTTTACCTCCATCATTGCAATGGGAAGCTGTTTTAACAGAGTATTTACATACCTACCAGTAGTCCTGTTTTAGGAGGGACAGTCCCTACTTTGGGTCTAAATCCCTCTGTCCCTCTTTTCTATCTTAATATCCCTCTTTTCAGGGCCGTCTTTAATATTGATTGGACCCTGGACAAGAATATACTTGGGCCCCCTGGATCCCGCCTTCCCACAATCTAGCATGCAATCACGCCCTCCACCACAACACACACAAAAATGTGCAGTGTGTGAGTATATATAAGCCAACACACTGCTTTCCCATAAGAAAGCATTGGGAGGCTATAGCGCATGCGTGGCAAAACACTGCACTGCACCAATCAGCATCTCCTCATAGAGATGCATTAAATCAATACATTTCTGTGAGGAGTGTTCAGCGTGAATGCCAGTGTACACAGAGGGGTATCCAACCGCAAGATAATTCTCACAGGTAGTATTTTAGAAGTCCCTGCAGCGAAACCAGATCACCGTGCTGCAGCGAAACCGGATCACCGCATCCTGGGTATTACAGCCATCTAGAGCCAGCATCACCACAAGATGTACTTTGATTAAGCTTGGCAGTGAGTAACGGCGTAGGCAGAGCCTACTCACCACGCTCTTTTGTAAGAGACAGTGTTTTTATCTTTTATTATCACAGAGTTTTTTACTAATACATTTGTACACACTTTACTGTTACAACTGAGCTTCTCACTATTTGACTGGAACTTGAATTCCTTAACCTAACTATTTGGGTAACTTTATGGGAATCTTGGTATATCAACATATGTTGTTAAAAGTATTACTTATCTAAAGCAGTCTGTACTATTATGTGTATTTATGCATTTTTTTCATATGTGCTGTGAGATGTGCCGACCTGAGGCCATCTACTAACTATTACTACAACATTTCAAATTTTTTCACAATCTAGCTATACTTATTTTGGGTTTATAACCTAAATGTTTACTTCACTATACTGCTCCACTCTTGATTATATATTTTCCTTTTGATCCAGCAGAGAGGACGTCCCTGTTAGGACTAGGGCTCTGCTACACACAGTACCTCTAGGGAATGTAATGACCGCCCTCCCTGGCTACAGCTATGAAGCAGATAAGGGGGAATAAACTTAGAATATTAAACCTAAAAAATACAATAAAAAAACATAAAAAACTGCTCACACCTCCCTTCCAGAAGACAGCTCCTATCCTACCCCACACTCAAATCCACTGACACTGCATCCATTACACACACATACACTGTATCCTTTTGGCTGTACTCGGGGGTGGACCCAGGTGGGTGAGCTCCAGGACCAAGGCCTTGAAGGGACACTATAGTCACCAGAACAACTACAGCTTATTGAATTTGTTCTGCTGAGTAGAATCATTACCGTCAGGCTTTTTGCTGTAAACACTGTCTTTTCAGAGAAAATGCATTCTTTACATTACATCCTAGTGATAACTTCACTGGCCACTCCTTAGATGGCTGTTAGAGATCCTTCCTGGGTCATGGCTGCCTAAAATGCATCCAAACATTCAGTGTCTCCTCCCTCTGCATGCAGTCACTGAACTTTCCTCATAGAGATTCATTGATTCAATTCATCTCTATGAGGAGATGCTGATTGGCCAGGGCTGCGTTTGAATCATGCTGGCTCTGTCTCTGATCTGCCTCTTTGTCAGTCTCAGCCAATCCTATGGGAAGGCATTGTGATTAGATCAGGCTACCACTTCTGATGATGTCAGCAGACTGCTTTTTTTTTTTTTTTTAAGGCAAACAGCATGCAGATCTACAGCTTCAGGCTTGAATACAGTAAGATTTTGCTATATTTATGGAGGCATGAGGAGCCCAGGGGGACTAGATTGTGTTTTTAACACTATAGGGTCAGGAATACATGTTTGTGTTCCTGACCCTATAGTGATCCTTTAATCTAAGAAAGGGGCCCCAAAATTTCTGATGGCAGCCTTGGATGCGTCTTTAAACTACTATAAATGTGTTTAGATATCAGTCTTGTTCTAAGTTACTCTTGTTCTAAGTTACATTTTAGTTGCATTTATGGTTATTAATACAACACATAACACCAGCTCCACCCCCATGCCACATCCAACGATGCACCCCTAACTAAAATTAAAGTGTCCCTTTCTGTCTATTTGAAATCTTGGGATGTGGTTACCTAACATCCATGGTGGGGCAAAGTGAAGTTGCAAATTGCAAGATATCACCCATCTCTTTCATAGGTGGGCTAGTGGAACACAGTACCAAAAGCCCACCTTATAGTCCTATTACTTTCCACTTCAAAGCACAGCACGTGAGCTCTTATAGTGGTAGCTATTTTTAGTGCTTAGACTGACCCTTTAACTGACCCAGTCTCCAGTTGTTTGTTTTGTCAATATATAGTTGAATAGAACAACTGCAGCAATTACGTTTTATTACATAACAGAAATGCACTGTTTATTTACAATTATAGATCATTGCAGAATGGATTGAAAGCTGTCCTGGGCAGTTTAAACCTAAGGGAAACAAAAACAAGAATATTTTTTAATAAGCTCTTAAAACATACGTTAGGTTCATATCAATTATTTTCTTGGTTA
The DNA here is from genome assembly GCA_933207985.1 of Pelobates cultripes. Taxonomy (NCBI): domain Eukaryota; kingdom Metazoa; phylum Chordata; class Amphibia; order Anura; family Pelobatidae; genus Pelobates; species Pelobates cultripes. The sequence continues at coordinate 33,949,432 of OW240915.1, forward strand.
TTGAATGGGATTTTATTATAGAAATATAATTAAACCAATGGCCTCCTTTTATTAAAGCGGCACTGTCATGCCGAATCCCGTTTTTTTTTTTTTAACCCGCCTCCACTACATCCAATTGACCCACTAGTCACCCCCAAATGCCCCTAAGCCCCCCACATTACCTATTTTTTAATCCTTATTTTCTGCCCCGATCTTGATTCAGGGCGCCGCCATCTCTGTGTGGGTAGGTGAAGTCCCTGTGGGACACGTCATCAGCCCACAATAGACAGACTGTGAGATTCCCGCACATGCCCAGTGAAACACCTGGACATGCGAACGGGAATTTCATCTATTCATTCATTCATCAGACAGACGAATGAGTGAATAGAAAGATCAGCCGAACAAACTAACACAATGTATCAGTGTATCTGAGTATCAGTGTATGTTTGTTCGTTCAGTTTATTACAAGGAGGGAGCTACCGGCGTGCAGCTCCCTCCTTGTAATATGTAACTATAGAAGCGGCAGGGAGCAGTGCTCCCCGCCACTTCATAAGCCTCCAGGTCCCCCGCTCACTCTATGGGGGTCAATATGACCCCCATAATACCACAAGGGAGATTAAAATCTCCCAAATGCCCCTACTCGCTATACCGCGAGTAGGGGCATGTCTACTAAACAGTGAGCAGCCTGTGGCTGCTCACTGTTGAAAAAAAAGACATAAATTACAATAAGGGGGGGCGGACCTATTGTCCTCCCCCCCTCCCCCACCCTGCGCGGTGGGTGGGGGCCCTAATAAAACAATAAGGGGGGACGGACCTACTGTCCTCCCCCCCTGGCCCCCACCCCTGAGCGGTGGGTGGGGGCCCTTATAAAACAATAAGGGGGGGGACCTAAATAAAGATATGGGGGGAACTTCTGTTCCCCCCCCGGCCCCCACCCCTGCGCGGTGGGTGGGGGCCCTTATAAAACAATAAGGGGGGGGGACCTACTGTCCTCCCCCCCGGCCCCCACCCCTGAGCGGTGGGTGGGGGCCCTAAATAAAGATATGGGGGGAACTTCTGTCCCCCCCTGGCCCCCACCCCTGAGCGGTGGGTTGGGGCCCCAGTAAAACAAGAAGGGGGGGGACCTACTGTCCTCCCCCCCGGCCCCCACCCCTGAGCGGTGGGTGGGGGCCCTAATAAAACAATAAGGGGGGGGACCTACTGTCCTCCCCCCCCGGCCCCCACCCCTGAGCTGTGGGTGGGGGCCCTAATAAAACAATAAGGGGGGGGGACCTACTGTCCTCCCCCCCCCTGGCCCCCACCCCTGAGCGGTGGGTGGGGGCCCTAAATGAAACACCCCCCCCAATCAAGGTGACTAGGGGTCCCAAGCCCCTAGTCACCAACCCCCCACCCAAAAAACCTATCCCCTACCTACCCCCCTCACCCTACAAATAGTGAGGGGGGAATAAAATAACTAACCTGTAAAAAAAAAAAAATTAAACTTACCATTTGACGTCTTCTTTTTTCTAAAATCTTCTTCTTCAGCCCCCAAAACAAATAAAAAATCCATTACACCCTCACACACACTTTTAAAAAAAAACGAAAGAAAAAAAATTGACCCATGTTCGCCTTCGAGAGTATACATCACAGATCTCTGAAAGTTTCTGGTATGGTCAAGGCTTACAAGCCTTGCTCCCCCAGTAATTAGGCTTAGAACACTGGATTGTGGCTTGTTAATCAGAAAGGTGCTTGAGTGACACAGCGTGTTCTAAAGAACTTTCCCACGCTTGTGTAAAATGACACAGAGCACTCTGATTGGGGTGGCTTGAAGCCACCCAATCAGAGTAGTTATGAGTCATTTTACGCCAGCTACCCAAAAGAACTTTCCCAGCTGTGTAAAATGACACAGAGCACTCTGATTGGAGGACAGTAGGTTCCCCCCCCTTATTGTTTTACTGGGGCCCCCACCCACCGCGCAGGGGTGGGGGCCAGGGGGGGGAGGACAGTAGGCCCCCCCCTTATCCCCCCCCTTATTGTTTTATTAGGGCCCCCACCCACCGCTCAGGGGTGGGGGCCAGGGGGGGAGGACAGTAGGTCCCTCCCCTTATTGTTTTACTGGGGCCCCCACCCACCGCTCAGGGGTGGGGGCCGGGGGGGGAGGACAGTAGGACCCCCCCTTATTGTTTTACTGGGGCCCCCACCCACCGCTCAGGGGTGGGGGCCAGGGGGGGAGGACAGTAGGTCGTCCCCCCCTTATTGTTTTACTAGGGCCCCCAGCCATTTACTAGGGCCCCCACCCACCGCGCAGGGGTGGGGGCCAGGGGGGGAGGACAGTAGGTCCCCCCCCTTATTGTTTTACTAGGGCCCCCACCCACCACGCAGGGGTGGGGGCCAGGGGGGGAGGACAGTAGGTCCCCCTCCTTATTGTTTTATTAGGGCCCCGCAGGCCCCCCTGGCCCCGCACCACGCAGGGGTGGGGGCCAGGGGGGGAGGACAGTAGGTCCCCCTCCTTATTGTTTTATTAGGGCCCCCACCCACCGCGCAGGGGTGGGGGCCGGGGGGGGGGGCCAGAAGTCCCCCCCCATAACTTTATTTAGCGCCCCCACCCACCCCCATCTTTATTTAGGGCCCCCACGGGCATGGGGGGGGGGGTTTGTTAGTTTTTTTTGTTTTTTTTTTACAGTGAGCAGCTATAAGCTGCTCACTGCTTACTACACATGCCACATGCCCCTACTCGCGGTATAGCGAGTAGGGGCATTTAATTTACTAATACTAAGTAATCTTTACTTAGTATTAGTAAATGTGGCTGAAAGACCAATTTAGGTCTTTCAGCCTTTTAGTAGATAGCTCCCTGATACCGTGGGAATTAGGGAGTTATCTACTAAGGGGCTGCAAGATGCAGCCACAGCAATGAATAAGATCGGAGTTTCATTCATTAGAATGAAATTCCGATCCGAATAAAGTGCCGAATTGCGTTCTAAAAGAAACGAACATACTGTTGTCATTCAGTTAGAACGCAATTCGGCAGTTTTGTGTAAAGTGACAGGAAGCATTGTGGGAACACAGAGGAAAGCTAGGGATCATGGGAAAATTGCTCTGACCAGCGGAAATGAAGCACACTTTGCTCCTCCGCTGGTCAGAGCTGGTCAAGCGGAGGAATCCTCCATAAGGCAAAGAGTCCCTACTTTGTCTTATGATTTTAAAGAAAACTAAAGAAGACAGGAAGAAAAGAAGAACAGATCCTGAGAGAGGGGGAGAAGAGGAAGAGATTGAGGAAAGGTAAGTTCGGCATGACAGTGCCGCTTTAATTGTTGTCGGCTGTATTGTACAAGGAAATAACAGAAGAATATTAGTATTTATCTGTATTAGCATATCTATAAAATCCAATCACTAACGTTCCAGGCTAGGAATTAAATAATTGATTATTATAGCGAACAAATTATATCTAAGTTCAAGCAATATCTTCAAATACCGTCAGCGAATTCTGACTATTCATGGCTTTGTGAATGACCCTAAACACCTTATAAATATTGCTTAGCAATAACCACAGACATATTTGCTAAAAGAAGAATATTTTTAGGAAAAGTTTAACCCAAAAGGGAAATTCAAGAGAGTATAACATGACATTTATGAAACAGATGATTTTAATATATTAATATATAAAGATAAAATTTTGAAAAGCAACTTTGCACATATTTATGATGTATCTGTGCAATAAACTCCCACAAATCTCGGAAATCCCAACACAACAGGAATAACAGACTGAATCACGCCCTTTAGAGAATTACTCCGGGAGCTGGTGAAAGGCAGACTGTGTGTACTTAAGAGAGGCTTGTAGATGTGTATTCATGTGACCATAGCAACATACAATGAGTTGTGTTGTGTTTTGGTCTAGATATTGTGGAGTCATTTGGAAAGAGACAGAAACAATTCACAGCCAGACCCCAGTATATTTCTTTCTAAACTGCTCTCATGGCTGAATCACTGTCTCTGAAAAGATCAAAATCATGTCTTCTCAGCCGCTTTGCGCCCTCTCCTTCATTAGGCGAACTTCTGGCCAAGGAAAGGGGCTTCGTTTTGGATTGTGTGGCTGTGGAAAGAATTTCCAAAGATTATAGCTGCTCCTTACCGAAACTTGGCTCTGTCATTCCACCGTACAACGCTCAAAAGGACCCCCACATCAGCGCCTACTTCAGAACTAAACCAGTTCCACCTTTGCTGAAGAAAACAGGACAGGTTGGTATAACAATTAAAATGTTACTGTTAACACTAAAAAGGCAGCTTGTTGCTTTTGGGTTGACATAAGGGGATAATGCTGTGATATTGGGTTTATTTCCAGGAATTATTCACTAAAAACCATAAAATAGTGAATTGAAAACTGAACTTCGAAATTAATTTTAAAATTTGTTTTTTCAATTCACAGCAATTCAGCATTTAGTGAATACATTCCTATGTAAATTTATATATCTTATAGCCTTGTCCTTTTTTGACATGCGTATAGGTATACACTGATCAGCCACAACATTAAAACCACTGACAGGTGAAGTTAGGGGTCAAGTCCTGGGGAATAAAGTGCGGGAAATCACCCAAGCCCCCCCCCCCTCACCCCACCCCCCAAAAAATAAATAATATACACCTCTGTGCATATATAAACTCGTGCACACACACACACACTGACAGGTGCACACATACACACATACACTCACAGACACACACACACTCATATACACACACACATAGATGCACACTCACAGACACACACACACACACAGACACTCACATACACATACACACTCACAGACACACACATACACTCACAGACACACACAGAAACACACACATTTTTAATGTTTTTTAAAATTTAAAAAAGTCCACCCAGCCTCCCTACCTGGAGAGCTGGCGTGGACCTGTCCCTGGGGTCCAGTGGGGCTTCAGTAAGGTGGGCGCCTGTCTCCCTGTCAGACGCGGCGAGGGAGCTGAGTTCTCTCTGATCTTCTCCCTCTCGCCGCACGGGCTGTCTACTGATGCTGGGAGCTGGAATATGACATCATATTCCGGCTCCCGGCATTAGCAAACAGCGCACGAGGGAGAAGATCAGAGAGAACACAGCTCCCTCGCCACGTGTGACTTGGAGACAGGCGTCCGCCGGGGGGGTCCATCAGGTCGCCATCAGGCCACCTCTTGGGCCCCCCCATGACAGGGGGGACATGGGGGGCACTTTGGAGCGGCATTTTTTGCCACCCCATGAGTGCCTGCAGGAGTAACGGGAACGCCATTCCCACGTTTTCCTGCAGTACTCGAGCCCTGGGTGAAGTAAATAACATTGATTACAATGACAAATGTCAATGGAATGGAATATATTAGGCAGCAAGTGAACAGTCAGTTCTTGAATTTCATGTATTGGAAGCAGGAAAAATGGACAAGCGAAAAGATCTGAGTGACACTGACAAAGACCAATAGTGATGGCTAGACAAGCTGGCCAGAGCATCTTTAAAACAGCAAGTCTTGTGGGGTGTTCCTGATATACAGTGTGTTGTACCTACCAAAAGTGGTGCAAGGAAGGACAACTGGTGAACTGGCGTCAGGGTCATAGGCGCCCAAGGCTCATTGATGCTTGTTGGGAACGAAGGTTAGCTCTTCTGGTCCGATCACACAAAAGAGCTTTGATTTATTTTTGGCCGGAGGAGGCAGTGTTATGATTTGGGAAATGTTCTGCTGGAAAACCTTGGGTCCTGGCATTTATGAGGATGTTAGTTTGACACGTACCACCTACCTAGAGATTGTTGCAGACCATGTACAAACCTTCATGTCAACGGTGTTCACTTTCAGCAGTATAATGTCACACGCAAAAATTGTTCAGGAACATGACAAAGAGTTCAATGTGTTGCCTTGGCCTCCAAATTCCCCAGCTCTCAATTCGATCGAGCATCTGTGGGATGTGCTGGAACAACAAATCCGATCCATGGAGGCTATATAGAACTGTTTTGCCAGTACCAGGGGGACCTACAGAATATTAAGTAGGAGGTTTTACTGTTGTGGCTGAGCAGTGTATGAATGTACATATATACACACACTGTGAAATAGTGGTAGACTAAAAAAGAAAAAGTAAATGTAAAAAAAATAATTAAAAAAGTCTGCTACCACTGTACATATTGCTCACCTTAAAGTAGTGGAGTTAGTGGAGATTTATCATCTGAATATAGTAAAGTACCGTATATTGAGGTATTACTGTAAATCATGCAGTGACATCATCATCATCATTATAAATTATTTGTAACTCAGGAAGATGACATCATCCACTTCAATTACAGCAATTGTAGATAGGCCCCTCCTATCTCGATCTGCAGCATCTACAGCAAATATATCACCTCCATTACAGCTCTCTGGGAATAAATGGATGAATGACTTCTCCTGAATAATGACACACCTAACTTCCATAAACAATAGATGGAACTGCACTTAATACCTGTTAAATCTGAAGCTGGGTGCAACCAAACCAGGCCCTAACTTCAATGACACTTCTTTGTAGAAGGAAAACTAATATTTCCCTAATGACGGCTGAATAATGCAACACGTCCCCTCTAGGACACCAGTGGTATGTGTGTGTGTCAGTGTTACTGTGTGTTCAGCCTGTTGATGGCCATGTGTGTCAGCCATTAAGGCTAATAATCCATCTGCTGTACAAAAAAAGTAAATATATATATATATATTTATCATGACATTTAAAATGTACAAATGTTATGGCAAAATAATGCATAATATATAGTAAGGAAATTTTGGAGTTCTGGGCAATTTGCAACAAGATAAATATAATTTTATTAATATTTTTGAAGCATGAAGATAGTGCCTGGCAGTGAAGGGGTTACGTTTCCAGCCATTATTTTTTGCTTTTCATTGTCATTAATTGCCTGTGGACTATTCATGCATGCTCTCAGGGTTATTCTGTAAACTGTGAATTGTGAATTCACCAGCAGGTTAAAATTTGAATCCACTACTAGCGGTGGAATAAAAAGGAGTTGGGGACTTTTTTCGGTTCCAATATTTTAGTCACTGTTTAGAGAAGACATTCTACAGTCAATAATTAGTAAAAAAAAAAAAAAAAAGACGATTGTGTGATATGTCATTGTATTAATATTCTCTGCTATTTCAGGAACGTGGAGGTACGTCGACCTATGGTGTACTGGCTGACCGCTTCCAATTCACCGGAGCAGCTGCTCATTACCTACGAACCCGAAATAATTCTGGTGCAGGTAAAATAATGTACTTATAAATGTTATACTCCTTATATTCTAAAGTATGTATTCATTACCAGAGGATTTTGTTTAAAAAACATTTCCACTTATACAGTACATGAAAGGGACACTATATGCAATCAGACAGCCACTAGAGGCGCTTCCGGGTTGTTAGGTGACTTTTGGTCCGCTTGCTGGAGCTGGACATCCTTACAATTTGCATGAGGGCATCCAGTATCAGTTAGAACCCCACGGGAAAGCATTGATTCAATGCTTTCCTATGGGCTTGTTATAATACAATCGAGGTGATTGCCACGCATGCGCATTAGGTACAAACATAGAGAGGGCCCTGGTGCAAGAAATGTTTTTGGGCCTCCTCTATCACAAGGGTGGCAGAAAGGTAGATACCCCTCTGTCGAACTCCCATGATGCTGAGGATTTGCCAATCCTTGCAGGGCTGTATTTGTGAGCAGTTTTTGTGCATTTAAATGTAAGCATGTTTTTGTATAGAGTATGCGTGTGTATTTGTATGTACTGTTGCTATTGGAATGCAGTGGTGTGCTTGTGTGTAGTGTTTACATTTGAATTCAGGGGTGTGTTTGTATGTGTTAGCTTTTACATGCAGCTATGCTTTTGTGCAGTGGTGTATCCTGGTTTTGTGCTGCCCTAGGCATGAAAAAACTCAGGCGACCCCCCCGACCCCGCGCCACCCCACCTTTCCCCCCTGACCCGCCTTCTAAATACACAGACACGTATACACTAGCTAACAAACATACACACTCACTAACAGACACATACAGTCACTAGCAGACACACATTCACTAACAGACATGCATACACTCTCACTAACAGACACACATAGTAACACACTCCCTAACAGACACACTCCCTGACATACACACACTAACAGACACACACACACTCACTAACAGACATGCACACACTAAAACACACACTCACACACACTAACTGACACACACTCAATCACTAACAGACACACACACACTAACACACACACACTAACAGACAAACACACATGTAACAGATCGACGGGCACCCCGATCTGTGTACCTCTGTTGAAGGATGCTCTTAGCGCTTCCTGAGGGCTCCAAGCACTCCAGCCGACACCATAACCACCGTAGACTCCTCCAGAGAGCAAGGCAGGAACAAGCTCTTACAAGAGCTTAGGAGTGATTTTAGCAAGGGAATATGAAGAGCACAGCAATCCCTTGTAGCAGATTCCCCCAATAAGAGATGGCACTCCAAATTGAGGGTGAAGTAGAACTGCCAGAGCTGTGGGTTTATTGTTCTTATATACACATTCTTACACATTAGTACCACCCACAGGGTTTTGTAAAACAACCAATAAACACGTACAATACACTCAGACACTCCCACACAAAATCCTCCCCTCTGCTTGTGATACAATTACCTTACACAATGGGTTAATGTAATTATCACAGGCAGGAAAATACACAGTTTTACACAATATTCATAACTTTAAAAGTATGCATCACATTCACACTTACATTCACTAACTTACATTTTCAGAATCAGCTTACTCCAAATACAAACATACGTCAAAATCATACAAATTGGTCCAGTGGGTCAAAAGTTAGATCGAAGTCCTTTGTGACCAAATGAAGCATGGCTTTTCTTCCCAAAACCGGTTCCACAGAGTCTTCTATCCTGGAGATAATTGGGAAGTAATCCAATTATCTCCAAGGACAGAAGCAAAACTCCATTAGCCACATGGTAGCAAAAGACAATAAAATACCTAAATATATATAAATGTGCAGCTATTGCATAAAACAGGTACATTCAACATATCCCCAGATAGCTTAGATTATTCCTGGATGGTGCTCAGATCACATACATACAGTTCAATTGCCATGGAGCCAAAGTCTTTCACATAGTCTTTCGTTATACGAATGGGCTCCATGGCATAGCTATCTGGGGTATCACTGTTCAAATAGAGAAAGTACCAAATGACCCGGCTTTTGGGTCTTTGCAGGGGAAAATCAAGCATTTTAACATGGGGCTATAGTCACAGGGCAGGAGGCTTGCACTCAGTCTTCTCCAATGCCCAGTGGCAAGGCTGGTTCTGCCACAACACACTCACTAACAGACACACACACTAACACACATACTCACTAACAGACACACATTCACTCACATTAACACACTCACTCTTTTTTTTTTTTTTTAATTCACCCCCCCAGCCTCCTTACCTTTGGAAATGCTGGGGGGATTTCTCCTTTCCCTGGGGACCAGTGGGGCTGCTGGGCGGGCTATTCCGGCTATGACGTCATATTCCGGCTCCCGGCCTCACTCTGCGGTGCGCAAGGGAGCTGAGCAGAGAGCTCAGGGGAAAGTGCTTCCTCACCAGCGCCGCCAGACCGACCGGATTTTTAGTTAGCCGCCAGGCTAACAAGACATTTGCCCTGGGCATTCGAGGGTGGCTTTTTTTGCCGCCCCCTGGAAAATGCCGCCCAAGGCAAATGCCTTGTTTGCCTTGCGGCTAATACGTCCCTGCTTTTGTGTGTAGTGTTGGAGTTTGAATGAAGGAGTGTATGTATATAATTTTAGAGTTTGAATGCAGCGGTGTGTTTGTATGTAAGATTTGTGTTTAATTGCAGGGGTGTGTTTGTATGTTGTGTTGGTGTTTGCTGGGATGTATGCACATACCAACATCCATACATACATACATACACACTTACATATATATCAGACACATTAACACACAGATACACACATATAAACACACTGACATATACACACACATACACATGGGCCACTTGATAGGCCCCCTGAGCGCACGGGGCCCCGGTACAGCCGCACCAGCGGTAGATGATTCCCAGATCTACTAGATTTTTTTTTTTTTTTTTTAATTCTTTATTTATAACAAGATTAGATACCACAGCAAAACAATCATTACAATGCAATAAGAGGACAAACATCACAAACAATATTCGATATTAATCAGAATACAACATGATTAGCTGCCCTTACAACCAAACATGTTCACTGAGTATGACATACGTCCTCCAACCATTATTATCTGTCTACTGCAGCCTCCAATCGATTTTATATTATATAATATACAGAATCCTGTCTGACTAAATGGCAGCTCGTTTCTTCATTCCACCTTAACCTTTAATAAATAGTAGGCGTCAAACCAAACTATCATATGCATATCTAACGTGTAAGGTCAACAATATTGTAGTACCATTTAACTAGCGCTCCGCCAAAAAAGGCCCCACAGCCCGCCTCAACCCAAAAAGGTTCATGTTAGCTAAGTGATCACTGGACAGTAGCCAGACAGGAAGTAAAAATAAGGGAAAAAGAAAAAGAGATAAAAGGAAGTGGAAAAAAAGAAGATTAACCGTATGGAAAGTACCATAAGAGTAGAAAATAAGAGGAGAATAGGAGAGGGAGGGAGTATGCTGGTGGTATTCCAAGAATTGGCAATAATGCTAGCTCGACCAGTCGGCTGTGCAGCCAAACCTGCAAAGCCTAAGGATGGACCTCCAAGCCCATGAGGAGAACTATAGACCGTAGGCGCCTCAGTGGGGACCAAAAGGACCAACTAAGCAATGGAACTATAGAGGTGCTATCCCCCCCAGAGTCAGCAGAGGTATGTTGGGGTATGAAGGAGACGAGCCCGTCCCCCTTCCCCCTAATCGCCAACCCCGCTTTCTATCCACGGGCCCCAAATTTTGGATCTACTAGATTTTTAATACAAGTCTCACTCATAACTGTTTTAATTCATTAATTAAAAATACAGTGATGGACTGAAATCAATGAATTAATCATAGAGAGAACACCAAAGAAATGTATTCCTGCAGCATATAAATTCTACATACTGGGAGGATGCATTGACATACATTGTACAAGGGCGGATTTTCCTTGCACATAATACAAACAAAATAGAAACACTGTGGAACATGACGCATTCTTATATTATGTACAATATAGTGAATTATCTAGGTTGATATCATGTACAGGTTCTGTTCTATTAATAGACAAACCTTTTTTCAGGTCATTCCGCAGACTATACCAGAGGCCACGGCTTGTTCCTTTCTTCTGTAAGACCTATTTATGGATACAATGGAACATATGGATACAGAAGAAATACCCCGTCATTTAGGAGACAGCCTTCACCGTTTGGCATTGTAACCTCTTCTCCGATTTACTGAAACATTTAACACTTACTATTATATTAAGCCAACTTCACTTTAAAAATAAATAAATGTTTATTTATTAATATTAAACTGAATAAATGTTAACATTTAATGTGATCTTAACTGGAGTAATTGAGATCCAAGCAAATGATATCACGTATAATAATAGGAATCAAATAAAAGGAACAGTTAGCATTATTTTTTAGGTGGGTGTTATTGATTTAATTTTTTTAACCTTTATTTCTAAATTATTTTGATGACATATCACGCTTTTTTTTTTACTTGTCACTGTTATCTTAATTCAAGAAACAAGAGTGCTGTTTAGTTGCAATAATAACAAGGGCTTATGACTTATTTTCCTCCTATTGAGCCCTACACCACTCTCTAACCCTAAATGAAATAAAACTGTAAAAATGTATTTTACACCAGGCATAACTACTTCTTTTCATGTTATAGTTTTCTTCCCACCACACTGTCACCATCTCCCTGTACTGGTATAGTATTGTCCCCTCCCTAGTGTCACCACTGCACCCGTCACCCTACCCCAGCATCACCATTCCTTATTTACTGCATCACCTGCTACCTTTCCCAAGGTCACCATTCTCTTATCCCAGTGTACCACCTTGTCACTTTCAGTATCCCCTCTCTGGACACATCAATATCACCCTCTCACTACCCCTGTTTCACACTCTCTGCTCACCCAGATCATGTGTCCTCCCCAGTAATCATCATTTTCCAATCCCCTCCCCAGTGATGCCATCAGCTACCCTAATGCCAATGTTTCACCAATCCCTCTCTCTATGTTAGTGGTAGCTCCTCTAGAAGTAGCTGGTAGGTTTCCAGAGTTGGCTGGGCTCTGTGTTTTGTATATATTCTCAGTTTTTATGCTGGTGACCTCTCCTCTCCCGCCGACGTCAGCTCCCCCGTCCGACGTCAGTGGAGCCGAATGGAAGACAGCCACAAGAGGTTGGATTAACCCTTTCTCTGAAACTGCTATGTTTACATCTGAAGGGTTAAAACCTGAGGGACATTGCACCCAGACCACTTCATTGAGCTGAAGTGGTCTGGGTGACTATAGTGTCCCTTTAATCAAATGGCCGTTGTGACCCCAAGGGCTGATTGGTTGCTTCAGTTCACTAATCTAGAATATCTATTTGCTTATATCTAAAATATCGAGGTGTACGTGTCCAAGGGAAAATGTTACCTGTGTTCGAAAACGGCACAAGTAATACAATTTTGCATTCACATTTACAACAAATCCACCACTCCAAACAGTTTCAAAGAATCATATCCTTTGTACAAAGTCCAACATGTTTAATGATCATGATCTAATGATAAAAACCCTCTGCAAAATAAATATGTTTATTTAGCGTGTCCATTGCTTTTAATCAGCAGAAGTAAAAACAAAGGATTCACAGGTGTATGACAGCCAAACAAATTGTTCTATTGACATGGAAATTAATTGGAGAAGAGGGACACTTGATTTTATTTTGTAAGCCAAGTCTTGCTGCATTGAAGCTACCTTGCGCACAATTAACATGAAAGGTGTTAGGGGCAAAAGTGTATTCACTCTGTCTACACAAAAAGTACTAAATGAGAGCGGAAAAGAAGAAAAAAAACTTGGCGTAAGACACTATGCCTAACACAAAAGACTTCTTTTTTTTCTGGGGCTGTGTGTTTAATTAAGTACGATTTTCCCATGCATTTCCAGATATGTGGGAGAAAAATCTCAATAGTCCTGCAGTAACTTAAATTGTGATAGGATGTAATTGTTGCCATTGTAAACAGGAAAGTGCTTCACAAATTGCTTTAATAATAGACGTGCCTTTTCAGAAGACGGTAATACTCACATTACTACATAGACTGAGGATCTGCAGTTGTGGGTAGGTTGATGAGACCCGAAACCTTGAGACGAAACCAAGGGAAAATGTAACTTTTGGCAATAAAAACACTTTAAATTTTTTTTTATTTTTTTTTAGAGGGTCATTGCAGTTTATCTTTCTGTTTTCACAATTTAATTCTCATACTCTCAGAAAGCTTACCAAATGAGTGGATGAATACACAGTACAGTCCAGTACAGCCTTTTCTGCTGCTGATGGTAGTACCAGTCGCCAAACAGCGCACAGAGAACTGACATCAAAAGGATCGGCAAATAGAAAGTACAACAAAACTAATTGGACTTTTATAGATTTGGCTATCAGCATGGGCGTCCGCAGGAATTTTTCCAGGTGGGGCATAATTGTAATGACATCCATGCTTGGTCCCTTTTTAACAGTGTCATGAAGGGGAGGAGCATAGTCATTTTCACATAAAGCCAGGGTGAATAGCATTTTCACAACTATGGTGTCAGGAATACATGTTTGTATTCCTGACACTATAGTGTTCCTTTAAGCAAATTAAAAGAACATTCTGTTCACCATAACAACTTCATCTAAATGAAAATGCTATGATGCCAGGAAGCCCCTGGGTGCTCTCTTTCCTTTAAGGGGCTAAACCGCTCTCAAATGGTTTAACCCCAAAGGCTTCCTCCAGCTCCAGGTCGCTCAGTGGTATTCGGCTTCTGAAACGGAGTGTCAGAAAGTGCAGATTGACGTCAGGCATGGGTGCTACAGATTGGCTAGAGTGGTCAGTTGACGCTCTAACTCAATCACCAGTTCCCAGTTCATAAAAATCTTTTACTTTTTTATGAATGGGGAGCTACTGATTGGCTTAGAGTGCTAGCTGAATGCTATAGCCAATCAGCAACACCCCTACCCAGCGGCCCTCTGTGTTTCCTGACACTCAGTAAATAAAAGTGAACACATTAACACTGATATTTTTTTTACCTGGGGAGATGAGAAGGTCCAAAGTTTCCCTGCCAGGCCCAGGTACCAAAGCCTTATGATGTGGTGTCCAGAATAAAGTGGAGGGTTCACTTCACTTGTCCTTCCTGCTCCAATCTCATTTTCTTCTCCTTCATTTGACAGTCTTCTTTTTCTTCTGACACTGACTTCTCTCCTCCTTGGCTCCTCCTTCACCTTTCTGCTACTTTCTGGTTATTGAGCTCCCCCTTCTGCTCCTGTCTCTCTCTGATCTTTCTCCTCCTTGCAGACCATTTCTGCTCCTTCTTCTTCTTTACCTTTGTGCTCCTTGCTGTCCCTTTCTGCTCCTTGCTACCCTTTTCTGCTCCTTCTCCTACTTTACCTTTGTGCTCCTTCTGATTCTTTCTGCTCCTTTACCTTCGTGCTCCTTCTGTCCCTTTCTGCTCTTTGCAGACCCTTCCTTCTCCTTGAAGACCCTTCCTACTCCTTGCAGACCCTTCATACTCCTTGCTGCCCCTTGCAGACCCTTCCTGCTCATTTCTGTTCCTTCGCCCACTTCACCTTTGTGCTCCTTCAGTCACTTCCTGCTCCTTGTTGCTATCTTCAGCTCCTTGCTGACCCTTTGTCATGTATTCAACTGCTTATAAAAATGTGGTTAATGGCATTTACTGTCCACACAAGAAAAGTTGTGCTGAGCAGCAACCAAATCCACAGAAGGGTTAATGCTGAGCAGCAATTATGCAAATGGGAACCTGGTAACTGCCTTTGGGGTCAAAGGCCGGTTAAATCCTATCAGATCTAGAGGAGGGGTATTTAGGCCCAGTTCTCATCCTGCTCAGTGCCCTGTCGTGGTTTCCCTTGTGTTGTCCGAGAGGGCGTTATTGATTCTGGTATTTCGGGTTATTTGATTTTGGCAATGTTTTTGACTTCCCTGTTTTCTGGCATCCCTGACTCCTGGCTTTTCCTTATCGTTGTGTCTCTTTCTGTTTCCCTTGACCTCGGCTATTCCTGACTATGTTTGGTACATTAGTCCGGCCATTCTAAGGTCCGGTATATGTTACCTATCAGTCCTCTGTGTTACACAATTCTACGTGCTGGATCATTCTGTAATCCTGACACCCTTTCTGCTCCTTCTACTTTACCTTTGTGCTGCTTTACCTTCCAGCTCCTTGCTGACCCTTCCTGCTCCTTGCTGACCCTTCCTGCTCCTTGTTGACCCTTCCTGCTCCTTGCAGACCCTTCCTTCTCCTTGCTGACCCTTCGTGCTCCTTGCAGACCCTTCCTGCTCATTTGTGTTCCTTTGTGCTCCTTCTCCTACTTTACCTGTTGTGCTCCTTGCTGTCCCTTCCAGATCCTTGCTGCCCCTTTCTGCTCCTTCTCTTACTTTACCCCCACATATGCCCACTTCCCTGATCTGTAGGCTATCTCTGCCCTCCCCCCATATGCATCCCTTCCCTGATCTGTAGGCTATCTCTGCCATTCCCCCCATATTCCTCACTTCCCTGATCTGTAGGCTATCTCTGCCTGCCTCCCTTCCCTGATCTGTATATCTCTGCCCTCCCCTGCCTCACACTTCCCTGATCTGTAGGCTATCTCTGCCCTCCCCATGCCTCACTTCCTGATCTGTGGGCTCTCTCTGCCTCCTTCCCTGCCTCTTTCCTGATCTGTAGGCTCTCTCCCCATATGCCTCCTTCCCTGATCTGTAGGCTCTCTCTCCTCACTTCCTGATCTGTGGGCTCTCCCCTCCCCATATGCCTCACTTCCCTGATATGCAGGCTCTCTCTGCCCCCCATATGCCTCACTTCCCTGATCTGTAGGCTCTCTCTGCCCTCCATATGCCTCACTTCCCTGATCTGTAGGCTCTCTCTGCCCCCCATATGCCTCACTTCCCTGATCTGTAGGCTCTCTCTGCCCCCCATATGCCTCACTTCCCTGATCTGTAGGCTCTCTCTGTCCCCCATATGCCTTACTTCCCTGATCTGTAGGCTCTCTCTGCCCCCCATATGCCTCACTTCCCTGATCTGTAGGCTCTCTCTGCCCCTCCTCCCCCCCATATGCCTCACTTCCCTGATATGTAGGCTCTCTCTGCTGCCTGTATGTGTTGCTCCCCTGCGGATTCAGTCAGAGAGAAGCAGGGATAAGATGCAGCTTCCTATCCCAGTCTCTCTCCATAAACACCTACTGGCCGGCGCCGGTATTGCACTGTATTTTCAATCTCACGAAAATTAGCAGAACAAGCTGAAAAATGCAGGGGGGGAGGCAAGTGCCCCCCCTTGCCCACCCCTGGTGACACCCATGACTATCAGTGCCCCAAACCCTCCCTGCGTAAGTGTAACCATTCGGCGCTGTCGCTGAAAACATCAAAAAGCTGTTCGTGCAGCCCTGAAAATAAACATACATCACATATATTAAGGCATTAATGGGGTTATGCACAGCCTCATATAATCACATGGGATCCATTGTGGGCAGATATGTTAAAAATAAAAGTTCATAACCAAAGCTCACAAAAACCGAAGAGGACTCAGTAGATCCCCTCTCACTGTGAGCAGTTGGTTGGAGAGTCAACGTATTCTCTTGCTTTTACTTGTAAAAGCATGTTTGAGCATTGATATTATTAATATTTAAAATGTGTCACGCCCACAATAGCCATATGAGCGATACTACATGTCATATGAACTTTGCTTCACATGATGTAATTGAAAATCTATGTCATGACAGTATACATTAGACATCCAGTTCTACTGGACTTTGTCCGAGTGACACCCAGACACATCAGAGATGGCCCTCGCTTTATAATTTTTAAAGTGACTCAGGTTTAAATAGACACAATGGAACAGGGAGCATTACTGCAGTGTCACTAGGAGAGCTACATTGATACTAAGTACTTTCACTTTCTGCTTTCAGGCAATACAGGAAAATTGTCTTCAAACAGATCCGAAAATGCAGAAACTGTGCCCTCTCAAAAACAATATAATTTGTTACATTTCTAAAGCACTCGGCTATATACTGTCCTTATTATAGCAGTTGTATAGTTTGTTCTAATAAAGATCTATTTTAGCAGACTGATATGTACCATAAGACCAGCATGTATGAATAATTACCTGAGGCCAATTTATTGTCTTATTTTACTTCTGTCATTTTATGAAGTAATCATTAGACTCAAAGGGACATTGTCACTTTGTAAGTTTTTGTATTAAAAATAAAGCCTGGTTTGTACTTCCATTTCCCATTGGTTTTGTTTATTTATTTTATTTTTTTAATTTTTTTAAATTCTTTATTTTCAATGACAGAAATTTCAGACATGAGAACAGTACTTGGGCTTATGCAAAAGCCAAAATTCGTGTTTTACAGTAATTTCACAGTAATACAGAAAAGAGAGAATGAATTGTTAACTGGTAATGCAACTGTTCAGAGTTCTTCCTTGCGGTCTAGTTCTGTCAGAGTTTTTACATTTATATAGAAAACTAAACAGATTTAAGTGTTAACCTTAACATAAAAATAGGATGTGTTGCCAACACTTTCATGTGTGGCGTATTTTTTTTTTTGTATAGATTCTTTTTATTTCATAGAAAAAGGAAGTGCATATGTGTGCCAATGACTGGGCCTGCGCAGAAGCCTCGAGAAAAGTGCATATATGGGTAATAGCTGTCTGACTTGCGCTGAAGCCACCAAGGGAGTGCATACATGTGTGTCAATGCTTTAGGCTTGCGCAGAAGTCGGGACAACAGTGCATATTCATGCCAGTACAGTGGCTTACGCAGAAGCCTCCTTGCATTTTCAATTGGTTCAGTTGCACCTTGGTGATGGTGAGCAAGTCAAGGCAAGAGTCACGGCTATGGTCACCGCTAATCTCGTCAGCGGTTAGTTTGTCATCTTTTGGTGTGCTGAGATAACTCTGCGTGGTTTGTCCGTGAGGTCTTGCCTTGAGTACACATGTCACTCCAATTAGCGTGATTTTGTACAGGTGTTAACTAAACATATCATAACCGGTAATCTAAAATCTAAAATCTAGTATTAACTAGCAACATTGTATTTAATTATACGGTGAGTTGGTGCCGCTGTCTCCACGGCTCGGACGAGGGGCGTTGTGTGTCCCTTTGTCGTTGGCCCTATGTGTGTGTTCGGTCTCCCTGTCCGCCCTCCGTGTTTTCCTGATATTGTTCCCATAGATCCCATATTTTGCTAAATTTTTGGGTGGTGTGCCTGACCAGGGAAGTTAATCTGTCCATTAGATAATTATCTTTTATCTTTGCTACTACCAGTGCTACCGGGGGCATTTCCGGACATAGCCATTTCTGTGCCAGTGCTCTACGGGCTGCTAAGTATATCATATTTAACAGTTGTTGTTCTGGGCGTGGGAGGCCATCTGTTGGCCTTGATAGGAGGCAGGCCCAGGGGTCCAGTTTCAGTGGTCTCTGCAATATTTTAGTGCTTAGTTTGATGATTTGCACCCAGTAGGTCTGTACCAAGGGGAACTTCCACCACATGTGTATATAGGTGCCTTGTTCCCCGCAGCCGCGCCAGCACAGGTCTGTGGGGGTGATCCGCATGCGGAATTGTTTCAATGGTGTGGTGTACCATCTAAAAAGTGTTTTAATTGACTGCTCCTGAAGAGTGACACATATTGATGATCGGGCCGTGGCCTCCCAAATGTCCTGCCAGTCGGAGCCCTCTAATGTCTCCCCCAGGTCTGTCTCCCACTGGTCTGTGTATCGCAGCTCCCCCCATTCCTTGGCCTCCCCGCTAAGGTGGGAGTATAGTAGCGATATTAGTCCACTGGGGTGCTTTTCCTGGTAGCATATGTTTTCGAACCAGGTGAGTGGGAGAGAGGCCGTCTCCTTGACTTCTTTTGAGTTAGCAAAGTCACGTAATTGGAGGTAGCGGAAGAAATCTTTGGTGGTAAGGGGGGATTATTCCCTGAGTTGGTCGTATGTGACTACGTGGCCATTGTTATATAGGTGGCAATATCTCTGGATGCCTGCTCTCTCGAGTCCGCTAAAGTCGCCCGCTGTCATACCTGGTGGGAAGGATCGGTTCCTGAGTACCGGAGACATTGGCGAGGGGAACCTGCTTAGGGAGTATTTAGTCGCTGTTAGATCCCAGATTCTTAGGGAGTTCGTTATTGCTGGGCAAGTCACTCTGGGGATTGCTCTATGTGTCCTGTGTAGCCAGGGGTAGAATTGCGGTAGATCTTGCCTCATTAGTGAGGTTTCAAGTTCTACCCATCGACGCGTGTCCGGTGTGGAGTGCCAATATGCTATTTGCGCTGTCTGCGCTGCTAGATAGTAGAGGTACATGTTCGGTAGTCCCAGTCCCCCTCTGTCTTTGGGCCTATACAGGAGTTTCCTGGCTATTCTGGGTCGTTTCTTTTGCCAGATGAACCTATCTATTGCCTTTTGTAGTGTGGCTAAGTCGCTCCTTTTAACCTGTGTGGGCAGGGCCTGGAACATGAATAGTAACCTGGGTAGAATATTCATCTTAATTGAGTGGAGCCGTCCTAGCCATGAAATGGGTTTGTCTGTCCACTGCTCTAGGTCTCTTAGGAGTGTGCGGAGCAGTGGGGAGTAGTTAGTGTCGTGTAGGAGTTCGTATTGTGCAGTAAGTTTAACCCCTAGATAGGGTATGTTATTAGCTGTGATGGGAAGTCGGTATCTGTCGTATATTGTGGTTTTATCTTGGGTCCGAATGTGGAATGGTAGTGCCATGGATTTGACCAGGTTGTTTATTTATTTATTTTAAGTTCACCAGACTACTTTGGCAAATGGGCCCATTTCAGTTGCCAAGATAAGTTACCCACAATCCATCAGTGAAAAAAAAATCATAAAATGCACAACTACAGATTGCACTCACAGGATGTATTCGCAGAAGGGTGCCTCCCCCGATAACACTGGGGGGGCTGAACAGGACGCCTCTTCCTGTAGCAATTCGCTGCAAGTATGGAGAGCCGGACTCAGGATACAGGTGAAAAAACTGCTATTTATTTAATCAGGTATGTATAAAAAATATAAATAAATAGTACTACCTAGTTAGACAGCCCAACTTGGAGTACCGAAAAATGGGTGAATGGGGTGGCAAAAGGGCATAACCCTATAATAGATACAGAAAGAGAAATAGCAGAGATGGAGGATTGATCGCCTCATACAGAGACCGGGCTGATCACCTCCAAGCCACCCCAAAACAGCGTCTCAAAAATAATAAACAATTTTATTGGGAAAAACCTTATTAAAATCAAAGAAGGAAAACACATCTATCTATAGATAAAATAAATAACTAAAGCTCAATATATACAGAGTATGGCTGATATATATATGTATATATAGTATAGTATGTCAAATACCTATAGGTAAGGTATAGTACATATATAAATACATAAGAACCATAGACTGTGCATTGCAAGCCCGATACAGAATATAGAATATGGCTAAAATATAGATATAATACTATAATAAGTACCTGTGCAAAAAAATAAAGAGTAGATACAATAGTAAATATGAAAAGCCAAAAATTCTGCACTTAAAAAACTAATCGCTGCAGAGTATGGCTAACCATATCAGAATGTGGCAAAATCATTATGAAGTGAAACAGTGTAAGCCACAATAGTAGCCAAAGACTCTGCTGCTGTACCTACAGGGTTAAGTTTTGAATGGAAATCGAAAGGATAGAAGAAGGCATAAATAAAAGGAGAAAAATAAAGCAGAAAGACCTGATTATAGATCTACATACAGAAAAACTAGGTCTGAGTGCCTAATCCCGATAAACAGCCCACCTATCACTAAATAAGAAAACCAGAGCTGCAAAAACGCTCAGTACCACTAAACCATACTGTAAGGAACAAAGAAAAAACAAAATAAACTTGATTAGCTATATAAAATAGCCCATAGCCCAACGCGCGTTTCGGTGGATTAACCACCTTTCTCAAGGGCACAAAGTAAAATGAGGCAAACAGAACAATCCCCCCTTACTCCATTTAAACGTTGATAATACCTCCCAGTTCATCTGATTCGTCCATATGTCGGCTCCATCTCAGAGGAGGAGGGACAGGGATAGCCGCTCGTATCACAAGTCCGTGCGCATACCTGTCCACGCGCAGGCGCGCCGACTTAGTGTCAGGCTAAGTATCAAGAAGAACCGCGCATGTCATAGAGCCGCGCATGCGCATAACATAAAACCCGATTACAGGGTCAGTCCGTGCGCATGCGCGAATGTGTACATAGTAAACTTAGCGTACACAGTGTTATACATATGCCGGTATAAATAACAAGTCCTAAAGAACGGAGTGCTACATTAGTAGCGTTCAGAAGAGTGGAGTAAAAGGGGTAGAAAGTTCAAAAAACATATATAAATGAATCATCAAACGAAAAAGAATAACAGAAGAAAGATATTAAGTTCCCATCATATTTAGAGTTAATCACAAGCATACATTATAAAGAGACAAAAGAGTGGTATTATAAACACTAATAACTAATAAATAAAGTAGAATAAAATAAAGTAATAGTAATAGGCTGAAAGAAAAAGATATATACATAATTTTATTCATTGTCCAATGATTACATACTAGAATACAGACGACAGAATCCCTATCAATCTATAGTTATTCACATAGTCTATAACTATATTAGATTGGTGCAGGGAAGTGTATATAAGTATATATGTATACATAGAAAAATACATACATGTGTATAAATATATATACAGTACATTGTTCAAAAAGGCTTCCTCTGAGAAGCGGATTATATGAAAGGGGCAAAAGAAAAGCCCTCATTAAGACCTAGAGGTTGGAGTGTCTTAAGTTCGTATATCCATCTTGACTCTCTCTGTCTTAATATTTTATCATAATCTCCACGTCTCAAAGTCCTTTTAACCAACTCCAAACCACAAAACCTAAGATTATTGAAATTCCCCTGGTGATGTTCTTTAAGGTGTCTCGATATGGGTGTCTCGAGGTATGTATAAAAAATATCTTAAAAATAAAGCTAAAAAGCCTTTGGATAAAAATAAGTTGCTTAGGAGTAATCCTACATGTTTCACCCCAATAGGCATACTGCTTTGTATTGCATAGTGTTTTATCTTGCCACTTTGCTTGTTTATTTTATTCATTTCTTTGTATTCCATGTATTTTAATACTATTCCCTGCCGAGACCTCAAAAACAAAAAACCCTCCCTTGTTATTTGAAAACTGTGACAGCATGACGTAGGTTCATTTGTGGTATCAAACATTGCGCTTTTAAGGTGAACCTATAATCAGGGCTGGCACGTCCTGTAGGCGACACCGGCCCGGGCACACCGCCTAGGGCACACCGGCCCGGGGGTTGCAAGTTTCAAGTATCCCGGCAGAAGGGAAGTGCATAGAGCTCCCTCCTATCGGGTCACTCCGTGTAGCGTGACCGGGGCGGCGCGGACCGCGGTACAGGAGCTTCCTGCACCCAACTGGACTGAAAGGAAGTGAAGTCTAAGTGAGCACTTCCTTGCAGTCCAGCGGGGTTCAGGAAACAGAAGCTCCTGTACCACGGTCTGTGCCGCCCGGCCACGCTACATAGAGTTAGGAGGCACCACAGGGAAGGGGTGGGACCATGGGAGATGGCACTAAGGGTGGGGGAGAGGAGACACCATTAAGGGATACTGGGGGGGGAGGAGAGACCACTAAAGGACACTGGGGGGGAAGGAAGAGGGGGAGAGACCACTAAGGGACACTGGGGGGGGGGAGAGGAGGAGAGACCACTAAGGGATACTGGGGGGGCAGGACAGACCACTAAGTGACACTGGGGCGGTAGGAGACACCACTACGGGACACTGGAGGGGAGGGAGAGGAGGAGAGACCACTAAGGGAAAGATAAGGGAGGGGGGAGAACTCTAAGGGACAGAGAGGAGGGAGAGCACTATGGGAAGGGGGAGGGTGGCAGGGAAGAGCACTAAGGGGCAGGGGAGAGAACTAAGAAACAGGAGGGGAGATCACTAAGGAACAGGAGGGCAGTGAAGAGCACTAAGGGACAGGGGGGCAGGGAAAAGAACTAAGGGACAGGGGGGGCTGGGGAGAACACTAAGGGACAGCTGGGGAAGGGAGATCACTAAGGAACAGGAGAGGATGGGAGAGCACTAAGGGACTTGAGGGGACGGGAGAGCACTAAGGGAAAGGAGGGAAGGGGACAACACTAAGGGACAGGAGGGGAGAGTTCTAAGGGACAGGATGGGAGACCTCTAAAGGACAGGGGAAGAAGTAAAGTTGAGACCACTAAGGGACGGCGAAGTGGAAGAGATCATTAAGGGATGGGGAGAGTGTAAGACACACAGAAAGGCTGAGGAAGGGGTGAAAGAGAAGCACAGAAGGGCTGGTAGCGGTAAAAGAGACACACAGAGGGCTCAGGAGAGAGACACACAGAGTCGCTTGTGAGGGAGACACGCAGATGGGTCTGGGGGGAAAAGAGACACACCAATGAGCTGGGAAGAGTAGGACACAAAGGGGCATGGGGGAGTAAGACACGCAAAGGGGATGGGAGGATGTAGGAGACATACAAAGAGGGGGGATACGAGATACACAAGAGGTTTGTAAGAGATACACTAAGGGGGAGTGTAAGACACAAAACAAAGAAAAATATACAAAAAAAATTATATTAACAAAATAAATATAATAATAAAAATAAAGAGCTGCTCCCCTCTCAGCCTTAATCATACCCCACACACATACACAATGCATCCTTACACATACACAGAAACACACATGCACAGAAACATAATCCCTACTCACACACACACTGAAACATACAATGCATCCTCTACATCCTCTGTACATCCTCTACAGTAACACATAACACATCCCCTACACACATACACTCCACTCCCTGCGAGCGAACTCATGGGTGTCCTTGTAGGCATCAGGCTTATGGGCAGGCCTTGTAGGCATACTCACGGTCAGGCCCTGGGGGCCCAGACCGTGATCTGTGTAAGGGGCCCCAAAAAATGGAGCTTCTCCCTGTTCGTTGTTTTTGTGAGCAGTGTTTTAACACCAGACCAGTGGAGCCAGACTGCAGCCTGAGCCCACCATCCCCTTGTCCTCATCTGGTGGTAAGTGGGCAATCCAGTATATTATTAGTGGCACTAATCTCTAATTTACCTCACATAAAGGGCCACTATTTTATTATTATTATTGCCATTTATGTATATATTGTATATTTTTGCACACTTTATTAATTATGTTTTGTGACTTTTTTTAAGAGCTGGCAGGGCTCAATGTGGTTATTACCTTCCACCAGTCATTGTAGCTAAATAAATAAATATTCAGGTAATCAGACACTACTGTGAGAAATCTGTGTTGATACTAAAGTAAGATTCTTTAAAGACTTGTTTGCAAAAAGGGCTACTCCAATAAAAAACAAACAAACTGTGTTTTAATAAAACACTGGTCATGATCAGAGTAACTCTTACTAATATGGCACACCCCCTCAATAAATAAACAAATATATTTGCCCAAATTCCAGCACCAAGTTCTCTCGGCAAGACTGATCCTCCTCTGGTGACATGGACAAAAGGAAAGAATGATCTGTCACTAATTGATGTAAGAAAAGAATATAAACAAAATACTTTATTAATAAAGGTTAAGACAAACGATCACACACACCTGCTCGATCCCTGATCCCCGCTATCTCGATAATGGATAATCGAGGTAGCCAATGTAATCAAGTGTTATGTGTATATACGAACAGGATTAGGAGTAAGAAAAAATAATTTAAAAAAATAGATGTATATATAGAAACACGGGTATAAACCCAAAAAGAAAAGAATATATAATAATAATAATACCAAAAAATAATAATAGTAACAAGTAACTGCACAGTATGTGTAGTCAAAAAGAAATGAAGGCTACTTGGCAATATTGTCATTCAAAAAAACTATATATGTATATACAAAAAGTAACTATCAAGTCGCTGCGCGATATGCGCAGTCAAGTGATCATAAAAAGTACTTGACACTGTTGTCATACAAAAAGTAAATGATACAAAAGTAGCTAGAATTGATTTGCATATGAGTGGGTTAAGTTGCCATATGTCTAGAAAAGAAGATTGCCGATAGAATGGCTACCTAAAGGTCTGTATGCTAGGATCAGCACCTAAACAATGGTTGCCATATATTGCTATAATCAGCAAGATGGCAAAAAATAATAATAATGAGGAATTAAATAGATAAGCCCCCAGATAATCCTAATGGGTAGCTGTGCACAAAATGTAACACCATAAATGGCAACTTAACTTGTAATGCAAGAATAAACAAATACCGAATAATTTAATTACTAGATATAACTAAAGGGTTAATATCCCGCTGAAACCCAGAAGAAATATATAGAGTCCTGAATTCACAATAATATATAGTGAAATATCGTAGCAAAAAAGGTTCTCATCTGTGCCTTCAAGGGCACCTATCTGTGTAAAGTATAGAGGACTTACTAGCTGTACTATTGAAAACAAGGATAGTCCTAATAGAAAGGAATAGTGGCAAAGTAAGTCCTACTCTGTGCCTTCGTGGGCACCTATCTGTATAAAGTAACAGGGACTAGCCAGCTATGCTTATAGATATAAGTAGAATCCTGAGAATGGAATGATATCCCTAGTACAGCGTTCTAGTAGCTCTGATCTGTGCCTTCGTGGGCACCTATATGTTCTAGTCATAGAGCTAAGCTAAATTCTCAGCCAGGTTCCAGTGTAGACAGGTCCTCGGTGTAGCAATAATAACACAAATAAGATCTAAGGTGCAAGGTGGCATAACAGGGTGATTATCCATTATAGAGATAGCGGGGATCAGGGATCGAGCAGGTGTGTGTGATTGTTTGTTTTAACCTTTATTAATAAAGTATTTTGTTTATATTCTTTTCTTACATCAATTAGTGACAGATCATTCTTTCCTTTTGTCTCTATCTATTATCTTAGGTTTACCCCCTTATCTGTTCACTACCATACCCATTGAGGACCCTTACAGGGCCAAATTTTCTTATCCTCTGGTGACATCGCTATCTTGTCGCCAGCATGCTGATGACAGAGGTCCAATATGCACAGAACTGACATTGATCAACCTAGAACGCGCCTTATTGTGCTGTCTGGTGACCCTCTTGTCAGTTGCACTCCCATGCATGGTGATTCCGATACAATTGGGCCCAAATAGTCCATAAGGCAACCCAATGCCTTTCATGTATGTGAGATACTTTCAGAGTTAGAATGACATTGGAACTCTGCTCGCTGTTCTCTGTAATGTGCAGTTTTAACTGAAGCTGTCAATTCTCTATGTAAATAACACCAAGGCCTCAAAAAAATGTGAAAATCACTAATTACTCGTGTTAAAACTTTTTTCATGTGGTGATCTGTTTTCTTTTAAATGTATATTAAAAATGGAGCAATTTGACTTCACAATCCCGTTCAGCCCTGGCACAATCAGGGCACACATTGTATTGGAGAAGGAGAATTGGACACTTTGTTTACGCTTTCCATTCTGCTTTCTAAGCGTATTGACAGGAGCAAAGGGCAGAGCTTGCAACAATGGTTGTCAGGGCCAATACGGAGACACGGCTCCAGGCTAGTGTGGTGCGGATAGGTACAGTTATTTTTGTTTCCTAAACCAGACAGACACAAAAATATACATTCTTCAAGCCAGTTATACTTTTAATTCACCTACTGCATCCTTTATGAATTATTGAACATATAACAGAGAAAAAAAACAAAAACAGGTCTGTCTAGTTTTGGGTTGGTCCATGGCAAAACAAATAATTTCAGTAGATAATGTCAAAATGAAAATGTACTTTTCAAAGTAACTTGGGGAGGAAGAGGTTTGACAAAAAAAATATTTAAATAAAATACTTGCGATTAACATATTTTATAAAATACACAGCAGTTTATATTGTACGGTTTTTCCCTTTAATATGAACATATTTTTTTGTACAAAATTTACACTCACAAAACACAATTGTCATTTTATACATACAGGATTTTAATAGTATAACATTTCTTAATTTTACAAAATAAAAGTATGAAAAATAACTTCACAGTATTCTGTATGCAGAGGCGTAACTAGAAACCACGGGGCCCCGGTGCGAAAATAGCTCTGGGCCCCCAGGCCATATGTTTACCCACCACCCATACGTCCCTAATCCCCCTCCCACACACACATGCAGACAAGAAGATACACATGCAGACACACACATACATGTAGACACACACAATCACAGACATACATACGAACACACAGACACATACATACAGAGACACATACATTTACACACACACACACACATACAGACACATTCAAAATGTCACCCTCCTGTTTCCTACACTTTAGGTGCAGGAGGGTGGCTTTCCCTGGGGTCCAATGGCTCAGGCTGATGGGAGTCAGAGTTCCCACTCTGACTCTCTCCTCTCTTTCTCCCGCGCGTCTCTCTCTGATTGCTGGGAGAAAGTGACCAGGGCAGTCACTTCCTTCCAGCCTCTGATGTCATCACAGGTGGCCCGGTCGCGGTGATAAAGCACCGCAGTGCTGACTGGGCCCCCTGGAAATTCATTTCAATCGGGTGGCCCTAACAGCATGGGCCCCTTAACGTGCAGCCCCAGCGGTTCTACCACGCAGGCCGGGGCCGCAACACATGGCAGTGGTCACCCGGTCGCAGGGATCCACAGGGCAGCCAGGCCCCCTAAAGTGATGGGCTCAGTAGCAGCTGTGACCGCGGTAGTTCCACCACATTCTGTATAGTAACACCCGATTAGTTTGGAACCTTCACAGACAAACTCTCTATAAATGATGGTAGAAATGTAATGGAAGGGAAGTGGGGGGAGGATAGGAGGAAATAAGAAATGTAACAACAAATGTTTGCACCCAGTTGCAGAAAATCTATGGCACTTGTTTAGTCTTGGCGCCTTCTCTGGATACCTCTGTGATAAGAGGCTAAGCACAGTATAGTATAAATACATACGTAAGGTGGAGCTTCTAAATAACTGTTTAGTAGATAGTAGATGTAGTGCAATACAGTATTATCAAGTATAACATATATTAAATGCAAGAGTGGTGTCACTCACAAATCTGGAGTCATACTCTCATATGACTCAATGATGTGCGCTTGTGGACCATTAAAAGGATGTCCAGATCCCTCTTTTGTGCAATGCTCTGTCTTGTTCCACCTTTGACCAGATCAGGATAGCGTAGATGTCAAATCAAAGAAGTTTCTTCCAAAAAAAAAAAAAGGTGCTTTATTGGTTTAAAATACACTCAAGTATAAAATAAATAAAATATAGTATACCATATCAAGTTCTGGATTAACTGTATAGTCCAAACAAATGTCCAAAGTATCCAAAACGCGTTTCACCCGATAAAACGGGCTTCCTCAGTTGGCTTTGATGTATCTCACTGCTTCTCTCCTCTCTTAAATTGCCCGCTTAATCTGTACTTCCGGATTCCCCCTCTACTCTCCATTCACTTCCGGGTTCCCTCTACGGGCAGTTGGAATGCAACGTGCGTCCCATCATTATGACGTCACTTCCTGGTACTCCTTCCAGATTCTACTTACACTCTGGTGGAACGCATCGTGCGTTCCAACCTCTTGACGCCTCTTCCTCATAAACCGCCCCTATCGGCTCATTTTAGTGAAAAAACTATTTATTACATGAGTAGTTCGATGGCATATTAAATATGTACAATATAATTGTCTATTATGTGCATCTTCACACTTATTTGTTTAAGTGAGCAAGTTCGAAAGTTCTAAAAAGAGACATACATCAATATTAATAAAATATCAATGCATCAATGAATATTGATTCTTCTAAAATATTCTAGATAAAAATTATATATTAAGACAAGGCAAATAGCATTCACTTTTGAGAAAGCTTCGGCGAAACGCGTCAAGTGAGGAAGAATTTTGGACTTTTAAACAGGACTGGTTTTATAGTTTATTATTCACTTTTTACTTATTGTATTAAAGTATATATATTTTTTAAACTATCCAGTCATTCCTTTTGTCCTCCTTCCTATCCAATACTGCTTTGCTGCTATACCTGGGTCCACTATATCCCAAGGTGGGGATTATTCCACCTGAAATTCTCCAAACTAGAGCAGGTCGTTGCTCTAGTATATGTAAGTAGGATCATCCACTTTTTTTTCACAATATTTTATATTTACGTACTATACCATGTGGTGTATTTTACTCTTGTTTTTCATGTAACGAATATTTACACCTATAAATTCACCAACGGTCTTGAACCTCAAGAAATCCATAGACGGGGATTATTCCGTCCAGGCTCTTAACACCGAGCTGATATAGCTCCTCAAAGTGTGAGTGTGAATATAACACCTTTGTTCTTGTGGAATTATATCGTTCATACATACTGTACCATTATTTGTATTTTTGTTTCTCTTTTTTTTTTAAGTTACTCTGCTGGCCAGTATTTCTACAAAACGTATGTACATTTTCTGATTTTTAGCGCTGTTCACCTTTCTATTTTAAATAGCATTGAGGGTATGACTCCAGATTTGTGAGTAACACCACTCTTGCATTTAATATAAGTTATACTTAACAATACTGTATTGCACTAGTGTTTTATAATTTTATTTTTCAGGCTATCTACTAAACAGTTATTTAGAAGCTCCACCTTACGTATGTATATATATTGTTCATTTTCTAAAGTGGTGTAGGGGGTACCACTTTTAGGCGTGTAGAGCTTTTCATTAACTCCTTTACACATTGTACACTTATTCGTTATTATAAGCACAGTATAGCACAACACAGACAGGAAGTAGGGAGTTGAAATAGGAAATGGGTGGTATGTGCACCAAGTGATCTTGTGTGCAAAATACACACACTCCAGAACTTAGATTTATTATAAAGTAATAACCCAACCCATTCGTAAAGCACTAGGAGCCGTCTTTTTCTGTGCTTATAGAAATAAATAATGATTTAAATTTTTATACTAATAGAGAGCGCTAACTCAATTTATTTATGTTGATGACAGAACAAACCCTTGGAAATTCTGCAACTTTCTATTCCTACAACACTAAAAATATCCACACGTATATTAATTACTTTGTAAGTGATAGGGATTAATTTGCTGAATGCAATTAAATTTACATAAAATGCTTCTTTGGTGAACATCATGCATAATATAGAATTTAACAATAAAGAATCTTAACAATCATATGCATGCCTAGTGAACAGGCACTATAGAAAAGGAAAAAAAATAGAAAAAACAACTCTGAAAATACAGACAAATTTAAAACTTAGAAACATCGGAGAAGTGTAAATTTCAAAATGCAAGTCGCCCAATGAAGACAAGTTTAAAAAAAAAAAAGCAAAATAACGCTCCCTTATAGTCCTCCTGAGCTCTAGTGAGAAAATAAAAGTCCTCCTGAGCTCTAGTGAGAAAAAAAAAAAAAAGAACATTAGAGAGGAACCGGCACTACTGACAAGTATATGGATGGGTGCAGGTACCAGAAGTTTCTTTATACAGACCCCAAAGTCAAACTAAATTAATAATAATAGAGCCACAACACCAAAATCTTAAGGAAGGAGTTTTATTCCACCAAAGTGGAGCTGGCAACGTTTTGACCAAAATCACATGGTCTTTGTCACACTTAGCGAGAAGATGGTCTGGGGTTATGATGTCATAGCATGGTGTTTTGTATAAGCATCTTTGATTGACCTCCAGCATTGAGGCTTCAAGGACCCCAACATATAGGAAGGTTATATGGTGCTATGATTTAAGAGAGGATATTTTGTTGTCAAAATGGGAGAAGGAGAAGAAGAGGGAGGAAATGAAGTAAATTCTGGATTTGAGTAGTTTGGTCACTTATGCCGCTTCACTTTAAACAAACTGCTAGCATAAAGATATTCTAAAGTGGACTATGCATCTAAAACAGCATTGTGGACATAGGTTAATGCAAAAGGTCTATCTGTGAGACTTTTCATTAAATACAAATACGGAGTGTAAGCAACATTTGTGACATTTCATAAAGTTAAAAAAATAATCCAAAAAACTATCTGCAGGTGCACCCGGAAAAAACGTAAACCATGTTTCACTCACACTTAATAGAAAAAAAACAACAAAACAAAAAAAACATAAAAAATTTAAATGGAAATATTAACGAAAATCTCTTATTTGCATGCATATTTGAACTCTCAAGTACATACTTTGTGTAGAACACCCCAACTTTTCAGACATAGTAATACAGCTAAGATTGTAATTTTGGGTTAATCACTGTACAGCCATATGGTGTGATACAATCCCACCTATTTACTTGAGAACCATAATTCTAATAAACATTGGAAGGTTTCAAACTACATTTGCTGTGTGATGTTAATTTAAACCCTTAATACAAATAGGGGTTAAGCAAATCCATTATATCATGATTGACCCAATACATCAACTGTCATTAAGTGGTGAAATAGTACTTGTGGATAAACATACAGTATTTCACAAACGTGAGTACACCTCTCACATTTTTGTAAATATCTTATTATATTTTTTCATGTGACAACACTGAAGAAATGACACTCTGCTACAATGTAAAGTAGTAAGTGTACAGCCTGTATAACAGTGTACATTTGCTGTCCCCTCAAAATAACTCCACACACAGCCATTAATGGCTAAACCGTTGGCAACAAAAGTGAGTACACCATTAGTGGAAATGTCCAAATTGGGCCCAATTAGCCATTTTCCCTCCCCGGTGTCATGTGACTCGTTAGTGTTACAATGTCTCATGTGTGAATGGGGAGCACGTGTGTTAAATTTGGTTATCACTCTCACACTGGTCACTGGAAGTTCAACATGGCACCTCATGGCAAAGAACTCTCTGAGGATCTGAAAAAAAGAATTGTTGCTCTATATAAAGATGGCCTAGGCTATAAGAAGATTGCCAAGACCCTGAAACTGAGCTGCAGCACGGTGGGCAAGACCATACAGTGGTTTTCACAGGACAGGTTCCACTCAGAACAGGCTTTGCCATGGTCGACCAAAGAAGTTGAGTGCACATGCTCAGCGTCATATCCAGAGGTTGTCTTTGGGAAATAGATGTATGAATGCTGCCAGCATTGCTGCAGAGGTTGAAGGGGTGGGGGGTCAGCCTGTCAGTGCTCAGACCATACGCCGCACACTGCATCAAATAGGTCTGCATGGCTGTCGTCCCAGAAGGAAGCCTCTTCTAAAGATGATGCACAAGAAAGCCGGCAATCAGTTTGCTGAAGACAAACAGAATAAAGACATGGATTACTGGAACCATGTCCTGTGGTCCGATGAGACCAAGATAAACATATTTGGTTCAGATGATGTCAAGCATGTGCGGCGGCAACCAGGTTAGGAGTACAAAAACAAGCGTACAGTGTCTTGCCTACAGTCAGTGTCATGGTCTGGGCCTGCATGAGTGCTGCCGGTACTGGGGAGCTACAGTTAATTTTGGGAACCATGAATGCCAACATGTACTGTGACATACACAAGCAGAGCATGGTTCCCTCCCTTCAGAGTCTGGGCCGCAGGGCAGTATTCCAACATGATAACGACCCCAGCGGTTTAGACATTAATAGCTGTGTGTTGAGTTATTTAGAGGGGACAGCAAATCTACACTGTCATACAGGCTGTACACTTACTACTTTACATTGTAGCAGAGTGTTATTTCTTCAGTGTTGTCACATGAAAAGATATAAAATATATACAAAAATGTGAGGAGTGTACTGACTTTTGTGAGATACTGTATATGCTGTAAGTTTATACTACTGGTCACTAAGCTACATTAAAGGTTCTGGGATAAAACACAACTGAAAAATAAAAACAAAAACAGAATTGCATACAATACAAAGGATGATGAAATCATGCAGTTTAACTCGGTCTGAAGGTCAGGGAAACACTGTTAATACAGAATCTTTGACCAGAAGGAGCAGGACCATCTTCAAAGACATGACCAAGGTGAGCATCGCACTGCAAGAGAGTAGGAAAATATAGGAAATCCTTTTAAGGGTACTGATACAATACTGTGCAAGTATCACTGTGAATTCCTTACAAAATATGAGGTGAAAAAATGAATAGCAAAATTAAAGGGACACTCTAGTCACCAAACCAACTTTAGCGTAGTGAAGCAGTTTTTGTGTTTAGATCATGCCCCTGCAGTTTCACTGCTCAATTGTCTGCCATTTAGGAGTTAAATTATGTTTGTTTCTGTCTATGAAGACATGGCCACACCTCCCCGGCTGTGACTGACAGCCTGCATGAAAAAAAATGGTTTAATTTTCAATCACATGTTAACTTGCCTTATGAGTTTTTATCACCTGCTCTGCAAATTGAACTTTAAATGACACACAGGAAGCTCATGTAGGGTCTAGGAAGCTATTAACAGTGCAGGAGTTAAGAACATCTAAATTAAACCGAATTTGCAATAAAGGAAGTGTAAACATTAGATGACTCTTTACAGGAAGTGTTCAGAAATTCGGTGTCAGTCACATGCAATAAGGTGTGACTAGGTCTGCATAAACAAAGTGATTTAACTCCTAAATGGCAGAGATGTGAGCATTAAGACTGCAGTGGCTTGATCTATCTACCAAAACTACTTCATTACCTAAATTTTACAGTTTACAAGAAATTGGTCCACATCACCGATAAAACCATAAATGGTTATTAAAAGGAACTTCACATTTTTTAATAATAACAATTAAAAACACAACTTTTTTAAATTGTAGATTTGTATCAAATATGTCCTATGTGCTAATATACATAATGGAAATCATGGGAAAATTGCATTATTTAATCCCTTTGTATAGCTATACATTTGCTAGCGATATGACTAGTACAACATATAGCTAAAATTGCCAGGACTAGAATACTGAACCCTACAACGCGGTACCCTGTGACACTTGCTTTAAGAGCAGAGTCTTTGTTTTTGCATAGAATACAGACGTGACTACCTCTTTGCAGATGACTTCAGTCCCAGTACATCCTAGAGAGTTATCTGGTCGCCTCAATATATTCGTGTTGCTTTCATCAGTCCCTTGGGTGCCATAGGCTTCTGAAAAAGAAGGCCAGCCAGTCCCAGAATTGTACTTCTTGTCAGAACTAGTAAGGAGAAAAAGAATGCTTTAAAAATGACCCAGTAACACATAAGGGTTTATTGACTAAAAGCTTTGTGAAATCAAGTTATAGTGCATTGAAACAGGGACTAAAACAGAATGGTAGAATATAGAACACTGTATTGCAAAATTCTTCAATTCATAAACTACCATTGCTATTTATGTAGCTAAATATTTACGGAAATGAAAATTAGGTTTCACCTGCAATTAGGCTCCTTAAAGCAAACTAGTCCAGGTGAATTGTTTTAGATAATGCATTTAATAAAAAGAAAATCTTTAAAGATCCTGAAACTGCAGAACTTGTACAGACACCTGCTGCAGCTGGTGGAGACCTCCCAGACCAGCCTCGATGTCCTACCAGTTTGGAGCAACTCATTGATTCCCATTTTCTGTCATTCCATAAAATCACTGTTCAGCTGGTCATCTATGAGATATGTAATTCAAGCCCAGCCATAGTTTGACTCAGCAATCTAATAATAGTTGCTATCAGCTTATTCATAGAATGGGTCACGGTATGGGTACAGGGGTAAGTGCAGTGATTTCTAATCCTGGTCTACGAGGACCTCAAAAAGCTGTTTAAAATGTTCATATATTAGCGCGATTTTACTGGACAACTCCTTATCATTACTATTGGTGTAATAGCACTTCTTTCTTATTGAATCATTTAATAGATCAGCTATTTAGGGAACGAACACTAGGTCTGAATGGCCATCTGTTTCACGAAGGATGATAGGAGTTTTAATCCGGCAAAAAACAACTTCACCACGACACCAAGTTGATAAGTGGAATGCACTCTAATAGCAATAATTTCTCCAAAATACTCTGGAAAAGACTGCAAAAACATTTTTCCTCTTAATAATTGCTGGGTCAGCAAAATATTTGGGATCGAAATGGTGAGTGGAAAAAAAAAAAAATATATATCAGGAGGATACTAATCAAATCAGCTTGACTTCCCATGGATTGTAAAGCTCAAATTTTACGGCTGAAATGAAAAAGGAATATAGTCACACTTCATAGATTGCATACACAGAGTCATGCTGCTCCTTGATAGCAAAATCGAGATCTTTCCGAGTGATTGCCGTTTGCTGTGCTCTTTGGAAATAATGGGTTTTCATTCATCCGATTGACCGGTGTATGTTCATATTGCAGTAATCTCAGCTGGAAAGAGGAATACAAGCAGAAAATAACAGTATTTACCTGAACAGTACAGAATTACAGCAAACACAGTGGTAAGTCCCTTCGTCTGTGTTGTTCAGGTAGATCCCACTGAAAGGCTGGAGATAGAAATATATTGTTAGCACAGCCAGAGGCCAGTTTCTGCTATCCGTGATTTACCATTTAAAAAACATGATACAAACTAATTACCTCTCATTGACAGCATGAAATAAATAGTGACATTTATTAAAATAAATAGAACGTGACTCATTAATGTGAGATTTGTCAGGACTTTAAAGTGGTTTTAAATTTTAGGATAATTTAGGGATTGGAAAATTTCTCAATAAAAAAGGCTTTTCAGGGTTTTCCATTTGGGCTCTTTTAGACTAAAGTTTCAAATTCACTTTGAATTAATTTATGATTTCTGACACTTTAGTGAATATGCCTGATAGAGAACAATGAACATCATAACAGTTAAACAAGAAGGGCATCAGCTGCAGTTTATGCATCCCATTAACAACTCCCACTGGTCTCAGCCAGACTGCTGCTGGCTGCCGGTGATAACCATTCCCACTGCAGAGATCTGAGAACTCCCCTTAAAGGGATACCAGGAATACAAAGCTGTATTAGCACTATCGCACTCATTGCCTCCCCCTCCCTCGCGCCCCCTGCTCGGATGAGTAAAGGGTTAAAACCCCTTTTTTTACTCACCCTATCTCAGTGCCGATGTCCCTCGGCGCTGGGCCAACGCTCTGCTCCCTCCCATGTCCCGCGACGAGCGGGCTCTAATGTGCATGCATGGCAAATGCCGCGCGCGCATTAGACCTCCCCACAGTAAAATGATTAAATCAATGCTTTCCTATGGAAAAAATCTGACGCTGGAGGTCCTCATGCAGAGTGTGAGGACGTCCCATATCAGATACCGAACCAATTCAGGAAGCCCTCTTATGGCTGTCTGGTAGACAGCCACTGAGGGCAGACTTAGAGCTGCAATGTAAACATTGCAGTTTCTATGGAACTGCAATGTTTAACATTGCAGCACTAAGTGCAATAGGGACATTGCACCAGACCACTTTAATTAGCTGAAGTGCTCTGGGTGCCTACAGTGTCCCCAGTGGCGTACATATAAAGGTCGTGTCATGTTTTGCAGCCCCGGCTCGCACGGCAAACTGCCCGGTACCACGGTGATGACATCACACACTGAGAGGAAGTCACTCCTCCCAGCTATCAGAAAGCCGCGTGGGAGGAAGCAGAGGAGGGAGTCAGAGTGGGAACTCTGACTCCCATCAACCTGAGCCACCACTGGACCCCAGGGAAAGTCACCTAAAAGGTAGGAAATAGGAGGGTGACAAACATTTTTTATATATGTGTGTGTGTATGCGTCTGTGTGTGTGTATGTATGTGTGCCTGTCTGTTTGTATGTATGTGTCTGTCTGTATGTATGTGTCTGTCTGTTTGTATGTATGTGTGTCTTGTGTGTTTCTGTCTGTATGTGTGTGTCTGTTTGTTTGTGTGTCTGTATGTGTCGTCTGTATGTATGTGTCTGTCTGTATGTGTGTGTGTCAGTCTGTATGTATGTGTCTGTGTGTCTTGTGCGTGTCTGTCTGTGTGTATGTGTACACGTGTCTATGTGCGTGTGTGACTCTGTATGTATGTATGTATGTATGTGTGTGTCTGTTGGGGGGAGGAAAGGGGGGGCATGGATCAGTTTCGCACCAGGGCCCCATGTATTGTGTGTACACCACTGAGTGTCCCTTTAAGTAGCATCACCTGGAGGGAAAGGGTGATGAGAGAGTATAGTTCCACTATATTTGTCTGTCTCTACCATAAGTCCCTCAACCTACCAGTTCTGTTCCCTTTTCTCGTGTGACGTAGTACTGTTCAGGAGTGAGCTTCTTCTGCCAATCTGTGGAAGTGGCGGTCTCATCATATCTTGTAAGGGAACCCAAATCTAGAAAAATATTTTTAAAAATAAATAAAAACATTTTTGTATAATTATTATTTAACTAGATTGCAGAAATTGCAAGAAATAGTCAGATTTAAAAAACAAAACAAAACTTTTTTTTATAATTCTTTATTTTTGTTGTGCACAGATTAACAAACAGCCTCAGTCTGCCATAACAGCGTTGTCAAGGTATATAGAAATTCAATATGCAATACAAGATGTGATGTTTGCTATTTAGGCACAATTTTTGTTTTAAGGTAAGAGATAGATAAGTCAGGCTAGTGAGTTCAAGAACAGTAGGCTGAGTAAGTTGAGCTGACAGTTAAGGTTATTCAGTTAGGACAAGAGTAGTCAAATATGTGTTCTAAAACTTACACATTATTTATAAGAACAGCGAACTGAGTTTAACACATTTGCTAGGCAAGGATAGGTTAATACACCGCCGGCACTTACAGTGCCCCTCCAAGACCAAGGTGAGTATAGTGAATATGGCGTAGTGTGACAGAAAACAAAGGCATAAAGAACAAGGTAAACCATGAGTTGAAGCACATAACCACTTGCAGATTCAGGTTACTTAGGCACGGTAGGGCATGTTAAGTCCACGTTCAACCGACTCCTGACATCGGGAAGTGCAGGAAATCTGCTAGGCAGTCCTTCAGGGCCTTGAGCATATTTGGAGGCCAGTGATGCAGAGTGGTCACAGGGGATCCGATTTTGGTTAGTGTCGGCACCTGCCACTGTGTCAGTTTGCCTGTCGCTGCACTGTGCCGCTTGCATGGTTCGCCATAGTGGGGGCCTCCCCTCAGTCACAGCTGATCACTCTAGATGGCGTGTCCAGCCTGGACAGAGCTTCGCTGACCGTGAAGGACGCACCTAAATACGCCTGTGGAAGTGCTGTGCCTGCCTCCATCTTGAGGTCGGCCACTCTGCACACTGCTGCCTGGGGTAGGGTGAGTCTGCGTGCGGATAGGTGTCAGCTGCTGTGGAGGTGGGACCGGGAGGACTCCCACCGGTCCAAAAGGGGGGAAGGGACGCAGAGCTCAACCGCCGTTCAGCCCACATGAGTCAGCTGAGAAATGTGGCCGCCACTCCAGGACAAGACAGTGCTAGGCAGGATTGTTGCTCCGCTGCAGGATCTTTGCAGAATCACACCAGCCATTGCCCAGGGGGTCCTAGACACAGTCAGGTATCTTCAAAAGTCGTTTGCACAGACATTGGATTGTTTTAGTGTGAGTTAGTTGAGGAGTCCATGTTACATGCGACTGCTTATCATGGCGGTCAGGCCCTGCCCCCAAAAACAAAAAAAACTTTTTATTGGTGGTATATTAGAAATGACAAACAATAAGGACTAGACACACAAACATAATTAAATGGAACTGGTTATAGCTTTTATATTGTGGATTCCCTAAACATACACAAAGCTCACGGAATTAAATATCTAGAAACTGTTCCAGTGGTTTTAATATATACCTGGATAACACCAAAATCCATCTTGTCTACAGGATTTCTACATATAGTTTAATGTTGATATTTCAGCTGAATTTTCTATTAGAATCTTTTTTCATAACTCGCATATTAACATTAATTTCAATCAGCCGGCACGCACGGTCACATGGAGTGAGAGCTCCCGGCAGCAACAGACCCGACCGCGTTTATAAAGCAGATAAGACGATCTGAATCCCGGCAAATCGCTACCCGCTGACAGGTACCGACACCATGGCCCCCTCCAAACAAATTAAAATGACGGATCAAATAAAATCCGCCAGAAAAGACAAGGGCAAATCTCCACAAGATGGCGACGACAGCATGGGCCTTCCTCCTGCACCAGACCAGCTAACTGAAACTGACACAGCCTCATATTCCTACACAGAGGCACAAGTTAGTGAAAAAAGGCTGTTCACCATGCTGCAAGATCTGAGAACAACTTTAAATGCGGACATGAAAAAAATGACTGCAGAATTTAAACGGGAACTGAACGAAATAGGTGATCGCACAGACCGCCTGGAAGTGCGGACGGAAGAAATCTGCTCCTCAGAAAACGACTTTGCAGAGCAACTGCGCACGCTCCAAGAAGAGCACATACTTCTAAAAAGGAAAACTGCAGACATAGAGGATCGCTCAAGGCGAAATAATGTAAGATTCCGAGGAATCCCAGACAGCGTCACACATGACGCTCTCCCTGATTACATACTAAGCCTAAGCACCACCTTGGCACCGGCCGTAGAGAAAGAAGGCTGGCTCATGGATAGGGCTCACTGTACAGGGAGTGCAGAATTATTAGGCAAGTTGTATTTTTGAGGATTAATTTTATTATTGAACAACAACCATGTTCTCAATGAACCCAAAAAACTCATTAATATCAAAGCTGAATATTTTTGGAAGTAGTTTTTAGTTTGTTTTTAGTTATAGCTATGTTAGGGGGGATATCTGTGTGTGCAGGTGACTATTACTGTGCATAATTATTAGGCAACTTAACAAAAAACAAATATATACCCATTTCAATTATTTATTATTACCAGTGAAACCAATATAACATCTCAACATTCACAAATATACATTTCTGACATTCAAAAACAAAACAAAAACAAATCAGTGACCAATATAGCCACCTTTCTTTGCAAGGGCACTCAAAAGCCTGCCATCCATGGATTCTG
Source organism: Pelobates cultripes (assembly GCA_933207985.1). NCBI lineage: Eukaryota > Metazoa > Chordata > Amphibia > Anura > Pelobatidae > Pelobates > Pelobates cultripes. The sequence continues at coordinate 33,989,429 of OW240915.1, forward strand.
TCAGTGTTTGATCTGTTCACCATCAACATTGCGTGCAGCAGCAACCACAGCCTCCCAGACACTGTTCAGAGAGGTGTACTGTTTTCCCTCCTTGTAAATCTCACATTTTGATGATGGACCACAGGTTCTCAATGGGGTTCAGATCAGGTGAACAAGGAGGCCATGTCATTAGATTTTATTCTTTTATACCCTTTCTTGCCAGCCACGCTGTGGAGTACTTGGACGCGTGTGATGGAGCATTGTCCTGCATGAAAATCATGTTTTTTCTTGAAGGATGCAGACTTCTTCCTGTACCACTGCTTGAAGAAGGTGTCTTCCAGGAACTGGCAGTAGGACTGGGAGTTGAGCTTGACTCCATCCTCAACCCGAAAAAGGCCCCACAAGCTCATCTTTGATGATACCAGCCCAAACCAGTACTCCACCTCCACCTTGCTGGCGTCTGAGTAGGACTGGAGCTCTCTGCCCTTTACCAATCCAGCCACGGGCCCATCCATCTGGCCCATCAAGACTCACTCTCATTTCATCAGTCCATAAAACCTTAGAAAAATCAGTCTTGAGATATTTCTTGGCCCAGTCTTGGCGTTTCAGCTTGTGTGTCTTGTTCAGTGGTGGTCGTCTTTCAGCCTTTCTTACCTTGGCCATGTCTCTGAGTATTGCATACCTTGTGCTTTTGGGCACTCCAGTGATGTTGCAGCTCTGAAATATGGCTAAACTGGTGGCAAGTGGCATCGTGGCAGCTGCACGCTTGACTTTTCTCAGTTCATGGGCAGTTATTTTGCGCCTTGGTTTTTCCACACGCTTCTTGCGACCCTGTTGACTATTTTGAATGAAGCGCTTGATTGTTCGATGATCACGCTTCAGAAGCTTTGCAATTTTAAGAGTGCTGCATCCCTCTGCAAGATATCTCACTATTTTTGACTTTTCTGAGCCTGTCAAGTCCTTCTTTTGACCCATTTTGCCAAAGGAAAGAAGTTGCCTAATAATTATGCACACCTGATATAGGGTGTTGATGTCATTAGACCACACCCCTTCTCATTACAGAGATGCACATCACCTAATATGCTTAATTGGTAGTAGGCTTTCGAGTCTATACAGCTTGGAGTAAGACAACATGCATAAAGAGGATGATGTGGTCAAAATACTCATTTGCCTAATAATTCTGCACTCCCTGTATTCCGAGACCCCCGCGCTTCACAACAGACACACCAAGGGACACGGTGGTCAGATTTCACTATTTCAAATCCAAAGAAGCGCTGATGACCGCAGCACGCAAATTACAACGATTACCAGAGCCGTACCAAGACATCCAAGTATTTGCCGATTTATCAGCACTCACTATGGAAAGAAGACGGGAATTCGTCTGTCACGAACACGCTGCGCAATCACAACATACAATATCGTTGGGGATACCCGACCAAGCTCTTGATATGGAAAGACAACAAACACCACAACATCGAGGAACCAGCTGAAGGCCTGAAACTTCTACGGGAGTGGGGACTGTTCAGATCTCAAGACGCTTCTGCACAAAGCTCCAAACTGCCTCAGCGGACAGAATGGCACATGGCGGGCTCGCCTAGAAAACAGCAGCGAGATACCCAAAAGGACTAAATGTTTGCAACACCCGCACGACCGGGACTGTATGTGACACCCCTCCACTGACGGATGCCAATCTGTATGTATACCATGCCACACTTCACCGCACAACACGACATACACATACATTAATATTTACGAATACGCAGTTCTATATATGCACACCACAATAATTTCCACCGCACGAAAACGTTATATACCAGATGTCTTTGAATAAGCCCCTCTTCTGGGGGTGACACATATCTAACAACAACACACAAACAATAAAAAACAAAAAACAAAAAAAAACACACACACCAGTAAAGCACACAAAGGTTCTAACAACCGAATATGTCTTATGATTGAAACCATGTTTAAAGGGTCTCGGCCACGGCTGCCCTCCGTAGACCTCGCCCCCCAGATTGACCTGCTGCCCGGCTGAGGCCCGGGTTGCAGACCAATCGAGTAGAATGCCCAAAACCAATGCGGCACCCTGTACATACTTTATTTACTTAGTTTCATTTATGTTTATGTTTTTATATCCGTTTATATCTCTTTTCATTATCTGGTTGTACTGCTTGAAAACCTGTAGACCTGACCACAATATGCAAACCCCAACCTATTCCCACAGCCCGCGGACTAAAATCCGCCGTGAACCAACACGCATTTTCACGGAAACCCCCCCCCCGAAGTCAATCTAGCGTTTACTAAACAGCATAACCTGACTCTTATTTCCAATGGCTAACTCAATGCAGTTATTCTCCCTTAACATCAAAGGCCTTAACAGCCCCCACAAGCGCAGACTGGTAGCGCAGGAAATGCGCTCGTCCAAAGCAGCAATAGCCTGTCTGCAGGAAACCCACTTTTGTAGACGAAACCCACCAAAATTCTCTGTGAAACAATATACGCAGGCCTTTCACACATTCTCCCCAACAAAATCAAGAGGGGTCTCCATATTTTTCCATGATGACTGGACATTTACGATGAGCACACAACACGCAAACAGGGATGGCCGGCTACTCATACTGGTAGGCTCCCTAAATGGCATAGTGATCAAGATAGCCTCACTATACGCCCCCAACGTAGATCAAAAATCCTTCCTACCCTCAGCACTAAAAAAGCTGTACAGATATAAACGAGGACACGTGATCCTATGCGGTGACTTTAACTGCACAGCTGACCCACAAATAGACATGAAACAAACAGAGAACGAAGCTCCCAAAAGGCCATCTATCTTATTAGGTCGACACCTCACTAATCTACTCCTAACGCATGACTTGTATGACTCATGGAGATGCCTATACCCCGCGGAGAGGGACTACACATATTACTCCCCGGTCCACATGACCTACTCCAGGATAGACCTATTTATCACCGACAAAGATACCCTAACACACCTCACAGACGTGCGCTCCGCGTCCCATACCCGGCTCGTGGCAGAGGCACGTGGCGATTAAATGAAGCCCTGCTAGATGTCCCAGAGAACTTCAAAAATATAGAAAAACAGATAACTGACTTTTTTGCCAATCACGCATCATGTACAATGCCCATTTCGACTCAATAGGTAACACACAAGGTGGTCCTGAGAGGGGCGCTCATTCAACTGGGGGCCAATAGCAAAAGACGGGCTTGCGCACAGAAAGCGAAGCTGCTGACAACACTTACTAAATTAGAAGCTACACATTGCAAGAACCCCCAAAAACATACCCAAAAGCAATTAGAACAAATACGGTTACAATTAAATGCATTAGCCCTAAATACCACCGAAAAACACATGCGATACCTCAAACAAACCCATTATACGGGAAGTAATAAAGCAGAGAAAATGCTAGCTAGAAGGCTAAAGAAGAGATATCAAACCACCAAACTCCCATACATTATATCAGCGAAAGGAGACAAGTTATACAACCCTCAAGATATGGTAGAGGAACTAGCCTCCTATTATGCCTCACTATATCAGCTCGACAGGGACAACGCCACACATCAACCCACGGAAAGAGAATTACAAGCATTTTTCCACAACACTACCCTACCAGCACTCACCCAGGAACAAAAAACATCATTAGAGAGGCCATTCACAAACGAAGAAATTCGTTCCACGATAACGTCACTACCAAAACACAAAGCACCGGGCCCAGATGGGGTAACAAACTACTACTACCACAAATTTGGCGATACCCTTGCCCCACAACTTACCAAACTCTTCAACCATATAAAAGAAACAGGAGAAATCCCACCAGAAATGTTAGAAGCCCACATAGTAACTCTCCCAAAACCCAACAAAATGCCTACAATGTGTGCTAACCTCAGACCTATCTCGCTACTGAATGTCGATACAAAACTCTACGCTAAGTTGTTGGCAAACAGGATGAAACCACTCCTACCCAAGCTAGTTTCGAAGGAACAAGCAGGGTTCGTGCCTAGCCCTATACAGCTGCCCTTCGGCAAGAGTCCATAATACGGGTTTCCTCTCCAAACCTTTCCACATTCGCAATGGCACACGCCAAGGATGCCCACTGTCCCCACTCATCTGTGCCTAGAGCCCCTCATCTATCACATTAAACGTGACCCTCTAATCCCGGGACTGGACACCCCTGTGGGTGAACAAAAACTAGCCCTATTTGCAGACGACACACTAGTATTTCTGACAGACCCGATACAATCTATCCCAGTCCTTCTACAAATGCTGAACAAGTATGGCTCAGTGTCGTACTACAAAAATAATACAGCCAAAACCCAGGCTCTCCCCATCCGACTACCAAAGGCCACGATTAAAAAATTAGAAGAAACACATACATTTGAATGGCGATCTAAATTGATCCAATACTTAGGCATCAAACTAACAAACTCAATAAACTCACTAAACTACCGAAAACCATACACCTATGCTTCACAAACTCACAGCCTAAATGAGCCAATGGGAAGGGTTGGAAATATCATGGTTGGGGCTCATTAACTCCATTAAAATGAGGATTCTCCCCCACATGCTTTATCTATTCCGCACACTCCCCATACCATTGCCGACCAAAATGCCAAAAAGATTCCAGACTATCATTAACGCCCACATACGGAAACGGAAGCCTCCCAGAATGGCCACCGCCAAACTTAGCCTACCATTTGCAAAAGGTGGCTTAGGTGCTCCGGACATCCGTAATTACTACCGAGCATCTTTATTAGCACAAGGACTAAGACTACTCAGAACCCCAGATGCAGAACAAACCCCTCTATGGCTAGCTCTCGAGGATGCCTGCATACACCGAGCCACTCTGACTAATGCCCTCTGGACACCCGAACCAACATCCATAGGGAGTACCACACTATGGTGCACAAAAACCACTTTGAACACTTGGAGACAATGGGCCTCAGTGGTCATAGACACGCAAACACTATTCAAAGAAGCACCACTCACAGCACTGCAGGCCAGCTCACCCGACCTCCCACTACAAACATGGACGACCCTAGGGATCCGTAAAATTCAGGACCTATATAACCAAAACATGCTGAAAGCATTTCCTACCCTGCAAAGCGAGTTCTCCCTGAGCCCCAGAGAATTATTCAAATATTTAAGGGTCAAGCACATACTACAATCTCGCACTAAGCCGACAACACCCGTAAAACGGCCAGACACTCTTTCTGCCCGGTACATTCTGACATCCCGCTCTGTCAAACCCCTAGCCCTTTGCTATAATGCACTGGAACGAGAGAAATCCGAACACAAACTTCCTTACATAGAAAAGTGGGAAGGAGATATAGGGAAACCATTCACATTACAACAATGGCATGAGGTCTTTTACTTAACAAAACGGCATCTAAAAGCTTGTCCCTATGGGAAGCATATTGCAAGATAGCAATGCGCTGGTATCTGGTCCCCTTACGACTAGCAAGAATGTATCCCAACTCCTCCCCGTTGTGCTGGAGATGCAACCGCACAGCAGGGTCGTTGCTTCACATATTTTGGGACTGTCCAATCATAACTTCGTTCTGGACCTCAGTCCAAACACTCATACGCGAAACTACTAAATTAGCTATACCATTAGACCCTGTACATTACTTGCTGCATATGCTCCCCACGAGCAATTCAGTAAGACACCCAGCGACCATGACGCATTAAACATTAACTATAGCCAAAATTGCGATAGCCTCACAGTGGAAGGTCATAACGCCACCAACACTAGAGGAGGTAACAAAAAGGGTGGATAACGTATGCTTGTACGAGAGAATGGCACACAATTTACAAGGAACACCGGAAAAACATGGTATCCAATGGTGCGGGTGGCTCAATGCCCGAGCATTGGACGGTACAGACGAACAAGGCACTATAACACGTCGACACACGCCCAAGAGAAATAAGTGGGAGGGTCATGCTACATGCTACAAACCTTGCCACTAACCACACACACCGCAAGGTCCGATAGCATAACCAAACAAATACACAACAGGGAAATTCCAGGTTACACGGTTACACAAGTAGAGTTACTGTTGAATGTTACCCTTCCCTTAACTTTTTTCCTTTTGTACCCGATTGCATGACGCGATAGAAAATTAAGCTAGTGCGGTCATCAACAACAGAAAGCACAAGTGTCTATAGCTCCGAATTAAAAACAAAAACACCTCAAACGAGCTGTCACACAAACGAAGATATAACATAACATCGATGAAAAACAAATCTGGTGATGCTCATACGTTGCTATTAATGTTAACGATACTGCACGTATTATCATGTTATGTGTACATGTGCGTGATAAGCCGGTGAGGCCATATCTGATCGATGAGCTGCTACGTCAGCAATTGTGTAGTATTATTGTAATATTATTATATTATTTCTATCAGTGTATTTTTACCATTATTATTATTATGTCACGGTACTATGCACTGGAGTACTACCAAAACTAATAAAAAAGAAAACATTAATTTCAATCTTTAATTATCATACAGCTGTAGTTGAAATAGGAATTTGTTAGCGCGATCTAAACAATAATAATAATTAGTAAATGCTCTGATTGCAGTAGCTCAGGGTTAAAGGTCACTTTCACCCTCTAAAGGGCGTCTGAATGAGTAGGATTAATATGGGTAATAAATTATATTCACCTGGTAACTCAGTAGAATCTAAGAACATGTACACTTAAAATTACTTAATTAAGCTAAAGTTGTTTTGGTGACTATATGTCTCTTTAACTAGTCTGCAGAGTCAATTTGGTTAAATGAAATAGAAAACCACAAGTTTGTCTCTGAGTGCAAAGCAAACAGTGAATAATGGTGCTTAAAAATTAATAAAATCATAAACATGCTTGCTTGGATGTCTACGTGTTCCATGAGCTACATTTTCCTGTGTATATTGGCCGTAAAAGCTGCTCTTGAAACAGATTTTCCCATGGTGTTATAAGTCATCTGAGGACACTTATCCAGAGGCTTTCAAGAACATTTATAGCATGAAAACAGACACGACTATCTGGAAAATGCTAACTACCGCTGAGAGTTATACATTAACCAGCTGTGAGAAGAGAATACATTATATGTAACCATTAATATCTTTATTGTGAAACTTGATATTATGGCTTGTATTCTGGTCTGTCTAATCACCGCTTAACAGATAAATACATCACTGAATATTGCAAAGGCTTTTAATGTCTTGAATTAGATGGCAATTGGCAAAATTGGTTCATGAGCTGGAAATGATCTTGGGGAAGGCACAACAAAAGTATAAAAAAAAAAAATAATTCTCAATACTTGACACAGAGGGTTATCCACTATATGAACAGTCAGAAATTTAAAGTGAAAGTCAAATTTAAAGTTAAAATCAGAACTGAAGTAAGGCTGAAGTCTGAAACTCACTTTACATTTTTGAGAATTCCCATTTCAACCCTTTCATTATCGAGCACTTTTTAATTGAAACATTTTTTACCATGATATTTATTTGAAGCAAGGTTGTTTATAGATTGGGTTGCACACAAACTTAAAAGTTAAAGTTATGCAAATTTACACATTTTAATTTTATCGTTTATCCTTTATTAAAACTATTTGGGAAAAAAAAAGCTTTAGACAGTATACAGTGTCCCTTTACCTTGCAATATTTCACAGAGTGTCTTAAATGTTAGTAAAAATAATTAGTAAAAATGCATACTATTCCAACATACAGTAGGTATGACAAAAATATATAAATAAAAATGGTCAAATTCTTTGCTTAAAAGGGTATTTGTGATTACCGTACATAGCTGAAATGAGACATGTGCCCATCGAGATCAGCCTTTCTCACATCTGTTTTTGCTGTTGATACAAAATAAGGGAAAAACAAACCCCAGTTTGAAACACTTCCAATTTTGCAACAAACTAGGGGGTAAAATTAACTCTCGACCCCAGTATTGCAGTCAGAGCTCTCCTTTGATCTAGAAGTGGTTACCTCACATATTAAAAATTATATCCCTGAATATTGTGTTTTTGCAAGTATTTATCCTGTTGCTGTTTAAACATCTGTACAGACTCTGATAAAAAATATTTTTCCGACAGAAAAGTCCACTTACCTATCATTTTTACTGTAAAAAACCCTTTCCTTTGCCCTACACTAAATCTCCTTTCTTCCAGTCTAAACGCGTGACCTTGTGTCCTATGTATAGATTTCCAGACAATGGTTTGTATTGGCCCCGAATATATTTGTATACTGCTATCAAATTCCCTCTGAGGCGCAGTTATTTTAAACTAAACAGATTTAAATTTGTTAACCTTTCATACACAAGGTATGATCTTATCATTGATTCATAAAGAGGCAAAAATTATATTTATATCCTGAGAATTAATACGTGACAATACCTTACTGGCCATAGCAACTGCTAATTGACACATTGTTGCCTAGTTTGTTGTCTATAACTGTAACGGACCACCTGGCACCCCGACTGGGTACCTCCATTGACGGATGCTTCCTAGCTGACGCCGAGGACCAAAAGCACCACACCAGACACCACAACCACCGCAGACTCCACAACCGCCGTAGCTTAACTGGAGTCTCGCTGTCTTCCTTCCACCCTGTATGAACCTCCGACATCCAGGACCTTGTGGGAAAGACCTCTCCTCCAGGAGAGCGTATCAGGAACAGCTCTTAAAAGAGCTAAGTGATTAGACCTGAGGGGAGTATACAAAGTATAGCAATCCCCAGTGTGCATATAGCAGTTCCCTACAATAACGAGACAAGGCTATGTATTGAGGGTTAAGCAGATCTGAAGGTTTAATGGTACAGCTGCTTCTTTTATACAGTATTTCCTCACAAGGTTACCGCCCACATGGACCTTGTGGGGCACAGGACATGAAATGCACAATCCAATAAAAACAGAGTTTTTACATTTGAAGACTCCCAGTTACTGTACACAAACCCTCCCCTCTGCCTTTGATACAATTAACAAACACAATTACCCACAGGCAGAAAACACACATTTTTCACAAAACACAGAAAACACCACATATCCCCACAAATTGTACATCCCTGGATAGCCCTGATATGGGTGAACAACACACCCAAAAATCACCCAGATCAGAGCAGGGGTTCAAAAGTTTTCTGGAAGTCTCTTTTGACCAACCGCAAGCATGGCTTTCATGCCCAAAAGAATTCCACAGATTTTGGCTGTGCGGCCGGTCTATTTTCAATTTTTTTCAAAGCCTCCCGAGCCCTTCCCTCCCTCTGCTGGAACTAAGTGCCAGCGGGCCGGTGAAGCAGATCTTTGATCACTTCACCAGCCCGACAGTGCTTACAGCAAGGCTGACTCTGCATGGGCCGGCAGGGGAGGAGAAAGGATCTCCCCTGCTGGCCTTGGTCCACGCCCATCGAGGCCCACTGGGCATTTTCTGCAGACCCACACTGCTAGATATACACAGAGCTACAAAAGAAGCCTCCCTTTCATACAAATAATACATATTATTATGTATTATAATACATAATATTCTCCACAAATACAACATTACTGGCAATCCACATACAGGCACACAAAGCCCACAAGCAGTCATACAAATACACACACACACACCAACAAACACAATATGTGAAATATCATACACACACACACACACACACACACAATGCTTTCAGCAGGACAGTTGCGATTTTAGGGTCCTATCAGAGTCCTGTCATGCATCCAGGAACACCAAGGAACTTTGCCTTCGGTACAGAGCATGTGCATTATTAGATGCACTCGCCTTGTGTAACAGGCATTGGGACTATGCATAGAATACTTCAGCAGTGCTCTTTGTATGGTCTTGCAGGTCGGGAGGCGGTCTGTCAGACTGATACCAGACGGGCCCGACCATTATAATCGTGCCCACCAGTCCCAATTCCATACTGCCCAATGATGGAAGGTGTGCAAAAGTTAGTGTATGTTCTCGAATCCTGAATTTGTGAGTAAACAGGGCATTTAAAACGTTCACTTTAGTGTGGTCTTGTGTGATCATAAGACAAAACAAATAATAAAAAAAATGTATTACCTTTATATTTTCATTATGAAATAACACACACAGAAGGTATATAAACATTATCTTTCCTATCAGATCTTGGTGCACTACAGATTGGTGTAATGGTTGTGACGCAAGGAATGGGTGCATGTGAAGTCAATCAAAACGTGTTATTCACTAAAAACTGAGATGTGTCGGGAATCCAAAGTGAATATCACATTTTAAGTTAGAATACATGATCTAAAAACAGAGCTGACTTAGAATTTGTTTCCAATTTCAGTATATTGGCTTAAAATCTGTAATTCACTAAAAGTTCCCAATAATTCACATTTTATTGAATACCCCTGATGATAAATACGCCATGGGGGGGGGGGGGGTTCTGACTAAACACCAAATTGACATTGAGGCTAAAACAGCCGATATAGAAATAAATGTCCATCTCAGCAAAAGGTACCGCCTGAACATTTTTAAAAGTCTAAATCTTACCATTCAAACCTTAACTTGCTACAATTCGGAATCTCGTGAATCTCCATATAAACAGTAAATCATAATAATGAGATCTATCTTTCAACATTTACATTATGTATTTTTTTTTACTATGTTCTATAATAGCAAGATGTGAAATGTAATTATAATTTTATTGCCATGTAATCAATTAATCCATAGAAAATCAATACATGTAATTAAGTATAGCACATTTATCCAATCCCTGATGGCTTGTATGCAGCAAGTACACTTCAACCATGAAGTTTGCTAATTAAATTCAGAGCATTTTGGGGTTAAATCCTTGGTGCATGTAATTCCCTTGAAATGCGCACAGATGGGGCGATCGAGAATGCCAGTGGAAATTTCCATATCACGAAGCAAGCTCTGCCTGAAATATCTGACACAGGGATTCCACTTGTGCCATTTAATAGCAGAGTTGCCCATCAGTGACGTAATAGGATGTTTGTACGCTATCAGGATTTATTTAGAAAACACTGAATTGTAATGACCTTAAATGGAATTTAAAAATCAAGTGAAATTAGCTGGTTTGGGAAAATCCTCCAACTTGGCTATAGTCACAGCTCGGCTATTTTAAACTGCATTTCGCAGTTTAGTGCAATTCAGGGTTTAATTAATTAACTCCTAAACCCTTAAAGTACAAATAGTTGGAACTTAAAATTAATTCAAAATGAATTTTAAATTTTAGGCCGGAATTGGCAAACTGAAAGTTATTGAAAGCACAACAATTCACAATTTAGTGATCGACATTGGGAGTAATGATTATGTTATAATTAAATAATCGACACCAAGGAGCACCATTGCTCCCTATGTCCAATTCTGGGGGCAACAGATAGGGCAATGCAATAAAACTGGAGGAATGTTTGTGATGCAGGTTGGGGGATATATAGAAGATTCCAGATACATTGACTGACCCCACAAACCTGGAGAGATGCAAGATAGCTGCACTAACTCCATATTACTCACAGCTGGGGGCCGTATAAGACACAAACCCCAGGAACAGACACCAACCTCCATACTACACACAGCTGGAGCTCTGAATAAGACACAAACCCCAGGAACAGACACCAACCTCCATATTACACATAGCTGGAGCCCTGTATAAGATACAAACCCCAGGAACAGACACCAACCTCCATATTACACACATCTGGAGCCCTGTATAAGATACAAACCCCAGGAACAGACACCAACCTCCATATTACACACATCTGGAGCCCTGTATAAGATACAAACCCCAGGAACAGACACCAACCTCCATATTACACACAGCTGGAGCTCTGTATAAGGTACAAACCACAAGAGCATGCACTAACTCCATATTACACACAGCTGGAGCCCTGTATAAGGTACAGGCACCATTCTAACATTACACATTATGACATAGAAACATGAGTGTGGCAGTATATAAACAGTACAAGTCTACCTACCGGTATGTACCATCCTTGCCTTGCTCCACGTTCTGCTGGTGATGGCAGTGATGGTTCTAGCGGTCCTTTCTCTCATCAGAAGGATGCTAAAGGTTTTCAGTATCCGAGCCATGGTGCAGTCAGAGTTAATGCAGAGAATGGTCTGTCAGTATACAGCTCTGCCTGCTGCTGCCTCTGTCTGTGTACTCTCACTGTGTGTAATGCTGCTGTCACTCCCCCCCCGTGACGTCAGCCCAGCCAGGATGGAGATGGAGTGCAGTGGGTTAAAGGGCATTCCACGACTCATGTTGCTGCAGCAATGTATCACTGTGTCTGCAGTCATGTATCATTCCACAAACTGAGGAACATGAACCTTCATAGAACACACATTCCGCAGGACTGACCTCTGTCTGCTGGGATCAGAGATAAGAAAAAATACACAGCAATATAACTCTATTATCGTAGCTGCCTCTTCAAGTCCTATAAACAGAAATTCAATAATAACAGTACTGTTGTTGTTATTATTATTATTTATAAAGCGCCAACAAGTTCCGCAGCGCTGTACAACGGGTGGTCTAACACAGTGATCTGCAACCTTTTAGCACCCTCAACGGTCTGGCGAAAAGAGGAGAAACATTTCGTAGACCAGTGTCAGCCAGAAATAAAAACCAATAGTATGTGTGAGGAATGCAGTGTGTATACGGGGCAGTGTGCGTGTGTATGGGGGCAATTGTGTGTGTAAAGGGGGCAGTGTGTGTAAGGGGGTTTGTGTTGTATGAGGGCGGTGTGTGTGTGGGGGTAGTGTGTATGTATGGGAAGCTGTGTGTGTATGGGGTATTGTGTGTGTATATAGGCATGGGGGCAGTGTGTGTGTATGGGGGCAGTGTGTGTGTGTGGGGAAGGTGTGTGTGTGTGTATAGGGGGCAGTGTGTGTATGGAGGGGTAATTGTGTTTGTATGAGGGGCGGTGTGTGTGGGGTGTGTGTGTATGTATGGGGGGCAGTGTGTGTTTGTGTATGGGGGGTAGTGTGTGTGTATAGGGGCAGTGTGTATAGGGCAGTGTGTGTCTGTATGGGGAGCAGTGTGTGTATACAGGGGTGTGTGTGTGTGTTTGTATGAGGGCCCGGTGTGTGTGGGGAGTAGTGTGTGTATGTATGGGGGCAGTGTGTGTGTGTATGGGGGTAATGTGTGTGTGTATAGGGGGGCAGTGTGTGTATGGAGGGTAGTGTGTTTTGTATGAGGGGCGGTGTGTGTGGGGGTAGTGTGTGTATGTATGGGGGCAGTGTGTGTGTGTGTATGGGGGTAATTGTGTGTGTATAGGGGGCAGTGTGTGTATGGAGGCTAATTGTTTGTATGAGGGAGGCGGTGTGTGTGTGGGGTAGTTGTGTGTATGTATGGGGGGCAGTGTGTGTGTGTGTATGGGGGGGTAATTGTGTGTGTATAGGGGGCAGTGTGTGTATGGGGGGTAATTGTGTTTCTATGAGGGAGCGGTGTGTGTGAGGGGTAATTGTGTGTATGTATGGGGGGCAGGGTGTGTGTGTGTCTGTATGGGGGGAGCAGTGTGTGTGTGGGGTTGGAGGGTAGATTAATAAATATATATTTTTTTTAATTTAAAAAAATTGTCATTTTCATATCCCTCCTCCGTGCTTACCTTTGCCTGGGAGGGGGGACAGTACAAGGCAATCCCTGGTGGTGTGGTGGAGAAGCCCTGGTGGTTCCAGTAGTGAGAGTGAACTCAGGAGCTGCTAGAGTTCACTCTCATGAGATTCAGAGCATTGCCATAATAACTACGGCAACGCTCCAAGCTCGTGAAAGGGGAACCCGGCGGGGCTGCAAGTTAGAGTCCTCTCTATGCCAGGCCTCTATTGTAGAAGGAGAACATGTAAACATTTTAGGAGATGTATCAATTCACCAAGCTATACACTTAGAGCCATTCCCGAGACAATGAGTTTTACCTTGACTATACCTTAGTGGTTGGTCAGCAGTCAGCAGGAGAAGCAAGTGGCCCAAATTTAAGACCCTGTAATTGATCAATTATGGAGGGACCACCCTGCTGAACTACAGCAACTTCTTAGAAGAGAATCGAACACTTTCATATTGAAAATGGGTTGTTGTGTTGAAGTCTAAAATACTGGATGGAAATAAATGGTTCTCCCTTAGAAGTACAGAGGAACGGTGCTCAGATCTCTACATGATCACCATGTTCATTTAGGAATAGATAAGGCCATTGGATTGATACAAGACCGATTTTTATTGACCCAGAATGAGAGAATCTGTTGAGATATACTGCCGGAAGCGCAGAAAATGTATTCAGTGAAAGACATTGCCTACGTGCGATGCTCACATGGGTGACTTAAAGAGTTAGAGTTCTGGTCCTATGGATCTAGTATGTATGGACTTCCTATGCACTGAAGCTGATTCCACAGGGACTAGTAATATATTAGTGATCATGGATCATTTTACTCACTATCCTCAGGCTAATCCCACATAAAACCAGAAAGCTGCTACAATTGTGCTGGCAGAAATTCCTCATCCAAAATGGGCTTCCTAACTGCTTGCATTCTGATCAAGGTTGAGATGTTGAGAGCAAGATCATCAAAGAATTGTTGAAATGATTGCAAATTGAGAAATCTAGAACAACTCCATATCAACCTCTAAGAGGGGTTCAGCCAAACCTTGTTGTATGTGTTGGGCTCTCATAACGATGCTGAGAAGAGGACCTGGAGTGGACACATAGAAACTATTGTCCATGCTTACAACTGTACCAGGCATGAATCCACTTGGTATTCACCCTAATTTGTTATGTGAGAGGCAAGGCTTCCTTTTGATATTTGTCTTGGACTATGTATGACATGAGTCATGTGTCCCACTATCAATTTGCCAGAGTTCTGAAAGAAACTCTTCAAAAAGCTGATTAATTGTCTGAGCAAGGTACCATCAAGACAAATGAGAATAACAATCGACGATATGATACCAAAGTATGAATACTTACAGGGATATTATGTCTGGAGAGAAGTTCTTGAAAGATACCTGGGAGTCCCTGGGAAGCACAAATTAGCATACAGGTGGATAGACACTAGGGATGTGCATGGGCAAAAAGTTCGGTTCAGGACTTCGGCACTTCCGAAATTCGGGACTTCGGCACTTTGAGACTTTGGCAATTCCCTACCCCTAACCACCATAACCACTTACACATTTAGGGGTAGGGTTAGGGTTAGATTCCTGTCATTATTCACGTAATTTTCCCTCCCTCTCGTGTTTTGTCACTTTTCAGAAATCCAAAGTGTGGTGTATCACCAAATTAATATATATATATTACACAAGGTTCGTTTACATTAAAAGGTATTTATTAAAAGGCAACAACACAATATTATAAATGTATCACAAACACACAGCCCAGACCCACGGAGCAACAACCCTTTTTAAATCTATCTATATAGTAACCCCTTCCACACACGCTTGATCTCACCCACGGTTAGGCCTTCACATCTAGTAATGGCTCACTGCTGCAAGTTCAACATCACCAAGGAAGAAAAGGAAGCAACAGAGTGTAACATGGTTCACCATGCTAGCACATGGTGTCTGCACATCTGCTCTGTAGCACAGCCAAGAAGGAACAGAGAGGAATGGAGAAAGGGGGGAGTGGTTATCTCTTTCCTGACTTGTAAAGGTATTGAATTACCCGGTTACCATTTCAAAAGGTAAAGCTTATCCCACTGTACATGAGCTTGGTCACGTGATCCCTAGTCACCATATTAGTTTGATGACAGAATGTCACCACACAAAGCACTTCGGCACATCCGAAATTCAGTGGTTCAGCACTTCCGAAATTCAGCAATTTGGAAGCGTCCGAATTTACATTCGGAACGAAACAAATTGCACATGTCTAGACACACTATTTGAGGTTGTCACCAAAATGGATGGAATTCCTGTGTACATAATCAAAGATTCCAAGGGTAGAATCAAAGCTTGGTACAAGAACCATTTATTACTCGTGGCCTTTGCTGAAGAGGACAGCATTAGTAAAAGGAACCGTAATCTTCCTCCTTATCCAAATGATAATTTTGAAGATGATTATCCTAGAGAAGGTCCCAGTAAGTTATAACCAAGTAGTGGACGAGTGGAGAAACCTATCCCTAGATCTTTATAGGTCCCCGCTGTTTGCCATAAAAGAATTTAAATAAATAAAGTCTACTTACTTTTTTCCATTGTATTCAATGCTCTCCTATGGGATTCCACATCATTTGACCAAGTTTTATTCATTGCAGCAGAATCACTTGTAGTTGGCTGTATGGTACTCTATCTTGTTACTTCCTGGTTTGGTTAGCTCAGTGGAGCTAAACTCAAGAGGCAGCAATTGTTCAGAGCACCTACCTTGAGATGAAATGGTCTGGGTGACTATAGTGTTCTGTCCCTTAAATCCAGCACTTGTGCAGAACTTTGTCCCAGTCAACCGACACTGTGTGACAGAGCTGCTGTTTTTCATGTCATATATAAAATAATGAGATTTGAGACATATGGTGTAAGGAGTCTTTGGGTGTAGGTCCTCCATTTTAGTTTTGTGTGGTTGAACAAATACCTGGCTATACCATCACCCAAAGTTTTACAGTTATATTAATGATATTGCATACAACTTCCATTACAGTAAAATATGTTGGAGATTAGACAGTAAACGGATACCTTGCAGTCTGAGACCTTCTGTTGAGTGGCAGAACTTTAAGTGTCAACAAAATGGAAGGACCGTCGCCATTACAGGACTTCCAGTTCAGAAGGGGGTGATGATCTAAGCTCTGTTTTAGGTGTGCTCTCCTTTGTGTCTGTTTCTTCCTAGCCATTTTTGTTTTGCTTCTGTTGGTGTGAATACCTTTCAAGCTGCCACAATTACTTTGGAACCATCAGGTATGCTGACACTAGCATGTTACCTGACCTCTGCGATCTCTTGCTGACACCAGTGTGCATGGAAGTTCAAGTGACACTTTGTATCTGGTTTGTCAAGGCTGAAGTCAGGTTTAGGCAGACATTGTCATGACAACTGCATGTACATGACTTATACTTGTACTCCAAAGTTTAATGTTTCAAGTCTAGGAGGAGTCTGTCCACAAATGTTCAAAAGTCAGTTGAAAAATAATTATACGCGGTCAGTTTAAAACCATTTCTTGAAGCTGGCCTACACTGCGACTATCCACAAAGTCAACTATGGCTTAAAAAAAATATTTAAAGAAATACAATAAGCAATACCCTGGCTTCGCCTTGTCTGAACTAGATTATAATGTATTTTGCTAAACCTTTAAAGGGTTATGCTAACCCATTTTAATAATGAGGTTCATTTGTTTTTTATCCTGTAATGCCATGTTGAAGGTTTCTAGGGATGTTCCCCCCCACACTTAAACTGTGGGGGAAAAAAGTGTTTTACTTCCCGGTGCTAACTTCCCTCCTCCATCAGTCACGGCAGCCCTCACATGGTCCAATCACAGGCTTTCATTTTGCCGGTTTAGAGCACATGCATGCGTTCTGAGTCAGACAGAGGAGGGAATGGGGAGGCAAAGATGGAGCAAGGAAGTTTATTTTTAAAAATTTATATATATATATATATATATATATATATATATAGATATATATTTATATATTTTTTAATTTGTTTATTAAATGCTATTTATTTTTAACGATGGAGGTGGAGGAACTGCATGAGAGAGGAGAGTGAGAATCATAAAACACTGGTTTTGGATAGAGTAACCTTTACTGAGATGGTCTCACCCCTCTGCTACCAGAAGTGGAGTTACCCCTCCTGTAGCTAAGTAGCTAACTTAGTATGGGCAGCTTTTCAAAGTGAATCGATTGATTTATGCCAAAACAATGAAGTGGTTATGGTGCTTGCAGTAATCATTTTAGACACGTTACAGATGACTTTCAATGTTTTATTCAGTCGTATAAATTCCACAGAAGTGACAGTTGCCCTTTGGCTTGCTTATTTTATTAATGTGATCTAGCTGACAGTGCATGGCCCCATGTCCTGTTATCAGAATGCTGCACTGCATCTGGCTTGCAGTAGATAAAGTTGTTTAATTGTTTGCAGAGTAAGATGACTGCATGCAGCAATATAATGTATTCTGGTATGGAAATCACACACTATGCAAATTCCTCTGTAGTTCGTACATATCTCTTTATATCCTGCTGCTCTCAGTTTTGTGTGTAAGAGCACTACGTTCCTATGGCATGGAAGTTCGCAGGTCCAGGTGGATAACCTGCCCAATGGTCTTCCCATACTTCTCACCCTCCCTTACATTTAAAAACATAATTTCAAACATTTCCAGTGTGGCAATTGTAACATTCAACCATGCCAGGGGTTCTGAGTCCTTCAATACAGATATTAAAGGAACATTTCAGACCCCTAAAGCAGTTTAGCTTGCAGAAAAGCCTTGTGTGTGAAGCGTGTATCGTATTTTATTTTTATTTTGCAAAAAGTAGAGATTTCAATAGAAATTGACCCTTTTTTACATTAACCTGGCTACACCCCCCTGGCTTTTCATGCAGACCGGAGGTCCTGTTACTTCCTGGTATGGTCGGCCTATTTGCACTGAACTCCAGAGGTAGCAATTGCCCAGAGCACCTACCTTGCAAAGACTTCTCATTGAGCCGCATTGGGAAGTCTGTGAGTGGACAGCCACAGAAAGTCTGGGCAGGGTTAGAAGGGGAGAGCTTGCAAAGGCTGCAGACAAGAGACCTGTTGTTTTATTTCAAGCTGTATTTAGATATACCTCCAATAAAGAAATGCAATAATTAAAGGGACACTATCGTCACCTAAACAACTTTAGATTAATGAATCAGTTTTAGTGTGTAGATCATGCCTCTCAGGTTTCACTGCTCAATTATCTGCCATGTAGGAGTTAAATCACTTTGTTTCTGTTTATGCAGCCCTTGCCACACCTCCCCTGACTCTGATTGACACAGCCTGCATTAAAAAAAAACTGGTTTCACTTTGAATCAAATGTAATTTGCCTTTAACAATTGTATCTCTTTCTCTGTAAATTGACCTTTAATCACATACAGGAGGCTCTTGAAGGGTCTATCAAGCTATTAACATAGCAGTGGATAAGAAAATCTAAATTAAACAGAACTTGCAATAAAGGAAGTATACCTCTTTACAGGAAGTGTTTATGAAGGCTGTGTAAGTCACATGCAGGGAGGTGTGACTAGGGTTCACAAACAATGTGATTTAACTCATAAATGGTAGAGAATTGAGCAGTGATACTGCAGGGGCATGATCTACACAACAAAACTGTTTCATTAAGCTAAAGTTGTTTTGGTGACTATAGTGTCCCTTTAAATGCATGCAAGTTTTTAATTGGGGTATATCTACTAAACAGTGATATCTATTTATTTTGCATTTGGGAGGTAGAGTATCCATTTGACTGCATAGCCAAGCATAATTAAAAAAAATATATTTATTTATTTTTTAATATAAAGCAAGGCAGAAGATGACGACATTGAGGGCATCAGTCAACAATACTTGATTCGTTGAGGTGGACTCCTATCTATTCCTGACCTATAATATCCATGCGTTAATGTTTTTCAAGGATTCTTTCCTAAGGGGCAAAGCCTAATGAGCTTGCAGCGCTCACCTATCCCCATTGGACGTTGGAAGAGGCAGAATGCGGATCCAGCACTGAGGTACATAGGAACTGTAATCAGGTGAGTAAATAAAGGGTGGGGGGCCATGATGGAGGGGTGGCTCAGAAAGCTCTAAAGTGTTAGGAATACTGCTTTTGCATTTCTAACACTATAGAATCCCTTTTAACCCATTGGGGTTAACTGTCCATGTTTACGGATTTAATTGTCCATGTTAGTTGATCACTGTAGCGGGACCGCTGGCTGTCCGTGAATTGTCCTCTGCCATATTCATAGATTCCCCATTATAAAATGTGTGTTTCCCCATGTAGTTTTATTTTAACTGTGTAACTATTGTCCTGTTGGTATCTCCCAGAGCGGGAGATGTCTATCTGCTGTAAGCCATCCCCCACCAGCCTGGGGCTGAGGAATCTGTACTGAATGAATGGAGACCGCCTGCGCCTGCGGGGGTCTGTGCAAAGAAAAAGCCTGTTTTTCAATAAAGATTGTCAGAGTTGTACCTCCAGAACTGTGTGTTGTCCAGTTACTGGGGGGGAAATGGGTCTCTTTGTATTTTAAATGGTTCCTGATTGGCTGAAGGAAGGGAATTAGCGGAGGTAACCGGGTGGGTTACCAGGTGGTCCGCTACAATCATCATGCCAAGAAACTGGGTAATTCCAATTATGGGAAATGATCTGAGTTTCTTGTTATTTTTTTTTCTAAATTCTGCATTGCCAAGAATGGTGTTAATGAATTGTAGTTCTCCATCCCACTGCACTGGAGATAAGGAAAGTAGCAAGTGACCAATCACTGCAGCACAAGTGTAATGTATAGATTTTGATTTATTAATTATTTTTTTAAATGTTTTTACACTAAAGCCCGAATGGCCACGAACCGAAGTGGGCAAAAACATCCGCCTGCATATGGGCCATTGGGATTGCAAAATCAGGACATTGTTCACCTGTTTAACAATTTCTAAAAAATATTCCGGAACGAATGCTGCCAATCTGAGCCTGAACTTAAAAAAAAATCGGTGCTATTTTCCCGGTGGCAGCACTAACAGTTAAAAACCCCAGTGGCACATGGCTTTATTATGTGGCGGCTGGCCGGCATTCACAGCGGGCAGATAGTATTTAAAATTATTGAGCGCTTTCATAAAAGCATGAGAACGATAATTTGCAAATTAATTTGGTCCCTGGTTAGTTTAAAATCGGTGCTTTATGAATCCAATAAATTCTAAATTTTGCATAGAATTTGGATAGATTCTAATCTGGACACCAATCACAGATTTGCTTGGGCCGACTTAATTCTGGACATAATCCTATGTGTAGTGAATAACGCCGAAAGTGTTCTGTTCCAAAAATGGTGGAAAATACTACATGTGGAGCAACCATCATGGTAACCGGTGGAATATGCTGGCACATTCTACTGGTGACGCTACCCTTTTACATGTTTTCCAAAAATGACTCTTTTATAAATCTCCCACAGTGTTTTTATACTGACCTTCTGAGTGTATTCTATGTTACAACCACTATAGTGTCACCAGTAAAGCACTGAGTACACTCACTGGTGATATCTCAAAACTGAGATAACATATGCAGAAGTGTAAATACACTGATCAGCCACAACATTAAAACCACAGACAGGTGAAGTGAATAACATTGATGATATACAGGGCCGCCATCAGAAAATTTGGGGCCCATGACAAAACACAAGGTCTGGGCCCCCCCCCCTCCTCGCGGGCCCGCCCACGCCCTACCTAGTCCGCTCACAATGATGCAGGACTGAATGTGGTGTGTGTATAGTGGAAGTGAATTAGAATGTGTGTAATGGATGTAGTGTTTGTGTGTATTAGATACTGTTTGTGCAATGAATGCAGAGTGTGTGTTTGTGTAGCGGATGCAGTGTGTATAGTGAACGCAGAGTGTTTTTGAGTAGTGGATGTAGTGTGTGTACAGTGATGTAGTGTGTGTTTGTGTAGTGGATGTAGTGTTTGTATGTACTAGATGAAATGTGTTTAGTGGATGCAGTGTCTGTAGTGTGTGTATTAGACGCAGTGTCTGTGTATAGTGAATGCAGAGTGTTTCAATTTGTGGTGGATGTAGTGTGTGTACTGTGAATACAGGATGTTTGTGTAGTGGATGCTGTGTGTACAGTTAATGCAGAGTGTATGTTAGTGTAGTGAATGCAGAGTGTGTGTCAGTATAGTGAATCCAGAGTGTGTGCATAGTTTAGTGAATGCAGAGTGTGTGTTAGTGTGTAATGAATGCAGAGTGTGTGTTAGCGTGTAGTGAATGCAGAGTGTGTCAGTGTAATGAATGTGGTGTGTGTTAGTGCAGTGAATGCAGAGTGTGTTGTAAATTTGTAGTGAATGCAGAGAGTGTGTTAGTATGTAGCGGATGCAGAGTGTGTGTTAGTGTAGTGAATGCAGTGTTAATGTGTAGTGAATGCAGGGAGTGTGTTAGTGTGTAGCGGATGCAGAGTGTGTGTTAGTGTAGTGGATGCAGAGTGTGTGTTTGTGTAGTGGATGCAGTGTGTGTTGTGTTAGTGTATGCAGTGTGTGTTGTGTTAGTGTATGCAGTGTGTGTTGTTTTAGTGTATGCAGTGTGTGTTGTGTTAGTGTATGCAGTGTGTGTTGTGTTAGTGTATGCGGTGTGTGTGTGTGTGTTAGTGTATGCAGTGTGTGTGTTAGTGTATGCAGTGTGTGGTGTTGTGTTAGTGTATTCAGTGTGTGTTGTGTTAGTGTATGCAGTGTGTGTGTGTTATTGTATGCAGTGTGTGTGTTGTGTTATTGTATGTAGTGTGTGTGTTAGTGTATGCAGTGTGTGTTGTGTTAGTGTATGTAGGTGTGTGTTGGTATTGTATGCAGTGTATGTGTGTGTTAGTGTATGCAGTGTATGTGTGTGTTAGTGTATGCAGTGTATGTGTGTGTTAGTGTATGCAGTGTGTGTGTTGTGTTAGTGTATGCAGTGTATGTGTGTGTTATTGTATGCAGTGTGTGTGTTGTGTTAGTGTATGCAGTGTATGTGTGTGTTATTGTATGCAGTGTGTTGTGTTAGTGTATGCAGTGTGTGTGTTAGTGTATGCAGTGTGTGTGTGTGTTAGTGTATGCAGTGTGTGTGTTGTGTTAGTGTATGCAGTGTATGTGTGTGTTAGTGTATGCAGGTATGTGTGTGTTAGTGTATGCAGTGTATGTGTGTGTTAGTGTATGCAGTGTATGTGTGTGTTATTGTATGCAGGTGTTGTTAGTGTATGCAGTGTGTGTGTTGTGTTAGTGTATGCAGTGTGTGTGTGTTAGTGTATGCAGTGTATGTGTGTGTTATTGTATGCAGTGTGTGTGTGTGTGTTAGTGTGTTATTGTATGCAGTGTGTGTGTTGTGTTAGTGTATGCAGTGTGTGTGTTGTGTTATTGTATGCAGTGTGTGTGTTAGTGTATGCAGTGTGTGTTGTGTTAGTGAATGCAGTGTATGTGTGTGTTATTGTATGCAGTGTGTGTTGTGTTAGTGTATGCAGTGTGTGTTGTGTTAGTGAATGCAGTGTATGTGTGTGTTAGTGTATGCAGTGTGTGTGTTAGTGTATGCAGTGTATGTGTTGTGTTAGTGAATGCAGTGTATGTGTGTGTTAGTGTATGCAGTGTGTGTGTGTGTTAGTGTATGCAGTGTGTGTGTGTGTTAGTGTATGCAGTGTATGTGTGTTATTGTATGCAGTGTATGTGTGTTAGTGAATGCAGTGTATGTGTGTGTTATTGTATGCAGTGTGTGTTGTTAGTGTAAGCAGTGTGTGTGTTGTGTTAGTGAATGCAGTGTGTGTGTTGTGTTAGTGTATGCAGTGTGTGTGTTGTGTTAGTGTATGCAGTGTGTGTTGTGTTAGTGTATGTAGTGTGTGTTGTGTTAGTGTATGCAGAGTGTGTGTTGTGTTAGTGTATGCAGTGTGTGTGTGTTAGTGTATGCAGTGTATGTGTGTGTTATTGTATGCAGAGTGTGTTGTTAGTGTGTGATCTGGGGGAGGGGGAGGAAGGGGCATTTTAACATTAATTTTTTATTAATTTAATTAAATGTTTCTTCCCCCTCCCTGCTTACCTGTGTCCATGGAGGGGGGAGATTCCATCTGTGGTGGTCCGGTGGGGGGCCCCCCGGCTCCCTGTTACCGCAGACGGGGCCCAGGCAGCACACAGCTTCTCCTCTCTTCTCATAACTCTCGCGAGACCCGGTTACCATGGCAACACTCCGCGGGTCTCGCGAGAGTTATGAGAAGAGAGAAGACAGGAGGAGAAGCTGTGTGCTGCCTGGCTGGGCCCCCTCTGCGGTAACAGGGAGCAGGGGGCCCGCGGCTGCACACATAGATAGCGATATTAGCTATCTATGTGTGCAGAAAGGGAAAGTGGGGCCCAGGACTGCCAGAGCAGTCTGGGCCCCCCAGGGCCGCCGGGCCCGTGACAACAGTCACGGTTGTCACCCCCTGATGGCGGCCCTGATGATATAGTTACAATTGGACCTGTCAAGTTGTGGGATGTTATTCAGCAAGTAAACAGCTCTTGAATATCATTTAGAAGCATGAAAAGTGACTTTGACAAGGGCCAGATAGTGATGGCTAGACGACTTGGTCAGAGCTTCACCATAACTGCAACTCTTGTGGGTGTTCCTGGTATGCAGTGGTTAGCATCTACAAAACAGATAATGTATATGAGCGCTTATCTAGTGCAAGTGGTTAGTACCTACTAAAAGTGATGCAAGGAAGGACAACCAGTAAATCGGCTTTAGTGTCACAGGTGCCCAAGGCTCATTGATGCACATGGGGAGCAAAGGCTAGCCTGTCTGGTCCAATCACACAGATGATCTTTTGCAGCTCAAATTGGTGAAAACTTGAATGCTTACCATGATAGAAAGGTGTCATAACACACAGAGCGTAGCAGTTTGCTGCATATGGGGCTACAAAGCCACAGACTAGTCAGAGTGCCCATGATGACCCCTGTCCACCGCTGAAACCGTTAATGGGGACATGAGCATCAGAAATGGAGCAATGGAAGAAGATTGCCTGATCTAATTAATAATATTTTTCTCTAGATCAGGTGTCGTGTGTGTGTGCCATTTACCTGGGGAAGAGACGGCAGCAGGATGTACAATGGGAAGAAGGGAGGCCGCTGGAGGCAGTGTTATGCTCTGGGAAATGTTCTGCTGGGAAACCTTGAGTCCTGGCATTCATGTGGATGTTACTTTGACACGTACCACCTACCTAGAGATTGTTACAGGCCTTGTACACCCTTTCATGACAATGGTGTGAAGGAATGCACCTAGCTACCAAAGCTCAAGCTTGTAGGTGCCATAAATGGCTATCCTATATTAAAATTGGCTAACTTGGACTCATGTAATGCTTTATGCTTAAATAAACATTGACCACAGTATGTCTATTTCCGGGAGTAGAATAGCTCCCACCAGAGCATGTCTCATAAACTGTTATCTACTTTGAATTCTCGCAAACCATCTGTTTTTGTAAACATGACCTTAAACAAATGTGTCTATTTCTTACGTTCTTATTCTGTGACGTATTTACCACAAAATATGTGTGCTCACATACTTTTACTGTATAAAAGCTAAGCTTTCCTATTAAGTGGCAGAAGCAATCTACTGATTCACTACTATGTGTCGTGTGTCTTATTGCTTCTCCAAGCGCTTGATACAATTTGGGTTCCCCTGAATATAAGTATTGAATGATTGATCCGTGTCAGTGGCAGTGGCCTCTTTCAGCAGAACACTGCACCCTGCCACACTACAAAAATTGTTCAGGAATGGTTTGAGGAACATAACAAAGAGTTCAAGGTGTTGCCTTGGCCTTCAAATATCTCAGATCTGATTGAGCATCTGTGGAATGTGCTGGAACAACAAATCCATCCACTGAGGCCCCAGCTCACAACTTTAATTAACTGTTATTTTCTTATTTATTTATTTTTTTGTCAATGTTTATTTAGATCTTGGTGCAGAACACATTCAGAGGTATTCTGGAGTCCATGCCTTGACACATCAGTGCCATTTTAGCAGCATGAGGAGGGCCTGCACGAAATTAAGTAGGTGGTTTTAATATTGCGTACTTTCCCCTTGTATTGCCAAAACCGCTCGGATGCACTAAGTAGACATGCCCCAATGAAAACATGCATGCATTTAATTTTTATTGGTGTATATTTAAGAACAGCTTGCAAAAGATGCAGATCTCTTGTCTGCAGCCTTTGCAAGCCCTCCTCTTCTAACCCCGCCCAGACTTTCTGTGGCTGTCCAATCACAGACTTCCCAATGCAGCTCCATGAGAAGTCTTTGCAAGGCAGGTTCTCTGTGCAATTGTTGCCTCTTGAGTTTAACTCCACTTGCTAACCAAACCAGGAAGTACAAGGACTGTTTGTCTGACTGACAGCAAGGGGATGTAACACGGATAGTTTTTAAACGTGCCAATTTCTATTAATATTTGCACTTTCTATAATATGAAAAAGAGGATGCACTATTAAAAGTTCTTTAGTGTTCTGGATTGTCACCTTAATGTATTATATCCATTTCCCCCAAAAAAACTTTTAATGCCAAAAGTATTGTTTTGAAAATCACTAGAAAGATATGATTGTGAACGTGTCAACATAATAAAGGACACACATCATCACCTGTTAATGTAGATAATTATCAAACAATATACTGTGATTAAAGCCTTAATGTCTATCAAGTGTAAATTCAGATTACAAACAACTGAAATGTATTTTTTTGTTGCAGATACGGGGGTTCCACTTATATCAGAAAATAAAAACAAGTAAATAATCTGGTTGCAGCAGTGGGTTCCATTTCTGAAGAATAGCTGGCCCAGTCTCTATCCAATAAAGATACAGCGTCTTACAGGTAAGATTGGTTTGGGATCTAATGTTTACAAGATCATCCCTGCATCCCTACCCTTTCTCTTTATCCTGGAGCATCGTACAAGATTAAAGGAACATTCTATCGTAAACATCTGGAAAACCATACAGCCTACAAAGAAGTAGATGAAGAAAACAGATGATTTTCACAGCCAACTTTTAGATTCCATGCACATTAAATTTGCTTGTAAAATAGGAGAGACTGTTCCAGGGCTCCATATGCACAGCAGAAAAACTACACAGTGATTTTTTTAATTCTGTAAATATAGTGATTGGTTTTATAGTCCAATGAGCAGAGCAAAGTAGTATGGTGACTTCTATAGTACATGGCTGACATGTTAGCAGCATGTCAGATTATTACCTCTAGGTGGCAGTCTAACATCTTATACTATACATTGCTCGAATCCTAATAAAAGTAGAAACTGTCTCTTATTTTTTGTACACATAATATTTTAATTTGTTTGGAACTTTTTGACCAATTCCATTTTTTTTCATGCTTTTTTTGCTGCTTTATATTACACAGAAAGTGACCTCTGGCTAATACACTATGTGGACAGAAGTACTATGACACTCTTAATTATTGAATTCAGGTATTTCAATCAGACCCAATGCCACAGGTGTATATAATCCAGCACCTAGCAACGCAGTCTGCATTTACAAACATTTGTGAACAAAATTGGTCTTCTGAAGAGCTTAGTGAATTCAAGCGAGGTACTGTGATATGATCCCACCTTAGCAATAAGTCTGTTTGTGTAATTTCATCCCTGCTAGATATTCCACGGTCAACTGTAAGTAGTATTATTGGAAAGTGGAAGCGTTTAAGAATAAAAGCAATTTAACCACGAAGATGAAGACTATTAGAAGTCACGGAGCGGGGTGCGACGACGCATGGTGAGTAAAAGTCGCCAATGCTCTGCTAAGTCCATAGCTGAAGAATTTGAAACTTCCACTGCCATTAAAATCAGCACAAAAACTGTCCAGCAGGAGTTTCATTGAATGTGTTTCCATGGCCGAGCAGCTGCATGCAAGCCTCACATCACTAAATACAATGCCAAGCGTCAGATCGAGTGGTGTAAAGTACGGCACTATTGGACTCTGAAACACTGGAAATGTGTTCTGGGGAGTGACAAATCATGCTTCTCTGTTTGGCATTTTTATAAGCAAGTCTGGGATTTTCGAATGCCATGAGAACATTACCTGCCTGTTTGCACTGTGCCAATTGTAAAGTTTGGTGGAGGAGGTATAATGGTATGGGTTTGGTTTAATGTGGGTTGGGCTCAGGTCTGGCCCTTACTTTTAGTGAAGGCAAGTATCAATGCTTCAGCATACCAAGAAACAGTGGAAACAGTTTGGGGGAAAGCCTTTTCTATTCCAGTATGACAGCGCCCCAGTGCACAAAGCAGGGTCCATAAAGACATGGTGGGGTGAGTTTGGTGTGGGAGAACTTGACTGGCTCACACAGAGCCCTGACCACAACCATATCTGGAACTGGAATGGAGATTGCGAGCCAGGACGTCTTGTCCAACATCAGTGTCTGACCTCACAAATGCTCTACAGGTAGGAAAGGCCCAAAATCCCCACAGGAACACTCCAAATCTTGTGGAAAGCCTTCCCAGAGGAGTGGAAACTGCAAAGGGGAGACCAACTACATATTAATGTTTATGTATTTAGAATGCTATGTCATAAAGTCCCTGTTGGTGTAATGATCAGGTGTCCTAATCCATATAGTGTATGTTAACCCCTAACTCACTCACACATTAAAGGGTTATTTACTGAACTGGGAATTCACATTTTGGGCCAAAATAATTGACCTGGAAAATTATGCTAGTTTTAACTATGTTTCTAAACTGGTTCATGGATTGCAGGATAAAACTTAGTAGGAAAGGTTAAAGGATCTTAACATGTATAGCTTGGAAGAAAGACGAGACAGGGGGGATATGAAAGAAACATTTAAATACATAAAGGGAATCAACACAGTAAAGGAGGAGATTATATTTAAAAGAAGAAAAACTACCACATCAAGAGGACATAGTCTTAAATTAGAGGGACAAAGGTTTAAAAATAATATCAGGAAGTATTACTTTACTGAGAGGGTAGTGGATGCATGGAATAGCCTTCCAGCTGAAGTGGTAGAGGTTAACACAGTGAGGAAGTTTAAGCATGCTTGGGATAGGCATAAAGCTCTCCTAACTATAAGATAAGGCCAGGGGCTAATCAAAGTATTTAGAAAATTGGGCAGACTAGATGGGCTGATTGGTTCTTATCTGCCGTCACATTCTATGTTTCTAGCTCTGTTATTTTGGCCTGAAGTAGCTTTGATTCATCTAATTTTGAGATTTTTTAAAACTCATCTTTTGAGCTTTATTTCCATAAAATAAGGTTATAGACCAGTATATATTTAATAGACTTCATATAAAGCTTAGCACAACATGCACATTATTACATACTGGGGACAGAAGCACAGACGGCATTGCTCTTATAAACGTATATTCTTGTAAGACACTATTTAATGAATATACACCTAAATCTTTAAAGTTAAGTGTATTGCATTATATATATATATATATATATATATATATATATATATATATATATATATATATATATATATATATATATATATATATATATATTCATATCAATGTATTCATTTTTCTTTTAAATAACATTTGTGCAAAGTCTGGCATTTACACACCATTAAAAATACCACAACCCGTAAAAGTTGATAATAAAAAATACCCATTTTCTGCTATTAAAAAGTCTCAAGGGAAACATAAACTCAGTGTTATCAGTTCCAGAGAAACAACGGTTTGCGAGTAGCAGAATGTTATGTCTAAAAAGAATAGCAGACTTGCACAGCACAATCCTCCTGTTCTAAAGGCTCAGCATGAAATAAAGCATTCAGAATTGCGACAGTGCATCTTAATGACAGCCGGGCAGTGTCTAATGGTCATATAAAACCAATATTGTACTCTGCAGACATGATAACAATATCAAAGCAAAGAAACACTCATTAAGAGAAATAATCTTACTGTAGTCTGTCTGTTTATTAAAAAAAAAAAAATACCAGGTCCAGGATACCTGATCCCAAATTTAAAGGCACACTACATTCACAAGTACAACTACAGCTTAATGTAGTTGTTCTGGTGTCTATATTATGTCCTTGCATGCTTTTGGCTGTAAACACTGACTTTTCAGAGAAAAGACAGTGTTTACATTACATGATAGGAACACCTCTAGTGGCCACTCCTCAGACTGCCACTAGAGGTGATGTTCAGCATCTCCACACTCTGCATGGAGATGCTGAGCTTTCCCCATAGAGATACATTGATTAATTTACGCTAGAATGTTCCTTTAATCTGTATTCCAAACACTACAGCCCTGATGTCCCTTGTCAATTAGGCTCCACCAACGTGTAAAAAAAACAAAAAAACAAATCACTCACCTTTTCTCCAGTGCGCCTACGTTTCCTCCATAGAGAATAATTGTATTCTTTGCTGCAAAGTGTCTGTGTATGCCATCCACCATTTTTGGTGGGTTTCACCCCTTATTTACTCTTTGCATTATGCACGTCAATTCTGTGCAACCTTTATGGCAACGACAAACTGAGAGCTCCTTTAAGTGAAAACAAATCCAAAATGGTCAACGCTTTTATGAAATAATAATTGTTAATCCCTTAAGGACAGAAGCAATTGTTAAATTTCTGATCCAAAACAAAACCTGTAATCTTCGCTATATGTCTGTTCAACCATAATTTACCTCTTTAAAAAAGCATGAGAAATTAAGACATTTTATTTTCCAAGTTCTGCATGGCATTTTAACTGTAAATGACATAATACAGTTAGTTTTTACTGCAATAAAATACACATAAATGTATGCAGTGATGTCCCACGAGTACAATGACGTCTCCAATGTACAGGTTTCATGGTGATTTGGAAAGTTACAGGATCAAATAAAGATCTTGCCCGTTTTAATTTGTACACATTGAATTTTTGCCAGATTGGTTATGCAGCCTTTGAGACCTTATAGCAGCCCAGGAATGAAGATGGCATCATGGCATACCATATGCAAAAGTAGACAACCCAGGGTATTAAAAATGGGTCCTGATGGAATACACCCAAAGTTATTAAAAGAGCTTAAGTGGTGTACTAGCAAAAAATTTGAATGGAAATTAGCAAATGTTGTGCCCATTCACAAGAAAGGTAGTAGGGAGGAGTCGGGCAACCATAGGCCAGTAAGCCTTACTTCAGTAGTGGGGAAAGTAATGGAAACCATGTTAAAGGATAGGTTTGTTGATTGTTGAACATCTAAAATCACGTGGATTTGAAGATCAGAGACAACATGGGTTTAGTTCAGGGAGGTCATGCCAAACTAATCTTATTGATTTTTTAGCCTTCCGTCCGAAGTGGTAAAGCTATCCTAGCTATAAGGTAAGGCCAAGGACTAATAAAAATATTTAGAAAAATGGGCAGACTAGATGGGCTGAATGGTTCTTATCTGCCGTCACATTATGTTTCTATAACTAGTCTTTTTTAGTAGCCACTTAGTAACAAATCCTGGCCAAAGTTTGGGTTCATATTTTTTTTTTTGCATTTTTCACACAGAAATTGCACTTTTACTTATGATATCATCAGCATTATACGTTCTACCACTCTAAAACACTCATATTTGTGTTCACGAGTAAAGCAGTGCCACCCAGGTACTGGTTTTATGGGATTTTGGAATGTTGCAGGGTCAACTATAGGACTTGCAAAATAAATTCTCTGGAATTTCTGCCTGAGTTGTTAGGCAGGTCCCCAAATATATATATATAATTATATATAATTAATGAATTATTCTGCATTGGATCGTAGAATAGCTGCGACCCGGTAAAACTTTAACACACTGCTGCTAAGGCATGGATTCTTCGATCAGGGCGCTATTTGGACAATGAGGGTGCTCAACGAGGCACTATCCATGGACATATGATGTGTGGGGGAGCTGTGCTGGTAATGTATAACCACTGCAAACAGCTATAACCACTGCAGCACTATCCAGGGAAGAGATGTACAGAGACCCCCAGTCTAATTTCAGTGACTGGGTCTGAAGCACTCCAGAGTCCCCTGGTAACGAAGCCAACCTAACGGAGGTACTCAGCCGGGGTACAGGAGCTCTGTTACATATCCCTTATCTGTGATAAATCATGACATAATTGATAACTGGGTAGTGTCCACACACACACAATAGCAATTGCTGCACAGGACTGTAATTCCCACTTATCTTGGACAGACATGCCATGAGATAGGGAGATCCCAAGACTGGACAGTGTTAGTCACACTATGCATTTGATTTTGATACACAGAGGGATGCCACCCGCCTACCTACAGTGGTGTATTTTTTCTTTAATGTGCTATTTTAATTTTGTGATTTTTGTAGCTACATGTAATCTTAGAAATAAGAGGATGCCATTAGTGTAATTTGTGTCTGTCCATTTTCTGTCACTGACAGTGATTTTTTCCCTTTTTGATTGCCTGAAAACAACCAAGAGCCAATCAGATTACAGATCAGATCCATGAAACATTGATAAATTATTTTTTTCTTCTCTCTCTCTCCAATGCTCCCCCGTTACTTCTTTCTTTTAAAATGCATGTATTCTTACAGCAGTAAAATGCATGCTATAACGTTGAATGTGTCCCAAACTAAATAGCGTATATGAAGTAGCAAACCAGGAAGTAATTTGGCTTCTAACAAGTCAAAAGCAATACTTTCAAAAGCTTGTCTTTTTAATCAAATGTTGGTCTAATACATCTAGCTTTATTTTTTTTTACATTCATTTAAATCATGTCTATATTATGAACTACGAGCTCTGTAATTGAAACGTAATTAATTAAAATACTTTGCTTTACGGGAGCCAGCAGCCATACAGAGCCGACGTGTGCCAGCAGAGCTCCGCAGAATTAAGCCTGAAATAAGCGATTTAACCACCTGAAACACTCCAACCTCAGCCTCTATCGGGTCACAGTGAGATGGGGAAGAAGACAAAACACCAGGGAACCCCGAGACCGACAGGGGCACGAGACATCGGGGATCTTCTCCTCCGACCTGCACAAGCCCCAAACCATGCCGCGCAAAAAAAACAAAACATAGTGATACGGCCTTGGCCTCCTCCGAGGACCAAGCAATGGACGAGCTGGATGAATTCCCGAGCTCAGGGGGCTTACACCTCCCGTCCTCCGACGAAGATAGCGAGCTGCCCTCCACGAAGGGGGATATCAAAGCCTTGCTCCGCAAAATGTTTGCCGCAGATGTGGCCACACTGCGAGAAGAAATACAAACAGTAGAGGGGCGCGTCAAAACAACAGAGGGAGAAACGAAAGACATCTCCGCCCGGTGTACACAACTGGAAGCCCAAAACACAGAGATGTGGCGCGCTCAGTCTCAACTCACCAGCCGCCTAGACCCACTAGAAGACCAGCACAGGAGCAGAAATGTAAAAATCCGGCGTATCCCGAAGACTGTGGCCACAGGCGACCTGACACACTACGTCGGGAGACTGCTCGCCTCCCTGCTCTCAACACAACAAGCACGCCTAACTGAGATAGATGGGACCTACCGCATCCCGAGAGCCGCCACAGCACCAGCAGACACCCCACGGGATGTCATCCTGCAGCTACGAAGATGGGCAGCCCAACTGACCCTTATGACTGCCGTGAGAAACAAGGCAAATTACCCATTTGAAAATGCTACCTTATCCTTTTATCAGGACTTGTCCAGGCCCACAGTGATATGGAGAAGCCAGCTCAAGCCACTAACAGCCACGCTCCGTCAACACTCTATCCCATATCAGCATTCCCTAGGAGCCTGGTCATCTCTCATGGGGGCGCAACAACCCGCCTAACGGACGCAGCAGAAATGGACTCAGTACTGACCGCTCTGGGGCTACCGACAAACCCGGTTAGCACCACCCAAGCCCCGAGACGACAACCCCCTCACTTCTGGGACATGGCCAAAGTCCAAGCATTCCAGCCCTCTGGGGCCTCCACCTTGCCCTCCACCGCATTTAAAGCACAGAGGGCTGGCCGCCACGTTATGGGTACCTGAGATCCGGAAGGGGACACGGGAACATCAAGCCAAACAGATTGCCTAACCATAATAACGCCAAGTTCATAGATCTCATCTGAGACTCCCCACTTAAACATTTTTTACTCGTTTAATATATAGCACAGACGCCGGGAAAAGCCAAGCACGGTTGCTGCGACCCATCTCAACCCACCAAGCCACATCACTGCACCAAGCCCCATCGAGACACTAGCGGACTTCTGCACCCCAGGATCGACAACCTACCAGAAGTGGGATTGGGCTAAAACAGCTACAGGCAGGTCCCGAGGGGACAGGCCCTACTATGGGGACATGAGGTGAACTGTCTTGCAGCTACACCAGAAGCACCTACCTAAATTGCTTTAGCGGTTTTATTGTTATTTTATTGCTTTATTATTTTATTCCTTTAATTAGCTTATTGTTTACCTTAATTTTGCTGTGAACTCAAAAGCATAATGTTTCACCCTGTCATGCCTTGCTGTGCTCGGCGGCCAGGAAAACAATGGCCATGGCACCCACGCACAGCAACAATTTTCTCATATATTAACTACACTATGCGAATCGTACCTGGTGGCTAGTAGGATCTCACACTACTCACACCTGCTTCACATGATAGAACGCTGCCTCCACTAGCTTGAGAATTGGTTAATTACGCCACTAGGTTTTTAGGACATACAGGTCGCACCACATACAAACGACACAATTATAACCTTAAGCTTGACTAGCTTTTCTAAAGGCATACCTACCATAGCGTGTTATACTACATAAACATTACCTACTAGCCTGTCAACCTCATATACATAGATAATCGGGTTACTTATATATATATATATATATAATAAATGCGTAGACCAACATGTGACCTAGCCACTTGAATGCTGTTACCGACAAACATGTTGAATCGTACAAAGCTTAATGTTGTCTTAAATGATCCTTAAATGATAAAAATGTGCTAAGTTTAAATAAGCCACGAAAATGTTTTTGAATGTCATATTTGAAGTTGTCTGTTACGGCTATTGTGGCTACGCAGACACTGTTGTAAATTCTTGCACGACAAAAATAAAGAATTAAAAAAAAAAAAATACTTTGCTTTACTATAAATGTAAGTAGAAGATCTATGACCAAATAATTGTTAATCAATCATTTCATTAACCTTATAGGAAAAAGAAAATATTGTTTTGCAAGAGAAATGAAAGCAACATCGCCATATTTTAGATGTTTATTTGACGGTTTATGATATAGAAAGGAGAAATAACACAAATATGATTTAAATAATGTTTAAATTAGTGCGATTTTATTCAAGTCTACTGAGACATTTTTATTAAATGTATTTATACCGGTCAGCTTCTGCACTGTTGTCCTTCAGTAAAGAGCCTGGATTAAACATTAGGTCAACAATGTATGTAGTCGGCGAACTCATTCGAGTTCCTTCTTGGTGAGGTGCATCAAGTAACCTTACTTCATTCCAAGCCCGGCCGTAATCTCCACGGATAAGACAACAACCAATGCCAATTCGATCTGCGATTACCTAAGAAAGTAAGCAAATACTGAGCGTTAAGGTTTGAGTTAGGATCCTAAAATTGTTATTATTTGGAATTAGGTGTAAATCATGTGGAACTCAAATACATATGACTTCTACACAGATGTGAAATCAAAGGATATTTAAAACCTGTTTTGATCTAGTGGACACTTCCATGACGTCAAGTTGGATAATGCTAATGAGTGTAGGATGCACTACCATTGATTCTGAGTTAAACTGCTTGTGAAATTGTGCACTTTGCAATGGTCTTAACCATCAGATGTGCCAAGG
The DNA here is from genome assembly GCA_933207985.1 of Pelobates cultripes. NCBI lineage: Eukaryota > Metazoa > Chordata > Amphibia > Anura > Pelobatidae > Pelobates > Pelobates cultripes. The sequence continues at coordinate 34,024,718 of OW240915.1, forward strand.
ATTTCTAATAAAGGAACACTATAGTGTTTGGAAAAGAAACCCGTATTCCCAATGCTATAGTATCTCAATCCCTACCTTTCTAGGTCCCCCACCTCTGCCTAAAATGGATCAAAAATCTGATTTTACTTACCTTTTTTCCAGCGCTGAGGCTCTCTCGGCGCTGGCTAGGTCTCCTCCTCCCACAACATCAATGTGGGACCTAATGTGCATGTTTGGTGAGTGCCACGCGCATTAAATCATTGCTTTTCTATGGGTAACATAGAAGATGTTGGACGTTCTCGCGATTTGCATGAGGACGTCTAACATCCTTTAGTGAAGTAGAACTCTGTTAAGGACCAGAAAGCGCCTCTGTGGCTGTCTGGAAGACAATCACTAGAGGTGGAGTTAATCCTGCAATGTAATCACTGCACTGCATTTCACCCATGCCAGTTGAATGAGATGAAATGGTCTGTGTGCTTATAGTGTGCCTTTATATAAAATAATTGGCCCTAGAGAACTTTTCCTAAATGGTTACATCTACTTATTATTGATTTCTACCAGAACATAATCACTTCTTAGTTCCAACATCTATAAAGATAAACCCCTATTATTTTGTGTTGCCAGTAATAGGAAAAGCATTGTTGGTGCAAAACAAACACATTTTGTGTTACATATGAATTAGAAATAAATAATTATTCAAAAAGTTTATGTTTAAGTAAAAAGTTTAGAACTATGTCATTATTTGAATGTGATCATTATCTTAACCAATTATATGCTACAGGTGCATGTGTGACATAGCTGAATAAATATACTTCACTCTATATAGTTAATTGCACTCCAGGTGTGAGAGAGGATTGAAATTGCAATAAAATATATTAATAATATGAAACCACCTGGCTGTTAATGAAGAATATTAATAGTCAAGTAAAAAATAAATAAAAAATTACCCTGATATAGTCTGGTCGATGTACATGGATGTGTGTATTTACATACATACTGCATGTTTTACATATACACACACAATATATTTATATAATATAAGTAAATAATAACTAAAAACCTCTAGGATCAAAATGCTAGTGCATGGTGCTGGTTAATCAAAAAGGATATACAAAACAAAATGATAGCACTCTTAGGACTTTGGGGGGAAAAAAACTATAAAACAACTTTTATTCCAGATTTGTAAAAATGCATCAACATTCAATTTAACTCAGAAAACCTTTTCATTACTTAATTAACCCTCTCATTGCTGAGGGGTTTTCACTATTTGCCTGCTTGTTAGTGCTGCCAGGTGGCAAATAGTACTTAAAGGAACACTATAGGGTCAGCAATACACGTTTGTATATTGTTAACAACACAGCTTTGGTGGCTGGCCCCCTTGAAAAAGGTATTAAACTTACCTTTACTCCAGCGCCATGTGGGTCTGCCAGCACTGGCTCCATCCCTGCTCCACCTACTGGGCTGATATCATCAGAATTGATTATCACAGCCAATCTAGTGCTTTCCCAAAGGAAAGGAAAGGCACTGTGGGACTAATGTGCACATGCTGCAAGACGCCGCACTGCTCCAATCAGCATCTCTTCATAGAGATGCATTGGATCAATGCATCTCTATGGGGAGCATCCAGCACATCCATGCAAAGTGTGGAAACGCTGAACATCAGTCTATGTGACTGCCACTAGAGATGTCCCTAGACAGTAATGTAAACACAGCCTTTTCTCTGAAAAGGGACAGCCTATACACACCAGAGTACCTCCATTAATCAGTAGTTGTTCTGGTGACTACAGTGTCTCATTAAAATTTTAATTTGTGAACGTGCGTCCTACTGGATTAATTCAGTTCTAAATTTTGTGAATATTCCAAACTGTATACTTTATAAGGGATTTAATGCCAAAGCAACAATTTTAATACAGATACCAAATGCATCAGGGCGAGTACTGACCAGAACTGGCTTTAATAAATACGAGAATTACTATTGTGGTGGAAATTTGGTAATTTTTACTGGATTTTGTCCATGTGGAAAAAAATCCGGTCTTGAATAACCTCATATCTTCTGGTTTTCTCAAGTCTAAAAACAGTGCACTATTATTCACTGTCACCGTGACATCAGTTGAGGTTGTACATGTAAAAGTACAACTTAAAAATAAAATACTAATATAGATTTTTTTTATTCATTGAATTTTGGTGTTCATTAGGGGAAAAAATCAGGGGGTCTTCACAAAGCTTTGGTTAAAATAAATTCTCTATTTAGTTTGTTTGCATTATTTATTTTATCTGCTTATTAAATTATTTTTTTGTTTTGCTGGTATGCTAAACAGATAGACCACTATTTATCTATTACATTTAGACCAAAATAGCCACATACATTGCAAACATGCAGTTACCTGGTCAATGTTACATTTCTTTACTAAATAGTACCAAAGTAGATTTGTTGTTATGCTTTATTTTCAAAAATAGTTTCTAGTTTCAACCAGTCTAGAATTTAAAAACATAAAATAAAATATATAAAAAGCTTTTACATAGCTATCTGTATAACTAGTACATACCTTAAAGAGCAATGCTCGATGATAGAAGGTCCCTTTTTTAATTTTGCCAATTTGTATAACATTGCTCTGCGTCTGAATTTTAAGATCACTCATATGCAGTTCCCAGTTGAATTCATGCAGCCGATATTTGTCAATAAGACCCCCCATCTTCTCGGCAACAAACCTTTATAAAATGTAAGCAGATCCATCAATTTCACATTTTTATTATACATTTCTATTTTTTTTTACACGTATCATTGAAAAACAAAAGTAGCATTTTACAAACTGCCATTGAGTGATTGCTGCAATTATGTTCAGATCATTAAAGGAATTAAAATGGTAATGTATGCAGTCAGTCATTTGAGCATCTTGTCTGTTGAACTGCATTTTATGTAAGATTAAAAGCCTACATAAAAGCTTAAGATGAAATCAATTTTAGTTTAAAGACTGCCGAAATTAAGCAAATATAATGATTATGTAGTTTAGAGTCAAAGGATATTTAGACGCACACTGTTAGGATCAAATGTGAAGAGCCGGTTAATCCTAAAATATGCTGATGCTTAACCTACAGAATTAAGAGATTTAGTTCTTAGATAGCACCAATTGTATAGTTCATTTGACTAAAAATACTGCAATTTTCCATTTTGTCATTCAGAAATGAGTACACAATTTAACTTAAAACTGGTTGTAAGAGAGCATCCATGTGTATCTTTCTAATGTTTTACAAAACAGCAAAAATGTAAAAGGCAAAGCAACACATCGACATGTTTTATAACATAAACCAAGAATTGCCTGGGATTCACTCAATTCAAAATTTTATACCAAAAAATCAAATCTGAAAGCTGAAAACGTATTTGACTAGGATAATTTTTACAATTCAGGTATTTTAGTCTAAACCGTGCTATTCCCTGGTGAATCCTGTATTTACACACCAAACTGGGGATTTGTTAAGAATTAAGGGATTGCACATTTTAGACCAAAATAGCTTGAATGTTTTCTTCCAAAATGGTTAGACACGGCCTCATTGCCCTACAATGCCAGATTTGTATTGGAGGCACAGAGTACTTTCTTCAACCAAAGACTGCCTCTCTGGCTGCATTTTGCCTGTCCCACTAAAGTTGAATCTTTAAATCAACTGTACAAACATACTGGTATAACCGCTGACCTTACTAGATGAATCTAGAACATGACACTTTACACAGCTGTGCCTGGATTCTGATATTCCCTTAGCTACAACTATGTCAAGTACTAAATACAGAGATGCCGGTATAGGTTCCAGACTTTGCCTAAAGACTAGTTCAGGGGTAGGTAACCCTAAACAAGAAAGGAAGGTGCTCAGATTAAAATATTGCTTTGCTATAATCATGAAAAAGTGTTAGCCTAAGCAGCAATAATGAGCTATGATTGGTTGAGAGTTTCAGCTGAATCACTTTCAGCCTACCACAGCACCCATTGCTGGGATGACTCAGTATTGCTAGAAGGAAGTGTGCAATCGCTGCCTTAGCCATACATCCTGTGAGCTGTGGGAGGCCTTTAGTGTAAAACTGCTCGAAAAAATGGCTTAACACTGAATGGATGGCCAGAGAACTAGGGGAATCGATGCACTATAGACTATGCAATGCAATGAAATGGTTATAATGCTTATATTTCCTATCAAAAAAAGACTATTAGCTACATAAAAAGTGCAGACACCTCGTCATTGTTATGTTGTTATATAAATTACCCATCTACTTAGTTACCAATTAATGTCTTGAATGCCAAACTGTTTATCTACTGCACAACAAAAATAAAGAATTATAAAAAAAAAAAAAGAAAAAGGACTATTAGTACCCAAGAAAACTCTCAAGGATTGAACCAGTTATTGTCAACTTATTTCTATAATTTGGGTTTAAACGTTTTTGTCTCTAGGTGTGGGAGAGGGAATGAATAGCTCTTCTCCCTGCTTTACTTAGTTTTAACCACATATCAGGAATGTCCATTCTGCAGGTAAAAGTAAAATAAAGTTCCTTAGTAAAACTATATTAAGCTTTGCCAATGGTATCTCCCTATCCCAACATAGAAAATGTAGCCTTATTGATTTGCAGACTATTTGACACAATTTACAGTATAGTCAATTTCTCGCAAGCCTTAGAAATGTCAAATATTATTACGTACTGAGCCAAAGCCACAACTCTCTCTTTGACAGAAGCAAGAGGAAGAATTGTTTTTGAAGCTTCCATGATGTAGTCGCTTAACTTTTGATCATATGGTGGGGACCACTCTTGCTTCATGACAACAGGTTCTGGGACTTTTACTTCATCTTCTTCCCTTGGCTTCTCTTCTTCCTTCTTCCCCTTGACTCTTCCCCGGCTGAAATACAGAGTTTCACGTTGCATAAAAATAATATTTAAAAATTTAAAAACTAGTAAAAAATAAATAAAAAATCATGAAAAAGCACAACCTTTAGTTAACTTCAATTAGCAAAAAATCTCAATTATGGTAGTTCCTGCTAAAATATTTTTTACACTACAATATGGTACATCACCAAATCCTTCTCTAAGATTAAATAAAGCCACTATAATTGTCAATTTCCCTTATTTTTAAAACTATACAGTACAGAATGAATATTGTTTAGAAAATAAACCCTAATATGCAAACTAGGTGTTGCAAGACTTAATAAAAAAACAAACCACGAAAAAAAAACGATCTTTACATAGTCTTGGGCAGATGCAATAAGACATGATGAGAATCCAGCATTGGCCTTTGTCAGACAGTTAGTGGAACTGACAGCTATGTTTGCTGTGCAGCAAAACTGTTTTGACAAACTAATTATGTAGTAACCAAACAATAGGAGTAATATTTGTTTTCTTACTTGATTAATCTATGAAAATGCCAGGATTAATTTACAGGCACCTTCACTGTGAGGTTATTTTTGATAATATACACTCACCATAATTGTATTTAAAATGATGGTTGCATGGTTATCATTATAATTTAAGACAAAGAGTAACTTGTGTATGGCTTGATGTTCCAGAAATATTTTAAAATAATATTCTCTGAGTGATACCTCTTTTTCTGGCTCTTGCTGCTATCCAATAGTACTATGCTTTATGAGCCTCTTAGGTTTCAATTCAAAGCAAAAGGGGAAGTTGGGAGGTTATTTTTCTTCTATCCCAAATAAGTGGTACCCAGGGACACCTGGTAATTTTATTAATTTATGACATATTGCTCTTCTCCCTTCAGACTGCTTTTTGATTGTTCTTTAATGATAAGTACTCTTGATGCCAACTATATGGTTACTGAGAGAGAATGTGCTGGGTTGTCACTTTGCCTAACTCATGATATTTCATTCTGGAATCATATCTGAGTCTGGATGTTACAATCCTACATTATTTTATGGCTCTCTCTCTGAAAATGTCAATTCAGATGCTCAGTTTTTTGCACTGAAAGTACTTACCATCCTCCTTGACAAAGAAAATGGAGCTGACTTAAGCTCCTTGTGTAAGAGAAAAAGACGTAGTACAAAGACAAAGTAGTCCCTACTTTGTCTTGTGTTTTAAAGAAAAAATGAAGAAAAGAAGAACAGATTCTGAGAGAGGAAGAGAAGAGGAAACAATAGGAGAAAGGTAAATTCGACGTGACTGCCACTTTAAGCTCTTGTCCTGTCATGGTTTCCAGTTGGTTATCTGAGAGCATGTTACACTTCTGATTCTCTGGTATCTGACCTCAACTAGTCCTTACTTATTCTCCTTTTGTTACACTTGACCTCTGCTTTCCTTGATTATTCTCTTCTTCTTGTTTCCTTGGAGGAAGCTTTGCTTTCTTCTCTTAATAACCTTTGCTATTTCAAGCTGGTATGCCTTTGCTATTATAGTGGTAAGCAGAGCCATCCATAAGGAGCAGTGACATGCTACTGTCCATTCATTATCCTGCCTTAGTCAGGCTTGACATTAGCTCTGCATGTTAAGGCATTACGCTGTTCTGACACAGAGGACTTCTTCAAGTCAGGGCCGACTTTCCTCATGGGCACGCTGGGCAGTTGCCCAGGGGCCCCACAATCCTTTGATCTCCCCTGCCGGCCAATAGAGAGCCGGCCCTGTTTTGTTCCACTGGGCCCGCTGATCAAAGATATCCCTCACCAGCCCAAAAGCCCTTCGAAAGAAAGGAGAGACGGCGGGAGTACCCGGAGTCAGAAGGAGGGACCTGGAAGGAAGAGTGCTCCTCGCGCGTGAAGGCTGTGTTGAGTGTTGCCATGACAATGCTCCACGCAGCATTCTGCACACGGGAGGACAAGAGACTGCCAGCAGCCAGAGGAGCTGCAGGCTGTACAGAATTCACAACCGGACCACACTGGCTGTGTGTTCCCCTCCTTCACCAAAGGTAAGAAGAAGGGGGGGGGGGACATAAATTAATCCTTATTTATCATTAATATTTTTTTAAATGATAAAAAAAAAAAAAACAACAAAAACCCATTTGCTCCCTGCACCCCTCACATTCTGCAACACACACACAACACCCCTTATTCAAAGCACCCTCACACACACACAGCATCCTTCACAAACAGCACCCCTCACACACACACAACACCACTCACACTGCACCCCTTACACACACAGCACCCCTCACACATGCACACACATGCACACACACACAGCACCGCTCACACACATACTGCACCCCTCACACACATACATGTATTCAGCAGTCGGTGTGTGCATGTATTCAGCAGTCGGTGTGTGCATGTATTCAGCAGTCGGTGTGTGCGAGTATTCAGCAGTCGGTGTGCGCGAGTATTTAGCAGTCGGTGTGCGCGAGTATTCAGCAGTCGGTGTGTGCATGTATTCAGCAGTCGGTGTGCGTGGGTATTCAGCAGTCGGTGTGCGCGAGTATTCAGTAGTCGGTGTGTGCGAGTATTCAGCAGTCGGTGTGCGCGAGTATTCAGCAGTCGGTGTGTGCGAGTATTCAGCAGTCGGTGTGCGCGAGTATTTAGCAGTAGGTGTGCGCGAGTATTCAGCAGTCGATGTGCGCGAGTATTCAGCAGTCGGCGTGCGCGAGTATTCAGCAGTCGGTGTGTGCGAGTATTCAGCAGTCTGTGTGTATGTATGGATTGCATTTGTTGAAGGTACCAATAAATATAAGCTTAATTTTATTGATAATTTAAATTTTTATTCCCGTGAGTTTTTGTGTAGGCAGGGCCCCAGTGCACTGCTTTGCCCGGGGGCCCATAATGCTGTTAAGATGGCACTGCTTCAAGTCAGCTGTTAGGTGGCACAATTTAAGAAACAATCAGCATCAAGGTTGCTCTTAGGTAGTTTCAAGACTACCAAAGTTAGTAATCTGTACTTGACTCTTAGTGAATATTACGAGCAAGAACAAACTTGAAGCAGCCATCTTGAGTAGACCTGTAAATATTTTTTTGTTTAGGGATCAATAGCAGAACTATATGGCAATTTAAGACAGCACTTACATTCATCATGTTAGTAATAAATACTAAATAGTATATGTTATGGATTCTGAAATATGATACTTGCCCTCTGTCATTCAGTTGGATTAAAAAACTTGCTACTGCAATTTAACGTGACATACAAAAATGCCATTTGTATAGGAAGACATAAAAACACACAAGGGATGTTTCTCTTTCAATAAAAACTGAATATAACAAAGGTTCAAAGTTATAAATCTCACAGAGTTGGACAGATAGATTAATGTCGCACTGACAGACCTGAAGGGAAACTAACCACATGACCCGAGGTTGGGAAAAAAAGTCTCAGCGTTTGAAAGAGTTTCTTGTATTAAACATTATCCTCAGCAATATGATTTAGCGTCTGAGGACGTACGCCAATTATTGTACAATACAATACAGAAATGTATTTGGTGATACTTTTTACATCAATGTAATAATGAAACGTAAGGTTTAGATATTTTCATATTGTAATAGATTTATATTTTGTAGTCATCTAAGAGGCAAAAGCAAGTTTCTATTTTCACAATAAAAAATATTGAAAAGAAATAAAGGTTTTCTTTTTTTTTTTTTTTTTATAAACTTAAATTTTTCAATTGAGCTGGACTCCATGAATCGTAAAAGCTAATATGTTACCCTGAAATTCATCACATTGAGCCTTCTTGCTACAAAGCACATCTGCTTCGATTTAGATATTCGTTAACTCATGAACAAAAAAAATTGTCTGACACATCCCATGGCACATATGTCTTTCAGCAAAGGATTTCTGAATCCTCTATAAAACTGTACATAATTTTAAGCCGCGCATGTTTTCGATTAATTAGCGAAAGCAAAAACATCTGCCTGGGCTATATACACATGCTTTTGTGTAAGGGTGGTCAGCTCACTGCTCTCCAGCTGTTTGTTTGAGGACTGTGATTGCCAGCCATATTCAACAGCCTGCTTGGCGAATGGGGATGATCAGAATTGTAGTGTGACAACAGCTGGAGAGTTAAAAGTTGGAGTGATCTTTAATGCCAAAAAACCTAAATAAATAGAATTGTGTTCAGTGAGACACATATTGAACTAATTTAATATTCAGATGCTTCAGATACTTACAGTCTGGAGTGCTGGAATTTAGGAGGACTGAGAGCAGTCTATTTTTACAGGCGAAGAGAAACAATATCTACTTACCACTTAGGTTTTCACATGTGCTTTATTCATTCTTTTTCTTTAAATATGATAGATTAGGCCAAGGCACTGATGAGCCTGGACATAATGCCTTTATTTCCACCTATAAAGACTTTTGTAGGGCTAAAGCGTTCAAATCTAGTCTTAAAACATAGAATTAAATAACTCTTACCCTAACTATTCCTAACAACAACTGGAGTGTCCGTCTTATAAAATTTGCACGTTAGATTTGCTAATGAAAATGACAAATGTACCATTAAGTAAAGTAGATCACACAACCAGTGAATAATTTCTGAAGAAGTATATATGGGGGTTGAAGAATTAAATGACTTTCAGATTTTGTGGGCTATATTTTTAAAAGAAACAAATATGTTAGCCCAAAAAAAGCGTTTGAATGCACCTTTCTGTGTTATACAAAATAAATACCTTGGAGGCTTATCCTTAGAACCACCTCTACTGAGTAAAGGAGATCGTCCAGCAGAAACAGGCTTTTCTTCTACAGGAGATGAAGTAGTGGCCCTGGTAATGACACAGAATAATCCAATCCTTATTCACTGCAAGCAGATATATTGAGCAAACCCAGATACATGCAGAGTTTGAGCTAGAAAAACGGTACGTGATGTTGATGGCACTATTGTTGATGGCACTGATGTATTCAGTCCTACTCCTAGGATGGTTCAACTAAATCTTCTAAATCTCTACACACTTTATGAATAAGGCCTTACTTTTTGCATCATTTACCATGTCTGTCTTACTAACAGGTTAAAAACCTTTCTCCCTGTGCCCATGGCTAACGTAAGGAGGAAAGAAACTTTCTGGCTATGGTATGGTGAAGACGCAAAAAATAATATCATTGATATAAACTGTGTATTTCATTTTAGAACCGAACTAAAGCTGCATTAGTGATTACTGGACTGCATTATGGTTGTAGATTCATAATTTTTTTAGGGATGGGATAATAAAAAAACCTGTACAAACATTTAGATGTGCACAATGTTTTGTGAACACAGGGCTTACTGTTTCTTCCAACTTGTAAAACCCCCACATGCAGAAACAATACCCTATACGAGTTAAATTATAGCTGAGCATCAGCAGACATGTAATAAACCACAGCTGAAGGGCCACAGGCTAATCACTGCCCTATATTATTTTAGTATCACATAATCTGTATGACTTTCTTCATGGCGACAGGACCTTTACAAAATGACTATTAGTTACTTTAACAGTGAAATGCTAAAAGAGTGCTGAATACAAACAATATAAACATTTCTCTTTATCTTTAATAAAGTACAGAGACATTTAGAGTACAGCTCTATGGAATTTGCTGGCGCTATATAAATAAAATAATAATAATACAGGGGTGCCCAATCGGTAGATCCCCAGATGTTTTAAAACTACAGCTTCCATGATGTCTTGTCATTCTAAAGGCATTCTAAGGGAATGCGAAGCATCATGGGAGTTGTAGTTCTACAACATCTGGGGATATACCTTTTGGAAACCCCTGATTTAGAATGTACCCTTTTTGTTCAATTCACAAATATTCCAAACTCCAAGGTAAACGTCAGTGAAACTCTTATTAATGTTAGTATGATATGTAACTCAGAATAAAAAGTATTTATAAGAGAACATTGAGTAACAGATCATACCTTCCTTTTTCTTTAGAAGCACTAAGGCTGCGAGATGATTGTGATAAATCAGAAGATGATTCTCGCTTCTCTTCATCAGGGGTTGGTGATACAGAAGAGGCTCTGAAATTATAATTATATTGCATTTTGATACTATAATTATTAGAAAAAAATATATTCATAAATATAAATGGAATAGAATATCAAAAGCAAAGTAAAATAAAATGTAACACGGACATGATTATGTTATTCCTATTGTTTAGACAATGTGACATGAAATCTGGTATAGGGATACATAATCAGCCTGTAACAAGTCTGTGAATTACCTACTTTGTCACATATTCTGTCAGCAGCATCATGTGTATTTCTATAACATGTTGCAAAATAAATACAAGGACCAAACAGCATTCGTATGGATTAGCTGACACACATGGTATATAGTCTATATTTGATGCTATGCTATATTTTGTTTTGAAACATTTGTTAAAGAGCCATGGGGGTGTGGCAGAGGGGGTGGCGAGAAGAGGAGCTGTGACTATAGTAGAGCTAGAGATTTGTTTGCAAACAAATCAAAGATTTGTGTCTACATTTTGCAGTTTGTTTTCCCATTTACCCCAGTTTGGCTATTTAACCCATAATCTTTTACATTTAACCTGTTTTTTGTTTTTCCAGTAGAAACTAAATATAAAGATGAATGCCCTAAATAGGTATTACATGTATTGTACACAAATGCACTAATACCACAGATGTAAACAGTTAAGCAAATTTTATAATTCTACAAAAAGTCATGCACCTAAAATTTTAAAAAATCGTAGTTTGGGAAATTTAAACTATAAGTTGCAAGGTTATATATAAGCTCTGTTTGCTGTAAAATGTATTATAAATGCATTCGTTTCTAACATGTTGTAATACTTGTATTCTTACACATAATAAATAAAACAAAAAAAAAAGAATGATTTAGCAAACACAAAAACCATTTTGTTTAAAAAAAAAAAAAAATCACAAGTTCACTTGAAAAAATAGATAAGATCGTTATTGGACATTTTCTCATTGCTGCCACTACAGTTGTCCCCAGACATTGGAGATCACCTGTTATTCCACCAATTAAAGAGGTTCTCAATTCTATTCGGAGAATAAAAGTTGCAAGACAATCTTAACTTACTAATGGTAAATACGGGAAAAGGATGTTAAAAAGAAATATATCCTTTAAAAGTTTTTCTCATGTGGAAAGTTAATGTTCATGTTAATCTGCCGCAGTTATGGGACTTATTTTACTTGGCTCTACTACCCAAAGTCAAGATGAAAGTTATACAGAATTAAGCTCAAAACTAACTATTTAAGGTGGATTTCCCCCCACACCCCACTTTTATTGTTGTTGTTTTTTTTATTATTTTTATACATAAATGCAAACTTTTATTTATTTTTATAGATATAGCATTTAACATTTGTTTTAATTACTGCTTATTATACAATTGTTTAGGGTTATGGGTCATTATACAAGGAACAAAATTCAAATAATAGTATTTAATAAGATATATTTATTGTGAAATATTGTTATTTTGTTTAAGTAAACATATATTGTGTTGTTCGTTCATTGAAAATATGTATGGTTTAATTTATGCATTTTAAAAATGTTTCTTAATAAACTATATTTGAAAATAAAATCAAAAACATTTCAAGGATCAATGTGTAACATTCATTGGTTAGGCATGAGACGTCAGGACACTGGTAAATAAAGGTGATATTTTCATTAATAAAAAATATTACTTACAGCTCAGGACATCTTGAATTGACTATAATAATCGCTCGGTTTTGATTCAGTGGCTGTTTGCATAGTTCTTCTAGAGACAGCAGCTTTGCTTCTGGTTTGATCTGCAGGGAGATAGCATACACTATTCCAGTACAAGATTATTCACACGACACCAAAATATCCCTGTGAATTGGTATATGTTTTTAACATACCCGTCCATGGTCATAAAAGCCATTGGTAAGGAGGTTGTTGTAAGACAAGCATCCTTTCTGACTGTACTTCAGAGACAAATTGTTATCTAGTAGCTTGTCGTATGCCAATTCACTAAAATGATTTCCTCGGCTCGATGACAGGTTCAGATCTTGGAGAATGTCCAGTGCCCTAAAACCATACAAAACTATTATAAGAATCACTTCAGGCTATTATTGGTTAAATAAACAAATTCTAGGAACGTGAAAACCTGAACTGGAAAATTTAGGAAAAATACCTGATCTGGAAAAATTCTTCAACTCAGCTACAGTCACAACTCGACTACCTTATCTTACATTTTACGATTCGGTTTTCAATGCACTACAAATCTGTTCTTAGTGAACAAAGCCCTTTGTCTTTGCATAGCTTAGTAAATGATGCTTTGTCCCATTTTTGTTGCAATACAAAGAAAATTATAAACGAGGTTTAGTTATAACTTTGCTTTTAACTACAGACTTTGGTTGACAAACTTTTTTTTAAAATTATTTAATTTTTTTATTAATATTTTTTATTGTTTTCGTATTTGTTTGATTTGACAAACTTTTAGTGCCTTAATATAATGTAATGCTGGTACATTCCCCACATGACCATTATACAAGGAGACATTACATAATGCAGTGAACACTGGATAAACATGGGTATTATTACTTGGACAAATGTCAGCACTGAAGCCTGGGTGCGCATATTCGAACCCAATGAAATTCCCATACTATTTGTTTCTACATCTTTTACTTACGTTTTAGAGACATGCATTTAATTAACAGATGAATAATCATCGATCTGTGTAGTGTATGTTAATAATTATCGTATCCACACATCTGATTACAAGTGTTAATGAAACAATCTATGCTAGCATGTGATTAACACTTTCCAGTTCATGTAAAGATTTAACACTAATGAATGTCAAGGCTATACTGAAATGTACTTTAACCATTTAAAGCAATAGTGCTCTGCTAATAACCTCTGTATTTCTAATGGTCACTTATACATGGAATCATTGAAAACAATGTCGCAAAGTCCATACTCCTATAACTTATCATTTTAATTATATGTATAAAGTTATTAATGTTAGATGCCACATTGTGTATTTTATTGATATCCTCTGAAGCAACAAATATGGGGACTTTGTATCTAATAGGCAATATAATTTTATATATGCCCAGTTAAATGTGAAGCAATGCAAAATGTGATTAAATGTAATTCAAAAACTTTCACTTACTAGCTTAACATATTGAAAAGTGTTCTCTTCTGTTTACAAAATTCCACTATAACAAGCTGTTTATTCATTTAGATGCAAGAGTCTCTTACCCTAATTTGCACAGTTCCACTGCTGTGAGTTCGTCATTAGCACATACAGCAAGAGCCCAGCATGCATTTCTCCTGACTTCATCATGATTGGAGGAAAGAAGTTTCACAAGAGGTTCTAATCCACCTGCATTTCTGAACTAAGCACAACATATGCAGATTACATGCAAACCTGTAGCTTGTGGGTATTGTTTATAGTTATAGACAGAACTGGACACATTTGCTTATTATAACCCTTGATATCACTAAGGGAGAAATGTCCTAACCACCCACAATTGAAAAAACAACAACATAGAAATGAATCATGGGGGGGGGGAAGGGAAAATGCAACGTGGAAAAATTCTGTTTAATTTTGCTTTTTGCCAAGACAGTTAATATAATGCATTACTGTTATCAACGATCAACAAAATATTCACAGTAAATATTACTTTCACAAATTAGAGTGTTAAAAGAACACATTGCTTTTCTCTCCTCCCACCTACTTTACTCCACTCAGTCAATGTAACCGATAATGTTTACCTGATAGAATGTCCCTGGCTGGTATTCTAAACTACATCATCCCCTTTTTCTTTGCTCAAACCCTGGGACCAAGTTTTGAATTTGCACACTATAGTTTGGCATTTCCTTCTAACCATTGTGGGGGTTTTCTTGAACACTTCAGGGGGAGATCTCTTACCCTCCCTGGGATATTTATATGTCCTGTCAAAGACCACCTCCCAGACACTAAGTTTTGCCCAGAACTTGGAAGAACAGATAAGATATGGAAAGTTTCACTAGTAAGGTGATTTGATGAAATACATATTATCAGATTGTCAGATCTGAGAGTTTAGTCACATTATTTATTTTGGTGTAATAGAAATCCACTAGTGATAAAGTGATCAAAGGGAGCTTTTTTGTGAAACGGGAGCTATAAGTGTAAAGGGGCTATCTAAGTATCATAATCCCTACATGCTGTTGTAGTGGTTATGGTGCTAGTTTCCCTTCTACATTAGCAATATCAAGTTTATCTACATTTGCATGGCATTGATTGGCCGAGCACTGCAGCCGATGCTCTCAAAGTAAATATGGACAAAATTGCTAATGCAGAAGTGGTTTTTGTCAAAGACTGCTTCAAAACAGTGCTCACAGTCTACTGCATTGGAGAATCAGGAAGACATAATTTTACCATAAAGAAGTTAAAACAAGCATTCTATTTTTAAAAACTCCTGTAACAACAGCAGCAGCAGGGTATATGTGACAGTTTGAACATTATGAACTTGTGTGTTTATTTTCTGGACTTAGCAAGGAAGTTACTGAAGGTAAAATATTAAATATACTGGTTTAATGAGAAAAATAAATCATTAAAGGGACACTCCACTGCCCAAACACAAAATAAATAAAAATCAATGTTTAGTAGACATACCCCAAATGCTAGCATGCATATAATTATTTATTTTTCCAGTGGGGGTAGATTTAAAATCCACTTGCAAAAGCTGCAGCTCTCTTGTCTGCAGCTTTTCCAAGCTCTCCCCTTCTAACCCCACCCAGAATTTCTGTGTCTGTCCAATCACAGACTTCCCAATGCAGCTCACTGAGAAGTCTTTGCAGGTCAGGTCCTCTGAAAAATTGCTGCCTCATTAAGCTAACAAAACCAGGAAGTAACAGGACCTGTTGTCTGCTTGAAAGCCAAGGGGTGTAACCAGATTATTTATAAAAGTGTAAATTTCTATTGAAATCTGCACTTTTTGCAAAATGAAAAAGAGAGGACACACTCTTCACACAAAGTTTTTCAGCAAAGTAAAGTTGTTTAGGGGTCTGGGGTATCCCTTTAACATTTTTCAGATAAAATAGATCTGAGAACAATACAGTGACTCCCTGTGGAAAAAGTTACTATAGGTATACAATATATAAAATATATAAAAGTATAACTATGAAAGTAAATATCACCTTGAACCACAAAATTAGGGAACATAGAAGATGATAGTAGCAAAGGAACAGAAGAAGTCAGCAGGGAAGAGTTGCAGAGAAGGTATGAGCACAAACAATGTTTAATGTGTAAGCTAGCTTGTGGTCATTGACATTTCCTTACCTCTGTTCTTGAGTCTCCATCACATGCAAATGCTGCAACAGTGAGGGTAGCTTTGCTGAGCACCATATTGTTAGCAGAGCGCAAAGGTTCGACAAGAGCATGCATTACACCATGGGTTTGAATAATGGATCGTAGAGGTTCCTGGGTAGCCATATTAATTAGTACTGTACATGCGTTTGTTACAGGGTCTTCTTTTTTATCCGACAGAAGATTAATCAAGGCATTAACACCATCTGCTTCTGCTACAGCTCTAATTAAAAGAAGGAAAACAATCTTTAGGTGATAATTAAGAAGTTTCAGCAAAACCGATCACCGATAAAACCATATATACAGTAATTAGAAGATGTTGAAGACCTCCAACCATGAATTTCCCTTTTAAAGAAAAGCAATGTAACATATGAGGGTGTAATTTTTTAGTTTGTTTAAAGCATAGTTTCCCTTTGTTCATTTTTAAAGCAGTAATATATATGTTTGTAAACTGCACGTGTGAAGTTGATTTGGGGATTGCATCTTTGTGTGATTAAACTAACGGACAGTTAATGAGATCTAGAATACAAATCATTTATTTCCAAATAGAAATGGGTTAACAGTATGAGTACAAATTACAATTCTAGACTTACAAGTTTGATTGCTGCTTTCAATAAATGAAATATCGCATTATGACCAATAGATGGCAGTAAAGTTCTAACAAAAAAATGAAAGACAACTTTAAAGAAATGCATTTTATTAAACCAGCTGTGGTTGTAATTTTTGCCATTAGATCCACTTAATCTATATTAATAAGTAGTATTTAAAACAGACTATTTATAAAATATGAGGCTTCATAAGTCCTTCATATACAGCTTTACATAATTCTCTAGCTGCCCTAACTTTCCACATACCACAGTTATGCAGCTTAAAACACTCTAATCCAGTATTTCTTTTTAATTAAACCTCATTTTTTTGGAAGCGTGTGGCAAAGTATACAGTGAAATAATTATTAGTGGAACCCACCAAACTCCGTAACCTTTACAACATGGTGCAGTAGTCATGATCACAGGAGTGCATTGACGCCCCCTCCTCCATTGTAAAGAGTTCATCTGTTTTAGAAAGTTCTTTAGCACCTCTCCACCACGACCTACACAATCTGAGTTAAGAGTCATCTGATCACTCTCAGCCAATGAACTAAGCCTTGTACCATCAGGCTTGGCTCAGACAGAGAGCTTCTAGCTCTCACTGAGGTTGTAGTGGACCCCGGGTAATATTTTGTAGTGATTATGCTTCTTTGAGTATTCGTTTAAAGGGAGAGGGAAAGGTTAAATGCATGACTAGCATAGAGTCATGTACCCAACCATTACAATCACAATAGTGCAGCACAGTACACCAATAGATAAACCAAGACAAACTATTACCTTTTACATTTTCGATGAACACAACCAAACAGTGACTGACAAGACTGATTAACTGATATTGTTGTGAATGCTGATCATATTCAGATCTATGTGTTACAAAACACAATAAAGGAGGAATCAACACCGTAAAGGAGGAGACTATAATTAAAATAAGAAAAATTACCACAACAAGAGGACATAGTCTTAAATTAGAGGAACAAAGGTTTAAAAATAATATCAGGAAGTATTACTTTACTGTGAGGGTAGTGGATGCATGGAATAGGCTTCCAGCTGAAGTGGTAGAGGTTAACACAGTAAAGGAGTTTAAGCATGCGTGGGATAGGCATAAGGCTATCCTAACTATAAGATAAGGCCAGGGGAAAGTATTTACAAAATTGGGCAGACTAGATGGGCCCTGCCGTCACATTCTATGTTTCTAAAACCATCTAAAATCTATAGAGAACTAATATCCTCAGTTAATGTTTATTCACAAATTGTGGTCCAAAATTAACCTATTCAGAAGGTAGGGGTGAAACAACAGAATGATGAACAAATACAGCAAGGCCTAATGTTAACTTTCACTGAGACAAAAGGCATATGTAAGAAAGGGTCAGGATGCCACAGATAGCGTGTAGTCGATAAAGTGGGATCTCTAGCAATCTTTGACAATGACTGGAGCTTCAGCAAGGTTCCATTTAAAATTGTAAGCTAATTTACCCACAATCCATCAGTCAAAAGAATCCCACAGACGGGAAAACTGCAGACATCATGGGCAAAGTAGAAAAAAATGGCAGCATCCAGATATCGATATCCGGTGCAATGATGAAAAGATAATAAATATAAATAAAGGCAAGTGGGGATTATAATCATTAAGATAAAATAAAATATGCATAAGGGAGGGAAAACTGAAAGAAAAAAAGAATCACGATAGTGCCACTTTATTAAGAGCTAGTTACAGCAGCAGTTTCATGAGAAACCAGATTAAGTCAATAAATTAAGTAATGCTACACCAATAAACTCTGAAAAATAAAAAAATGGTGTCAGTTGCACTAAAACACATGAAACTACCATACAAAGGAAGATAAAATGACAAGATATATTTCTCATGAAAGAATTCCATCAAACTTGTAAATGAGATAAGAATCTAGCTCTTGATGAGATGGTAAGAAGACCTAATTGCATTGGCTGAAAGTATGATAACAGCAATAATTTGTGATAAAGGTCGCTTTAACTGTTTGTTTGTTTTTCCAGGCAGGGTTAATCACTAAATTGTGAATTGTCAGGAAATGTAAAATTGTAGGTCAAAATTCCCGAATTGGAAAAATTCTCCAAATCATCTATTCTTCCAGTTTGGGTAATTTAGCCCATCTTACCTTTCTCTTGCCAAACCAGCACTGGAAGAACAACAAATGCATCATCAGGGTCTCTGTTCAGACCCTTTGCATGGAGCACAGGGGTAGTAAAAGCCACCCACCATTGCTGTCAGAAATTTTGAAAGAAAAGTATACCATAAAATCTCTCTGCAAAGGATGAATGAATAAATGAAAAACATTTACATAATTCAAAAATGTAGACATGAACAGTAATCAACATATGCAATTGCAGATTTGTTTTTGAATTATGTTCCACCTATTCATTCCATGTGTCAAATAATTGTTATGCCATTTTTTCAATTAAAAAAAGTTAAAGAGGCAGATGAGGATGACAGGGATTACTCATTCAGTCAGACAAGGAGCTTGATTTTAATTATTTGACAATATGAAAGCAGACACATATGAAACAGAAAAATGCATCATACTATCTCAGATTCTGCTTAAAGCAAGGTATAAACAGATAACAGTGAGATATCTTTTAACACTTTAGAATAAGTTTTGAGAAAGGGTTTTGGTATCCAGCTCTGAAAGGGTTAAATAATTTGCCATAATTTCTCCTTATATAGGTGCTCCCTTACCTGGCATTGTTTGGATATGCAGTGGTGAGATTGGCCAAGGCAAACGCTGCTGCCTCCTTAACTCCGTCATTTTCTCGTTTCAACAAAGCAACTATCTGAGATATCCCTATTGGAAACAGATTTAAAGATACATTGGGTGGTGTCTGAGTACCAAATTTAGGACACAACGAAACTAAAAACTATGAGGCTGAACCTACACTTAGATTTCCCAAATTTGCCCATGTTTGTCTTTATTAAAACAATCGAGAGCATGCACACAAGCAGGGCCGGTGCTAGGATTTTTGACTACACAGGCGAAGATGCATTTTGACGCCCCCCCCCCCCAAAAAAAAAAAAATACAATGCATCTTCACCTCTGTGTCTCGTAGCCCCCTTTTGAATTTCTTACCCCCATTAGTGTTGCATATCCACTCTCTTGAATGTCTTATCCCTTTGGCCCCTTTGTGCCTTACACCCCCCTTTAGTGTGTCTCCTACAACACCTCTTATGTATTTCTTACTTCCCCGCCAGCCCCTATCTATCTCTCTTTTTCTTCCACATAGACATAGATACAGGCAAAAATACATACATGCACAAATACACAAACATACAGACACACAACCATACAAGCACACAGACATAATTTTTCAGGCACACAGTCACAAAGATATACAGACACACAGTCATAAAAGGCACACAAACAAACACAGTCATACAATCTACACATACAGGTACATTGTCATACAAACACAGACATACATTCATACAGACACAGGCCCTCACAGAAATACAGACAGACATAAAGAAACATAGAGATAGGCATACAGAGACATACATACACAGATACCGTGTAAATGCTCCGGCCATCAACAGTGGTGGATGCTCCGTGTCAGGCGGACATCGCTGGATCCACCAGTAAAGTCTTCAATAGGAATAAACGCAGGCAACACTCCAATAGTAAGGATGGTATATTTATTGGTAGGTGAAACACCCCATAGAAAGTGTGATGTTTCAGCTCATGCAATAAGGCTCTGCTGAGCTGAAACAACGCACTTTCTTTGGGGTGGTTCACCTATCAATAAATATACCATCCGTACTATTGGAGTGTTGACTGCGTTTATTCCTTTTGAATACATACACACAGTCATACAGAGACATACATACTGTATGTCTCTGTATGATGGTCTGTGTATGTACACAGGATGGCTAAAAGATAGATCCCCATCTGTCGTGCAACTTCAACAATGCTTTGAAAGCTGGGGCTCTACCGATTCCCCATGCTTGCAGTATTGTATTTAGCATGGAGCAGTATTTGTGTGTTTGACTGTAAGCATGTGTTTGTATGGAGTATGTTTGTATGATTGTAGCGGTGTGTTTGTATGTAGTGTTTGCATTTGAATGCAAGCATGCATTTATGTGTAGTGTTGGTTTTTGAACGTAGGTGTGTGTTTATATATAATGTTGGTTGGTGTGATTGATACACATTCGTAGACTGTGACAGACATAGTACAGTGTGTAGATATATTATATACAAACACACTGACAAACATACAGATACACACATACACATATACACATACACTGACAGAGATACACAACACTGACAGACATGGATACACACACACACTGACAGACATGGATACACACAGACACACTGACCAACAGGTTCAGGAGGGGGGCTTACCTGGGATCCAAAGTGCTGCCTGAGGTAGTTGGGAGTTGGAGGAGCTGGTCCTGCCCACTAGTCTTGGGAGGACTTTCCCAACATGTGTACCATAAACTGTGCTTTGACCGGCAGGAGAGGGGAGCTGTGCGCTTCCCTCCTGCCGGTCACCCGGACATTTGCGCCCCCGGGCCGGTGCGCCCTAAGGCGGCCGCCTGTGCCGCCTTATGGACGCGCCGGCCCTGCACACAAGGTCAAACACCCACATCAATGCACCCATGTTGTCTATCCCAAAAGCAGTAAATCATGAGAAATTAATTTTATGGTTCTCAGATATGCTCCAGGTGCAGACGGACCCATTCAAGTTTAAACCCTGAGCTATAACTTATATTTAACTTTAAAAGGTTTGGGAATTTAACGCTCAAGTTGCTGGGCATACATTTACATGAGCAACTTAAAAGTACATGTAGGCACCCAGACCACTTAATCTCAATGACGTGTTCTGGGTGCAGTGCCTCTGTCATTTTAGCTCTGCAATGTGCACCATTGTAGATACAAAAAATGTTTTTACTGCAGAGCCAAACACAACTCTAGCTGTTCTGCTGACAGCCACTAGAGGTGCTGACGAGGCTTGTTACTCACATGTCACCTCCTCTAAATGCTTCTCATAGAAAGCATGCTCTTCTCATTCCCAATGCTCCTTTATGAGAAGTATTGGATTCGACGAATAAGCAACACCTGCCAGATGATGTTGCAGGAGGAGGGGCTGGCGGCTGCACCGAGTCAGTCTCAGCGCTGGAAAAATAGTAGGTTTAAACTTTTTCTCCCCCCTTTTTTAATATTCAATTTAATATTCCTTACACTATAGTGTTCCTTTAGCTTAGAAAAATAAAGTACTGAACAATTCATTGCACACTGCACAAATAATTACACAGCCTGATCTTGCCCTTTGTGTTGACTTTGAAAATTACAATTTTAGGCAACAAGATAACCTCAAACCTGGATTGAAATATTGGGGTTGAGTTGTGGTAACATGACAAGTGACTTGAAAAAAAATAAAACAAAAACAGACCTGATGTGGAGATTTTGTCAAAAAGAGCCTCAGGTTTGAAAGTCAGTTCTCAAGTTACTTGTGTTAGTTAACATACCGAATTGTCCATTTCGGAGAAAACCTGGAACTTACCGTAGACTAAACATCGAACTCTGTAGGCTAAAATTGCTAACAATATGGAAGATCAGCAATTTTGGGCACAAACTTGGATTAATAAGGGATTGATCAAAGAAATAAAAATTCAAGAGACAACCTTGTGAGTTTTACTGCAATAGTTCAAATTGCCCAGAACTGCACAATTTAGGGCACACCATGTTGGCAACTCCATTGCTTCAACATTCAGTATGTATTTCATTCCCAAACCCTATCTGGACTTGAATAAAGAGAGACCTGCTTAGATAATACTGGATTTTCTCAGACCCATGCTGGACTGCACTTTCATTGTCTTAATGATGCACCTGACTCTAGTAATGTTTTCAATGCCTCAAATGTATGTTCTAGTTTTCTACCTTTATTGTAATCTATCTATGCATATACACACACGCACTTTTATATTTACATATACACACATGCCAGATGTGTGTTTCTGTGTGCATATATATGCAAATGCTCTATTTTTTTCCAACCAGTTTAGAGGATAAAATCGGGGACAGCCATATTGTTCATTACTTATATTGTAGAATATGTAAGTTCAGTATTAGCGATACTAGTAATGCATGCCGCTAACCGTTTCTATTTAAGATCTCTTTGCTCGCCATGTTTTCGCACATAACAGAAATAGCGAGTAGAGCTGCAGCCTTGACACTGTCGTTCTCATTGCCCAGCATCTTGACCAGAGATGTTTCAGCTTCTTGTTCATGGAAGAATCTCCTAATCTCATCTAGGGAGCAAAGACAAACAACAGCTATCAAAAGATAACAGTTCCATATTTATTTTTTTATAATTATGCACTGTTCATTTTGTCTGTTGCACCCTTCCTTACTTAATTTACCTTATGACATGCTTTAACACGGTGCAATTATCTTTGTGCATCTTATCATAACTATCTCATACTCACCTAATAATGCAACAAGTTGTTTATTTTTACATAGCACTTGCTCTCGAGATAACTTACATGACATCTTAAACAATGTAAAACGAGGCATTATTATTTTGTATACACAATGCGATATTCTGTCTATGAACGACTGGTCTGATGTATACCAGCTTTTATTGTGATGCATTTTTCCTTTGTGTCTCAATAAATATTCTGGTGTTTATTCCAAAATGGAATTTTACTCCTATTTATAAAGTGACATATAACCTTTGATGATCCATTCTGGTTTTTATATTGGTGATGCATTCATAAGTATATGCAAAAATAACACATTATTAATAATAAACATCATGATAATACTGCAGTTACAAAATACACAGGATGTGAGGCTTCTACAGTAGAATCTCACCACAGCAGGAAGTGATTCAGCTCATTTAAGAAGGGCAGTTACATATCTGGAAATTACACCATTGAATAAAACACTAATAAAATCTACTTTTAACATGCTTTTTTTTTCATGTGATGCTCTACTTGCTTTGAAATGAAAAGATTTGGCAGATTACATAACACGCCAGTTCAGTCCAGGCAAACCATCCAAGGCAAACATTGCAAACAAACAGGAGGAATAGACACAAAGTGTTGTTTTAAAAAGGAGTCTAAAATAATAAAAGTGGGGCTATGACCATAGAAACCAGTGGTACCAGCAGGCACACAACATTGTTGACTCCTCCCCCTTTAAAATTAAAAAAAAACACTTTGATAAATAACCCTGATGGTTTAAAGTCTTCTCTTCTATATGTGCTTTCTCTATGCTGACTGCCAGGAGTTAAGGACAGCTAAGATAACTACACAAAGTTATAGGATAAAGAGGTGTGTATTTCTACAGTTAATTCCATTTTTGGGGAAAGCCAGCCACGCTGCCCTAGGAGTGCCTTCTTTGCATCTCCGTGAGGTTCCAGAGAGGCCCAGTATACCTGTCAGACGGGTAAGGTGGCCGGTCTCCCGTTTTGCACAAAACTGCATCCTCACGGAGATATCCTGTAACCCCTCCCCCCTCTGGACTGGGGTGGGTTATCCCATTCCCCACTGGCTTACGATGCACATCAGCATTAATCTCTACAACGCTACCTGCTCAATCTCTAACTGGAGCTTGTTCTACCAAGATGGCAACTACACTTCTTCCTCATGGTCACAATCCTATGCAACCCAAGAAGGAATATCACGAGGTGATAGGAGGAGATTGATTGTTTCTGGGCCTCTTTGGCGGCACGTCAGGTAGCCATGTTGCTTCAACCTCAAGTAGGTGATTGGAGGAGTGGGATCCAGGGAGTGAGTGGGCCTCTTTCTGGCAAACAGCCTTCTCAAATGCAAATTCCTACTACTACTAGCCTACCTGTGCCGAGGCAATCAGGGGTGAGAACCCACCACATTGTCCACATGGACAGAAGGCTGACCACAGCCAGTGGTTACACACTATCAGGGTCTTCTGTTACTCCCCTTCAGGGAAGGACTTTGACTCTATGAGCCCCCGATTTCGTGGTTCGTAGATGCGGGCCAGGATACAGGCCTTTGGTTGGAGGGACGCCCTGACTCGTACCTGTGGTGGCACTACCTTCAACAACCTCTGCACACATGTGCTTTCCAATTTTGGGAATTGGCTGAAAACAGCCCTACTAATCGGGCAGCCTAACAGCTACTTTTGTGGGGTCTAGCCACGATTAGTGGATGCTACCCTAATTATCTAGCCTTCTTGAGTCCTTACATGCTTAATTAGGCATTGTTTTCATTGCATTTGTTTATTTTACTTCTGTTTCAGTATATTGTTCTCAGTTTTAGATAGTAGGGAGCAGTGTCACGATAGTGAGCTCGGATCCAGTGGCCTTCCTAATATGTTAAACACATGTCTATCTATGCCTCGCTACTTACATACCTAATTTCTGTTCTCTTCCCAAGCCAAGAGTGTTGGTATTCTCATTTACTATACAAAGCATTGAAGGATTCATTTTATGATACATCTCTACCTTTTTATTGTCATTTATACTCTTGAGAAATGTCTAAGTAAGCTTGTTTGTTATGCTACGCACTAGTGACTTGAAAAATAAAAACTGTAAAAAATATATTATTATTATTATTATATTATTTATATAGCGCCATCAGATTCCGTAGGGCTGAACAATGGGTGGACTAACAGACATATAACTGTAACCAGACAACTGGATGTACAGGAACAGAGTTATGTATATACATACACACATTTTTATACCTCACACATATATGTGTGTTAAATATAGGGGAAATAAAACATATTATGTAGGCTTGTTAATGTTAATGATTTGATGTTTAGTGGTTATAGTACTTTAACTTTCCTAACGTTCTATAACTTTGCCAGGCTCGCCCATATAACCAGTGCTTTATTGCTACAACAGTGGTACTGAATTTTAGTTGCCAGATTTTTGCTGTAGAAATATTGTCTGAACTACAACTAGCAAAAAAACAAACCGTGACATCGTGTACAGCAATGTTTTTGGTGCTAAAAGGGAAACAAAGCAGGTTAAAATGAATGGGTAAAAGAAATAGCACAATGACTGTTTACGTAACCATCCAAGATTTTAATCTAATGGCAGGAATCACAACCAATGGAATTTAACACAAACAGCCATAGGCAATAGGTAACTAGAATGCTCTTATTCACTGGATATAGTGTTTAAAGGAAATATAATTAGCTTGTTTTGTAAAATTATTCTATTTGAAAGTCACCAAATGTATGTTACAACAATGTAGTATACTGAAGAATATGTATCCTATTATATTTTATCTATTTTATTTCCATAATATGTGAGTGCATTTATATCCTATTTTACTTATTCAGACATACTGCACTATAGTATGTGTGTTTTTATTCTATTTACCCTAGATCACTAACTGGGACCAAGATACAATAGAATCCATAAGCGGGGATTGTCACGCTCACAAACACATACAAGTGGAGCTCTTGACAGCTCCGTCCATTTATAAGTGTATCTCCTTTTTATTCTTACCCTGTGCGAGAAATAATAAACTAAGCATGTCAAACTTGCGGCCCACAGGCCGCATTTGCGGCCACTTGCCCTGGGGCCGCTTTGTGCTGTGGCTGCAACCAGCCGCAAGACAGGAAAGATATTTCCTCTCTGATTCTTGTCTTCCCTCCCACTGCCGATCGCGTGCTACCACAGCCACAAGAGGGCACAGTGTCTGTCTCCTGCTCGCAGTGCCAGAAGAGCATCTGGCCTGCTTGAGCAGAGCTGGAACTGGAGGACGGGCGGCTCATCTTAAGGTAGGAGAAGAGGGACTTGGGGGACCTTGCTGTGTAGTGTATTAAATTGGGGAGGGGAGGCAGTGTATTAATTTTAATGAGGGAGGGTGAAGTGTATTAATTTGGGGGAGGGAAGGGGGTCAGTGTATTAAACTGGAGAGGCAATGTATTTATTTGGGGGAGGAAGGGGGGCCAGTGTATTAAATTATTAAATTGGGGGAAGGAGGGGGCCATTGTATTAGAGTGGTGGGAGGGGGAGGCACTGTATTAGAGTGGTGGGAGGCTGAGGCAGTGTATTAGAGTGGTGGGAGGGGGTCAGATTGTTAAATTGGAGGGAGGGCAGTGTATTAATTTGGAGGAAGGTGAGGGCAGTGTATTAGAGTGGTGAAAGGGGGGGCAGCATGTTAAATTGGGGGAGGCCATATATTAAATTGGGGGGAGGGAGGGGAGTATTAGATTGGGGGGAGGGGGCAGTGTATAAGAGTGGAGGGAAGTGGGGACAGTGTATTGGTTTTGGGACAATGTATTGGATTTGTGGGCAGTGTATTAGAATGGGGGGGGATGGGCAGTGTATTAGATTGTGTCTGCATGGAGGCGCTGAACGCTCCCCATGGAGATGCTCATTGGCTGCACTGTAGTTGGACTGAAAAATTCAATGTAGTCAATGTAGTTGGACTGAAAAATTCAGTCTCCTTAAAATAAATTCGCTCTTTTGTTTACGTTGAAGTCTTACGAGCGTGAGGATGTTCAATGACGCTTAGGCAACTTTTTTTATACTGTACTTTTCTAAATAAACCTACATTTCTATGAAAACTCAGGTTTTGCTTTTTGCAGCCCACATAAACTTAAACCTTGTTTTTTTGGCCCATGTTAGCCTTTGAGTTTGACATGCATGTACTACACCATATATTTCTCCTTGCTTTTAGTTACATATACTACTGGAAAATGCTGTGGGGTGCTACTCTCTTACCTTCATATGAAGCATATTATTGTTTATGAAGCTATCTTGAAATAAACTTTTAGCTGTGTGGTTTATGGAACAAACCAAAATTATAACTTCAAAGGACACTATGGGCACAGTGATTGCTTCATCTCACTGAAGTGTTTTAGTGTCTGGAATCCCCTGACGCCATCCTTCCATTCAGCATTAAACAATTTTAATGTTTTAATGCCAAAAAGAGAATCCTCAGCAGTCCATCCCCCCTCTGTGCTGCTTGGGCTAATGAGGAAGCAATCCTGCAATTGGCTGAGAGTGTCAGCTGTCCGCTTGCAGCCAATCACATTTCCAATCACATTCATTTGTGTATGGCTAGAACGAAGTGTGTGATATCTGCCTCAGGCATGACTACAGTACGCATGACTTGCTGTTATGCATCACCATTAAAAGCTGTAATGTGCTGCGTTATATGTTGGTGCTGTAAAAATTAGGATAAGAAACAACACTCATTTTAAGAGACTAAATGACTCCCATGCAGAGATCACAAGTATTTCCCGGCAAGCACTGCAAAATACAAATTTATGGCCAGAAGAGCTGAGCAGCATGAATAAGTGAGATAGAAGAATTTTTTTCAAGTTGGATCAACATTTCCAACTGATATGTTTATTCATTGTTACTATCGCAAACTATTCCAGACAGGAAATTCAGATTTCTTGAAAGTGCTAATACAAACTTTTTAGGTTCACTCAGTTAGCAAAATATCAAGATATTCACAATTTTATTAAAGGACACGGAGGCTCATATTAGGCTTCTCTCTTTCTTTTATTTCCTCAGCAGCAAAGAAAAAGCTAAGGTGTTTATTTGTATAGGAAAAAGAAAACATACATAACTACCCTCACAGGGTTAACATTACATCACCAACTTCCCACCAATAGGAACAGTCCTTCTCCCATATCCTCTCCTGTATCCTCTTCCTCTTCCTCTTTCTTTGCTGCTGCCTCAGCTAAGTATCACTGTTTTTTCTCTGACTCCTTTTTGTGACTGTTTAGTTTATGTGTTTATGTTCTTCACTGTTTGTTGTGCTGATACTTGATTTTGCTGCATTTTTCTTCTAGCTAGCTTTGTCTTTGAGGGATTCTCCCTCGGTATATTTCTGGTTTGCCCGCGTTCCTTGCAGGCTATCTATACCGCAATGGGGGATATGTCTGACAACATATCCCACTCTATTTCCACTGCTATTAAGGCAGCCAACCCGAAGGGAGCCCTGGGCAGGGTCACAGACGAAGGTCTGGTACAGAAAGAGGGCCGTAAGGCTGTGAGAAAAACCCACTACATGGGAAAGTACACCTCCAAAACTGAACTGACGGACAGGGTACGTCCTGTCACACCTGAGGTCGTGGGGCCCCCACGAAAACGAGCCACCCGCCGGGCAAAAGCAGCGAGGACATGGAAGTGGGCAAAAGCCCAAACTGACGCTTCTGACTCTGGTTCGGATACGGAGGAGGTTTTGAGCGAGTCCGATGAAGTTGACTCCAATGATTGGGAGGTGTCCTCCCCCGACCGTAGTCCAGCACGCAACCCGCCTAACCCTTTGCATGATACTGCGGATGATTCCGCCATATTGGATCCGCAGGGTGAACCTCTGTTCGACCCTGATACTCTGCAGAACCCTAGGTCGGCGGAGTGGTACCCAACCGACCATGTGGCACGATACATTGCGGCCAGAATCCGTAAACCCTTAGATAAGACCGCCAGACAAAAACTGCGGGCGGAGTGCCCGCGCCCGACAGTGCCCGACATGGCCTGCATCACACCAGACATAGACCCCAAAATAGCGCAGTTCCTGGGGAAATCGGGCTGGAAAGCCAAAAAGGGTCTTGATTATTCCCTGCGGCAGTGCCAGGATAAGGTGCTGGATACACTAGGCCCTAGTGCCAAAATATTTGAACTGGTTGAGGAGGCTTTAAATGAAGGTACACCCCTTGATATTCTGGCCATTAGGGGCTGGGCCCAGAGATCCATATGCCTCATCGGCAACGCAAATGCTGCGATAGCCACTGAGAGGCGCAAGACTATTCTGATGAAAATCGAGCCCAAACTGGTTAACATGGCCCTCTCCGAACCGGGACCGCAAGCCAAGGGCCTCCTGTTCGCAGACAGTTTCGTTAAGGAATTGGGCACGTACGTGAGTACCTTTACGGCCCTTGACAAGGCACAGACGAACTTAAAACGAGTGTTCTCCCCCAGAGTTTTTGGCGGGGCCGGCAGACACCGGGGCCGTCTGCCCGGCCGCTCCTCCCGCAGTTCCTACCGGGGATACAGAGGTCCCGCCACGGTTCGAACCCAGCCACCGGAGACTAGAGCACCTTCTCCCTTCTTTCCAGTCAGAGCCAGGCCATGGCAGCCGCGAGGACCCAGGGGCAATTCTTACGGCCGACGTCCTTATGGTGAGTGTGCTAAGTTTCCCCTCCCCGGGTATACCGACTGTGGGGGGCAGACTGTCACACTTTCTGGGGAACTGGCAACGCCTGACGACGGACGCATGGGTCCTCAATACTGTCACGGGGTATCACATAGAGTTTGTACAAACCCCTGTCCAAGCAGGCAGGCCACACCCAATAGCTTTTTCAACACAAGACAGAGGATTAGTGGACAAGGAGATTGCCGCCTTACAAGAAAAAGGCGCCATATATCAGGCCTCGTCACCTTTTCCTGGGTTCACGAGCAACCTGTTTTTGGTACCCAAGAAAGGTGGCGGAGTACGCCCAGTCATCAACCTGCGCCCACTAAACGCCTTTGTACGGTACCACCATTTCAAGATGGAGGGTATCCATTGCCTTCGGGACCTACTCAGACTAGGGGATTGGATGGTCAAACTGGACCTACAGGATGCCTACCTCACGGTCCCGATGGCGGAGGAGTGCCATCGGCTGCTCCAATTCCAATGGGACAGAGTGACGTGGAGGTTTCGATGTCTCCCCTTTGGTCTTTCATTGGCCCCTTGGTGCTTCACAAAATTAATGAAGCCGGTGGTCGCCTTGCTCCGAAGCAGGGGTGTCCGGATGATCATCTATCTGGACGATATGCTGATCATGGCGCAAGGGATCTCCCAACTGCGGGAACACCTGACATGGGCACTGACGTTGCTCCAAAACTTAGGATTTCTCGTCAATTGGGAGAAATCGGTACTGACACCGTCTCAAACCATAGAGTTCTTGGGTTTCCATATCAATGCAGTCACGGGGACACTCAGCCTACCAACGGACAAGGTCAAAAGTATAAAAAAGGAGATCCGCAGGTCGCTCACACGACCAGTGTTGACACTACGGCAGTTGGCCAGGATTATCGGACTCCTATCGGCCTCCATTCAGGCAATTTTCCCGGGTCCACTCCATTACAGGGCCCTACAACGACTGAAAGCCACACAGCTGCGCTCAGGGCACTCGTACTCAGACTCAGTGCCGCTCGATTGCGCAGCCAAGCAGGAACTCACGTGGTGGCTGCGTCATATGGAAGCATGGAACGGCAGAGCAATCTTTGGGACGGCCCCGGATTTCATCCTCGAGTCCAATGCGAGCACGTTGCGGGCCTATCTCCACCGGAGGAATATGGTCGTGTGCAGAAAAAAGCCTACACATCAACGGCTTGGAGCTGATAGCGGGGTCGTTTGCACTGAAGAGCCTTCTCGGGGGCGCGACAAATTGCTCCATAATCCTGCGCATGGACAACATTTCAGCGGTCCGGTACATCAACCACCTGGGTGGCACGAAATCAGAGATTTTGACAGACCTGGCCAAGGAGTTCTGGCAATACTGCCTGGATCGCAATATTTCAATACAGGCGGAATACATTCCGGGTTTATCCAATGTCGTGGCGGATTGGCATTCGAGACATCTGTACGACGCCAGCGATTGGCGGCTGAACCGCAATGTGTTCTTACGACTTCAGACGCTCTGGGGCCCAATGCAGATCGATTTGTTCGCATCTCGGTTGAACTCCCAATTACCAACATTCTTCAGCTGGAGACCGGATCCGGACGCACTGGCGACGGATGCTTTCCTCCAACACTGGCCGGACGGCCGATTATACGCCTTTCCACCGTTCGCCCTCATAGCCCGGACACTGGTGCATCTCAGACGGACCCAAGCAACACTGGTCCTCGTAGCCCCGTTTTGGACAGCTCAACCGTGGTTTCCAACACTCATGGAGATGTCGGTGGACTTCCTGCGATTACTCCCGGATGCCTTATTCCTTTTATCGGACCCGGAGGGCAATCCACATCCCTTACTGGCTCAAGGGCAGCTCAAGCTTGTGGCGTGGCTCCTTTCCGGGGACCCTGGGTTGTGCCAGATGTTCCACGAGAAACTATCGAGTTACTGGCAGGAGCTTGGGCGCCGGAACTAGAAGGTCCTACCTCCATGCCTGGAACGGATGGAGTCGTTGGTGCCTGGAGCAACGAGTGGATCCCGTATGTGCGCCTATAGCTCCTTTGTTACGTTTCCTCACTGACCTGTACACCCAAGGCTTCGCATACCGAACCATTAATGTTTATAGATCGGCGATTTCCGCAGGACATAGAGGGATAGATGGAACCCCGATGGGACAACAGCTGCCGGTATGCCGTCTCCTACGGGGAATTCGGTTTGCACGGTCCCCGCAACCCAAGTACACGGCATTATGGGACGTCACTTCAGTCCTACAATTGTTGGAATCTTGGCCACACAATGATGCATTCTCGCTTAAACAATTGTCAGCGAAACTGACCATGCTTTTGTGCCTGATTTCCTGCAAGAGGGTGTCAGATGTTAGAGCACTGGATGTTACGGCACGCTCCTTTACCCCCACGGGAGTCTCCTTCAACATCTCCAGGCGTACTAAGTCAGCAATTACTTCAGTTTCTTATCCCTCGTTTCCACATAACATCAAACTTTGTCCAGTAGACTGCCTACGGGAATACGAGAAACGAACCTTTGGATTCAGGAATCCGATGCACCCAGAATTATTTTTGGCTCTCATCATCAACCTCATCATCCGGTATCCACGGTGACTCTCGCCCGGTGGGTGAAATGGGTAATGACAATGGCGCACATAGATACTGCTGTCTATGGGGCACACTCTACCAGGGGCGCTATGGCGTCCAAAGTTTTCAGTTCGGGCTGTAGATTGGAGGATCTTTTGAGAACAGCGGATTGGTCGCGTGAGTCGACGTTTAAGGAATATTACTTTCGACCCACAGAGCACGTGTCCAGCGTAGTTATCTCGCAGCTTTAAACTAGCCTAATATGAGCCTCCGTGTCCTTTAATAAAATTACCAGATTTTACTAATAAGATGACGTAAAGTCATGATTTTATAAAGGACACGGAGGCGAGTATTAGCCCACCCGGATTAGAAACGCTTGGAAATGGGTATCCCGGCCCAGGTACGTAATAGATAAGGTATTGGTGGGAGTGATCATTGGCTCAGTTGGGTATTTCAATTAATATGACGGACGAGTGACGATTGTAGGTTGATACGTACAAGATTACATGACTAGCTCGGTTTTTTGTAATGAGTGATGAAACGAAAATAGTTGGCAAGGACACATTTTACCATTGTTTTTTCTTGTCCTTTTCAGCCTGATTGGTCCTCCAGATTCGCATCGTTGAAGAGGCCGGATCACGCAGTTAAAGACGATGTGCTCCGGAAGTTTGTTCTGTTTCGTTTCTTACAATGAAGTTATAGTTTGTCGCTGTTGAGGACATTGTAGCTTCGGCAACACCAAGAAAGAGGAAGAGGAGGAGGATACAGGAGAGGATATGAGAGAAGGACTGTTCCTATTGGTGGGAAGTTGGTGATGTAATGTTAACCCTGTGAGGGTAGTTATGTATGTTTTCTTTTTCCTATACAAATAAACACCTTAGCTTTTTCTTTGCTGCTGAGGAAATAAAAGAAAGAGAGAAGCCTAATACTCGCCTCCGTTTCCTTTATAAAATCATGACTTTACGTCATGTTATTAGTAAAATCTGGTAATTTTCTGCATTAATTAAAGAAGCATATTATAGTTCTGCAGAGAAAGTACAGTTACAGTTTGAGAAGTGACATTTGCCTTGAGATCAATAGTTCTTGGCAATTAGCTTGATAGACATGCTGTGGGCCATCCAGCTCCAAGCTGTGCTCCCCAACACCCCCTGAGCAGCACTACAGGAAGGAAAACTCATTAACAGGGAGTGGGTACATTTAAAAACCAAGCCCAAAAATAACAAGAAAATACAAATTATTACTCACTTAACGTCTAGTGAATACTATAAACGGTCAGAACCAGTGAGGTACGCATTGCAATCATAAAGCTTTGTGGCCTTGATTTAATATTTTTGGATAAGCGTTTCACATGATTATATATTTTTAGAAAAACTTTTAAAAATTATTACATTTTTTGCAAAACATTGTAATATTTGGATATTTTTTGATAATTTGATTTATATGTGTATATATATTTCTTATATTTAAAAAGTGTTTATGTCATTTTGAAAGTTTATCTAAAATTATTAAATTATTCATAAGCTTATCCAAAAATATTAAAATTGAAAACTATGTTTGTTAAATATCCCAGTTTTAAGCCCAAAGAAAAAAACCAAACATATGAAGTCCGTCCACACCACTTGTGGTCCTGAAAGAGTTGTTTATTAAAGCATTCATTTTAATCAGCCATGAAGAATGTGCATGTTCACACACCCAAAATATATATATTCTGATTACAATATTAAACAAGCGAAAAAACAAGAGTAAGTAAAAATTCTGAAGTTCGGTGTGACTGCAAAATTCCATATATATTTAATATCCCTTAAAATAACCAACAAAAGGTAACTGTGAATAAAATGGCAACTTTGATCCATTTAACCTTGAATTTAAGTCTTGGGTTTGTGGATCCTGCTGACTTGAGGAGAAACTGTAGTTGAAAGCAGAACTCAGCAGAAAGGCATTACCAAAAATCCTAAACCAAGAATTTTACCGTAAACAATCGCTAATCCAGGTTTAGTTAAATAAATAGAATTCAGTGTTCTGCAATGCAGCAGGTATAGAAGAAAAATGCAAGGAACAGCCATTCTTATTCTCATGCAGCAGAATAAAAGCAGTGCAAGGGAATTGTAGGCCAAAAAAACCCAAACTGTTCAACTGTTTAGAGTCTAACACTTGAAACTCACTTTGAATTATCAAAAATGAACCAGTAAATAACCCTGTGAGTATACATCAGCACTATGTGCAGTTATCCTAAGCAAGTTACTCTTTATGTTTCAATAGATGATACTATATTAGGCAATTAAATAGAAAGAATGACAAAGGAAGAAATAACAGCAACTGATAAACCTTTAAGGAAAATTCAATTTACAAACCTAGTAGATGTACCCAGATAATCGCTCCTTTCAAATAAATACGTTAGGGTTAGGATTCCATAAATCTTAGGTCAGAGATTGCACTCCTGAGCAGTAGGTGCTCTTTCAGGCTGCTGTCCCCAATTCCGCTCCTCTCCCTTATGGTAGGAAAGGAGGCTGGGAGGGAGAATCATAGGACTTTGGTCACTCCAGCCTCTTTATGAGCACATCATTAAGGTGAGAGGGAATAAGGTAAAGCTGTAAATAACACCTGTCTAACAGTGTAACTCCCACTAATCTTGGTAAGGCCAGGATAAGTAGATCCAGATGCTGCAATGAGATTAGGGGGCCCATGCTGCACAGCATCAGTCACAGACTCTAGTACAGGATTTGAAACATGATACATACTAAATAATTTTTCCGTTCTGGAGAACAATAAAGAGTGAATTAGCTAACATTCTAACGGCTGTAGAACTGAACCCATACTGAAAGAATGACACACACTCTCACTGACACACTCAGCTTCGCTTGTTTTGACTCCTTATACACACAGCTTAGCTTGTTGTTGACTCCGATTATATGGGTGGGGTGAGTATTTTCAATTGGACTTACTCCTATCAACGCTGTGATCTGTATAATACCGTATACTGCTGTGATGTATACATGTCAAGGTTGAGGTTCAGTCCTTTGTATTATCATTTCCCCTGTATAAGCACAACTTAATCATAAAACAAATACACAATAAGGAGAAATAATTGGTGAGCTCAAAAACACCTTGCGTGTAATCCCCTAAACCACCTTTACAAAATACATCAAATATGCATACATAAGGTGGAGCTATATGGTAGGAATTCGGCGTGAATCTGTAACACAAGAATGCAAAACAACAGTGCAGCATTGCCAGAACCAATGATATGTGGTATAGTGAAGATAGGAATCTCACTCACAAGTCAGGAGCCATTTAGGTACATATGGCTTGGATGGTAAACGCAGATGGCACTTAAGGATGGTCAACTCCTTGTTCTTTCCGGTCCCCTCTGTATAGAACTCTCAGTCAGATGGTGAATTCCCTGGTAAACTGATTAGTCCAGTAATGTCCAAAACACGTTTTGCCCCGGCAAAGGGACTTCCTCAGTTGGTTACAATCTTATTCCGAGTTTCTTCTTCTTTAAATATGCCACCTTCTGCATTCTTGTGTTGTTACAGATTCACGCCGAATTCCTACCATATAGCTCCACTTTACATATGCATATTTTAAGCACAACTTAAAGCCAAAGATATGCAGTTAAATATATATATATATATGTCATCACTAAGGAAAATGGAAGCTTGGTAATAATTTGCATTGGTAATTTTATTTAAAATAATTGGTAACCGGTGACTATCATAATGTATTTTTTACTAGCACAGCCACGTGTTTAACAGAAAATATTATGCATGGTTTTTCATACTCTTCATATTGCCATAGTTCAGCTTGAATTCTCAATTTAGTAAATAATCCCACTGGAAGATGCCACAATATTTTAAGGCTGACATTAACCATTGGCAGATGAAATGGGAGCTGATTTGAGACTACCCACATGTATAATTTGGAATGGTTCTACAGGCATTTTTAAGCTGAATGTCACATACCATTGCGAGCTGCCTTAGCCATAGCTTTAGCAGCATTCTTCTGTATATCAGGCATTGGAGATGTTTCAGCAAAGGTCAGTATTCTCTTAAGTCCTCCTGATTGCTGAAGAGCTTGTACGGTCTCAACATCGTCAAGACAATTGGCAATAACCAGAAGTGCTTCCACGTGTAAGTCGTTAAGCTCCTAATAACATAATAATCATATATGTTCTAAGAGCACTTTATTTTCATACAGCTCATTTCTAATAATTATTATAATAACAGCACTGTTTTGATATGAATACAATGTCCTTATAGTTCATATTTTGACATTCATCATTATGAATCCAAACAGCTCAGAGAATAACAGAATAAAGAATAAGATGAGATCTTATGGCCTACTATTCATGATATAAAAGCATCTAAACTAGCATAACAGAGAAGCTGGTCAATTCCTTATTCTGTGAATGAGTAATGTAAGAAGTTTGCAAAATACAAATTTGCATTCAGTCACTAAACAGTGTATTGTGGTGAATAGACAAAAGAGTTACAAATATTAGGTCAAAATGACAAAAAGCTAAAAAAAAATAGCAATTCCCTTTGCAGCCGACTACAATGCACTGTTTAGTGAATATTAATTAGTTGATCCTCTCTAGATTAACAAAACTAAAAGTAGTTCTAAAGGTGTGGGCACAAAGTCCAAACATAAACAGCGAGAGATGTGATCACAGACATATGGAAGGTGGCAGGAGATTAAGGACTTGAAATGGTTAGGAAAAATGTGTCGATGACTATTACATAGAAATATGGCAAACCTCTCTAAAAATGAAACTATTTGGGTTAAACTCCAAACAGTAAATCAAAACAATTATTGATTTGAAATAGATTCAAACTCAGCTATAGTTTGCCTGTTTTAGCCTTTATTTGCAATTCAGATTACAATTCATTACAATCACTAACCAATACTATGCTCCACATAAGCAATTCTGAGTGCCCTTCACTGAGTTCTAATCACAAAACTCCAAGTTTTTGTGGATCATATTTCCCATGATGCTCAGCAAGTCTTTTCACTGATAATATAAATGGCTATGAACCTGCACAAAACACATATAATGAGACTACAACCAAATGAGTATATTCCTTAATAATATTAAAAATCATGGTGGAATAACACGCTAACTCTCAGGGAAAATCGGGAGGGTGGGGAGGAGGGGAGAGTGGGGGTACAGCACTGCAATTAGTCTACCAGTGCCTCTCTTGAGATTAGGTTCTACACTATCCATAGAAACTTTCAAGGACATATCTCTTGCCTCTAAAGCAAAAAGACTTAACCAGTAGATAGAAGATACATAGTGGCACTATATAAGGAAGAACTCAATTCTGTTTATTCATTGGCAACCACAATAATAGAGCTAGATGTGTACCACTATGAAACACACGAGGAAATGATCCTGCTGTACATAGTAGCAAATACGTTCTATTGGAAGAGCAAACATAACTGGACATGTTTTTGATGGTGATCACATGCAGACACGTTGACTAATGAACAGGTGGGGCTTTTACAAATTCTACAAACGTTAGCTTTTATAAGACAGTAGTTTGATGAATGATTGCATATCCTTCTACAACAACAAGAAACACGCTGGGTGATAAGGATTTACTGTGATACTTTAGTTGGATCTCTAGCGCTTTTAACCTTGACAGGATATTTTTATACAAAGAAAACATTTTTATAAAGTGTTATAATATCCATGATATTTTATGATTTACAGATGGATAAAGAAAAGTGAACACAGTCAATAGGATTTTCTAATAACTGTTCTCCCTATATTTATTTGCGTGTAAATGCAGTTTGTGCATTTTAAGCACGTTGTATTAGATTACTTCTTTACTACATTATCTTCCTTTAACCTTTCTTTAAGTTCTGCCTTAGCAGAATGGATGACTTGAACCCTGTGTAAGGTACATGCACACCTTTATATGAGTGCTAATGAAGTGAAATATCATAAAATATCATTCACATATTAATACCTTTGCTTCTAAGATTTTTAGCAGGTGATCCAATGCTTGTTTTTCTTGCATAATTATCCTAGCTTCTTCTTCACAGCTCAAAGTGCCGAGGGTTTTCAGGGCTAATAGCTGGATAATGGGGTACTCCGACTTTAGAAGCTCCAGCAATGGCGGAATAGCATTCAAGTCACAAACTGCTGAGCGATTCTGGAAGTCCTGAGAATCAAAGCGTTAGTATAACATTACACGTTCAGCAGGCAGCACGAAAATATACTGACTGATCTCTTCACAATTTATATTGACGACAACCAACAGCATGCAAATAGACATCTTTCAATTCTACTTGGTCTGTGTATTATTATATTATAAAATATCCTAAATTACTAATGATTTATATGAAAATAGGTAAACGTATGGAATGGCTTATGTTCTCTCTTTCCTTCCCTTATTCTTTAACATTTCTACTGCTTCTTCTCATATGATTTTTACTTTTGTTAATTTTGACCCTCTTTTTTTTCATATTATAAAAATACATATGTTTACATATATTTGGTGCATTAATCCCTTAAGGACACATGACGGAAATATTCCGTCATAATTCCCTTTTATTTCTGAAGTTGTGTCCTTAAGGGGTTAAGATTTTGCGTTTATTGACTTCTGCTTAAATGCGGCAAAATAAAAAATTGCAAAAAAGCATAAAGGAATAAGGAAGTTTGGTACAAAAAGTAGTGTTTGATTAAATGTTTTTTTCACAAATAATTCCTTAATTCACAGCTTTCACCTAAGAAACTATTGGGGTTATCCTCTACATTACAGCATGTTTCAGAATCGCCACTCATCCTAAAATTTGCAATGAGTTAATTCTCCATAAATTCCTTTTTATTTTTAGCGAATACCAGCATAACTAAATTTATCATATGCCATCTGTTTTTCTCATAACTGTCTCGGGATTATTCAACGAATTGTCAGGAATCTGACAAAAATTTCTAATTCTAGGCGAAAATAGAGAAACTAGAGAAATCTGCATTTTCAGTTCAGCTGTTTTTTGTCAGGAATCTGACGAAAATTTCTAATTCTAGGCGAAAATAGAGAAACTAGAGAAATCTGCATTTTCAGTTCAGCTGTTTTTTGTTATTAAAGTGGTCATATAAACAAAAGAGC
This sequence comes from Pelobates cultripes, assembly GCA_933207985.1. Taxonomy (NCBI): domain Eukaryota; kingdom Metazoa; phylum Chordata; class Amphibia; order Anura; family Pelobatidae; genus Pelobates; species Pelobates cultripes. The sequence goes on from OW240915.1 coordinate 34,064,240, forward strand.
AGTGATGCAATAAAGATTGAAATGCATAATAAAAATACTTTTCAGAAAATAAAACAGAACTAGGTTCATAAAATTTGTCGACATTTAGCACTTTGCACTCAAAACTGAATTTTTTTTGTCTTGATATGTCTCCGATACTTGCGGAATACAAACCAAGAACGTTATAGTGGGGGAAAATTGTGATTTTGACCTGAGGTCAGTGGATAGTCAATATATTGTGAAACACAGATCTGCACACCAGTCAAGCCATAAGAAATCTGAAATTTGCAGTGATGTTACTACTGCAAGTGGTAGTTTGTGCTTCGCAAGTAACGCCAAGCCTCAATAGCAAGACAGTAACCAACCCCATGCTGATGATTTGCATTAACAACGAAACAGATGTCCATGAGAGGTTCACTGGCTTTGTATCTCTTCCTGAGTTGTGTTTAAAGCTGTTGTATACAGCAAACACAAACTCTAAGGGATCCATGTTTAAAATGTAATGAGGCAAAAAATGTATTCTTTGTTGACCTAATTTCATATGCCCACCCAGAATCCCTTGCAGTAATAACATCACTGCAAATTTGAGATTTTTGTGGGAGATGCAAGTCTTATGGCCTGACTGGTGTGCAGATCAGTTTATTGACTATCCAGATATGGTGATAGGCTAAAAGGTGTAGCTTGTTCCTATAACCTGTTGACATTTTGCCTGAGATTACTTCTATAAAAATGTGCAGTTACTCAGTATGCCATGTTAGTGTATATTATGATTGTTATCGTGGTACTTGTTAAAGATGTCGTGGCTGTGCAAGAATACATGTAAATCTTATGCACAGCAAAAATAAAGAATATATATATATATATATATATATATATATAAAAAATATATATATCTATAAATATACTGTTCGAAACACAAATTGTTGTGAACTTAAATTGAAGCATTAAACTATTCCTTTTAGGGACATGTATGTGTCTGCACATGTTTAAGCATTAGCTTATTTATTATATTAAAACAAATTTTAAAAATACACAAGTATATTTGATGTTCATTAACATTTGCATTTTCCCTGTTGCTTTTGATTTCATTACTTTTTAATGTGAGAGAAATACTGCATTGTGCCATTTCCATACTTTTCCTTGAGACATATTTCAAAAGGCATATTACACTCCTAGCTGATCAGTTCTGTATTTCGTATGTATTCAGCGTAATTGAGCTCACAGATTTCATGCGAGTCATAAAAGTGCTAATTAAAATGAGTAAATTCAATAACAGAAATTAAACATCTTCAATACGTTACCTGTACAAGGAGATAGATGCACTCAACAGCGTTTTTCTTAACATCAGGATCATTGCTGCTGAAAAGTCGGATGATGGATTCTAAGCAATTCAGTTCAAATATTTGATCTTTACTGGTATATTCGTTAGCCATATAAGAAAGGCAAAGTGTGGCAAATTCATGAATCACTATCTCTTCTGCATAAGAAAAAAAAAACAACATACAGTATAGGACACCTGACACTTCCTTAAATAATAGATCTTAAGAATGTATAACTATAGATATAGGGGACACAAACTGTGAACATGTATTTAAGCAGCTACATCATTTTTTTTGGCATGCCAAATAAAGATTTGCATGTTTCTTAAGTCCTGAGAAATAGATAGACAGATGGAAGGACAGACATAAAACCATTAAAAACAGATAAAAAATACTCCACTTGTATAATTTATTAGTTGTCCCATAGTTGAAGGTTCATGTTGTCTGTTAATAAAAACTAATCACCTATTCTGTGCCTCTGATATTTCACTGGAAAGAGTATGTCATTTTTTTTTGTGGTTTGTCATTTTTAAAATAATTAAGTGAGCTTAAAGAGGTAATCACAGGCTTTGAAAATTCTGTTTTGAAAGCACATTGAGGAGTGCTAGGGATATTTATCAGTTCATATAATATCTGTATGCAGTTACTCATTTTATCCAAAATTCTTGAACAGATGGTTGGATTTGTTAACAAAATTTTTTGCAGATTAAAGCTACCTTCTGGTGCGAGACGAGCAATTAGTGAAGGTATGATATCCAACTTTCGAAGCAATTTTCTGACATCATCTAGCGAAAACCAAAAGGACAAAAAGTTAGATTCAGAAAGGAACTATTTTGAAAAGCTAATACGTATGGTGTTTTCATGTTTTACTTATATTTCTAAACAAGACACCACAAATTAGCCCAAAAATATTTTTTAAGATCTTCTTAGTAGATCTTCTTTAAAACACATGTACTGGGATTTCTGATACAGCAATCCACTAATTTCAATGCTGATACCTTGTGTATTCCCCATGCACTCAGTAATAAGTACAGGACCTCCCTGATGAAGTATATTTTCCCGTAATTCTCCCATCACTGCAGAACCTACATTTGGAACGCTGCCTGGTTCCATTCAGTAGATTTGCAAGTGAAAACGTAATGCCAACACATTTACCATCATAATTGTGATGACCAAGGTCTAACATACCTTGTATCACGGTCGCGTGATAACCCAACACGCAGTATGTAAACCCACAGAAAACCCAAGCACGTATTACCGAACCTTAGAATGGGCGGACTTAATGTAGGAAGAAAAGAGTAGTCAGAGGATAGCCAAAAATCAGAATACCAGAGATCAGGAGAACGATACAAGAAATAGCCAGGTCAGGATACCAGCAATCAGGAGGTCAAAATACAAGCCGAGTCATGGAACCAGAAAACAGAAACGCCAAAAGCCAAGCCGGGTCAGTACACAGAAACAATAGTAAATACGCAAGGAGAATCAAAGAGCCCTAAGGGGAACACAAGGAACAAGGCAAAATAGGCCCCTTTTGTAAGGGAGTGTCTTTTGCTTTAAGACCACGCCCCCAAAACGTTCTGGGCCGGTATTGATGACGCAGGACCGCATCATAAAAAGGGGTGTGACTCCAGCGTCCAGCGTGGCACATGCTGAACTCGTTGGAAGAGGAGTCTGCCCTGGATCATGCACGACCTGGGCGTGATGGAATAAGGTAAGAGATCGTGACACCTGGATTCTTTATCTTACTGTTCTGTAGGGAGAAGCCTATACCCGGCTGACTCATAATGTAGTGGACTAGACAACTTTTTAAAATGTCTTAAATTGTATAGTTAATGCAACAAATAATTGTAAAATAGGTTACTTACTGTTGGCAGCCATGACACCACACACCATTGTGGCATTTCTGCGGACTACTTTGTCTTCATGTGAGATAAGTTTTGCAATAGATTCCATTGCGCCAAGTCCAAGAAGCGTCACTTTATTTTCATCTCCTTAAGTGCAGTAATAAAACAGAATTACTAGTCTAGTTTAGGAAACCTAACAGCTGACATTTATGAACAAGTTTATATACATATCTAAACAGTTCAGTAAGCCTTTTTATAAAAAGTGATATAATGGGAATGTTTAATTCTTGTAACATAGCATGAGAAAACGTAAGGAAATATATTTTGACGGCAGTTATAAATGATCAACTCATATATGTCAAGGTGTATTTAAATACATCAATATAGTTAAGGAGAGAAAAATAGGTAGCAAGAGAGGTGAGCCCTGTTTTGCTCTCCATAAGTTTAAAGGGTAATCCAGACGTGGACCCCTTGCTCACTGTGCCTAGAGAGATATTAGCTATGCCTCACTGATGATGCCTCACAAGGCTGAAACGATCGTCTGGGGTTGCTGTGTCTCTCATGCAGAGGGAACTTGCTGGCATTTTGGATCTGGACTGCCCATATCGGTGGGACCAGTCTGATATGCTTCAGAGATGTTCTCTCTGTAATGGCACAAGATGAGCTAAAACCAGCTTGAGATCTGAGCAGGGACCCACCGAAGGGCAGGATATTTCAGCTGCTGCCCATTCTCAGTATACTCTTGCGCCCCGTTATTTTGCACATCAATATAGTTATTGGTAAATTAGTCCAAGCTCCTTAATCATTACGATAGCCCTGTGAAACACTAAATGTTTCTGAAGTTCAATAGTGTTAAAAAAACACTAATATATAATTCATAAATAGTTCATAAATATTTATTACTAAAGTTATGTTGGGCATCTGAGAAAAGTTTTGCTGAAATTTTAGGGGTGTTTTATGACATATCTTGGCATCTTTTATTTATTTTTTTGTCAATCTTTATTTTTGGTAGTGCACTGGATAACAAACAGCCTTACAATGCCACAAGAGCAAGAGCGAGGTTAATATACATACAGATTGTAACGAACACTGATATAACCTATACCCGTTTGTCTGTTTCCTCCCGAACTGCCAGAGCATGCGTGATTATAGCTCGCAGCTCGGGCATTGAAGTGTACGAATCTCCATACAAAATAACAGCTTCCCAAGTAGATTCTCCCAGTAAAGCAGACAGGTACCCAAACATCAGCCGAAACTAGATGAAGGGTGTAACAGAACTAAATTTTAATGGGTGCCACACTGGCTTTTATGCAAGTCCCCATGCAAGCGGACCTCCCACGTGGACCTTGTGGGGGACAGAAACACAAAGCATACAGCCAATAATAATGCAGGGGCTGTGCCACTCCCAGTACAAACATACAATCCCCTCCTCTCTGCCTGGAGATAATTGGGTCAGATAAAGTAATAACTTAATTATCTCCAGGCAGAAAAATTACAATTTCCCCAAAACTTGGAATGTACCCTAAAACACACAATATTCCCACGAATGTCTTATCCCCTGATAGCCCTGATCTGGGTGACCAACATATCCAAAAAACACCCAGATCAGTTCAGGTTTTTTTTCGAATTCTATGGAAGTCGTACGTGACTGGCAGCACACGAGGCTCCTGCCCAAAACAGTTTCATAAGTTTTAGTGGTTTGGCTGGTCTATTTCGTGAAGTCTGAAAAACTGAATAAATGCACGAACTTCTCCCCCTGGCTCTTAGTAGCGATTGTTCCCCTAGTTTGTGGGAACAAAACTATAGAACAGTGCTCTCCTAGCTGTTCAGGAAAAGGAAGCAGGTATTCGTACACTTTGGACCGGTGTTCGTGAAGTCGAGTGTTCGATTTTAATTCCAGACATTCGACGACCAAGTCCCGCTGCCTCCTTTCATGCGATCAAGATGGCCACCGTTTTCTCATACACATGGCGTTCGACTTTACGAATGGCGGCCACACAGGGACAGTGCTTAAACGACTGTTCTCTTTGAAGTTAATGAGCCAGGGGGGTGGTCAGTGTTCGGTCGTTACAGCTACCGAATGGAGCAAAGTAAAATAAACAAAATAACTTGGTGATTTATTCACACAGATCTTTACAGTGGCTGGCATTTTAGGTCAGGCACAGTTTTTTTTTTTTTAATATATATTAATAATAACAAGCAAGGGTCAGATCTGCCTAGCTAATAAACAAGATAAAGGCTAAGTGTAACCATATATAAGTGAGTTGTAAAGCCAGAAGACATGCTAGGCAAAGTAGTATAGGGGTAAACATGCTGAAACTGTGAATAGATTTCTTGACAAAGGATAATAACTCACTGCGGAGTAGCCATGCCTCCCACATCAGTTTTAAAAACAGAAGAAAAAACATGAATATTTCACATACTACTATCTCATGTCTTCATGAGGAGTCCATATTTTATGTAATGGGGGAGAGAAGACTTAGCTATAGCTATTAATTTGTCCATTTGCTGTTTATATCCTTATTTGGATGTTACTGCTGTCAAAGATGGAGAAATATCATGATGCCAGAAGGCTGCCAGGGGTTGCACTAATTTTAAGTGCTTAAAAATGCTGTCAATGTCACTAGAACAATAAACTCAAACTTCAGGTAACTCTTTTGAAAAATCACTTACATTACAATATTCATCTCTCTTGGCATTGCACACTGTACTCCCTGTCCATGGTACTGAAAGGTGTGACAATCAAAAATATACCTAGCCCTAATGGTGTCAAAGAGAAATTCTGGGGCATTGTTCTAAAAGCAGAGAAATAAGCAGATAAATCAATAGGTAAATTCCATTGGTTTCCACTGCTATTGTAGAACATTGTCCTGGAAATCCGTGTAATGTGTGAGAATCAAAAGCTCAGTAGAAAAAAACAAAACACAACAAACCACATAGCAAATGGCTAAATCAATAGCTACACTTCTCAAACACCAATTATAATGGCCTATCTCAGACCAAGGTCGTCCAAAGTGTGTGGATAAAAATGTGATCCCACTCATCTCAGCAGTGCTGGCAGATTATTATTATGGCAAGCTGTCAAAACCCAGTGTGGGAAGGGAGAATTAATAAACTTCTTAGAATGTCTGAGTGGGAAACTACTATTGATCATTTCAAACTTCTTTTTTTTTTTTTTTTATTCTTTATTTTTTGCGTGCTGCATGTAACAAAAAGCGAATCTTTTACATTTTGAGGGAACATTTAAATAAATTGTCATTTGCAGGTACATAATGCAGTGGTTATGTTCAGAGCGCGTATTTTTATATTTAGTCAGTGAAACTGATCGTGTGGTCCGTTGTCAAGTGATGATGTTTGTGTGTGCTGTCTATAGCTCGTGTGCCTGACCGAGCTAGTTGCCCACTTCTCTTTGGCATAGCGTGGGTTATGTACTTCTGTCGTTCTGTCGTTTAGATAGGTATCGTAGGTCTGCCACTGTGTCGTCCATTAGAGGGGTATGCTCGGTTTGGGATGTCTAGTGTGGGGGGGTGCCTACATGGGGGTCCCATCTCCCATCAGGGTCTCGTGAGGTGTAGCTCGGAAGTTGCCTCAGTGGATCATTTCAAACGTAAAGCGAAAAGCATTGCTCTAGGAGGGAGCTGGGTGTCTGTATTAAGCATTGCTCTAGGATGGAGCTGGGTGTCTGTATTAAGCATTGCTCTAGGAGGGAGCTGTGTGTCTGTATCAAGCATTACTCTAGGAAGGAGCTGCGTGTCTGTATTAAGCATTGCTTTAGGAGGGAGCTGTGTGTCTGTATTAAGCATTGCTCTAGGAGGGAGCTGTGTGTCTGTATTAAGCATGGCTCTAGGAGGGAGCTGGGTGTCTGTATTAAGCATTGCTCTGGGAGGGAGCTGGGTGTCTGTATCAAGCATTGCTCTAGGAGGGAGCTGTGTGTCTGTATTAAGCATGGCTCTAGGAGGGAGCTGGGTGTCTGTATCAAGCATTGCTCTAGGAGGGAGCTGTGTGTCTGTATTAAACATTGCTCTAGGAGGGAGCTGGGTGTCTGTAATAAGCATTGCTTTAGGAGGGAGCTGGGTGTCTGTATCAAGCATTGCTCTAGAATGGAGTTGTGTATCTGTATTAAGCATCGCTCTAGGAGGGAGTTGTGTGTCTGTATTAAGCATTGCTCTGGGAGGGAGCTGGGTGTCTGTATTAAGCATCGCTCTGGGAGGGAGCTGTGTGTCTGTATTAAGCATTGCTCTAGGATGGAGTTGTGTGTCTCTATTAAGCATTGCGCTAGGAGGGAGCTGTGTGTCTGTATTAGGCATTGCTCTAGGATGGAGTTGTGTGTCTGTATTAAGCATGGCTCTGGGAGGGAGTTGGGTGTCTGTATAAAGCATTGCTCTAGGAGGGAGCTGTGTGTCTGTATCAAGCATTGCTCTGGGAGGTTAGATGTGTGTCTATTTAAGCATTGCTCTAGGAGGGAGCTGTGTGTCTGTATTAAGCATTGCTCTAGGAGGCAGCTGTGTGTCTGTATTAAGCATTGCTCTAGGAGGGAGCTGGGTGTCTGTATTAAGCATTGCTCTAGGAGGCAGCTGTGTGTCTGTATTAAGCATTGCTCTAGGAGAGAGCTGTGTGTTTGTATTAAGCACCGCTCTAGGATGGATCTGTGTGTCTTTTAAGCATTACTCTAAGAGGGAGTTGTGTGTCTGTAGTAAGCATTGTTCTAGGAGGGAGCTGGGTGTCTGTATTAAGCATTGCTCTAGGAGGGAGCTGTGTGTCTGTATTAAGCATTGCTCTAGGAGGCAGCTGTGTGTCTGTATTAAGCATTGCTCTAGGAGGGAGCTGGGTGTCTGTATTAAGGATTGCTCTAAGAGGGAGCAGTGTGTTTGTATTAAGGAATTCGCCATAAAGCGGTGTGTCTATATTGAATAGCACTCTAGAACGTATTTTATTTGAGTGCAACATGCAGCTGAAGTGTGCTATATGTGTGGATTGTGGCGCACGCCAGGAGTGAGCTATGTAATTGTGCTGTACTGAGCCCTGTACTGTGAGGTATATTAAAGTAATTAGTATTTTAGTAAGTGTAAAAAAAAAAGGGAATAGTTGCACCACAAAACTTTGTTCCAGCTGTCTAATGTCAATTCTGTGCAAAAATTCCATCTGTTGTCAGCACACACTGTACGCTGACGACAGATGTTATCAGTTTCTACCCTTGAACGAAGCTCTGGAAGTACTTCCGCAAGAGGAAGCTTCAATATCCTCTTCCTCCCTTTTTTATTTCAGCCCTCCCCACCATCTTTGCCTCCCTGCGTTGCTTATTGGTGGTCTGATTAGTTGTTTGCTTTTTAAAAAAATTATATTTCCTTCCTCCATACAACACTCAAAGCATTAAAGGTTAACATTGTTTAATGACATCACTGGATTACGCACCTTTTTGTGCAAATTTGTATAAAGCTTCACAGGATTTGATTAAAATCTCTTCTTCTGGAGACTGAAGCATCAACACAGCTGTTGCCGCCTTTTTGCTTTCGATGGATAATGGGTCGAACTGAAACAAATCATAAGCGACTGAGTAACGTGTTTGAAAAACCCCCATTGAAGTTCCCTGGGAAAAAACATGGAGGGCATACTAAAAAGAAACATTTTAAAGGAACACTCTACTGGTAAAATTAAATATTTATTTTTATTGTTAGAATGTTCCTTTTTTATTGTTTGGATTACTGATACCTCCATTTGTCATAACAAAGTAAGAAAAATTTAGTTTAGCTCCAGTACAGAATGTTATCTGCAGAAACTATGCATTCTGTGAAGTCATCAGGTCTGAAGACTTTTTTTCAATCCCATGCTTGTAGAGAAGCAATTGGAACAAAAGGCGCATGCCCACGATCAGGGCCATCTTTAATGTTGATTGGACCCCTGGGCAAGCATTAGCTTGGACCCCCTGGTCTCCTCCCTCCCACCTTCTAGCATGCAAACACGTCTTCCACCCAAAGACACACATAAAGAAAACACAAAAAAAAAACACACACACACACACTCATAGATCATAGACTTAGCCACACTTATTTTTAACCTAGAGAAAATACACACACTGACACACATACAGATGCAAACACTGACACAGATGCAGATATACACATACACAGGCTCAGACATACACAGGTAAGAGAAAAGAAAGAGAAAAGAAAATAGAAAAGAAAGAGAAAAGAAGGTACAGAGATACATACATCCATATACACAGACATACAAAGACAGATACACAGACACACAGGTGCATACACAGATACACACTGTCACACATACAGATACACTCACTCACCGACAAACATGCAGACACACACTAACACACACAGAGAAACAAACACACCCTGACATATATGCAGATACACACAATAACACACATGCAGATACATACACGGACACAAATGCAGTTACACAGACACACAGTAACACATACAGATGCACAGATACACAGACACATACAGATACACAGGGGCACACACATACCAAGAGATACACATACAGACACAGAGATACACATACAGACACACTGACACACATGCAGGTACACAGACACACTTAATGACAAACATTCAGATACACTGGATGACACTTATATAGATGCAAACATTGACACACACAGATACAGAGGGGCACACACTTGACACACATACAGACAGATACCCATATAGACAGATACACAGACACATGCATATACACATACAGACAGATACACAGACACACATGCATATACACATACAGACACACAAAGATAAACAGACACATGCATTTACATATATAGACATATATACACACAGAAACACACATACAGACAGACAGATACACATACATGGAAAATATGCAATTTCAGTAACCCTGCTGTTTCCTACATGGGGTCCAGTGGCTGTCTGAGGCTGTTGGGAGTTGGGCTCTCTCCCAGTCCACACTCCTCCTCTCTCCCGCGCGGCACTCTTCTGTGTTAGCTAGGAGGAAGTGACTGCACTTCCTCCTAGCGCTGACCTCATCACAGGGAGCCCGGTCGCACTGTTAAAGTGCTGCAGCGCTGGTGGCCCTAAGAGCATGGGCCACCCAATGGGACCCCCCCAGGGAGCCCGGTCGCACTGTTAAAGTGCTGCAGCGCTGGTGGCCCTAAGAGCATGGGCCACCCAATGGGACCCCTCATTGTGCGGCCCGCGGTGGTAGTACCACACGGCCCGCACTCACCATGGCAGCCGGCGGGCTCAAAGGGCAGTTGCTTTGGGCCCCCTAGAAATGACTGTCCCTTTTGCCCCGCGTTAAAGACGGCCCTGCTCACGACGCACCATCCCAATGCTTCTCTATGCTTTTCTCAGGAACGTTTTACACTTTTAGAATGCAGAGTGGGCAGTATATGAAAAGTATTGCCCAGTATTAAGCATAATTTATATGTTTCAGGAATCCTGACTAATCGATCACTTGATTTCCTATCTGCAGCATTTAAATGCTACATACTACAACGCAGGAGTTTTCATGTGTCAAAATAAGGAAGGTTGACTTTACACTTCTACAACAGCTGTCAACCCCCCCCCTGCTAAACCCTAGTATTTGACCCTTTTTCTTTGTACCTACTATACATTTCAATGTTCAATTATCTCATTGTTACAACTGTTTTGTTTAAAAAAAAATTACAAGGCAGACTCAACAAGGCATAGAAAAAGCTGTGTGGTTATTTTGCTTGGATTTTGTCTTTGGGGATTTATTTTAGGATTGCATTTAAGCAATGTGAAATACTAAGGTGGGTGTTATCAAAGCAAAATAAATATACAAATGTATAATTTTACCTTATTGCAGGGTCTAGATCAGTGGTCAGCAACCTATGGCAAGTGTGCCAAGCATGGCTCTCGAGGTGCCTTTCAGGAATCCCAGTGGGACTTCAGATATCTGCTAGTACAACCTGAGTGGTAATTGGAGTTGGTGGGGGAGAGTCCTTATGTTCCGCATTTCACGTTGCACACTAAGAGAAAGTGATCTAAGCTCACTTTCTCCCAGCACTTGTGAATGGAAATCCACACAGGAGTAAAGCACACAACACCACAAGCAGCCCCACACATACATACACACACCACCAAACACACAATAAGACAGATCATCTAGACACACAATTCAACAAGCAGCCTCCACAGCCCACATTCATAAGTATCATACACAATAACACAAACTACTCATGAACATATGCAATATAACAGCCCACAAACACACAAACATAATGTTATAAAGCAACTGCAGCACCCATAAATAACACTAGCACAATTCAGGAACGCACACCTCAATTAAAAAAAATAAGACAGGTACCCCAAAAGACTTCAAGATCTTGTTTTGGAACAGTATTACTAAAAGGATGCCTACCCCTGGCCTAGATAATGTGCATTGCCTTTTGTTTCTTTGTTTGCATTTTGCAGTACAATATCATTTTCCGTTTGTTTACCTAAAAATGGTTTAAATGAGATTTACTGGGGGGCGGGGCCTGACCGCAGAGCCGTGTGGACGTGTATCAAAAGAGCTCCTGCACTAAGCTGTACTAAAACCCTAATTCCACGACTTTAAAAGCGATTGATCGGGCCAGGAAGGCCAGCAACTGCAAGGGAACATCAGGCTGAACAAAATGTTACCCCACAAGGGACACTACAAGCTACAACCACGGGCCAGGTGTCCGGGGCCTACTCACATGGCGAGCACAGGGGGGACGGCCGCCCTCCTGCTGCCAAGACCGGCTATCTCTGCGATCGAGAGCCCGTATCCCCCCCCCATGGGCCGGCGGGGGTCATCCCGGCCCAATCTCTACAGGGCCACGGGACCCTACCAGCCTCCGTGACCACAGGCGACCCACACTCGGAGGCCAAGATGGCGACTGCCGACCAGGCTCTAGGGCCTCCACTCGCTCAGCCTCAACCCGAGCAGCAGACAAACAAGCTCCCCTACAAGGACAACATAGCGGCGGCCTTCGACCACTTCTGGATGAGATGGTGGGACATAACACAGACCCGAGCAACCACAAAGACCTCTCGACCGCCCACCAGATTACCTGCACAGAGCCCGGCACCGAAGCACACAGCCAAGCCAATGACCGGGGCACGGCGGCAGGAGGTGAGGGGAGCTAAACCCAGACCTCAAGGCCGCACGTCGCATACCCGACGTCGTCAACCCGAGCGTCGTCAGCATCGGAGAGCAACACTCCACAGCCCGCCGCTGCTTAAAGCAAAAAGGAGGCACACCCGACGGGCCAATACCCGGTCCACAGCAGACGGTGCAAAGAGGGCCTATCAGCACATCATCCACCAGCGGCGCTGCAAAGCCGCAACTAGCTCTCAGAAGGACTTTGACCCCACGTTCAACAGAAATTCAGAGACACTTACCCGCAGAGCGGTGGCAGGAGAAGGAAAACCACCGAGCCGCCACAGTAGTGTCGGTGTACCCGCCATCCAAAGCACTCACGTGGGTCTGGGAAACAATGGTGGAGACCCTCCACATCTTCTGACGCAAGGCTCTGAGGATCCATGGGACTTTCCAGTATGTGCCCTGCCAGAGCCGACTACAGGAGTCGGCTGACTCTCACTGACTCACCCTACCGCACTGCGGCCTGGACTGCTGCCACACCACCACGCTCATGCAGTCATGGAGGACTATATCCCGCAATAGTTTCAAGCCTTGCTACCCTGAGATAATCGACAAATAGCACACTCATGCCACTACAAAATTTATGCCTAGCCAGACAAGTATACTTAGCCACCTCACTAGGCAATTTAACATGTACCTATTATACAGTCGTGCTAAAGTAAAAATTATACCAGTCATGTTTTCCCATCTATCTCACTACTCTGAATACTACTCCCTAACAGGACCATATGATATATAAGCATGAATATCCTGGTGTTATTTGTAACTATAACTTATGATATTCATTTGCTCAGACCTACCTGTTTACAGATTTACCCAATATGCATAGCTAGTGATCAGCGGCCTACTTTAACATATGTTCTCATGCTTTCTAAATCTTTACGTGTCAGAGCCTCAACGTATCCTAACCCTGAAACATGAAAGCATGTTACCACATCTCACTGGTACTAACGTAGTTAACCTATAACTGTAAAGCATTACTTATTCTCAAAGGTTTTACATATATCTATTCTGATAGTATAATCATCTAATTAAGCTGGTTAATACTCTACGAATGTGCAAATACTCCTGCTACTAACAAACGTGGGTTAATCTTGCATTACGCTTAGCTTGTTCATAACTCAACATTTAAAAATTGTGCTGATACTCTTATGCCATAAATGTACAGCTACTGTGTTCATATCTTTTAAATATGCTGCTGTGGCATTTACAAATGATCTGTTACTCCATGCACAAAGAAAAATAAAGAATTATAAAAAAAAAAAATGAGATTTACTGGAACATAGCAAAACTTTAAATTAACATCATCTTTGTCCTACACATGTTGCCAATATAAATAAACTTGGTATATGAAACAGAAAAATACAAAAAGAGTAACATTTCATAACATTTTCACAATATGACCTAATCCGGTTTGTATTCTGGACCACTGAACAGTCACATTAGAGTAACAGAAATGGACATAATCAGGCACAGCTGTGTTTATTGGCAGGAGGTAAAGTCCAGGTATACTGGCAAGATTCCATCTCGCTCACTGTACAGCTAAGTTCTATTGTTTCTGTATTGCATTTTGAGAACACAGAATATACTTCACCTGCAAACAAAGAGGTGAACACTGCAGTACCATGCTGCACTCTGCACTCAAACTTCCACTTCTTTAGATGATATTTACTAAAGCGGCTCGGTTAACACCCTCCCTGGCAAAATTAGTATTTCATAAATATAAACTCCTTTATAAATATTCACATTGACTGTGATGGAATTTCACTGAAATCCCAAGGCAGTTAAAATATATACTAAGACAAAGTAGGGAATACTTAGTCTTATATATTCCCTAAGCCTGACAAAACTGATGGCTATAGGGAAAAGGCATTGTATTTAGAGGCTCTGGCACAGTGTTTTACTCTCATGCATGTGCAGGGGTACAGCACTGATCTGGGCTCCTGGCAGATGAACCACCAGGAACTGGAAAGGACAGACCACACATCAATCTGGGCAAGCCGCATCGGTGACAGAGCCGCTTTAAGACAATGTTATGCATGTACAGTGGGACCTCGGTTTACGAATTTAATGCGTTCTCCGGGACATTTCTTATTGCGAAAAATGTGTAAACCGAAACGCGTTGTCCCATAGGAATGCATTGAAAACCAATTAATCCGTTCTGGAGGTCAGAAAAAAGTCAAAATGATGTGGCATGGAAACCAACCCACAATGCAGAACACACAATAAAAGACATGCAAACGACGAAGCTCAGCTCCCTACCTTTCCACAGCTTGAGAAATGCACCAAAAAGTCCCAAAACTCGATGCAAAAGCCGCTCCAACACCTCCACACTCGACGCCACGTGCTACCCACAGACTCCAGCATGCAGGGGGCGGTGCTATAAACCTCCCAGGTGCAATGCATCCTGGGGAAACTTGCTTTGTATTGCGAAACAAATTTCTAAACCGAGGAATTATTTTCAATGGATTTTCATTTGTAAACCGAAAATTATGTTAACCGAGGCGTTTGTAAACCGAGGTCCCACTGTATTTTGCCAACACACATGTAGGAATTCTTAGAGATATCCATATTCAATACATGATACAGCTATGATAAAATCTAATTGAACACATGAAGTAGAACCTGTCTGCCTGATTCTGTGAACTGCCACTCATTAGTATTTTCTATTTGCAAATCCATTTTAGGAGAAAAGTAACCAGGCTGGGAAAATAACAAACTTCAAAAGATTCAACTTGCTTCTCTCTTTGCAAATTGATTATTTTGATTAATTATTTTACATCACATCCTTCGCCTAACCAACAAACTCTGTTTAGCAAAAAAACCCTTTGTTATATAAAGCATATGACTCATACTTACCACATCTTTTGGAGGAGGCTCAGCTTCTTTTTTAATTTTCTTCCCCATTCTGGAAAAGAAAATCCAATTAATAATTATTACATCATGGATTAATAATGGCAGAATAACGCTGACTCAAAAGAGAAGGAAATTACTCTTTATCATTTCTATTACTGCACCATTGTTCAGATAGTTTTCTGGTATTGAACAGTAATGCCATGCCTTATCAAACCAGGTAACATATTGAAACTAAACACAGGTAGAATATAAAGACAAATGCTACTGTCATATTGGTGTCTTGGTAAATGTAATTAATAGCTAATGGGGGTAGAGGAGTGCATTCACACACTTGGGTTGCATTCTATTACAAGAGATGCCATTATCTGAATACAGTTCTCCCATTGACCTACAGTGGAGATTGTGACCATAGAAAAGTTTAACTCTTAAAACACTGTCAAGTTCTAAGTGTGTGAGGGGTTAGATATTTCAACTCCAGTCTCTGAAAAAGTATTAAATATACTGATCTCTGTTACCCAACTAATTAATTATATTAAAGCGACACTATAGGCACCACACAACTGTAGCTTAATAAAGTAGTTTTGGTGTATAGATCATGCCCTTGCAGTTTGGCTAATCAATTCTCTGCAATTTAGGAGTTAAATTGCTAAGTTTATGCAGTCCTAGCCACACATCGCCTGGCTGACACTCACACATCTTGGGAAAAAAAAAGTCTAAATTTTTTTGCTACCCTTATTTCTCAGTGTGTTTGTGTGGCGAAATTAACCTATGTTACTAGGATTCCCTGGTTTGTTCAGTAAAACCACGTTCACCTACTTTTTACCCTTGTTTTGTTCGACAACCGAACAAAACCACGAAAGATCCAGACCACCCGTATACTTGTTAACCTCCATCATCCCTGTTAACACTTCCATAATGATTCCCACCTCAGTGCTCTAAACGGTTGGCTGGGTGGCCGTCGTTCGTATGTACGAACATGTGGTGGTGGTCATCTTGTTTCCAGCGAATGCAGGCAGCGGTGTTTGGTCGTCAAGTGCATGGAACTAAAATCATAAACTCGCCTGCATTCATTCCTATACATCTGAAAAGAACACTGTTCAGTGGAATCATTCCCACGAATGAGGGGCACACGACCAGCATACAGGTGAAAGCATCCATTCGGCATTTTGTTCATTTTCATGCACCCAAAAGAGACTGACCACTACCCCCGATTCTATGGAACTATTTTGGGCAGGAGCCTTGTGTGCGGTGAAATCTTTACCCTGGTGGCATTTCGGCTGTGTTCGTGGGATCTGAGTGCTTTTCGAAAATGTTGTGCGCTCAGATCCAGGCTTTCCGGGGATATAAGATTTCAGGGGTAGATAGTTGTTTTATGTGTCTTTTGGGGTGTCATAAACATTTTAGATTTTTCTGTACCGGAGAAATAATTTAATTATATATATTTTTTTTCCAGGTAAATATCTCTCAGGCACAGAGGATCATGGGAGGGATTACCCTGTAAGTTTGTATGGGAAACCCCACGTAGGGGCTTTTGCATAAAAGCCGTGTGTGGCCCTGAATAAACCAGTTGACTCCCAGAACTGTGTGTCGTCCGGTTACTGGGGATTGAGATATATCTGCTAAACAGCGGAGATTTGGGATTTTATTATTGCAGCTCCGCTACAGTTTGTATTGAATATCTTATCTATTTGTATGATCTATAAACTAAAACTGCTACATTAAGCTAAAGTTGTTTTGGTGCTTAAAGTATCCCTTTAACATATCAAACCACACATGACAACAAGTAGCTTCATTATTTACATAACATAGTTGTTCAAATAAATCCATACTAGATAGACAAAATATTCACATAAAGAGTTAAACTATGATGTTGGCAAAACCAAAAGGATTAGCCAAGACATTAGCTTTTTCTATCAGTATGTTTCACATTTGAAAAGGGATTACATTAATTATTGTGTTTTATAGTAATAGTAGTTAATGGTTTAATTTAACAGAGAATTTGCATCTAATCCCCAGAATTATACTTTGAACGGATCTGAAGTTATTGTGCCAGATATTCTGACTCAAAGTTTATGTGATGATCCAAGGACACTTCTTATAATAAAAATTTGTAAAAAAAATTAAAAGCCTTTTTTACTTGTGGTAGCTGTAAATAAGGTCCCCATTCAAGCACAAAATGTGTCCAGCTTGCTTGGCATGGGATATGTGTCTCTGTCAGCCTCTCTCTCCCCCCGTGTAATTCTAGCACTTTATTTCATAAATATTTTTTGTGCTCTTTATCTGCCATTGTTTGAATTTGAATGCCTTTTTGGAGTGGGTAATAACTAGAGGAATGAATTGATTTACTCTGGTGTATTGTTCCTTTTTGACAGAGGTAATTACTGTGAGATTGATTCATTTCTGTTTTCTGGGATTAGGGTGCCCTAACGTTATTTATTTTTTATTATTTTTTATTTGTTATTATCATAGATCAATTCTTACCAGTTAAAAATTTTCACATTACAGATACAATTGATAATCTGGCTAAAAAAAATCAAGCAGTCGAATCCTTATATGTACGGGAAATCAACTGTCGAATCCTTATATGTACGGGATTCAACAGTTGACCATTAATCCTAATTTTTGCACTTGGGGTGGAATATATTGCCCTATACCATTTAATCCAGTTAGTGCCGAAGACCATTGCTTCCAAGGTGGCGAACAGCAGGGATCAATACAGATTGTTAAAGATTTCTCAGCATCCCCTGATAGTAGTAGGTTCTGTGTGGGGCTTTTTAAAAAAAAGGTATATGAGATCCCTCTCCTTTAAGAGATCCCTCTCTACGTGTCTCAAAACAGAATGCACCTGTCATGGTTGATTAGATATTTCCTACATGTTCTATGTTTAATTTTGTATATATGGTGTATTAATACTGTTTTTGTATTTTATTGTACCTTTTTGTATCAATGCACTGTTTTGTGGACCCAGGACATACTTGAAAACGAATGTATCCTTCCTGGTAAAATATTTTATAAATAAATAATAAATAAATAAATAAAAATAAATACTGGTGTCTGTTGCAGGTGACGTACCTGTTTGCTGTCTGAATGGGCAGCTTAGCTGTGAATCCCACACTGTAATTTGCCACAGACAAGATGAGCACTCACTTCACACGCCCACCAACAAGCGCAGTCCAGCAATGCCCCTGGTATGCAAATTTTTAAGAATTATCTCAATTCTATTTTACAAGGAGCAGACATACTCCAGAATGCTGTATGTATAATTCAAACATTTAATAAATGTGCTTCTTAGTTTAGGGGTGTCCAATCCGCAGCCCAGAAGGCTAGCAGTGCGGTCCGGTAGCAGTCCGGGCAGCAAGCGAGGCAGGGAGCCCTTTACATACTGTATTCCTCCTGGAAAGCTTGCCATCCCAGCATCGGCATCACTAGTGGGGGTATTCGTAGGAAGAGCACAGACATTCCAGGCCAGCAGCAACCACTAGCCACCAGGGACAGAGGATCCATTCCAGCCATCCCAGAACAAGATAGGAGGCTGGGTGGACCTCTTAAGTACTAAATGTGTCTGAATATATTTTTTGTGTATATTTTGTCATTGATTGTGTGTGTGTGTGGGGAGGTCTGTGTGTATGTCTGTGACTGTGTTTGTGTAAGTCAGTGATTATGTGTGTGGATCTGTGATTGTGTGTGTATGTATGCGATTGTGTGTATAGGTGTGAGATTGTATGTGTGTGGGTCTGTGATTGTCTGTATAGGTTTGTGATTGTGTGTGTGTGTGTACATCTGGTTATGTGTGCATATGCATATACATGTATATGTGTTTAGTAGATAGCTCCCTAATTTGGTATCCTTAAATATGGCAATCCCACATAAGGATAACAAATTAGGGAGTCATATATTAAACTAAATTAAGAAAAGGGCTTTTGAAGTTTTATTATATAAATAAATTATAAATGTTATGTGCGGCCCAAGACAATTCCTCTGTGCTCAATATGACCCAGGGAAGCAAAAGGTTGGACACCCATGTCTTAGTTAATAAGGTAACAGAAAGGAAAATCACTGGTGCACTAGATTAATACTCAAGTTATTTAATTTATAATAAACTTTTTTTGGCATATTTATTAAAGAGTAATGTGTTTGATAAATAAGTAAGCTTTTTAAAGAAGTCGCCTACCATCCAAAGTAATTGTACTTTGACCTCTAGCCTCACGTTGGAATAGCACAATGACAAGAATTATTGTTAAAGAACGGAAGGTAATTATTCCATGTGGATTTAGAGAATTCGTACATTTGCTGTAAACTTTGGCAGCCTTTCTGAGTTCATTCAAAGGGGATAAATAAATTCTCAAAAAGAAATATATCATAAAGTGTTTTTTTGTTTTTTTTTTTAAATAAAACTATATACTTTATAGACCCAGGAGAAGTACTGTAAATTGGGGTCAGACCAAAATGTAAGGAAACACTGATTCTTGGCTATTCTTCCTGTGGGAGAGATTGACGCCGCAGTGTTTTTTAACACCCAATCGGAGTACATAGTGCAATCACCATGGAAAAAGATAAAATAAAAGAATAATAGTTACACATACAGGGAGTGCAGAATTATTAGGCAAATGAGTATTTTGACCACATCATCCTCTTTATGCATGTTGTCTTACTCCAAGCTGTATAGGCTCGAAAGCCTACTACCAATTAAGCATATTAGGTGATGTGCATCTCTGTAATGAGAAGGGGTGTGGTCTAATGACATCAACACCCTATATCAGGTGTGCATAATTATTAGGCAACTTCCTTTCCTTTGGCAAAATGGGTCAAAAGAAGGACTTGACAGGCTCAGAAAAGTCAAAAATAGTGAGATATCTTGCAGAGGGATGCAGCACTCTTAAAATTGCAAAGCTTCTGAAGCGTGATCATCGAACAATCAAGCGTTTCATTCAAAATAGTCAACAGGGTCGCAAGAAGCGTGTGGAAAAACCAAGGCGCAAAATAACTGCCCATGAACTGAGAAAAGTCAAGCGTGCAGCTGCCACGATGCCACTTGCCACCAGTTTGGCCATATTTCAGAGCTGCAACATCACTGGAGTGCCCAAAAGCACAAGGTGTGCAATACTCAGAGACATGGCCAAGGTAAGAAAGGCTGAAAGGCGACCACCACTGAACAAGACACACAAGCTGAAACGTCAAGACTGGGCCAAGAAATATCTCAAGACTGATTTTTCTAAGGTTTTATGGACTGATGAAATGAGAGTGAGTCTTGATGGGCCAGATGGATGGGCCCGTGGCTGGATTGGTAAAGGGCAGAGAGCTCCAGTCCGACTCAGACGCCAGCAAGGTGGAGGTGGAGTACTGGTTTGGGCTGGTATCATCAAAGATGAGCTTGTGGGGCCTTTTCGGGTTGAGGATGGAGTCAAGCTCAACTCCCAGTCCTACTGCCAGTTCCTGGAAGACACCTTCTTCAAGCAGTGGTACAGGAAGAAGTCTGCATCCTTCAAGAAAAACATGATTTTCATGCAGGACAATGCTCCATCACACGCGTCCAAGTACTCCACAGCGTGGCTGGCAAGAAAGGGTATAAAAGAAGAAAATCTAATGACATGGCCTCCTTGTTCACCTGATCTGAACCCCATTGAGAACCTGTGGTCCATCATCAAATGTGAGATTTACAAGGAGGGAAAACAGTACACATCTCTGAACAGTGTCTGGGAGGCTGTGGTTGCTGCTGCACGCAATGTTGATGGTGAACAGATCAAAACACTGACAGAATCCATGGATGGCAGGCTTTTGAGTGTCCTTGCAAAGAAAGGTGGCTATATTGGTCACTGATTTGTTTTTGTTTTGTTTTTGAATGTCAGAAATGTATATTTGTGAATGTTGAGATGTTATATTGGTTTCACTGGTAATAATAAATAATTGAAATGGGTATATATTTGTTTTTTGTTAAGTTGCCTAATAATTATGCACAGTAATAGTCACCTGCACACACAGATATCCCCCTAACATAGCTATAACTAAAAACAAACTAAAAACTACTTCCAAAAATATTCAGCTTTGATATTTATGAGTTTTTTGGGTTCATTGAGAACATGGTTGTTGTTCAATAATAAAATTAATCCTCAAAAATACAACTTGCCTAATAATTCTGCACTCCCTGTACTATTAACTTTATTAAACAAATAATAATAGGGGAGTGGGGCTTAACCGCGGAACGGAGCGGACACCATTTTCGGGAGCTCCGACGGTGGTCTGCTCAATCCGACGGATATCCTCGGATAAACTGCCCATCCACCATTTCCCACACCATCATCTACATCCCGGTGTCTCCCAGTATTGGCACATGACGTTCTTTGCTGGTTCTGGACAGAACCGGCGACGGAAGAAGCCTGCGGCCTACCATCACGCTACACGCCTGGAGGATTTCCTGAGGCACATCTCCCTCCAGCACAACTGGAGCACAGACACCCACTTACCTGCAGATAAGCCCTCAATCATAGGAAGACGCTCACAGAAACCTCTCTCAGGTACCTAAAGCGAATCCCAAGACACAGGGGCCCTAGTACAGCACCAAACCTTGCCCAAAATGGCGGCCCCAGCCAACCAGCAGGCCCTAGCAGACCCTCAGACCCAAACGCCTGACTACCCTCAAGCACAAACCCTGCCACAAACACCAGAACACACAGCTGCAGCCTTACCTGATATATCAGCTCTGGCCACCAAGCATGATATTAAAAATCTCTTCACCGAATTTCGCCAGAAGCTAGCAACTGACATAGCAGTCATTCAGGCTGACTTACAGGTGGTTACAGACAGGGTGAGAGCCACAGAAGAGGACATCATAGATATGAGGCGGGAAATGATAACTGTACAAGACTCCCTGCAAAATGTCCACAAAACCCAGCAAGCATTTTCCACTAAGTTTGCTACGCTGGAGGACCGTTCCAGGCGTAATAACCTGAAGATAAAAGGGGTACCTGAGTCCGTCACCATGGACAAAATGCCCCACTACCTGAGACGACTAACAGCCTCCCTATTACCGCCAACACACGCTAAAAAAACTCGCTTTTGATGGCATGTTCCGCCTACCAAAATCACCTAGGGTCCCAGCAAGTGCCGTGAGTGATATCAGTTCGCTGCGCCCTGGCTCAAGACAAAAAAGCACTCCTCTCAGCTATACGAAACCAAACACCATACACATTTGAGGGTGCTGACCTGTCCTTCTACCAAGACCTGTCGAGGTCCACCCTGCAATGGCGCAAAATGCTCTACCCAACCACGAGCCAACTGAGAACCGCAGGAGTTACATACCACTGGACCACTCCACGAGCATGACTAAGCTCGGACCCCAACGAGCAGCAGGCAACAAGGGACTGTACTCATAACACACAGTTTTACCTAAGTTTAAACAGTTTTCTTTGGTTTCTGTTCTCCAGCTGGCTAGACAAGGCTACCGCAACCTACATACCCCCCATGTGCAGAGCTAGGGATATACTGACCCTCCCTATGAGGCTTTGAATGGAGGGGCAATGCTTCATGAGATAGGGATGCAGGGGTAGGGCTCTACACCCACCACAACCCCCCAGCCCCCTTGGCTAGGGCCACTAACAGCCACAACCGGCCCAAGCTCCCCTTGAAGCAACAACACTATCATCTATAACCTAGGCCCGACAGGCGAGGCTGATTAAAAGACGGAGACACACACTACCACGCACACCCATATACTTAAACCCACATCAAGCTACATGACCACACTTAGCAGCGACCAAACTGCCTACACCCGATCGGATTCAGCTCAGACAACCTCAGGTACAGTTCACTTCCACCTGGCTACATTGCAGGCTCGGCATCAAGATAAGCACAGGTCGAAGGGTGCCGTCCCTAACATGCACAAGGGTACCCGAAAAGCACTCCCTAGACAGACACGTAACTCCGTCAATAATAACAATAGCCTCAGCAAAAACAGTATTTATGCCTGATTTTGCGCATGCTAGCACACTATATCATCACAACAAGCACCCTGCCGGACATGCAAACCAAACGTTTAATATTGTTGTTTTTATGCAAGGTCTGACTCAGGTCAGACCCTTTTACCTATTGCCTGAACCACAAAAATGGTGCATCTTTATCCACATGTTTTGTATACGCAAACTGCTTTCTTGCATTGCCTATTAATGTCATGTTATACCCTGCAAACGATATTTCACATGCACTTAAAAAATAAAGAATTATAAAAAAATAAAAAAAAAAATTTTTTATTTATATATATATAGATAAAAAAATATGAAACCATTATAATGTCATCAGTTATTATGCAGTAAGTGTTTAGCAATATTAAAATAAACTCACATGGGTTGGCGTACACTATGTTTGACGACTTGCGATAATGTTTCCTTTGGCCAAATGAAATGTGTGTGGTTCGCACTGCTTAAGATAAGAGGACTGCTGGAGATAGAAAATTGTGAATATTATCGGATTAGTTTTCTTGGTTTCCTCACTGGTATTTGCTCTTTTATATTCAGGTAATGTCGACCC
The DNA here is from genome assembly GCA_933207985.1 of Pelobates cultripes. Lineage (NCBI taxonomy): Eukaryota > Metazoa > Chordata > Amphibia > Anura > Pelobatidae > Pelobates > Pelobates cultripes. Next base: position 34,087,893 of record OW240915.1, read on the forward strand.
AAATCCCCTGTTCAATTACTGGCAATTTAGTTATTACAAGCTTGAAATGACATGACAATAACAGCATACCATTAAACATGTTTGTGAGTGCATAATGAGAAATTTCATGCACACATAGTACATCGAGACATTTTGCTTTATTGCAAGCATTGAGGCCCCGATTTAATTTGTTTGACGAAGAATCATACATTATTCCATTCTGTTAGAAAAACTTTTCAAATAAATTTTCTACAATTTATCTAAATCATTTGAAAAAAAAAATCTGCCAGAATAGAATAATCTTTGGTTGTGATTCAAACAAATTAAATCAAAGCCTTTGCCTCAATTTAATAAGCTGTCTAAATAATTCAATTCTGTTGGAAAAACTTTCTGATTTATCTACAAAAATTCCCATTGACTTTAATAGTGACTATTGGAAAGTTTGTCTAATGTATTCAATCATTTGAAAAGCTTAGAGCCGTGATTTAATATTTTTGGATAAGCTTTTCAAATGATTTAATATTTTTGGATAAACTTTTATAACTATTTATCTACAAAAATTCCCATTGACTTTAAAGTTCACTTCTGTAGACAAATCATTTGAAAGGCTTATCCAGAAATATAAAATATCTACGTGTGGCCTACGTACTTGGTATTTGACATTGTCTACAATTTGCATTTGTAACAATTTGTATTTAACAGTTTCTACGTGTTGTTGATTTGCTAGTGTATCCCAGTTATGGAAATCATAAAATACTATTCCATTTTACATAGATAGGTTTTAACATCCATCTTTTGAATGGGAAATATACAACTGATTTAGTAGCCAAGAGAAAATATTTCTAGTCAATAGGGTGAAAATAAACTGGTCAAGTCAATGTTCTCTACAAAAAAAAGATACATTTAAATTAACACCGGTTAATGTATTAGCAGGATTGGGTTATATATCAAAGGGCCAACTGAATCACCATAACCACTTAGCATTACTCCATTTTGTAAAAATTGTTGATGCTATACAGGGCTGTCAATCAAGAATCTGGAACACTCACTAAGTTTAAGGTAGCCTTACATTAGTTTTACCTATTGTGAGTGTAGCAGGAGAGACTCACTCGCCTTCCTCGTTAAAGCCGAGATACAGACTCTGCATGGGCAGTTTGCAAGCTCTACCAATTACAACAGGTAAGTTCACTAAACCATGTATTGGGGTTTTTTGTACACTGATGGCAGGTGTGGTATGGCTACTAACTGTTTATAGAGCAGTTCCAATAATTCTAAGTGATGACTCGGACAGCAGATGAGGGATAAACGTCTCATCCATGAACCCGTACTGGGCAGAAGTTTATGTGACAAGATTAGTCTTCACTAACCAAAATACTCAGTACTCGGACTGAGTTCCTCTGTCAATCACCCTTCTTTTCCCGCAACATAGCTTCAGTGATTATAGCAGCTCAAACATCAGCCAACAAAAAGGTAATGGTTCAGCGCTAAACAATCTAAGAGAAACTAAAAACAAAAAGTAAAAGCAGCAACCTATAGGAATGAGGTCCCTCAAATAACCTCACATGGAATGGAACAAACAGAAAAAGGTATATAGGTCGCGCTAAGGGGACAAGAAGGTAAAATAAATAGAATAAATAAAAGTAATAAAAAAGTCCCAAATATAAATAAACCTGTGTGGTTCTAGGAGAGTATACAGTCCAAATGGGTATCTGAGTCTTCTTATGTTGAGGATGTCTTGAAATGCTTGTCAATACGTAGATACATAAAAAAAAAGAAGAAGAAGAGGAACTCCAATAGTGTAGAATGTCGATATAGTTTCCAGGTATAGGTCTGTAAGTAGGTAAATGACTCACCTTGGCGTGAGCAAAGAAACCTTGCTCAAGTGTTCTTAGCGTTCAGTGGCGTCAATCCCCCACTGGTAGGATATAGGTGATGGGGTCCTGGACAATTCCTCGGTATATAAAAAATGAGAGACGTATATAGTGCTCACTGATGTTTGTAAAAACAAATAAAATAAGTAAAATACTCACATGTACATGAGCAGGAAATACTGCTCAGTATGATGGCGCAGGTGGTACAATCCCCACCTTAGGATTCTTGGAAGTTGACGTACTTCAATCCAAATTGATGACCAGGTAATTCAAATTGAAAATAACAATAAAAAAATAAAAGGAATTAAAAGTATATAGGCAAAAAATAAGGGCCAATATTCCTTTATTAAAATATAAATTATCAATATATATAACAGACTTTGTAATAGCCAAAACGCGTTTCACCACACAGGGCTTTATCAAATGGCATTTAAAAGAGAGAAAAACCTGGTACACAAGCTACTTTTATAAGCTAAAAAATCAATTAGGCATTTGAATTTTGGCGCCAAAATGACGTCACACTTACAGTATGCATAGTTTAAAAACAGTTTAAAAGTAAGAAATTGAAATGTGAAAGCATTATATAATGCAATATTAAGATAATTATCAGTTTCAAATAATAAAACGAGCATTTTTTATAATGTTATACACTAGGAGAAATGATGTCAGTGAACAAAATATATTCGCAATTAGTATGTATACAAAAGTTAAAATTGATGATATAGGAACGTATATAAAAGTGATATGAAAATGTCTGTGGGCTTGAAATAGAAAAACGAGCATTATTAAAAAAAGTAATATATAATGAAACACGTGATCGCGGCTAGACGCGATCACGTGATCGGAACTGGGTATTGTGGGAAATGTATGCCAGAGAGTCGGGAGATCGGCGCAAAAGTATATCGCCTGTCTCTCGACTAGATAGTGCAGCAGAGGCATATAGGAGCTAGATGATTAGCCCTACATGTAAATAAAGACCTAATTGGTGAAGGGAGAGGGGGAGAAAAGAAAAAGGGGAAGAAACAAAAGAGGGGTTTATAGCAGGAAATATCCTGCATAAATCTAAGGAAAAAAGAAAAAGATAATAAAAAAAATATATATATAAATAAAGTATATAAAAGTGAATAAGGGTAAGTATAGAAAAAAATGAAAAAGAAATAATAATAAAAGTTGAAAATAAAAATAAAAATAAGAATAAAATAAAAATAGAAATAGAAAATAAAATAAAAATAAAACTACACAAATAAAAAAAAAAAAGTAATGAATAAAAATAAAGATAAGAATAAATATAAATAATAATAATAAAAATAAAAATAAAATGAAAATAAAAATGAAAATAGAAATAAATAATAATAGAGAGTATAGTATAATAAAAAAAAAAAAAAATTATTATAAAAAGTTGAAAAGGTCAAATTCAACATTTAAGCCTTGAGGTGATAGGGTTTTTAATTGAAAAACCCAATTCATCTCTCTTTTCCCCAAAATATTTTTCATATCCCCTCCTCTCCATGGCATGGAAACTTTTTCTATCCCAGTAACTTTAAGAGCACTTGGGTCTTTATTGTGCAATAAAAAGTGCTTGGACACTGAATGGTTATCATATCCTTTTTTGATATTACGGCAATGTTCTGCCAGTCTGATCTTTAAACACCTTGTTGTCATACCAACATATTGAAAACCACATGGACATTCTAATAAATAGATAACATTCTTGGTATTGCATCCTATGAAGTCCTTAATCGGGTACATAGTTTTGGTGATGGTGGAGGAGAAATGAGTCGTTTTAGTATTGGTATTGGGATTTGTGGATCTGCATACGATGCATTTGTTACATTTAAAAAAACCTTTTGGTTTTGACAGAAAGGTCTCCTTTGATGAAGTAATTTTAGTATAATTTTTCGTTAGAATTTTCTTAAAATTTGGGGCCCCTCTAAAAATCACATTTGGTTTGTCAGGGATATAGTCTTTTAAAAGGTCGTCCTGTTTAAGAATGTGCCAATGTTTATTAATGATTTTTTTTATATCTTTATTTTTTTTTATTAAAGTCTAAGATAATAGGCAATTTTGGGGGGTCTTCCTTTTTAGCTTTGTATGCTAAAAGGTCCTTTCTTTCTTTTGTACTGACTTCTTTTAATGCTGCATTCAATTTTTCTGGTTCATAGTTTTTATCTAAAAATTTGCTATTCAATGAGGTAGATTGGATTTTAAAATCATTTGATAGAGAACAATTACGATGAAGGCGAAGAAATTGACTTTTCGGAATCCCATCTAACCAGGGTTTATAATGACAGCTTGTATGGTCTATAATAGTATTAGTACATACTTCTTTAAAAAAAGTCTTGGTTTGAATATTTCCTTCATGAATAAAAATGTTGAGATCCAAAAAATCAATGGATACCTTACTATAATTTGAGGTTAAAATTATACTTTTATCATTGTTGTTTAAAAATTCTAAAAACAGTTTAAGAGAGGTCTCTGAACCTTGCCAAATAAAAAATAAATCGTCTATATAGCGAAAGTATGCGATCAGGTTTGCCCGCCAGCTATGATCACCCCAAATGGCTGAAGACTCCCAATCAGCCATAAAGAGGTTAGCATAGCTAGGGGCAAACCTGGTTCCCATGGCTGTACCTTTTTTTTGGATATAAAAAGAATCATAAAACCAAAAATAATTGTTGGTTAAAATCATGTGAATACCCTCTAAAATAAAATTTATTTGTGAGACTGGAATCGAAGTTTGGTTTTTTAAAATTTTTTCAACTGACTCACATCCTAAGGTGTGGGGAATAATAGTATATAAAGATTGGACGTCGCACGTAACTAAAATATAATCTTGACACCATATAAAATCTTTTAAAAAGGATAAAAGGGTCATCGAGTCTTTGAGATAAGATCTCATTAATTTTACTGAAGGCTGTAATAAAATATCTATATATTCTGAGAGATTGGATAAAACAGAGTTAATCCCTGATACAATTGGTCTCCCAGGGGGTTTGGTCATATTTTTATGAATTTTGGGGAGAAAATAAATGACCGGTATCTTGGGATAGGGAATGTTTAAATAATTAAATTCTTGTTTGCTTAGGATGTTTAGATCAAGTCCCTTAGTTAGAAAATCTTTTAAAGTAGTTTTAATTTTTGAAGTTGGGTCGTATGGTAACTTGTCATATACTTCACGATCATTGAGTTGACGATTGGCTTCTTCAATGTATGATAGTTTAGACAAGATAACCAGACCTCCACCTTTATCCGCAGGTTTAATGACGATATCTTCGTCATTTTGAAGTTCTTTAATTGCTTTGCGTTCATTTTGTGTTAAATTCTGATGATCATATTTATTGTGCTTTATTTTCTCAAAGTCTTTTAAGACTAATTTTTCAAAGACCTCTATTGGACCCGATTTAAAATGTGAGGGATAAAACTTAGAGGGGTTTTTTAAATCTGTATGGATTGTAGGATCAACTGTTTGGATATTAATAGATTGATTTTGAGGTGCTAGATTGGTTGTAGAGGTATTTTGAGTAAAAAATCTTTTGATAGTGGCTTTCCTCACAAATTTGTTTATATCTAAAAAAGCTTGGAAGGGATTAAAAGAGTTTGTAGGAGCATACTTTAGACCTTTGCTTAAAACTTGGATCTGTGTAGATGTTAAAACTTTTTGCGAAAGGTTAAAAATTCCTAGTTTTTTTTCATCACAGTTTTGTATTATTGTTGTCTCTCTTTTCTTTCTCTTTTGTAATCTTCCGCCACTTCTCCTTCCTCTATACTTAAGCTTCGTTTTCTTGTTCTGGGGAGGTACGGAGTTTGTGTATGAGGTAGGTTTTGTGTACGGATGTCTAAAAAATTCTCTTCAATTTCGGAATCAATAGACAGTAACTGATATCTGTTATTATGAGTGTAGTTGGGTGGTGATTTCGGGGGGTCGGGATATTTATGCCCAAACCTGGATCTTTGTGGTCTAGGGGTTAGAGGTTATGCACCGTCACCGTCAAGTCAATTATTATCCTCAAAAGAAATACAGTTCTACCGGCAATCACCCAAATGAATATGAAAGAAATAATTCACTATATAATAAACAAAGATCATCACATACTTATAGAAAACCTATCCATAATATGAATAATCATCACAACTCACCAGATTACCAAAATTTCCCTCACTACACTACCACAAGAAAGCCCAACCATTCACAACCTCTAACCCCTAGACCACAAAGATCCAGGTTTGGGCATAAATATCCCGACCCCCCGAAATCACCACCCAACTACACTCATAATAACAGATATCAGTTACTGTCTATTGATTCCGAAATTGAAGAGAATTTTTTAGACATCCGTACACAAAACCTACCTCATACACAAACTCCGTACCTCCCCAGAACAAGAAAACGAAGCTTAAGTATAGAGGAAGGAGAAGTGGCGGAAGATTACAAAAGAGAAAGAAAAGAGAGACAACAATAATACAAAACTGTGATGAAAAAAAACTAGGAATTTTTAACCTTTCGCAAAAAGTTTTAACATCTACACAGATCCAAGTTTTAAGCAAAGGTCTAAAGTATGCTCCTACAAACTCTTTTAATCCCTTCCAAGCTTTTTTAGATATAAACAAATTTGTGAGGAAAGCCACTATCAAAAGATTTTTTACTCAAAATACCTCTACAACCAATCTAGCACCTCAAAATCAATCTATTAATATCCAAACAGTTGATCCTACAATCCATACAGATTTAAAAAACCCCTCTAAGTTTTATCCCTCACATTTTAAATCGGGTCCAATAGAGGTCTTTGAAAAATTAGTCTTAAAAGACTTTGAGAAAATAAAGCACAATAAATATGATCATCAGAATTTAACACAAAATGAACGCAAAGCAATTAAAGAACTTCAAAATGACGAAGATATCGTCATTAAACCTGCGGATAAAGGTGGAGGTCTGGTTATCTTGTCTAAACTATCATACATTGAAGAAGCCAATCGTCAACTCAATGATCGTGAAGTATATGACAAGTTACCATACGACCCAACTTCAAAAATTAAAACTACTTTAAAAGATTTTCTAACTAAGGGACTTGATCTAAACATCCTAAGCAAACAAGAATTTAATTATTTAAACATTCCCTATCCCAAGATACCGGTCATTTATTTTCTCCCCAAAATTCATAAAAATATGACCAAACCCCCTGGGAGACCAATTGTATCAGGGATTAACTCTGTTTTATCCAATCTCTCAGAATATATAGATATTTTATTACAGCCTTCAGTAAAATTAATGAGATCTTATCTCAAAGACTCGATGACCCTTTTATCCTTTTTAAAAGATTTTATATGGTGTCAAGATTATATTTTAGTTACGTGCGACGTCCAATCTTTATATACTATTATTCCCCACACCTTAGGATGTGAGTCAGTTGAAAAAATTTTAAAAAACCAAACTTCGATTCCAGTCTCACAAATAAATTTTATTTTAGAGGGTATTCACATGATTTTAACCAACAATTATTTTTGGTTTTATGATTCTTTTTATATCCAAAAAAAAGGTACAGCCATGGGAACCAGGTTTGCCCCTAGCTATGCTAACCTCTTTATGGCTGATTGGGAGTCTTCAGCCATTTGGGGTGATCATAGCTGGCGGGCAAACCTGATCGCATACTTTCGCTATATAGACGATTTATTTTTTATTTGGCAAGGTTCAGAGACCTCTCTTAAACTGTTTTTAGAATTTTTAAACAACAATGATAAAAGTATAATTTTAACCTCAAATTATAGTAAGGTATCCATTGATTTTTTGGATCTCAACATTTTTATTCATGAAGGAAATATTCAAACCAAGACTTTTTTTAAAGAAGTATGTACTAATACTATTATAGACCATACAAGCTGTCATTATAAACCCTGGTTAGATGGGATTCCGAAAAGTCAATTTCTTCGCCTTCATCGTAATTGTTCTCTATCAAATGATTTTAAAATCCAATCTACCTCATTGAATAGCAAATTTTTAGATAAAAACTATGAACCAGAAAAATTGAATGCAGCATTAAAAGAAGTCAGTACAAAAGAAAGAAAGGACCTTTTAGCATACAAAGCTAAAAAGGAAGACCCCCCAAAATTGCCTATTATCTTAGACTTTAATAAAAAAAATAAAGATATAAAAAAAATCATTAATAAACATTGGCACATTCTTAAACAGGACGACCTTTTAAAAGACTATATCCCTGACAAACCAAATGTGATTTTTAGAGGGGCCCCAAATTTTAAGAAAATTCTAACGAAAAATTATACTAAAATTACTTCATCAAAGGAGACCTTTCTGTCAAAACCAAAAGTTTTTTTTAAATGTAACAAATGCATCGTATGCAGATCCACAAATCCCAATACCAATACTAAAACGACTCATTTCTCCTCCACCATCACCAAAACTATGTACCCGATTAAGGACTTCATAGGATGCAATACCAAGAATGTTATCTATTTATTAGAATGTCCATGTGGTTTTCAATATGTTGGTATGACAACAAGGTGTTTAAAGATCAGACTGGCAGAACATTGCTGTAATATCAAAAAAGGATATGATAACCATTCAGTGTCCAAGCACTTTTTATTGCACAATAAAGACCCAAGTGCTCTTAAAGTTACTGGGATAGAAAAAGTTTCCATGCCATGGAGAGGAGGGGATATGAAAAATATTTTGGGGAAAAGAGAGATGAATTGGGTTTTTCAATTAAAAACCCTATCACCTCAAGGCTTAAATGTTGAATTTGACCTTTTCAACTTTTTATAATAATTTTTTTTTTTTTTTATTATACTATACTCTCTATTATTATTTATTTCTATTTTCATTTTTATTTTCATTTTATTTTTATATTTATTTTTATTATTATTATTTATATTTATTCTTATCTTTTATTTTTACTCATTACTTTTTTTTTTTTTTTTTTTTTTTTTTTTTTTTTTTTTTTTTTTTTTTTTTTTTTTTTTTTTTTTTTTTTTTTTTTTTTTTTTTTTAACTTTTATTATTATTTCTTTTTCATTTTTTTCTATACTTACCCTTATTCACTTTTATATATATTCTTTATTTATATATATTCTTTTCATTATTATCTTTTTCTTTTTTCCTTAGATTTATGCAGGATATTTCCTGCTATAAACCCCTCTTTTGTTTCTTCCCCTTTTTCTTTTCTCCCCCTCTCCCTTCACCAATTAGGTCTTTATTTACATATAGGGCTAATCATCTAGCTCCTATATGCCTCTGCTGCACTATCTAGTCGAGAGACAGGCGATATACTTTTGCGCCGATCTCCCGACTCTCTGGCATACATTTCCCACAATACCCAGTTCCGATCACGTGATCGCGTCTAGCCGCGATCACGTGTTTCATTATATATTACTTTTTTTAATAATGCTCGTTTTTCTATTTCAAGCCCACAGACATTTTCATATCACTTTTATATACGTTCCTATATCATCAATTTTAACTTTTGTATACATACTAATTGCGAATATATTTTGTTCACTGACATCATTTCTCCTAGTGTATAACATTATAAAAAATGCTCGTTTTATTATTTGAAACTGATAATTATCTTAATATTGCATTATATAATGCTTTCACATTTCAATTTCTTACTTTTAAACTGTTTTTAAACTATGCATACTGTAAGTGTGACGTCATTTGGCGCCAAAATTCAAATGCCTAATTGATTTTTTAGCTTATAAAAGTAGCTTGTGTACCAGGTTTTTCTCTCTTTTAAATGCCATTTGATAAAGCCCTGTGTGGTGAAACGCGTTTTGGCTATTACAAAGTCTGTTATATATATTGATAATTTATATTTTAATAAAGGAATATTGGCCCTTATTTTTTGCCTATATACTTTTAATTCCTTTTATTTTTTTATTGTTATTTTCAATTTGAATTACCTGGTCATCAATTTGGATTGAAGTACGTCAACTTCCAAGAATCCTAAGGTGGGGATTGTACCACCTGCGCCATCATACTGAGCAGTATTTCCTGCTCATGTACATGTGAGTATTTTACTTATTTTATTTGTTTTTACAAACATCAGTGAGCACTATATACGTCTCTCATTTTTTATATACCGAGGAATTGTCCAGGACCCCATCACCTATATCCTACCAGTGGGGGATTGACGCCACTGAACGCTAAGAACACTTGAGCAAGGTTTCTTTGCTCACGCCAAGGTGAGTCATTTACCTACTTACAGACCTATACCTGGAAACTATATCGACATTCTACACTATTGGAGTTCCTCTTCTTCTTCTTTTTTTTTATGTATCTACGTATTGACAAGCATTTCAAGACATCCTCAACATAAGAAGACTCAGATACCCATTTGGACTGTATACTCTCCTAGAACCACACAGGTTTATTTATATTTGGGACTTTTTTATTACTTTTATTTATTCTATTTATTTTACCTTCTTGTCCCCTTAGCGCGACCTATATACCTTTTTCTGTTTCAAACATCAGCCAAGACTGGATGAAGGGTGAAAACAAGTAGATTTTACTGAACAAAACACTCACATTTATACCACACAGTGATCAGCAAAACAATAGCATATTTCCACCCTGGCACCACTCTGTTTGGGTTGATAAGCAGGTTGCAGCTAATACAATTCTCCTCCTGTTGAGTACCAGACATCAATGCGTCGTTAAACAGTAACCCCAAAACACCCCTCTTCCAGCATGTAACCCCCAAACATTATAAATTCCTGGATAGCTTGCATTGCCTGCTATCCTCAGTCCAAATAGTGCACATATAATCTCCAAGGTGACCACCTGGTTGAAGGTTAAATCAACCGCATGTGAGTACCAACCTGGCTGATAGTTCCTTGCAGCCAGTCTAGAGCTCAGCATCCACTTCCTGCCTTTAGAAGAGTGTTGATGTTACCGGTTGGCTGTAAACCCTCAAACAGTATATGTCATGAGTACCTCGTATTATCTGCTACGCTGGGTAGAAATAGCACTCAGTCAATAGGGTGTACAGGCACCACCCATTTAAAGGTTGGTCCAGCTACTGGTGAGTTCTGATCCGACTGAGAGTTTAATGAGGCCGATCTAGAGTTCAGGATATATCCCTTATTTCTGGATGGGAGTTATCTCTACTGGGTGGCTGGCTTTTTGAGCGGTATTGTTTAGGACTGGAAGAGGGGATCAAGGTATAGTGAAAACAGCTCTTTAGGGTAAAATGTAGACTTTAATATTGGGGAGGGGAACCTTCCCTCACATACCTACTAAACAGTAACATAATTACATAGTAATTTAGGTTAACAAAACACTCAACTCCATCAAGTTCAATCTTTAAACGTGTTTTATGCTGTTGATCCAAAAGTAGGCAAAACTAAATCAATGAAATACCATATTTGAACCAATAGTCATTTATACCACAATAAAGGAAAAATATCCTTCTTGACTTAATGGCAATCAAATTTCTCATTAGATCAACAACCTGTTCACATGTATCCTTAATTACAGTATTGTGTTTTGCCCCCCCAAAAATCCAGGTCTTTTTAGAAAATGCCTACAGATTCTGATAATACAGCCTGATATTGCAACACATTTTTTTTACATTACTGTATGTACAATTTTTGAGGGTTGTTGGGTTTTGGCTATGCGTTTTTCATTTTCTAGTTTAGCCCATCTAATAGGTCTTTTGCAATCGCCATTGGCTTTATTATTTTTTCATAGAATTCTATAATCTATTGACATACGTGATTTACCGGTTTTAAATGTCCTTTGTTGTTTGGTACTTGACTGGCTCCTATATAAGGCCATATTGGTTTTAATTTTGACTTATTTCATATTTGTTTCCTAATGGTATATGAAGAGAAACAAGCTTTCGTCGAATTTGCTTAAAGGCTTTCCATTAATCCTCTGTGCGTTTCTGAGTGAATAGTTCCTGCCAGTCAGCTAGTTGCAACGATGCTCTAATTCTATTGAAATTAGCCTTTTTAATATTAAGTGTTTTTGTAAAGCCTATATAGATTTGTTTTTCTGAGTTGATCTCAAATATCATATTATGGTTGCTATTTTCTAAGTGCTTGCTAACCTGAATGTTTGAAAATAGGTCAATATTATTTGGTGCAGCAAAAACAGAGAATATGAGAACTCTGAGAATGGGTAACCATTCAGAGAAACCTCAATAGCTTGCCCTATTTTTTGATCTCTTGTGCCATTTCAGAAAAAAACCTTTACCATTTGCATATCAGACTGATCCTGCTCATAACAGCAGTTTAGATCCAAAATGCCAGCAAGTTCACTTTGCACAGAGATACAGCAACCTCACACAACTGTTTCGGTATTCTTTGGGGCCTTATCAGTGAGGTGTATCTGAAACCCCTCTAAACATAGTCAGCACGGCGTCCAGGTCTGGATTACCCTTTCGACTTAGGGAGACCCTAAGTAAATGCAATGCAACACAAACAGAGAACAGTAGAACCTCGAGAATGGCCAAATGCTCAAAGAAGGCTCAGCTTGCCCTTCAGTTAGTCCCAGTTCAGGTCTCAAAAAGCTTTTGCTCACTTGTGCCATTACAGGGAGAAACTACGATTAGTATTACAAGGTCTAGACAAGCATCTGTTTTAGTTGGTGCTTCATGAAAGTGTCCCCTAATTCATCCACTAGTCCCTCTGGCCCAGTAAATACCCAGGTAATTGAAATCTTCAATTATTAGAATTGCCCAGATGTGCAGCCTTACTTCTTTGTGATAACCTCCACTCTAGTGGTCAAATTTCTCAGTCTGAACTCCAAACACTCAGGCCCTCTGAGTTATGCAGAGGGACAGTAAAGGAAGTCAACCCTTTTGCACTGTCCAGCGACCTAAACTAAACAGTATGTATAGTGCTCCTAAGCAATATCCAAAGGGCATACGCACAGACTACCATAGCTATAATGCACCTTTAAATACAAAAGCCTGGTTTAGTCAGGCAAAAGTATTTACTTTATGTCGCAGAAAAGCCCCACCTGCTACATAGCAGATGAAGTTATAGGGAGGTTTAAACCCTATCATGGTCTTATTGAACACCATATGGTTTTTAAAAATGTATTTATTTAAAAAAATTTAATGTGATGGCCAGTGGTGGACTGACAACTCATGGGGACCTTGGACTGTAGGAGATCATGGGGCCCCCTTTGCACCCACCAACTTGCAAGCTACACAAATATACATCATGCCCACATTTACATCCTTGAGTTACAGAAAAGGTTATGTGGGGTGGTGGGATCTGCAGTGGGGACCAGGAGCCGTAGCGTGAGAGACTGGGACTGTAGTGGTGAGAAAAGGGCTCTAATGGGCGACAGGGGCTTTAATAGGATGTAGTGGTTGTAGTGGGTGGAGAAAAGTGGTTGTGTGGTATAGGGGTTGTAATTGGGGATAGAGACTGTAGTGTGGCGGTTAGGGACTGTAGTGGGGAACAGGGGCTCTAATAGGGGAACATTAGCTGTAGTGAGTGGTAGGGGCGGTACTGGTGGTATAGAAGTTGTAGTGAGGGATGAAAGGCTGTAGTGAGTATACGGGATGTAATTGGGGGATAGAGAATGCAGTGAGGGGGTTGGGTGGTTAGTGGTTTCATAGGGGATAGGGGCTGTTATAACAGTAAAGCTTTAGTGCAAATGAAATACTATATTTGTTGCATAAGCATATGGTGTGTAAGATGTTAAATGAACACTATAGTGTCAGGAATACAACCTTATTCCTGACACTATAGTTGTAAGAACACATTTAAGGTCCCCATCCCCCCCTTAACTCCAATTAAAAAGTAATTTTACTTTTACAGCTGGCTCTGCCTCCATGGCTAAGATTATCAAATGTAACAATCTCTCCATAGGAAAGCATTGGGAGGCTATTGCACATATGCGACAAAACGCTGTGCTGCGACAGTTAGCATCTCCTCATAGACATGAACTAAATCAATGCATCTCTATGTGGAGCTTCCAGCATCTAAATGCAAAATGTTTGCAGCACTAATCCACGAAGCATCTCTAGAGGAAATCTGAGTGACTGTTAGTTTTCTCTGAAAAGGCAGCGTAAAAATGAAAAAGTTTACAGAGACATGCTATACAGGTCACAGGGCCGTCTTTAATTTAGATTGGACCCTGGGCGAGCATTTACTTGGGCCCCCTGACTACGTCTAGATACACACAAATACACTACCTGACACACATGCAGATACACACTGACCACATATAGAAACACACAAGAACATACAGATACACACAGACTACATATAGATACACTGACACACACACAGATACAAACACTGACATACATGCAGATACAAAGGTACACACACTGACTACTTATAGATACACCGACACACACACAGACAGACAGACACACAGATACACAACCTGACACACATGCAGATATACAGATACAAACACTAACACATACAGATACACACACAAATACAAATGGACAACATACAGATACAGAGACACATTCTGACAGACGTACTGACACAGACTCACACACAGAAAACCATACTGAAACACACATACACAAAGACATACTGAACCACACAGACACTGATGGACTCTCACACACACAGACATACAGATACACTGACAGACGTACTGGCACACAGACAGACGGACATACTGAAACACACATACACACAGACACTGACAGACATATTGACAAACACAGACATACAGAACCACACTGACAGACTCACACATAGACATACTGACAGACATACACACATTCTGGCACACACACAGACAGACTGAAACACACAGACACTGACAGATATACACACATACAGACATTTTGAAACTCACAGACAGCCATACTGAAACACACAGACACTGACAGACTCACACAGACATACTGACACACGACAGACATACTGGCACACAGACAGACAGACATGCTGAAACACACATACAGACAGACAGACATGCTGAAACACACATACACACAGACACTGACAGACAAACACACATCCAGACATTTTGACATACACAGACAGCCATACTGAAACACACATACACACTGAACCACAGACACTGATAGACTCACACACAGACATACTGACACACTGACAGACATACACACATACAGACATACTGAACCACACTGACAAACACACATCCAGACATTTTGACATACACAGACAGCCATACTGAAACACACATACACACTGAACCACAGACACTGACAGACTCACACACAGACATACTGACAGACATACTGGCACAGACAGACATTCTGGCACACAGACAGACAGACAGACATGCTGAAACACACATACAGACAGACAGACATGCTGAAACACACATACCCACAGACACTGACAGACAAACACATCCAGACATTTTGACATACACAGACAGCCATACTGAAACACACATACACACTGAACCACAGACACTGACAGACTCACACACAGACATACTGACACACTGACAGACATACACACATACAGACATACTGAACCACACTGACAAACACACATCCAGACATTTTGACATACACAGACAGCCATACTGAAACACACATACACACTGAACCACAGACACTGACAGACTCACACACAGACATACTGACACACTGACAGACATACACACATACAGACATACTGAACCACACAGACACTGACAGACAAACACACATCCAGACATACAGATACACTGACAGACTTTGATAACCACCCTCCAGTTTCTTACCTTGTCCTGGAGGGTGGCTTCCCTGGGGTCCAGTGGGCTGGCTGGGGTGGCTGGGAGTTAAGCTCTCCCGGCCTGGCCCCCTCCGGAACAGCTGGTCCGCCTTCCTCCCGCGCGGCTCCAGTTTCTGTGGGAGGAAGTGACGCACGGCTGTCACTTCCTCCCACTGCTGCCGAAAAGCAAGGGCCCGGTCGCGCTGTTAAAGCGCCACAGCGCCCGACCGGGCCCCTGCTGACACAGGCCCACCGGGTGGCCCTAAGTGCATGGGCCACCCGATGGGCCCCCATAGTTTGCGGGCAGAGGGCAAACAGGGCAGTTACCTCGGGCCCCCCAGCAGGGACAGGGCCCGGGGCAGCTGCCCCGTTTGCCCCGCGTTAAAGACGGCCCTGACAGGTCAGAACAACTACATTAAGCCATAGTTGTTCTGAGAACTGTAGAGTGCCTTTAAGTTTGCCCTTAATATCTATGCCCCTGGTTGCTTTATGAATGTTTTCAATCTGTAGCATTTTTTAGGTTGATAATCTACATGGCCCTCAATGGTGGAACTTAAGTAGAGAGGGCCTTGGTGCAAGAATTTTTGTTGAGCCCCCCACTTTAAGGATGGAAAAAAAAAGGTAGATCCCCACTTGTCTTACAACCCCGACAATGCTTTGCCAGCTGGGTATCTACCATTTGCCCATCCTTGCAGCATTATAATTAGCACTGAGCACTGTATGTTTGCATGTAAGCATGTTTTTGAACAGAGTATGTGTGTGTGAACATAGGAGTCTATTTGTGTGCAGTATTATGTGTTTTTATGTACTATTGACATTTGAAAGCAGTGTATAGTGTTTACCTTTGAATGTAGGAGTGTATCTGTATGTTGTGTTGTTGTTTGAATGCAGGGGTGTATTTGTGTGAAGTGTTGGAGTTTGGCTGCTGAGATGCCTGGGTGCCTGGAGTATCCATTTAACCTTTAGATTATAAGCTCACGGGCAGAGCCCTCTATCTGTTGTGTCGGTCTGTGCTTATTGTGTTGTCTTTCCCAATTGTACAGGGCTGCGGAATATGTTGGCACTTTATAAATGCCAGTAATAAATTTTTAAAAACAGATGTACACAGACACACACTAAAACACATACAGATACACAGACAAACAGACACACACTAATACACAGATACATAGACACATACATACAGATAAACAGACACACACTAACACACATACAGATACACAGGCACACACTATTACACAGACACACAATAACACATATACAGATACACACTAACATACATAGAAATACATAGACACACACATACAGATAAACAGATACACAGGCACACACTATCACACATACAGATACACACTAATTCAAATACAGATAAACAGATACATACTAACATACATAGAAATACACACACACAAATACAGAGACAAACAGATACACAGACACAGACTAACACGCAGATCTCTCCCTGCTTCCATACATTTTTTGTGCAGGAGGGTGGTTTCCCTGGGGTGCAGAGACATCTGGCTGAGTGTGATGGGAGTCTGGTCCAGGCTCAAACACCTCAGATCCTGGCTTCCTCCTTTCTCGGCTTGTTGGTAAGCAGCACCGCAACATTGCACAGAGCAGGGGCCCATTCATGGTGATAAAGTGCTGCTCCGTCTAACTGGGCCCCTAATTATTGAAATATTATATTTTTTGTTTCGCTTTGTTGCGACCTGTGCAGGCGGTGCACATTAACGTCACACACCTCCACTCGCTGGGCCAAACTCATCATCAGCTCCCTGTGTCCCACTTTTGCTACCAGGTAACCAGGGGCGGACCAGGCCCAAGGACGCCGCAGTTATAGCGTGTCGGACACGAACAGCTGGCGTAAATTTAGTTGTGTGTGTGATAATGCCACACACACAGTGACTGGAGGGGCGTGCCCCCTTCCTCAGCAGGGCCCTCGGACAATGTCCGAAGTGCCCGCCTGCTAAGTCCGCAACTGGTGACGGCTGGCTAGCAAGCACTGACCAGTCACCACATAATTAACTCTAGCAGCGCTGAGGGATTTTATCTATTTGCCTGCTGGCTGCTAGTTCAGATTTTTTTAAATCCGAGCCCAGATTTGAATAATTTGGATCCGGATTTCGGCTGCACTCACTTATGGTAGAAACATAGGCAAAATGTGTCAAATTCATGGATCATTGCCTTTTCCACAAGAGAAAATAAATATAGATAGTTGTACAAACAGAACAGTGAGACAGACAGCGAGACACACAGTTAAAGGGACGCTATAGTCACCAGAATCACCATAGCTTAATGCAGTGGTTCTAGTGTCTATAGCATGTCCCTGAAAGCATTTGAATGTAAATATTGCCTTTTCAGAGAACAGGCAATGTTTACATTGCTGCCTTGTGACATCTCTAGGGTAGGGGCAAACACCCAAATAGTTAAAAACTATAGTGTCAGGAATACATGTTTGTGTTCCTGACACTATACTGTTCCTTTAACGTAGGCAGGGAATGACAGAAAGATGGACAGGTAGACAGACAGTCTTTTTACACTTGCTGTACTGTGTGTAAGTTATCTGTGCAGGGAAAGTGACTGTATGAACACTCATTAAAGTGATATACACTTATGAACACATTAAAATGATATACACTAATGAACACACATTAAAATGATATACACTATATGAACACTCATTAAAGTGATATACACTATATGAACACAAATTAAAGTGATATACATTGTATGAACACACATTAAAGTGATATACATTGTATGAACACTCATTAAAGTGATATCCACTGTATGAACACACATTAAAGTGATATACACTTTAAAGACATATACACTGTATGAACACTCATTAAAGTGATATACACTGTATGAACACACATTAAAGTGATATACACTGTATGAACACATATTATAGTGATATACACTGTATGAACACACATTAAAGTGATATACACTGTATGAACACATAGTGATATACACTGTATGAACACATAGTGATATACACTGTATGAACACATATTATAGTGATATACACTGTATGAACACATATTATAGTGATATGCACTGTATGAACACATATTAAAGTGATATACACTGTATGAACACATTTTATAGTGATATACACTGTATGAACACAAATTATAGTGATATACACTGTATGAACACACATTATAGTGATATACACTGTATGAACACATATTATAGTGATATACACTGTATGAACACATATTAAAGTCATATACACTGTATGAACACACAGTATAGCGATATACACTGTATGAACGCACAGTATAGAGATATACACTGTATGAGCGCACAGTATAGCGATATAAACTGTATGAACGCACAGTATAGAGATATACACTGTATGAACGCACAGTATAGCGATATACACTGTATGAACGCACAGTATAGAGATATACACTGTATGAACACACAGTATAGCGATACACACTGTATGAACGCACAGTATGGCGATATACACTGTATGAACACACAGTATAGCGATACACACTGTATGAACACACAGTATGGCGATATACACTGTATGAACACACAGTATAGCGATACACACTGTATGAACGCACAGTATGGCGATATACACTGTATGAACACACAGTATAGCGATATACACTGTATGAACGCACAGTATGGCGATATACACTGTATGAACACACAGTATAGCGATACACACTGTATGAACGCACAGTATGGCGATATACACTGTATGAACACACAGTATAGCGATACACACTGTATGAACGCACAGTATGGCGATATACACTGTATGAACACACAGTATAGCGATATACACTGTATGAACACACAGTATGGCGATATACACTGTATGAACACACAGTATAGCGATATACACTGTATGAACACACAGTATGGCGATATACACTGTATGAACACACGATATAGCGATATACACTGTATGAACACACAGTATGGCGATACACACTGTATGAACGCACAGTATAGCGATATACACTGTATGAACACACAGTATGGCGATATACACTGTATGAACACACAGTATGGCGATATACACTGTATGAACACACGATATAGCGATATACACTGTATGGACACACAGTATGGCGATATACACTGTATGAACACACAGTATGGCGATATACACTGTATGAACACACGATATAGCGATATACACTGTATGGACACACAGTATGGCGATATACACTGTATGAACACACGATATAGCGATATACACTGTATGAACGCACAGTATAGCGATATACACTGTATGAACACACAGTATGGCGATATACACTGTATGAACACACAGTATGGCGATATACACTGTATGAACACACGATATAGCGATATACACTGTATGGACACACAGTATGGCGATATACACTGTATGAACACACAGTATGGCGATATACACTGTATGAACACACGATATAGCGATATACACTGTATGGACACACAGTATGGCGATATACACTGTATGAACACACGATATAGCGATATACACTGTATGAACGCACAGTATAGCGATATACACTGTATGAACACACGATATAGCGATATACACTGTATGAACACACAGTATGGCGATATACACTGTATGGACACACAGTATGGCGATATACACTGTATGAACACACGATATAGCGATATACACTGTATGGACACACAGTATGGCGATATACACTGTATGGACACACAGTATGGCGATATAACACAGTTCGTGCTATATATAAAGGTAGAAGGAAGCACACATTGCGTTACATAGCTCGGCTCGATGCCAGACATGTATTTCAGAGACCCTCCTTACTAATTCCTCCCCCCCCCCGCTCACCTGCCGCACTCTGCCCGATCCCGCACTCCGCAATGTTGGGTCCGGTTGCTATGCAACGGCGGGAGCGCGCGCTGGGCACGCGCAGTGGTGAGTCCGGTGAATGTTTGGGAATAAGAGCGCCCCCTAGGCTCAGTGCACGGGATCAGTGCTCCCGCTGTCAGCAATGTGTTCTGTGTGTGTCTGTACAGTCCTAACTCACCATGGGCGGGTGGGGGAGGTCACTGAGTGCAGCCTGAGCACACTGCTGGCACTGCTTTATTACCATGTTAATGTCAGCCTGAGCACACTGCTGGCATTGCTTTATTACCATGTTAATGTCAGCCTGAGCACACTGCTGGCACTGCTTTATTACCATGTTAATGTCAGCCTGGGCACACTGCTGGCACTGCCTTATCACCATGTTAATGTCAGCCTGAGCACACTGCTGGCACTGCTTTATTACCATGTTAATATCAGCCTGGGCACACTGCTGGCACTGCCTTATCACCATGTTAATGTCAGCCTGAGCACACTGCTGGCACTGCTTTATTACCATGTTAATGTCAGCCTGGGCACACTGCTGGCACTGCTTTATCACCATGTTAATGTCAGCCTGAGCACACTGCTGGCACTGCTTTATTACCATGTTAATATCAGCCTGGGCACACTGCTGGCACTGCCTTATCACCATGTTAATGTCAGCCTGAGCACACTGCTGGCACTGCTTTATTACCATGTTAATGTCAGCCTGGGCACACTGCTGGCACTGCTTTATCACCATGTTAATGTCAGCCTGAGCACACTGCTGGCACTGCTTTATTACCATGTTAATGTCAGCCTGGGCACACTGCTGGCATTGCTTTATCACCATGTTAATGTCAGTCTGGGCACACTGCTGGCACTGCCTTATCACCATGTTAATGTCAGCCTGGGCACACTGCTGGCACTGCCTTATCACCATGTTAATGTCAGCCTGGGCACACTGCTGGCACTGCTTTATTACCATGTTAATGTCAGCCTGGGCACACTGCTGGCACTGCTTTATTACCATGTTAATGTCAGTCTGGGCACACTGCTGGCACTGCCTTATCACCATGTTAATGTCAGCCTGGGCACACTGCTGGCACTGCTTTATTACCATGTTAATGTCAGCCTGGGCACACTGCTGGCATTGCTTTATCACCATGTTAATAGCCTGGGCACACTGCTGGCAGTGCCTTATCACCATGTTAATGTCAGCCTGGGCACACTGATGGCATTGCTTTATCACCATGTTAATGTCAGCCTGGGCACACTGCTGGCACTGCCTTATCACCATGTTAATGTCAGCCTGGGCACACTGCTGGCATTGCTTTATTACCATGTTAATGTCAGCCTGGGCACACTGCTGGCATTGCCTTATCACCATGTTAATGTCAGCCTGGGCACACAGCTGGCACTGCCTTATCACCATGTCAATGTCAGCCTGGGCACACTGCTGGCATTGCTTTATTACCATGTTAATATCAGCCTGGGCACCCTGCTGGCACTGCTTTATCACCATGTTAATGTCAGCCTGGGCACACTGCTGGCACTGCTTTATCACCATGTTAATGTCAGCCTGAGCACACTGCTGGCACTGCTTTATCACCATGTTAATGTCAGCCTGGGCACACTGCTGGCACTGCTTTATCACCATGTTAATGTCAGCCTGGGCACACTGGGACTATAGTCGGAGAAACTCCACCGTGAGAAGGCAGAAATGGTATCCTAGTAGGAATAGAATAAGCTGTCCAGAAACAAAGATTGTAGATCTGGAAGATGATGGACAGAATGATGCAGATTAAGGACACATTTTTAAATTGTTCTTTTATTATTGTTGACTTTTTACTATTTTCTTTTTTTTTCTTTTGTTGAGAAAGGAAGGAGATGTGATGTACGGGCAGTTGGGCTGTGTATGAGTGTGTGAGTGTATGTATTGTGATTTATGGGCAGTTGGGCTGTGTATGAGTGTGTGAGTGTATGTATTGTGATGTATGGGCAGTTGGGCTGTGTATGAGTGTGTGAGTGTATGTATTGTGATTTATGGGCAGTTGGGCTGTGTATGAGTGTATGTATTGTGATGTATGGGCGGTTGGGCAGTTGGGCTGTTGTTGGCTGTGAATGATGCACTTCCTGTCTTTTGGTTCTTTACTTCCTGTTCCTGTTGGCAGTTGGTGGAATGTTCCAGGGATTTGAAATGGCGGCTGCAGAAACCCTGTATAACAAGGCTGTAATATGAAGATCCTGCTATATATGTTTTAATAAAGTGAGTACTTCGTTATACAGGAATTATTGGCTGATTTGTACAAAACATCACACATATATATATATACACACACTGCTCACCCATATATACAAACACACTGCCCACCCATATACACACACACACTGCATACACTGCCAGCCCATATACACACACACTGCCCCCCCATACACATACATTGCACACACTGCCCACCCATATATACACACACACACTGCCCACCCATATACACACACACTGCATACACTGCCAGCCCATATACACACACACTGCCCCCCCACACACATACATTGCACACACTGCCCACCCATATATACACATACACTGCCAGCCCATATATACACACACACTGCATACACTGCCCATCCATATACACACACACACTGCCCACCCATATACACACTCACACTGCATACACTGCCAGCCCATATATACACACACTGCATACACTGCCAGCCCATATATACACACAGTGCCCCACCACACACATACATTGCATACACTGCCCACCCATATATACACACACACTGCCCACCCATATATACACACACTGCATACACTGCCAGCCCATATATACACACACTGCCCTCCCACACACATACATTGCACACACTGCTCACCCATATATACACACACTGCACACACTGCTCACCCATATATACACACACTGCACACACTGCCCGCCCATATATACACACACACTGCATACACTGCCCACCCATATATACACACACACGGCCCACCCATATATACACACACACTGCCCACCCATATACACACACACTGCATACACTGCCCACCCATATATACACACACTGCCCATCCATAAATACACACACACTGCACACACTGCCCCCCCACACACATACACTGCACACACTGCCCACCCATATATACACACACACACTGCATACACTGTCCACCCATATATCCACACACATACTGCATACACTACCCACCCATATATAAACTGCACAAACTCCACACCCATATTTACCCACCCATACTGCATACACTGCCCAATCATTTATACTGCCCATCCATTTATACACACACACACTGCATACGCTGCCCATCCATATATACACACACTGCCCACCCATATATACACACACACACTGCCCACCCATATATACACACACACACACTGCCCACCCATATACACACACACACTGGTCACCCATATATACACTGCCCCCACACACACACATACACTGCCCACCCCACACACAGCCCCCCATACACACATTGCCCCACACACATAAACTGCCCCACCATACACACACTGCACCCACACACACCATACACATACACACATTGCCTCACACACATACACCATACACATACACACATTGCCCCCACACACACCATACACATTCACACACTGCCCTCCCCATACACACATTGCCCCACACACACATACACTGCCCCTACACACACCATACACATTCACACACTATCCCCCATACACACATTGCCCCACACACACACACACTGACAACACACACACACACACAGCCGCCCATACACACATTGCCCCACACACCCTACACATTCACTCACTACACCCCCCCAAACACACACACTGAACCTTTCACACACACTGCACCACTTACACACACCACTGCTCCTATGCCCTACTGCAGCCTCATATCCCAGCAGACCCCAGGTAAGTTGTCAAACTGTTCTTAAACGGTTTGACTACTTACTTTAAAATTATTTTTAACATTTACTTAGTCCTAAAAGGACCATTATAGACACCCAGACAACTTCAGCTCAATGAAGTGGTCTGGGTGCCAGGTCCTTCTAGTTTTAACCCTGCAGCTGAGAACATAGAAGTTTCAGAGAAACTGCTATATTTCACTGAAGGTTAAACCAGCCTTATGTTTCACTGAAGGTTAAACCAGCCTCTGCCCGACGCAGGAGAAAGGTAAGTGGCTGAAGGGGTTTTACCCCTTCAGCCCAGTGGGAGGGGGCCCCTGAGGGTGGTGGGGACCTAATGACCCTATAGTGCCAGGAAAACTAGTTTGTTTTCCTGGCACTATAGTGCTCCTTTAATATTTTGTCTCCGAAGGGCCCTGGATCTAATTTTGTCCAGGGGCCCAGAAGGCTGTCAGTCCATCCCTGAATGTGTGTATCTGTATGTGTGTAATAAGTGTATTAGTGTGTGTAAATACACATGCAGATATACAGATATAGACACTGACAGATGTACAGTCACACAGATAGAAACACACACACATGCAGATACACAGACACAGTGTATAGGTAAGTGTATTGCCTGCTGTGCACACACAGACAAACGCTACCTCCCCATACAGACATGCTACATCCGCAGCACACACACACATGTACGCTACATCCCCAGCACACACAGACATACACTATATCCTCAGAACACACAGACACACACTACATCCCTAGCACACATAGACACACACTGCATACCCAGCACACACTGCCACACACTTTATCCCCAGCATACACAGTCACACACTTTATCCCCAGCACACACAATCACACACTTTATCACCAGCACACACAGACACACACTTCACCTACAGCACACACAGGCAAACACCTCACTCCCAGCACACACACATAGGGACAGTACCATTGCACATGCATATATGTTGGAGGGTGCAGCATTTCATCCTCGGACCCAGACAGTACAATGTCTTGGGCCTGCCCTGCAGCACTCCGTGCATCTCATTCTCTCCCCAGCCCCTTCATGTGTCTATTCCCTCCAGCTTCTCCATGTGTCTCAACCTCCCCCAGCTTCTCCATGTGTCTCATTCCCCCCCCAGCCCTCCATGCGTCTCCCCATCCCCCCTGTGTGTCTCATGTGTACATATTAATGACATTTATATATCCAATTTCCTTTCTTATCACAAAGTATTGATGCTCTCTCTCCAGACCAATTTGCAATTCAGGACAGAACCAAATGCTTGTAAAAAAGGCTTTCTTTTACAAATTCAAGCCAGTCTTTTGATGGTCCTTAATCTATGAGACAGCTGCCATAGGTAAGCGTAATACGATTCATTGTAAGAGTCAGCATCTATAAATATTGAAACATCTGTTAATGCCTATTTGGGTCAGAGTACTGTAAAGTTGATTTGCTAAATCTTTACTCGTTTTCTCCTGAAAAAATTTAGATGAGTCCATGTTTTGCAAATGGATGCAGACGTTGGAAAAGTACAGACAATCAGCATCAAACTGTGCCCCATTTACAGTTGCAAGAAAAAGTATGTGAACCCTTTGAAATGATATGGATTTCTGCACAAATTGGTCATAAAATGTGATCTGATCATCATCTGACTCACAACAATAGACAATCACAGTCTGCTTAAACTAATAACACACAAAGAATGAAATGTTGCCATGTTTTTATTGAACACACCATGTAAACATTCACAGTGCAGGTGGAAAAAGTATGTGAACCCTTGGATTTACTAACTGGTTGAACCTCCTTTGGCAGCAATAACTTCAACCAAACGTTTTCTGTAGTTGAAGATCAGACGTGCACAACGGTCAGGAGTAATTCTTGACCGTTACTCTTTACAGAACTGTTTCAGTTCAACAATATTCTTGGGATGTCTGGTGTGAATCGCTTTCTTGAGGTCATGCCACAGCATCTCAATCGGGTTGAGGTCAGGACTGACTGGGCCACTTCAGAAGGCGTATTTTCTTCTGTTTAAGCCATTCTGTTGTTGATTTACTTCTATGCTTTGGGTCATTGTCCTGTTGCAACACCCATCTTTTGTTGAGCTTCAGCTGGTAGACAGATGGTCTTAAAGGACCACTATAGTGCCAGGAAAACATACTCGTTTTCCTGGCACTATAGTGCCCTGAGGATGCCC
Source organism: Pelobates cultripes (assembly GCA_933207985.1). NCBI lineage: Eukaryota > Metazoa > Chordata > Amphibia > Anura > Pelobatidae > Pelobates > Pelobates cultripes. The sequence continues at coordinate 34,114,371 of OW240915.1, forward strand.
CCACCCTCAGGCTCCCCCTCCCGCCGGGCTGGATGGAGAGAAAGGGGTTAAACTTACCTCTTTCTCCAGCGCCGGGGGGGAGCTCTCCGCCTCCTCTCCAGCTTTACAATTTACAATGCTTTCCTATGGACGCCGGCGTCTTCTCACTGTGATTTTCACAGTGAGAAACGCGGAAGCCTTCTAGCAGCTGTCAATGAGACAGCCACTAGAAGCTGGATTAACCCTAACATAAACATTAGCAGTTTCTCTGAAACTGCTAATGTTTATAAAAAAAGGGTTAACCCTAGATGGACCAGGCACCCAGACCACCTCATTAAGCTGAAGTGGTCTGGGTGCCTATAGTGGTCCTTTAAGTTCTCCTGCAAAATGTCTTGATAAACTTGGGAATTCATTTTTCCTTCGATGATAGCAATCCGTCCAGGCCCTGACGCAGCAAAGCAGCCCCAAACCATGATGCCCCCACCACCATACTTCACAGTTGGGATGAGGTTTTGATGTTGGTGTGCTGTGCCTTTTTTTCGCCACACATAGTGTTGTGTTTCTTCCAAACAACTCAACTTTGGTTTCATCTGTCCACAGAATATTTTGCCAGTACTGCTGTGGAACATCCAGGTGCTCTTGTGCAAACTGTAAACGTGCAGCAATGTTTTGTTTTGACAGCAGTGGCTTCCTCTGTGGTATCCTCCCATGAAATCCATTCTTGTTTAGTGTTTTACGTATTGTAGATTCGCTAACAGGGATGTTAGCATTTGCCAGTGACTTTTGTAAGTTTTTAGCTGACACTCTAGGATTCTTCTTCACCTCATAGAGCAGTCTGCGCTGTGCTCTTGCAGTCATCTTTACAGGACGGCTACTGCTAGGGAGAGTAGCAGCAGTGCTGAACTTTCTCCATTTATAGACAATTTGTCTTACCATGCTTTATGCAAGTCAACAATTCTTTATTTTTATTTTTTTTAATTCTTCATTTTTGCAGTGCAGGATTATGTATACAATTTTAGGTAAACATTGTAAAGGATAAAACAAGATAAAGCAATGGTGTAACATACAATATCAGGAAAAAGTGCACTGTTTTTTATATTTATACATGGTGGATCAGTACGTGTCAAGCGATTTTCAGATGAGCTAGTTACAATTTAGTTAAGCCTAGTGACAACATTATAACGATTAATGATATGGTGTCCACCAGCATTATTAATCCTAAGATTTGGTCAGGCTAAGTAACTGGTGGAGTGTAAAGATTAGGTAAAACCAAGAAGTATCCATGCTGACTAGGTCAGGATATAATTATATGCGAGTAGTAATAGCAAGAGTTATGGTTACTAGCACTTAGGTAGTTGATCAGACTGGCTACAATGCATGTTTGCTTGTTTTTTTTGTTTTTTTTAAAGGTTGCACATTTTATTTTATATTGTTTGGAGTAAGCGAAAAATAGCCTTGGCATGGATGATGTTGGTTGTCGTTCAGCATATGACCACCCTTAAACATAACATGAAAACAATATGGGGATGACATGTTTCGGATATGTAGCTGTAGTGCAGTGTGAGTGTAGCTGGGGTGGTTGTGGTGGGGGGGAGCGATAACTGGCGGCTTGGGCATAAGTACCACAGTTTCGTCTTAACCTATAATGTTTCACTGTGAATAAGTTAGCCAAAGAGTTTTCTATGCTGGTGTGAGTGGTGCTATGTTGTGTGGTATGCGGGTTTTGCCCTGTGAAGCTTTGTGTGGTGTGGACCTCGTTGTGTGTGCTGTTTGTATGGTGTCAGTCTATAACAAGTAAGTCAGTGCCCTCGTTGGTGTTGTTTAAAGATCCCCCGTCTGGATACCAGGTAACTTCAGGACTGCGTCAGGCGTTGGTTGCCGCGGTGATCGCCGTTTCGGCTCTTCTAGGGACGAATGGGATCGCTGTTGCGGGATTCCAAGCGGTGCTGTGTGCCAGCGTGGTTCTGTTCTCCGGTGGAGGATGAGCGAGCGGGGGAAGTCCCAGGGTCGGTAGCAGTTCATTTGCCTCTTGTAAGTCCCGGATGGTAGAGGTCGCATTCCCGTGGTGGATTAACAGTGTGCGCGAACCTCTCCAATGGTAGGTGATTTTATGTTGGCGTAGGAGGGCTGTAAAGGGTTGAAGTGTGCGTCTCCACGCCAGGGTGGGCCCCGACAAGTCCGCGTAAAAAGATAGCTGCATATTTTCAAATGGATACGGTGATTGGTTCCGTGTAGCCTGCATTACCGCCACCTTGTCTCCGTGATTTTGGAAGCAAGCCAGGAGGTCTCGTGGGGCCTTTGGTGGGGCCTTGGCTGCTCGTGGTAGGCGAAATACATTTTCGATGGGTACCTGTCTGGCTTGCTTGTGAGGTAAAAGTGACTGCATTAGTCTCCGCAATGTGTGTGGGAGTTCAGACTCCGGTATCTCCTCTCCTGTGCCTCGGATTTTTATGTTCCGGCAGCGACTCCGATCCTCTAAGGCTGCTATGCATTGCTCGTATGTGGATTGCTGTAATTTGATCTCCTGGACCGTTTGTTGTAGGGCTTGAGTGTGTTGTTTGGTGCACTGGGAGTCTGCCTCCAGTGTGCCCAGCCGGCCCGTTAGGCCTTGTAGGTCTTGCGCAGTTGGGCCATGTCGGCCTGTATGGTTAGTCGGAGATCTGCTAGGAGGTCTTTCATGACAGTAACGGTCACTGGTGAGGAGTCTGCTTGCGGGGGTGACTTGCGAGGTGGTATTTCCTCATGTGGGTGCTCCATCTCAGTCTCTGTGGTGAAATCATCGGAGATAACCGAGCCGTAGTCGTTGTAAGCGGCCATGTTGGGGCCTTGGGCGCTAAGCCCCTGCTTCCACATGTCGCCAATGCTGTGGTGCTGCACACCAACATTATTCCAATACCAATTTAAAGTGCCAACCATCCATTAACCACGGCAGGGGTATACCCGGATACCCCTACCCCACCAGGTTCTGAGCCACCGACAGGACTCGAAACCTATCAACCACCGATGACCACAACTTGTTTGTTTTCCATCACGTTCATCCTGGGGAGCCTATTTCTTCTCCTTCAGCTCCCCATCCCGCCGCTGTGAAAAAACGGGATAACCCCACACGTAACAAAACCAGGGAGGGTGGGTGGGACAGACTCAACCAGGTAGGAAATTAGAAATGACTCACCTAAAATGGCTGCCTATTTAAATAGCCAAACCTACTTACCCATAACTCCACTCCTTGCTTACTTCCTCCTAAGCCCGCCTCCTAACCCCTGTCAAGGCCTTTTTCCGCTTAGCTGCGCTCTAGCTACATGGGGCTACATAATCTCAGCTAGTGATCACTCATGTTACAAAAACCATTGCATTAGAGAAATTATTTTTGGGGCTTAAAGCACTGACATAAAGTGCATCACTGTTATTGAAATTGGTTTCTCGGTAGAATGAGAAGAATACAACTCATTTAAAATTGTATTTTATTTCAGTACAGTTTAAAAATGAGTATTGTTTTAGTAATGTCTGTGTGTATTTGAGCTATATTTTCTGTCTGCCTTTTGTCATTGTGAAAAGTTGTTATTCTATGAAACTTTAGCAGTTTTCAGATTCAGTTAAAATTGTTATATTTGATATTGCTATTTTTTCTACCAATGACTTGTACTTAGAGCCCTCTTAGTATATCATCTACGGAGCTAAAATGTGCATTATGACATCCTATCTGTTGAGGATTTAAATACCCAGTCTATGCGGTCCTAACAATGTCATCTTTGAAGATCCTATTCTAAAATGGAATGTTCCACACATTATGCACAGCAGAGCTGGATACAACTGCCAGGGCTAAACATCTAAGGCATTCCAAACCCACTCAGAATCTTAGAGACCAGACAGTGATGACAACCACGGCCGGATTTACATGTTAGATGCCTATAGGCAAAGCATTCTAACACAACAACCACTCCAAAAAAAAATAATAATCAGATAAAGTTAGTTTAATTAATATATAACATCTAAAAGAACATTTATTGAAATTTTTAAAGTGCATATGTGCATGTTTCTGCTTGTAATATATGTTTGAACCTGTGCGTTTATTGTTCTCAGAGTTCTCATATACTCTGTTTCATATACACTGTTTCTGTTGCAATGCAATTTGCTAGGGCACTCCTTACACAAAAAGGTAACCCAGACGTGTTCCCTGGGCCGGACTTACATGTCAAATGCTTATAGGCACCATTCTAAGGTGCCCTGCTCCCCATCCCAAAAATAAGGCAGATAAAGTATAATTCATTTATTAACTGGACATTGCAGGCCCCAAAACATCTGAAACCATTAATATTTGACAACTGCATATTTATAAATGCGGTGCCGTCTTTAACACGGGGCAAATGGGGCAGCTACCCCAGGCCCAGTTGCTCCTCGGGGGTCCCAAAGCAGCTGCCCCGTGGGCCCTGCGATTTGCTTAGCCCCCATGGACCAGGCGGTGCGGCTGCACAGAGCCCCCCAGGTGGCCCATGCACTAAGGGCCACCCGGTGGGCATGTGTCAGCAGGGGCCCAGTTGGGCACCGTGGCGCTTAAACAGTGCGACAAGTCCTTTCCTGTTCGCCAGCTGGCTGGGAGGAAGTCAGTGCCGCACATCACTTCCTCCTGCCGGAGATCAGAGCCGCGCAGGAGGAGGAAGGCAGGGAAGAGGGGAGTTCCAGAAGATAACTCCCAACTGCCTCAGCTTGCCACTAGACCCCAGGGAAACCACCCTCCAGAAAAAGGTAAGAACCTGGAAGGGGGCTAAATGTAGCATGTGTCAGTTTTGCAGTATGTCTGTGTGTGTCAGTATGTCTGTGTTTGTCAGTGTGTGTGTGTGTGTTATTATGTCTGTATGTATGTCAGTATGCCTGTGTGTGTCAGTATGCCTGTGTGTGTGTGTCTGTCTGTGTGTGTATGACAGTATGCCTGTGTGTGTGTGTCAGCATGTCTGTGTGTGTCACAGACATACTGACATGTGTCAGTATCTGTGTGTGCGTCAGTATGCATGTCTGTCTGTGTGTCAGTATGTCTGTCTGTGTGTCAGTATGCCTGTGTGTGTGTGTCAGCATGTTTGTGTGTGTCAGTATGTCTGTATGTGTCAGTATGTCTGTGTGTGTGTGTGTCTGTTTGTATGTCAGTATGCCTGTGTGTGTGTGTGTCAGCATGTCTGTGTGTGTGTGTAGGTCACAAACATACTGACATGTGTCAGTATGTCTGTGTGTGTGTCTGTGTGTGTCAGTATGTCTGTCTGTGTGTATGTCAGTATGTCTGTCTGTGTGTATGTCAGTATGTCTGTCTGTGTGTATGTCAGTATGCCTGTGTGTCTATGTCTGTGTGTGTGCGTGTCTGTATGACTGTGTTTATGTGTGTGGGTCAGTATGTCTGTGTGTGTGTCAGTATGTCTGTCAGTGTATGTGTCTGTGTTTGTTTCAGTATTTCTTTTAGTATATGTCTGTGTGTGTCAGTATATCTGTCAGTGTATGTGTCTGTGTATGTCTGTGTGTGTGTATGAATGTGTGACTGTGTGTGTCAGTATGTCTGCCAGTATATATTTGTGTGTCAGTGTATGTGTGTGTCAGTATGTACCTGCAAATGTGTCAATATGTCTGTCCGTGTGTATATGTGTCATTATGTCTGTCAGTGTATATGGCTGTGTAAGTATGTTTTGAATCTCTACTTTAGTACTTTTCACTGCATTAGGGTGAAACGTGTGATTGGGGGTTGGGTATAATTGAGGGGTTGGGAGGGGCAAGGCTCAGGGGGGCCAAGAAAATGCTTTGCCCAGGATCCTATTCATATTATAGACGGCCCTGTATAAATGTATGTATGTGTATATTTCTGCTCTGCTTTAGTGTATTGTGTTTCAATCTGTGAGTGTACTAAGTGTATGCAGCTGTGTAAATGCATGCAGGTTTAAAGATAATGTTAGAAGTGGTTAGGATAAAGGGCGGTTTAAGGTTAAAGAGGGGTTAATGTCAGAGTTAGATTACATGGGGTGTTTTGGGTTAAAAAGATTAACAGCTTGAGAGGGATAAAAAGTTGTAGCATAAAGTGAACTTGTGTATGTGTGTGCCTGTTAGTGAGTGAGTGTCTGCTAGTGAGTGAGCTTGTGCATGTGTGCCTGCTAGTGAGTGAGCTTGTGTATGCGTGTGCCTGCTAGTGAGTGAGCTTGTGTGTGTGTGCCTGCTAGTGAGTGAGCTTGTGTGTGTGTGTGCCTGCTAGTGAATGAGTTTGTGTGTGTGTGCCTACTAGTGAGTGAGCTTGTGTGTGTGTGTGTGTGTGTCTGCTAGTGAGTGAGCTTGTGTGTGCCTGCTAGTGAGTGAGCTTGTGTATGTGTCTGCTTGTGAGTGAGCTTGTGTGTGTGCACCTGCTAGTGAGTGTGTGTGTGTGTGTGTGTGTGTGTGCCGGCTAGTTGGTAAGTGTATGTGTGTGCCTACTAGTGAGTAAGCTTGTGTGTGCCTGCTAGTGAGTAAACTTGTGTGTGTGCCTGCTTGTGATTAAGCTTGTGTGTGTGTGTGTGTGTGTGTGGCTCCTAATGAGTGAGCTTGTGTGTGTGTGTGTTTTCCTGCTAGTAAGTGAACTTGTGTATGTGTGTGCCTGCTAGTGAGTGAGCTTGTGCATGTGTGCCTGCTAGTGAGTGAGCTTGTGTATGTGTGCCTGCTAGTGAGTGAGCTTGTGTATGTGTGCCTGCTAGTGAGTGAGCTTGTGTGTGTGCCTGCTACTGAATGAGTTTGTGTGTGTGCCTGCTAGTGAAAGAGCTTGTGTGTGTGTGTGTGTGTGTGTGTGTGCCTGCTAGTGAGTAAGCTTGTGTGTACCTGCTAGTGAGTAAGCTTGTGTGTGTCTGCTAGTGAGTGAGCTTGTGTGTGTGTCAGTGTACTTGTCTGTAGTGAGCATGTGTGTCAGTGAATTTGTCTGTAGTGAGCATTTGTGTTAGTGAGCTTGTCTGTAGTGAGCTAGTGTGTCCCAATCCATATGAGGCCACCCGCAACTTACAGCCAATAAAAATTATTTTTGCTGCATGTAAACTTTCCTTGAAGTACTTTCTCTGATCCCGATGTACAATGGAATGTGCTAATTTATTTTGATCTTTCTTTGAATTCATCAGTCAATCAGCTTTGCCCCACTGGTGTAAATCTAATGAAATCATAACAGCAACACTGGCAAAAATGGGAAATAAACAAAACGTGGAGGATGATGGTAAATTTCAGTTAATTTGCCTTTTTACAGGATAATTTGGAAATCACTGGGAAATTAAATTAATTTGCCTTTTTAGAAGTAGCTGTTATATCAGAATGTATTTTTAGTAAAAGACCCAGACCCCTTCTGCCCATTGGAGTGGTCTGGGTGCCAACTCCCACTACCCTTAACCCTGCAACTGTAAATATTGCAGTTTTCATAAACTGCAATATTTGCCTTGCAGGGTTAACTCCTCCTCTAGTGGCTGTCTACTAGACAGCCACTACAGGGCACTTCCGGGTTTATAGCACACATGTGCTATAGCATCACTGGACGTCCTCACACTATTTTTCAATGCTTTCCTATGGGGAGGTCTAATGCGTGTGCGCGGCATTGCCGCACATGCGCATTAGGTCTCCCCCGCCGGCGGCCGCGCATGCACAATCGGTCTCCCCCACAGGATGAGGGACATCGGCGCTGGATACAGGTAAGTCACTGAAGGGGTTTTAACCCCTTCAGCAACTTGGGGTGGGGGGAGGGAGAGGGGACCTGCAGTGCCAGGAAAACGGTTTGTTTTCCTGGCACTGGAGAGTCCCTTTAAGAGTCTTTGATCTCTATCTTACCTTTCTCTCTGACAGTGTATCAAGCCCAGTGCAGTTGCAGCTGTTGACTAAGTCTAGTTCTTGCTCTGAGTAGGACTAGGGTTATTAACGTGTGTCATATATCAGACAGAATGTGGACAATATGAGATGTCTCTATTGGACACACATTTCCCCTCATTAGCTTTTTGATGTGTGAAAGGTCTTAGCAGGGACAGAAATAACAGGAGAAACCTGAGCAGAAATGACAATTTAAGGCCCCTAATTGCTTCCAAGGCATGTAGGCATATTGCCACTTGCTATTTATGTATTATGATATCCTTCATTTGATACGGTCAACACTTCCTGTTCATTTTTAAGACCACAACATAAGTAGTATGTGATCACACTTCGAAATGTAACAGAGAACCTTCAAAGGATACTGTTAAGCCACAGAATACATTTCCTGCTAATCAAATGCTTTATTGACCTAATTAAACAAATTCTAATGAAATTTGAGAAATCTGTGCATTTTTAAAACCAAATTACAATGTCTTGCATTTCTCTATGCATGTGTTTAGGTTCCGGTATACTGAATTATTGCCTGTTCTTCATAAATCAATCAAAAGTGGGACCCTACACATGCAGCATTGGATACTACACTGATTTAAGGTATAGGAAGTGCAAAATGCTATTTTAAGTATCAGTTTTCAAGAAGAACATAAGGACTACAGAAAAAGTGCAGACGTTAGCTAAAATTATAAGAAGAATAAAGATTTTAGTCTGGATTAATGGCTGGAGAAAATGAATTTGTTTACACTCGAAAAAGGTGTCTTATAGAGGATGTGACACCATTAAACACAAGTGTACAGGACCATTACACACCACTCCATGTTGACCTAGTCATTAACAGGACTGTACAAAAGACGCATTGAGAATTAGAAATAAAACATATCACAAAGACCAGCAGAAAGCTACTTTGCAATAAGAAAAATAAATGGGAGCCTACCCATCACCCAAGTTCATTCTCGATTCCTCACTCTGTCATACTTGGATTGTTCAGAGACCTCTCTCCATTAGCACAAACCACAAATAATTTTTTAACAAATGTAACCCATTTTTGTAAAACTTAACTAGTAGGATCCGTAAAACACTTTTAAAAGTGCACAATAAACTCTCAGAGGTGGTAACTCAATCCCTGAAGATGGTTTGGATTAAACTACCTAGCCTCTCTTATAGATCCAGATGTTTTCTTCCATGACTTCCATTCTTGTAGCATATAGTGCTGAGGAAGGCAACCTTTGGCACTCCAGATGCTGTGGACTACATCTCCCATAATGTCCTTACAGCTATAATGCTAGCAAAGCATCCTGGGAGATGTAGTCCAAAACATTTGAAGTGCCAAAGGCAGACTACCCCTGGTGTAGAATACTCTATTTTATTCTACAAAAGGAAAGAGGGGGAGTGAAGCAAGTAAGACCATAGAATCTAACTGTTGGTTTTTAAACTCTGTCTGACTACTAAAGATAGGGATGGGTTTTTCTCTTTTTTTTACTTCCTTAAAAAAATCAATTTAATTTCAAAACATGTAGAAAAGATTATATTAAAAAACTGTTTTCAGGTGGCAATTGTCCTATAAAGGAACCTTCCACTGTGTAACGCTATAATCCAACACGGAGAATGTAAATCCACCAGAAGAAAACAGAGACAGATAGAAGGTCCCTAAAACGGTCCTTAGAATGGCCAGATAACACGCCGTGGTCAAGGGAAGCCAGAAATACACAATACGAGAAACAAAGCCAAGTCAGTGGAGACAGACATCAGAGTAGTCCAGCGCAAGCTGGGTCAATACCACAATTATACTAAACAGACAAAATAACGCACTGTTGGGACACTAGTGACACTAGGAACCACAACAAGGCACTGTGCCTTGGGCAGACTGAGATTTTCTGTTTGTGGTCGTGGTTAGCATAAGTGATGAGAGTGATGAGCTCTAGTGTTTATGGGTACGCCATGTCTTAAAAAGGGGCGGGCGCACAGTGGCCATGAGGCTGACTGGAGTCTCATGCTGTGTGTGAACGGCGGTCCTCCAGATCGGAGCGTCGGCTGATTGGTAGACTGCAAGGGTATGTACAAGAAAAAAAAAATTATAGACATGTGCAATTCGTTTCATTCGGAATGTACATTTGGACTAATTTCGTGAAATCTGGATGCTTATGAATGTCCGAAGTGCCGAATCGAACCGAATGACATTGGTGCCGAAGTGCTTTGGAGTTCTGTGGCAAAACAAGAGAGAGGGAGGGAAAATTCCGTGAATGATGACAGGAATCTTGACCAATAAACTAATAATTCCTGGCACTGGGAGCCCTATAGATGTGTAAGTGGTTGTGGTGGCAGTCCGGGCACTGGGAGCCCTATAGATGTGTAAGTGTTTGTGGTGGCAATCCTGGCACTGGGAGCCCTACAGATGTGTAAGTGGTTGTGGTGGTAGTCCGGGTACTGGGAGCGCTACAGATGTGTAAGTGGTTGTGGTGGTAGTCTTTATTTTTCTTTTTCAATTTGACATTTTAAAGGAAGAAGGTAGATTGGAGGGGGTAGAAACATAACAGCATTTTACATTTCCAGCTCTGGTCCTCAATATTAGCTCAATACCATATATCGATGGATGCAGAAATTGTAGAGTCAGTGAGTCATTGTATTGAACATTGCATTACTTGTATAACAGATATCATAGGTATAATAGGGACTATTGGGACTCTTGTTTGGTAATTTCTAACTTATTGAAAGACAAAGAACTAGTCTTCCCTGTCCGAGAAGTACGTACAGTTGGGATTAATATAGAATTAGTGGGAGATAGATTTGGGGGAGAGCAGCAGAGTTTTGTAACTGGCATTCTATTATGCTTGCACCAGTTTCTAACAGGCTAAGGAAATGTAAGTTTATAGCATTGTACAGTGAGATCCTTAAATGGGTAAATTCTCACATTTTAGTTTCTTTTCACATGTAGCATACTCGGATTGATACACTGCGCAGCATTAAACCGTGAGAAAGAGATTGAGCATTCGATCATTCCATCACATCTTGTGAAAAGGGTTCTTAATAAGTTCATGGAGTACCTGAGACTGACACCAGACAAGGAGAAAGAGATGAGAGGAAAAAGAGCCAAAATTAGTCTCAGAGGAAGTCCGGCCCAAGACTGAGATGCTTCCTGCAACGTCTGCACTGTTGCTGCTTCGAAAAATAGACATGTCATCTATGACAAGACTGGCACCTCTTGAGCAGCCTACACAGCTGTAACCCTGGCCCATGCAGTGAGCAGTGACAGCAGCAATACCATAGAGGAAAGAAGCTGCAGGTTTCAGACACAAATCAGTATTATCCGCAGAACCATCAGTGTTACTACTAGAGATAGAATACCAGCAGTCCCAATGTAAATATGATGTGCAATAACTTAAAATGTCACTCGTAAGAAAATTGTGCAATGCTGACCACCCCACTCTAGCAACCCCAGCAGCTGCACTCCCTTATCGTATTACCACTTTTAATGCAAAACCTTGGCACGATCAAAAAAGTTACACATCTCTACCATCTGTTTCATCTAGACTCCCTGATACATGGTACATGGTCTCGACTGGACTACATAACAATACACTCCTTGCCATCATGCTCCCTATTAACACACTACACCCCCTACCATTATACCCCCTATTAACACACTATACCCCCTGCCATCATACCCTTATTAACATACTACACCCCCTATCATCCTACCCCCTATTAACACACTACACCCCCTGCCATCCTACCCCCAATAACACACTACACCCCCTGCCATCATACCCGCTATTAACACACTACACACCCTGCCATCATACCCTCTATTAACAAACTACACCCCCTGCCATCATACCCTTATTATAGTAAAGTGGACTATGTGTATGATGTCATAGACCTAATACTTTCAATACCCAGCTTAGCCTAGCTCCTTCATCAGTGTATATTCAGCATCTGTAGTGTACACCTGGCAATCAGTGCGAATAAGCTATTTATTTTCTAAATATTACATTCTCAGAATTACTGAGTGAGTTTGCTATCATGAATTGAAACACCTTTCTAACATATATAAAGAAAGGATTAAACCATGAGAACAAAAAGAGTTTAACCCCAGAAGCGATAATGGCTCAGCAAATACAAGAGCAACTGGGAGTGCTCCGAAATGAACTGGAGAAAAGGTAGACAGAGCACGATGCTTAGCTGCTAAGAGTGGTGAGTAGGGGCCACATCCTTCCTATCAATGACTGTGTATAGCATTGTTCAATGGGATTTCTACAATTAGTAAATTCTCGCAATTTGGTTTCTTTTAACATGTAGCATACTCTGATTGGAGGAGTGATAAACTGCGCAGCATTAAACTGTGATAAACAGAGTGAATACGCAGGTGAAACGGTCATCATTTCATCATACCTCGTGAAAGGGGTTCATGATAAGTACATGGAATCCCTGGACCAGGTAGGACTATCAGCAATGTATATATTAAGCCTTTAGGCTTAGTTTCATTAGTTAGTAATGGAAGAGAAATATATTAAGACACAAGCTCAAACCTCTCCTTTTCAGGATAAGAAATAACAGCAGTCAAAGTCCTACAGAAAGTTTGGAATAGTCCCTAATACTAAGGATAGATAGGGTTGGCTACCACGTATGAGGGACAGATGGATTCATTCTAAATTACAGTACTAGAACATTTATAATCTTAGTTTTTTTTGCTGATAGTGATACTGTGTGTTTCATATAATAACTTCTGTTGGCCACAGGTGCCCTCATGCAGAAAGCCATCCCCCGAGATCTTGGCAGTGTCCATAGAAGTACAAGAAACATGGAGAACAACCCAACCCACTTATGAGTTTGACACCAGTGAAGGAGAAATAGAAGAGAGGAAAGAAAGCAAAGATGAGTCTCAAGACGTCCGGCTCCAGACGCTTCCTGTTGCACAGTTGCTGCTTTGAAAACTATTTCTACATTAAACCCAATACTAACCCAGCTGCTACAATTAAAATGTGTCTTCATTCCTTATTAAAGTGACTAGCTTGTAGCGCATAAATGTACGGGTAGAAGACGTAGAACAGGAGTAGGTAATCTTCGGTACTCCAGAGGTTGTGGACTACATCTCCCACAATGTCCTTACAGCTATAATGCTAGCAAAGCATCAGGGGAGATGTGGCCAAAAACATCCGAAGTGCCGAAGGTTGCCTACCCCTGGTGTAGTGTGTTTTTTGATTTACAGTTGTGCTAAACCCTATGATTTTCTGATGTCAGCCTATTTCCACAAAATGAAATTTAAAAAAAAATTATTTTCTTTTAACATTTGGCATTTAATTTTTTCCTAAGGATGGGTTCAACCACAGGCACCCTATTGTCTGCCAAATATCGATGATTTGACTGTTTAACAGGTACCACCAAGTAGAGGGGATACCCTGTTTTTTGTTTTGTTTTTGTTTATTATTATTTATTTCATTTGGGCATTGTTATTGCAAACAGGCTGGCACTGCCACAGCAGCTGGCAAAAATTGGTACATTACTGATGTCGTCCCTGACTAAGTTGCTAACTAAGCTAACTGCTGTGAAGTGTACCTCGAGAGTAAGTGTTTACCACCTGGCCTCTGCGTCACTAAGTATGTCATCCAGTTAAGACTGAAATCAGGCGGGGTGGTGAGATGCAATTGTGGAATGTTTACCGAACAGTCGTGGCCCCAGAAGCTGAGCTAAACCGTGGGCATTTTTAAGTGTTTGAGCATTAACATCATAGCTATAGGAATTGAGAGGTATAGATAAACAAAGAGCAAGTATCAACATGAAAGAAAGAAAAGCCCAGCGGTGGTCTGCTGGTGCCTCGACGTTCGGTGGTGTGTAGGGGATTTTGAGATAGTTCCAGAGTAATATAGTATATTCTGCGCTCCTTGTAAATCTACGGTCATATTCGTCATTGCAACAGCGTAGCTCTTGTATCTCCTGTTGGAGGGAGGCTATGTGTGAGAAGTTGGCGTTGGAGTGGTCTCCAGGGTACTCAGCCGGCCCGTTATCCCTTGTATGTCGGTTTCGGAGGTTGTCCACATCCAACTGAATAGTCGTCTGGAGGTCTGCCAGGAGTTTTTTGAACACCTCGATTGCTACTGGTGCGGTGTCTGGGTATATGGGTTTTGGTGTCTGTACCACCGTGACAGGTAAGGTTGGTGCCTCTTCTCCCAGAGAGGAAGCATTCGATAGCTCAGAGTATGTATATATAACACACGTGCTCACCACAGTGGGTAAAAGAATATATCAAATATAATTTACCATAATAGGGAAATAGATTGTAAGAAGATCCCTCAGTCCTCTTTAGATAAACACACAGAAAATACAATCTACAAATTGGAAGAGAGAAACAACAGGTAATGGTGCAGAATTTAAAACACCAGAAAAACCGCTGAGTTAAAATGCACTCACAAAATGGTCGTTGACCGCAGGCATATAAGTGATTAATAGATGAAAGGAGTTCAATCCTCTTCTCTTTTGTCCTTAAAAGGGATTTAAGAGAGAGACACAGACATAGTGCACCAATAAAATAATATATGTAAAATTTATTTAGATTGCACTCACAAGACGTATAATTAAATTCCGCATATCACAATGTTATTCTTGTCCAGACCATAAAGCACCCTCTCAGCTGGAAACAGAAAACGGAATAGCCGAATAAAATACAAAATATCCAAAGAAATACAAAAATTATATAAATAAAAACCAGTTGAAAATAAGTTCAAATGCTGTAAGGGTTTCGTCCTATCGGACTTCGTCAGGGAAGGTGTGGATGTGTTCTAATCTCCTCTATCCTTCTTTTAAATGTTCTTTTCGCGCCTTTTGTGATGTTGAAAATCAGATCATCTGGGTGTGTTTGCGTTCCACACACCTTAATCCTACGTGTCACTGAGAGAGAGAACGTCCAGTATCGCGTGGAACGCACCATGCGTTCCAAAACGCGAACCGGAAATGTAGGTGCGAGTCCAGCGGCATATAATGATAGTATTAAATCATGTATTGACACAGAAATACAAACAGAATACAAAAAAAGCAGAGTATCATTAATTTCCCAAAGTTAAATGAGCTTAATAACCTCATAATTCTTATACTCAATAACGATTCCATAAAGCAAGTATTAGTAATCATACCTAAAACGTAGAATATAAAATAGTAAAGAAACATCAAAAATTAAGATAAAAATTCTAAACCATGTACAAAGCACCTGATAGTATCAAAATTAGGACATACATATGCCATAAAGCCCTATACTTAAATTAAAAACGAAAAAGAGAGCTAGTATTACATAAATGGTGATGTAACAAGGAGGATCTCAGTGAGAAAATAAGTGACCACAATATGAAAAGAAGGAAGTCCTCAATGAAAAGAGGGAGGGGGTCAGAGGTCGGGAATGGTAAAAATGTGGTGAAGCCGTGGTTTATCTGGATTTTGTCTCTTTGTCTTTCGACCCATGTTGATCATCCACTGTCTGTCAAGTAGTTACGGCTTTTTGGCTAGATGTAGTCGCCCAACTTAGGAGCTCCGAGGCCATGCGACCGCTCAGCTCTGCTGTCAGGCTCTGCCCCCTGGGATACTTTGTTAATTAAATAGGGTGACTGAAAGATATAAAAGACCTGGACTATGACCTTTCTTGTATTTGCTATCTTTGTCTTTGACTCTATATTGTTATTTGCATCTAAACTATATGATATGATGTCAAAAAGACATATGTAAGTTAATTAGTCCCTTCCTTTTGTTATGTGGATGGGGGAGGACTAAAGAAGACTAAGAGAAGTGACGAATAGAAAACTGATCCTGTTTAACAATGCATAAAAGTGGTTTGCAAACCTTTCCTGAAGAAACACCAAGGGTCAAGAATACTCTAAATCTGTTCCAGGGGTATTATTGCAAAAATTCTCATCTATTAGGGGTCTTTGAGGACTGGTTCTAAAGTGTAGGAGACCAAAATATCACCCCCACAATCCAGAGAACGAGGCACCACACTGGAGCACACCTAGTGACGTGACACTAAAATAAAACTGTATCCTTTATTGGGACTTTATAAACAGCAGCATTTTGGTGCTTTACAAGCCTTGATCAAGGTTTCCTGTCCAGTTTGGCAGGACAGATATCTTGGCATCCAATCAATATGATTAACATGGGTGTTTTGCTGCCAATCTTGTATTTCACACAATAAATGAAGCTATGCAATAATAAATCAGTAATAAATGGTAAAGGGACATTATAGTCACCAGAACAACTACAGCTTATTGCATTTGTTCTGGTGAGTAGAATCATTACCTTCAGGCTTTTTGCTGTAAACACTGTCTGTTCAGAGAAAATGCTGTGTTTACATTACAGCCTAGTGATAACTTCACTGGCCACTCCTTAGATGGCTGTTAGAGATCCTTCCTGGGTCATGGCTGCCTAAAATGCATCCAAACATTCAGTATCTCCTCCCTCTGCATGCAGACACTGAACTTTCCTCATTGAGATTCATTGATTCAATTAATCTGTATGAGGAGATGCTGATTGGCCAGGGCTGTGTTTGAATCATGCTGGCTCTGCCACTGATCTGCCTCTTTGTCAATCTCAGCCAATCCTATGGGGAAGCACTGTGATTGGATCAGGCTACCACTTCTGATGATGTCAGCAGGTCTAAAGGAAACAGAGCCAGATCTAGCAGCTCCAGACTTGAAAACAAGTAAGATTTCTATATTTAGGGAGGCATGAGGGGACGAGGGGGGCTACATGGTGGTTTTTACCCTATGGGGTCAGGAATACATGTTTGTGTTCTTGACCCTATAGTGATCCTTTAACAAATAATCTATTCTTTTGTAGTAATTTATGATTCAAATAGATATTGGTAAACTTCATAAGGACACAAACATATTTAAATATATATATTTTAGTAGATTTTATATCAAATAAAAACCAGATATAGCTTTTCTATAACACAAATTTCCTGCAATTTAAATTTTCCATTAAAATTTAAGTTACTACTATTCATGGTCATGTTTTTTTACATAGCACAAATATTAAAAATAAGAAGGGTCATATTGTTGTGATATTTGTCACACACAGTTCATATTTCGAGTCTTATTTGCACAAGATTCCAATGAATGATATAAAACCTCGAGCTTCTATGACACACCAGAGCCTTACTAGGAACGCAGATAGGAACATAAATAGATGAATAGAATCCTGCTATAATTTCTACAGAAACAATGACCAATTAACTGAGCACGAAGAGATAATTTGCTCATGTTGGAACAAGCAGATCAGTGATTAATATTTTCCAGTAAATATCTATTTATGTGTTTCTGGGTAATCAATCTAAATAAAATATTAAAAATAATTAACGTTACATTTAGCTTTGCAACAGACAAATTTACGTAAAATGTGTGAACACAGTGAAAACACATTAGCATCTATTAATTAGAAGAAGCGAGGAGAAACTAAATAATGCATCTGAGCCTTGTGACTTATATCATTAATTTATGTATTCATAGCTATTAATATAGGTAATAATCCCCAGTGAAGTAAGCCATTTGTTAAAATCACTGCTGTAATTCCAATTCAATACACAAAATATCAGTCATTTTCAAAATATTAACTTCAGCAGATTTATTTACTAGAATTCAAAATGAATTTCAACTTTTAGGACAGAGTAGCCAGATGGAAAGCACATCTGATAATTTTTCAACTATTTTGATCTTAAAATTCACTTTGAATTCATTTTGCATTCTTACTGTAGTGTACTGTTAATGTTGCCAAAATGTAAACCTAGATTTCCATAAATTTTATTATTATTCTAATAAACAGAATTCTCCACCAGATTTCTTTGCAGACGTTATGAGGACATTGTTATGTCAAAGTGATGCTAGGAATCGGTTGCTCCAAATTTCACCTTATCCTTGCCATATTTTTTTTAATTAAATATTTAACACCAAGATTCCAACCTATTCATAGCAGTCTGAACCAGGCAGGAAACACACAAACTCACACAAAGCACAGCTCCTGCAGATTCCGTCATGCACCCCAAAAAGACGGCCCGTCCATCCTGATTTCCTACATCCCATCCCTGCACATGAGGTTTAAAAGAAAATATATTGAATGAAAATTATTTCAAACCAAGTTTTTACGACCAGTGCTTTGGCACCACGACCAACACAATAAGTTGCAGTGGTTTTATTGCATGGAGTGTCCCTTAATACAGTTAGAGTAAGGGCTACAATCAATTCAATATAATATTTACTTTAAAGGCATTCGTTTTTCAATACACGTGGGCCAGTGCTCCACTCCGCTGTTTATTGTTTTGTTCCTGGGAGACTAGGTCCAGACCAGGGTTTGGACTGTCTCCAACCCACTGCTCAGCTGCAGCAGTGGGAATAAACCCCTCCCTGCTAGGCAGGTAGGGGAGAATGTTTGTTTCTCTCTGGAAGGCTGGAAGCAGCAGGTTAGCTAAACACTGGAGTGCAGAGAGCTGACAAGGACACTAGGTTGGTGAAACCAATATTGTTTTGTTATAGCTTAACCCTGAGAGATAGGGAATCTGATGTTAGTTAGTGCTCAGACGAGCTAGGTTTTTGTTTATAGGGATATGTGTTACATTATTGTTTTTTTTTCATTTGCTGCTGTCTCTGTGGTGAAGCTCAACAATAAAGTGCCTGGAATTAAGTTACTTTTAAAGACTGTGCCTGTTTGTACCCAAAAGGATCGTGCTAACTGCAGACAAGAATCACAATATGGTGGAGAATGCGGGCATGTTAGCATATAGAGGGTCTGTGGGTGTGCCAGTCATCTGTTAACCTGCTTATTGAGGACTTTTGTTTGGCAGATCTGTTAAAGGCACAGCGCTACTTGTATGTTTAAGACTGTTACCTGCTTGGTGCTATAATGGAGGAACTGGTGAAAGCTCTGGTACAGGCAACCGCTGTACAACAAGAAACAAATCATCTACTGGTTACACAGGTTGAGAACCTGAAGGAAGCCCAGCAGATGGATAGAGCTGCCCTTACTGAAGTGTTGCAGTGAGTGATATTGCCATCTGCAGGGAGCCCCCCTTGGGATAGGGGATCCCGTATCCGTGCCACTGACTTCATGCATAAGATGACAGAGGTAGATGATGTGGAGGCTTATCTCACCACTTTCGAGAGGGTTGCTGCCCGGGAAAGATGGTCATTGGACCAGTGGGCAGGGCTTCTAGCTCCATGCCTGAGTGGGGAGTGCCAAAAAGCCTATGAAGACCTACCTTCCGACCAGACCCAGGATTACAAGCAACTAAAAGCTGAAATTCTAAAGCGCATAGGCGTAAAACCAGCCATTAGAGCCCAAAGATTTCATAATTGGGCATACGACGTGAGTAAACCTACCAGAGCCCAGATGTATGGATTGCTCAGGCTCGCTCAGAAATGGCTGGAGCCAGAGCGCAACCCTGCTACCAAGATAGTGGAGATGGTTGTTATGGACTGTTTTCTCAGACACCTGCCAACAGGACTGCGACAATGGGTCTGCCAAGGGGACCCTTAGGATCCAGAAGCAATGATGTGCCTGATTGAGAGGTATTTGGTCGCCAAGGAGCCATACAGTATTGATCCTCATCAGAAGTCCCGACCGGCTAACAACCGGATAAGCGGGAAAGTGGGGAAACAAAGGACAAAACTTTGTACCGAACCTTGGACCATATGACCGGGGTGGCAGAAGGTCCCCACAAGTTCCATTACGACTACAAGACCAAGCTGAGGGACAACTCCGGTGCTTTAAATGCCATGAGCCTAGACATTTTGCACGTAACTGTCCAGAGAGTGAAGAGCCCATGCAGTGTGATGTAGGAACAAGGGCTCTGCATAGGACTGTATTGACTTGCTCAAAGATGTGTGTGGTGACTAGCAGAGGCGGCTCTCTAATTAGGCGATTTAGGCGGCCGCCTAAGGCCTCGTACTGTGTGGGGCCTCGCGGCCGCCTAAATCGCCTGAGGGCAGACTGACATGTCGGGTCCTCGGTCTATGACCGAGGACCCGACACAGGAGGGGGCCCGGCGGCTTGCCCTGTATGCCGCCGGGTGCGAGGCCCCTCTTGTCAGTCCGCCCGGGTAGAGCCGGCCTTCAGTCTGCAGCTCCGCCGGGTGTGAGCTGCAGACTGAGGTATCTCGCACTCTCCAGCCAATCAGAGCGTTGCCGCGGGTTACCACGGCAACGCTCTGACTGGAGATCGCGAGACACTCACCACGTGGTCTGCAGCTCTGCATCCGGCGGAGCTGCAGACCGGAGAGACCACTGGACCACCAGGGAGCCATCCAGGACACTGGACCACCAGGGACAGATTGACCCCACTGGACCACCAGGGAAAAAGGTACATTTTGATCCCCTCACCCTGCACCCCACCTGTCACCCCCTACCCTGCCACCTCACCCTGTCACCCCCCCCTCAACCTGTCACCCCCCACCCTGTCACCCCTGTCAACACCCTGTCACCCCCTCTCACCCTGTCACCCCACCTGTCACCCCCC